>CM057341.1:230507409-231111000 GCA_030015575.1 Agapanthus africanus
TTGTCTTGAAAAAAGATACAAATCCTGTCGTCCATATGCAGCAGATACCGATTACTCCCGAACCTAAGAAAATTAAGTGTTAAATCCGTTCAAAAGTGTCTGAATCAATCTGAGTCCAAACTCAAACCAGAATTTAAAATCAAACACGAACATGAATACTTGATCATTAACTTGAATACTCGAATTCAAATATCAAACTCAAATTTGTATACTTGACTCGACCGAACCATGATTATAACTGTTGGTGATATATGCCCTAGAGGCCATTATTTTATCATACTAGATTGTATATTACATATTGGAAGTTTGGGATATTCACAGTTATAATGACAGTCTTGCTCAAAATAATAGTAAGCTACTTGGTTTGATTCTATCTCAATATGTGCATATATTTCTTTTAGCATATCACTTATACATATTGATAGAGCTCTTAGGATCTTTGCTTGACTACCATGTTGTGATGACAGTTACACTAGTGGGAGCTGGGTAGTCTATAAGCGCAACATTATACAAGTCCTTAGTCGTAGGATTATCGAGACGGGGCATCGATACTCCGGAGTAGACTAGTGTATACGCTTCTCATCCCAGCAGGGAAGATGATCTGTCTCACAGCCATTGGTACGCCATACCGGAGACAGTATACAGGTGCTCATTGGGTTATGAGTTACACTGGATGGACTCGTTGGGAACTGCTGGTTGGTATTATACGTGTTGTCAGGTAGCAGTTCCCGGGTGGTATGAGTACATGTTAGTCCATTGACTTGATCTATTCATCTCGAGTGTGTTCCCACTTAATTTAGATTACTACCTTACCACGGCTCAAAAGAGTCGTGCAAACAGATAATAGTTGGATGCAGTCCCGAAGCACTTATAGGTAGTAGTGGTTAGATGGGATTCGTCTCTCCTGCTATTGGGGGTTGATAACGCTGTTGGGGTCAAAAATTACACCCCGGTTAACCAAGTCAAAGTCAAAGTCAACCCCAAGTAAGCGAGCCCAAGCCTAGGTCAAGTGGGCCTATGCCCAAGTCGAGCCACGCGGCCGGCCTCTCCTATGCTAAAATGAAAATCATGTAATAAATAATTTTGATGTAATTTTTATGAATAAATGTAAGAAAATTGGGCATAAAACCAAATTTTTGTAAAGCGCATGGCTCATGTGCAAAAGAAATGAGCACATGAGGTATGAGAGGGGCAAAATGCCATTTTGTAAAACCCAATGGGCTATGTATAAATTTATAAGCCTATATAAGATAATATGATAATGAAATGAAGAGACATTTTTTCATTCCCCTCAAAAGGGTTTGTGCCTCCTTCCTCTTTCTCATTGTTCTAAACTTTCTTTCCTTTTTCTGAATTAAATGAAGAGTTCAACTTTTTCTTTCTTAAAAATAAATAGTTTTTCACCATAAAACCATTGGATGGGAACTCAAATATCCCATCAAATCTTTAAAAGGGGAGATTTTTTTAAGCCTCACCCCCGTTTTCTTCAAAATCCAGCTAATAGAGAGGAGGAAGAATGAGATGCATCTCCAAAAATCCCGCTTTGGAAAGATCCTAAGCTCAAGAGAAGATCTAAGGCTCAAGGAAGAAGAAAGGAGCACCCTTTCATCATCTCCGAAAATATCTTGGGAGTTTAACCACACAAATATATATATATATATATATATATATATACATATAATAATAATAATAATAATAATAATAATAATAATAATAATAATAATAAATCTTTCTTATTGGGAGTACAACCTCCAGTGTAGCGGCTAAGCCCCTTTTACCCACTGCGCCCGCGTGCTAAGCACGTGAGGCGCTGGCGCCCAGCGCCTGCGTGCCAAGCACGTGAGGCACTGGCACCCACGCGTCCTTTGGACGCTATATTTCCCTCTTTTTCTTATATATACACACACTCTACAACACTTTTCCCGTTAGAGAAAATTTCTAACTGGGCGCTGCCCCGCACCCCGCAAGGGGGCTGCTAGCCCCCTTGACCCTTAGCCCGCTATCCGGGTAGCGGGACCCCCGTAAACTCTGCGAGGACCCCGATATATCCAATACCCTTCAAAACACAACACACGCAAACTACACATTGAGTTCGCATGACCGGTTTGACCCGTCAATCGGAGGTTCTCTCGCTCCAAAGGCGATGGGTAATTAACGGCAGCTTAGTCCGCGGCTGCCGGAGATTCGGATCCGCACAATCAATAAACCCCTGCCTACCTTAGGCAGGGGGGATCTGTAGTACGCCTGACAAACGACGCGTATTCCCATCTCAAAGGGGTGACGAAAAACACCCTACATATTCTGGTACGCCCGGTGTGACCTTTTCTCTCCTCCTATATTTCGGGTTAAACATTTATGCGAACTCAATCAACATATGTATCCGTATTAATACTGAAATAATGCTCTTTCATGCAGGATTTCAAGCGATCAAGCCTCAACAATGTCTCCAAGGACAAGCCCAGCTCTCGACAAAACTCCCATCTCCTACACGATGAAGATGGACACCAGGACAGTCCTCCCGGCCAGTCTCGGGTGACAGTGGGAGGAGCCGCTGCTACCATTTGGCTCTATTATGTTCATGTCAGCTAACGCCATCCCAGCTCCTCAAGCGCCAGTAATAAACAGACCGTCCTCGAAAGGTAGGAGGCCAAATGTGGTGATCTCAAGGGCACCACTACCCAAGCACAAATCCGTTTTTAAATGACTCTCCATTGCTCCGGCTGGGGGCAAGGCCATTAACACCAATAAAGCAACAATGCATCTCGGCCAAGCTCGAGCGGTGCCCCTGACAACTGCTCAATCGGGTATCTTCTGTAAGCTCCCCGTCAGTTGACCACCAAGTCGTTAAACTGGAAACAGATGACGTCTAAGTCGTTAAACTGAAAATAGTCGACCACCATACCGTTAAACTGGAAACAGATGACGTCTAAGTTGTTAAACTGGAAACAGTTGACCACCACGTCGTTAAACTGGGCACAGTTGACCACCACGTCGTTAAACTGGAAACAGTTGACTTCTAAGTCTTTAAACTGGGAACGGTCGACCACCACATCGTTAAACTGGAAACAGATGACCTCTAAGTCGTTAAACTGGAAACAACAGACCCTTATGTCGTTAAACTGGAAACAGCAGACCCCTATGTCGTTAAACTGGAAACAGATGACCACCAAGTCTTTAAACTGGGAACAATCGACCTTTATGTCGTTAAACCGGGGATGTAAAAAAAGTGTAAATAAATAAATAAAAAAACAGCCGAAATGATGGGACGGCTTGCAATAAAAATCAGCGGGTAAAATAAAAATGAAAATAAACAGTCGAAATGATGAGGCAACCGCGAATAAATAGCCGAAATGATAGGGCAATCACGACCTTCGCGATAAGAAAAACTGAAATGATAGAGCAATCGCGGTAATAAAAACCTTCCAAAGGCGAATGATGAGTCGCTCCTGGTACCATATTTCAGTGCAGCGATGCAGACGCCGACCAAAATCTAAATCCCCAAAGACGAATGATGAGTCGCTCCTGGTACCATATTCTAGTGCAGCGATGCAGACGCCAACCAAAATCCAAATCCCCAAATGGCGAATAATGAGTTGCTCCTGGTACTATATTCCAGTGTAGCAATGCAGACGCCAAAAAAAATTCAAATTCCCAAAATTCTCACTGCCCTACGGGTGGTCCCTAAATTGACTACCTTATACAATCCATGGGCTCAAATAATTCTCATCACACCCATACTCCACCACAATCACCAGTCACGCGGCCGGTCTCCGCCCTCGGAATTATGCTCCATTTGGAAAGACCCACTCATGTGTTCTCACGAAACATGAGGAACAAAACTTAAGGGATCCTCACGACTCGTAAGAAAACACTTTCGTGGGAGCCTTACGGCTCACAAAGGAAAAACACACTTGGGAGTCCTCACGACTCCTAAGGAGAATAGACCTATGGGATCCTTTCGACTCGTAGGGAGAAAATACTTTTATGGGACCCTTACGACTCATAAAATTGAAAAGCCTTAGGGGATAGAGACCTAAACCTATCTCCTAAGCCGTCGCTTCCCAGCAGGCAAGGCAAATGATGAATTACTCCTGGCACCTGTACTTCAGTGTTAGCAACACTGATGCCGACCCCAACCCCAAAATTCCAAAACTTTTGACCCAATAGACCCCTAAGTTTTTAAACTGGGAACAGATGATCTCTAAGTCGTTAAACTGGGTATAGATGGCCCCTATGTTGTTAAACTAGGAACGAGGGAAATCCCCTCACGGAAAATGATGATTCGCTCCTGATACCATATTCCAGTGTAGTGGTGCTAATGCCAAACTAAAATCAAAATCCCTAAATTCTCTGATAGCTAATGATAATTCCTCCTGGTACCACATTCCAGTGTAGCGATGCTGACGCCAAATAAAAACCCAAATTCTAAGTCCCAGGCTCAAAAGCTCCGCTGGACGGATAAGAAACTCCCAAATCAAATCAAATCAACAATCTCTGGGTCGAAATTATGTTTCATCTCAGAATGTACCCCGTGTCGAAATCATTCTTCGCCTCGGGATATCTACCTTCCCTATCGGAATTATGCTCTGCCTCGGAATCAAGTCAACCAGCGACACTCCGTGCCGGGGATAAGTCGACCAGCGACATTCCGTTCCGAGAAAACGTCAAACAGAAACTCCGTGTCGGGGACAAGATGACCAGCGACACTCTATGCCGGGGAAAAGTCGACCAGCGACACTTTGTGCCGGGGACAAGTTAACCAGTGACACGTCGTGCCGGGGAAACGTCGACCACAGACACTCCGTGCCGGGCAAACGTCGACCACAGACACTCTGTGTCGGGGATAAGTCAACCAATGGCACTCTGCCTTAGGGATAAGTCAACTAGTGACATTCCGTCTCGGGGATAAGTCAACCAGTGACACTCTGTGCCGGGGATAAGTTGACCAGCAACACTCCGTCTCGGAGACACGTCGAGCACCGACCGTCCAAGTCGCAAAAAAGGCAGTATCAACCTCCCTGTCGGAATTATGCTCCACCTCGGAATCAAGTAAACCAATAATCTCTGCGTCGGAATCACGTTTCGTCTCAGAATGTACCCCGTGTCGAAATCATGCTTCGCTTCGAAGTATCTGCCTTCCCTGTCGGAATTATGCTCCATCTCGGAATCAACCAACAAGCTCTGCCTCAGAACTATGTTTCATTCGGAATGTTTACCCCTGCGCCGGAATTATACTTTGTCTCAGGATATACCAGAATTATGCTCCGCAAATCGGAATTATGCTCCGATCCCTGGAATTATGCTCTGCTCTTCGGAATTATACTCTGATTCCTGGAATCATGCTCCGCTCTTCGGAATGATGCTCCGATCCTTGAAATCATACTCTGCTCTTCGGAATGATACTTCGATCCTGGAATTATACTTTGATCCCCGAAATTATGCTCACGGAATGATGCTCCGCCCCCAGAATGATGTTCCACCTCGAAGTCCAACTCCAAGATCCATCAATTTCATGCACATAACTCATATACGCGGTGCGCATTTATTGATGGGGGGCACTTTGTTGGGTTTAAAAATTACACCCCGATTGACCAAGTCAAAATCAAAGTCAACTCCAAGTAAGGGCTTAAGCCCAAGCCCAAGCCCAAGCCCAGATCAAGTGGGCTCATGCCCAAGTCAAGCCCCGCGGCCGGCCTTTCCCATACCAAAACGAAAATCATGTAATAAATAATTTTGATGTAATTTTTATGAATAAATGTAAGAAAATTGGGCATAAAGCCAAATTTTTGTAAAGCCCATGACTCATGTGCAAAATAAATGAGCACATGAGATATGGGAAGGGAAAAATGCCATTTTGTAAAGTCCTGTTTCCCCCAATCAGAGCAAAGCTCTGTTTGAATTTCAAAATTCAAAACTCGAAACAACGCTTCAGATTCTTTGCGCTGCGCGCAACGCGCCACGTGTCAAAAGCTGATATATCAGCGCAGCGTCCTAGGCAACGCGCCCAATCAGAGCAAAGCTCTGTTTAAAACAAAATTAAAGGAAGCAACGCTTCAGTTTGCGCAAGCGCTGCGCTACGCGACACGTATCAGCGCAGATGCGCTGCGCCGTGCGCTGCGCGACGCGTGTCAGCGCAGATGCGCTAGCACAGCTGCGCTGTGCTGTGCGCTGCGTGACACGTGTCATGCGCTGGGGCATTTGCGCCAAACAGAATTAAAATTTTAAAGAAATCTTTCTGTTCTTGTTAAAACAAGAAGATTTTCTTCTGTAAAACAGGAGTCCTTGGATCAAAAATCCAACGGTGGGGAAAATTCCCCAAATCACTCAGAGAAAGATCTCTTTAACAAATTTAACAAATTTACGGGCATTATATAAAGGCCCCTAGATCCCAAATCAAAGGCATCAACAATTGTGAGAGATCAAGAACTTCAAACAGAGAGAGCTCTGAAGAAATTTCAAGAAGAAAAAGGTAAAAACCTCTTGAAAAAAGAGAAAATTCTCTCATAAACAGATCATTGATCTGAGAACAAGATCAATGATCTTCAATAAAAAGAAAAATAAATAATAATAAGTGCTTTGTACTTTCTTATGAACTATTGGTTCTTTAAAAAACAAGAGAAACTTGTTTTCTTTGATCTAAATTAGATCAAGAAAACAAATAGTGCTTTACACTTGTGAACCATTGGTTCTGGAATCTTAAAGATTCTCAAGATTATTGAAATACTGCCTTGCACTTGCAAAAATAAATTGCACTGCTGCGCTCCTGGGTCGGCGCAAGCCACCAGAGCACGCCACGTGTCAACATCTGAACCACTTGCGCTATGCGCTTTTGATAGAGCCTTGCTCTCTGAAATTAGCGCAACTCACCAGAGCGCGCCACGTGTCAGCAGCGCAGCAGCGCAGTGCACTGCGCTAACTGCGCTTGCGCTCACCAGAGCATGACACGTGTCACCTCCACATGCGCTTGCACTCAATAATTGGCGCAAAGCGCCTGACAAATGCATTGCATTATTTACTGAAGGGCCAAGCCCAATTAAAAAAGGCTTAACAGGCCAACTAAAATGTTATACATTAAAAGGGCAGAGCCCAAACAAAGTAGATGCTGTGCATCATTTAAAGGGGGCAGAGCCCAAATAAAGGTCCAACAAAGACCAAGATTAATGCTATGCATTATTTAAAAGGGGCCAAGCCCCAACACAGGCCTAATAGGCCAAAAACAAATAAAAGTGTTGAACATTTTTCAA
This sequence comes from Agapanthus africanus, assembly GCA_030015575.1. Taxonomy (NCBI): domain Eukaryota; kingdom Viridiplantae; phylum Streptophyta; class Magnoliopsida; order Asparagales; family Amaryllidaceae; genus Agapanthus; species Agapanthus africanus. The sequence continues at coordinate 230,514,654 of CM057341.1, forward strand.
CCGGACTTAGCCCAATCATGGCCGTAAGTCCTCAAATTAAATTGACTGCGCACAGCTGCTCTCTTAAATCAATTTACATCCAGTTCGAGGGTACATCTCCGAACTCCTTTGACTCCTATCGTTGTAATCCTTCAACGACGTCAGAGAGGTGACGGGTCCCGACAACCACACATCAATACGGACTGTGGGGTCCTTAAACCCACGGACTTAAGCGTCGTTAAACTAAGATACGGACTGTGGGGTCCTTAAACCCACGGACTTATGCGTCCTTAAACTAACGTACTAATGCGTCCTTAAACACACCCATATGGACTGTGGGGTCCTTAAACCCATGGACTTATGCGTCCTTAAACTACCAATAGACCGCAATGTCCTTAAACTACCGATGGACCGCAATGTCCCTAAACTACCGATGGACCACTACGTCCCTAAACTGGAACAATAGAGCCCCCAAAATGCTCTTTTGTCGGATCTAAACGATCCTGTTTAAGTTGATCTTAGCCGCAAACCTGGCTAACGTATCCTTAAACATTCAAATAGACTATAAAACTCCAAATCAACTTTAGTTCAAGGGTACATCTCCAAACTCCTCTGACACCTGTCGTTGTAATCCCTCAATGACGTCAGAGAGGTGACGAGTCCCGATGGCCACATATTAAATGGATCACCACGTTAGGTTGATCTTAGTCTCAAACAGGACTAACGTATCCTTAACGAATGTTTAAGTTGATCTTAGCCTCAACACGGCTAACGTATACTTAAACTAAAACATCAAACCCAAATCTAAGTAAATACGGATTTGGACTAATTCATGTCCTACGGGCGACGGCATCACTTAGTCTCCGTACACAATCCACGGGCAATCACAAACAAAGCAAACACATACGACACGAAGTGAAATTCTGGAGAAGGAGAAAGTGGCTATCGCAATGCGGTAGCGTAATTAACTGCAGGGGCTTGCACCTGCAGGGAAGAGCCTCCCCACAATCAAAAACCCCTCTAGCGAGGGGGAATCTGACGAAGTCTGCTATATCGGCCGCATCCGTCTAAACCTCCGATACACTGTGCCATAAATCAACTTGGCATCTTCGGAGAGGTGGACGGATAAAACCAAATAGCATCTGCCCTGAATCTCAGGCAAGACGTCCATGTCTTGGCCGCCGTTCGGAGGGGAACAGATTCTGGCACGCCCGGTGGGACCTTTTCCTCTTTCCACTCCACACTTCGTGTGTCGTCTTCACGAACGAATCGCGGTTTGTTAATGGTTGCCTTCGGATTTTTAAGTTAGTAAGATTTGGTCTTTTGCCTGGCCCAGAAATCAAGTATCGATGGCCTCTACCTGTTTGAAGTGCTCCAACTGCAGCTGCAGTTCGCGTCCGGCCTCAACTGGGGGCATAACCTACGGGCCCCAAGCGGCCTCTTTGTTCACCATGCCCGTGGAGTAGATTACTCAAGCCACCACGAGGTTGTTTTTCGGAACTATGCTTCCACCAACAAGCTTCAGCACCCCGTGCCCGTACAAGAAGCTCCTAAGAAGTCAGTCTTCGATCGACTTTCAGTTACTGCGGCCCCTCTCAACGGGTCGCCCAACACCAGTGCCTCGGTCTTCTCCAGATTGGGCCAAAACTCTCGTGGACCCGCAATAAAGCTTGCAGTCCCAGAAAAGGTTACCTCAAAAGGAGTAGCCAAACCTGCTCCTGAAGTCGTCAAGGCGGCTTCTCCTGCTAAAAGATCGGTCTTTACAAGATTGACCGTCCCAACTCCCACGCCTGCTCCTGCTGCTCAAAAGACATCAGTCTTCAATAGGCTGACGCCGGCAACGGCCCCATACCTGAATAGGGGGCAAGAAGAGGCTGTTTTGTCTCTGAACCAATACCGACGACTCGTCACGCTCGACGACACCACTGGCACCGAATAAGGAAGACTGGGGGCGACTCCCTTTCCGGGATAACTCCACCAGCTCCAACGGTGGAAGTTAATGCTGCTGTTCCAACTGAGAACAGCTTTGAGCTACTGAATAGGGTACGCAGGAACTCGCCAACTGCGGTGCTCAAGAGATCTCCTACACTGGTAGAGACCGCTGTGAAAGCAGAAAAGCCGGAGCAGCCTCCTCAATCGCCGCCCTCCAGGATTTACAAGACATGGCGACGAGTCCGGGAATCCGTGATCGATCCTAATTTCTCTCGCCAACACAAGAAGTCGAAAGGTCGACAAGAAGAAAATCCCCCGGTCAAACAACGAAAGGCGACGACCGCTTGGGTGCCCAAAGCAACGGCCCCCTCAACTTCTTCGGCCCATAAGAGAAGAAGGCCAGAAAAAGTTCCTACACCTACGGTGAATATCAAAGGTGGTGAACCCAAACGCCCTAAGTCTGGGGGCATGGTAGTTCTACCGTCTATATGGCATCCGGTAAAGAGGACAGCCGCATATCAACAGGTCATAGACCGCTCACGCGATCGGTGACCAAAGCACAGGAGCAGCAGCAGAAGCTCCAAGAGATGATGAACGCGATGGCCGCACTTACTGGGCCAAAAGAAAGCCCTTAAACGTCTTCAGATGAACGCCAGGAGTAAGAAACTGACGCCGAATTCTTTCGACGAATATTGGAGAAGAAGGATAAAGAGGCTGCTGAACAAGCAGCCAATATAAAGCGTATGGGCCTCCTGTTCCAAGACATGGTAGGGATGATGATCCAGCAAGATCCTCTGGCCGAAGATCCCCCGATCGTCCTTGAAGACGATAGGGGAGAGTCGTCGAATCCTCCACCAGCTCTGTCAACAGCTAAGGAAGAGACAATCTCCAAAGCTGACTTGGACGAGTACATAGCCCAACAAATACGGGTTCATCATGCGACTGAAGCAGCCGGCCAGGTCGTAAAAACGGGACGGCCGTATCCGAGTTAGTACGACCAGATCAAGTACCCCCCGGGCTACACAATTCCCAAGTTCCATGTCTATAAGGGGACGGGCAATCCCCACCAGTATGTTGCCCGGTTCAGGGCACTCTGCGGCAACACTGGCGGCGATGATAAGCTGTTGCTTCGACATTTTGTTGGAAGCTTATCAGATATAATATTCGAGTGGTACTCTGAGCTCCCGAACGACTCTATCAAAACCTTCGCGGAGATGGAGCTGTTGGTTACTCAGTGTTTTGCAAGCGCCAGTGAACGTACCCCGATGACGGCACTGATTAACGCCAGGGTAAAGCCAGGCGAGACATGGGTCCAATATGCTATACGGTGGCGAAACCTATGGTCAAAGTGCGAGCAGCGCATTGAAGAAGCTCCCGCGGTGGGTATGTTTGTGGGAACCCTTGATCCGCAAGCAACCATCTCGCAATTTATGATGTTTTTCAAGCCGACTACCTTCCAGGCCTTGATTGACAAGCTAGCGCAAATGGATCAGATGGGCCATAAACCCCCTCTTCCAAAGTCAGACTCCCGAAATGACAAGGGGAAGGGAAAAGCGATCGTCGTCTCTAATGCTCAACAACAACCGAGCAACTCGAAGCCGGTTGTTCGTCAAAATAATATGCGTCCGTACGTAGCCCTTGAGGAGAGGCTAGGACGTTCTTACTCATTTCCCCGAGATAAAACGAGAAGGTTATTCGAGCTGGCGTTGCGCAACCGACTCATAAATCTGCCGGATCCAAAACGTTCGTCGCAACCAAATGATGTCAATGAGCCCAACTACTGTCCTTATCATCGAGTACTGGGTCATCCAATTGAAGATTGCTGCGTCTTCAAAAATTGGCTTGAAGACCAGTACCAACAGGGTAAGTTCGCGTTATCTGACAAATGGAAGGTGAATCCCCCACAGCCCCACACCTCTAAGAGGATGAATACGCTTGGGGCAACATGCTCTGTCGTTGAAGAAGCTCCTTGGAAGGTTGTATTATCCGTCAAGACAAAGAGGATGATAAACGATCTTCAAACATGCCCAGCGATTATGTGGAAGAACCCGTTGGAACCTCAAATCGTTGAAGGAATGTTGAAGCCGCGTCCGACTCAAATGATCAATGGAGGTGGCCCAAGCATTCACAACCAGCCGTCGAAATTTTCAAAGAAGAAGAAAAAGAAATCAAAGAAGCCTATGAAGCCTGGCGACAAGCGCACGGACTTGCAAAAACAAATTGACGTGCTGGAAGAATACAACCAAAAGGCACAGACTCTCATAACATTCCAAGAGTTCCCCAATCACGTCTTTCAAGAGGAAGATGAGGGAGAAAGTTCATCTGATGAATCTGAAGAATACGCGGCGAGCTGTCATGTGATTTCCCATTCGTTCATGGACGACGAGAAGACTCCTTGTACTGAAACGCTGGGGGCAGATCCTGAACCAAAAATTCTAGGGCCATCGGATGAAGTAATTGACGCCTTCCTCAATGAAGCTCTCTTAAAAAGCAAAGCTGATCGGGAGCGCGAGGCGGTCATATTTGAAAGGGCCAAGCGCCAACGCCTTGACGAGAGAGCTGAGATACTCCCACTGGAGCAAAGTACACCCACTGCGGATAAAATCAAATTCAAGATGAGGAAAAGATTTGCTAAAGCCGTGTCAATGGGTATGAAGCTACCATCCTCTGAGGGAAGTGTTACTGGTAAAGCGGAAATGCACCCCTCCTATTGCTTGTATTATCGGAAGATTTCGCACCCCACTGAAGAGTGCAAAGCTTTCGATAGATGGTGGCAAGGATATGTTGCTCACCGGCAGCATCTTAAGAGGGAAAAGCACAAGACTCGCCGGGAGCAGAGCGATACGTCCGAAGGGCTTAACAGAACTACCAGCAATTGTCGCATGGTTAACGCCGGGGGATCACAAGTGCTCACATTTGGGAGCGATTCCGACGAGGAGCTGGCTCTTAGTCCCCTCTTTAAAGAGTCCACTTCGGGAAAAGAAGAAGAGCCGAAGATTTGCGAAAATATCCGACTGCGTAATCAGACGCTACCCGAAAAGAATCTCGGACCCTCAAACAAAAAAGATAAAGGGAAAGAAAAGGTCTCTGAGGACATCGCCCTAGATGACCAAGTCATGGAAGAGCTAACTGCCAAAGACCCGCCGAAGAAAAGTAAGGTGGATTACAACGTCTTAGCGCATCTGAGCAAGCTACCCTCGCAGCTCAGCATTCTTGACGCCCTTTTACTATCAAAGGAGGCGAGAGATTCGTTAATTAAGGCACTACAGGACCCGGAGCAGTTCCAAGCTTTCCTGGCCGAAGAAAAGATGAAGGATGAATTGGAAGAAGTGCACACGGCAGATGTCACTTTTGGCGATGAAGACCTTCTCCTTGGAATGTGCGAACACAATCGCCCCCTTTATGTCTCAGGATACTGCCATGATATAAAAATAGGCAAAATCCTGGTCGATAACGGATTGTCTGTTAATCTACTCAATGTGCGGGTGTTGAAGGAAATCTGCATGAGCGTCCAACATCTCGCTCGAGATAAGATCACCATCTCCGGGTTCGACTCCCAATCATCAAAAACTCTTGGATCTGTGATACTGACGCTATGCTTTGGGCTGCTCGTCACGGACATTAAATTCCACGTCATAGATGCTAAGACATGCTACAACGCTCTGCTCGGCCGACCATGGTTACACGAGTACAACATCATCCCTTCTACACAGCATCAGTATGAAATATTTTAGGGATGGTCTCGAGTATACCGTAACGGGAGAACTGAATCCGTTTTCCGTGAACGATGTTCGCAAATATGAAGATGCCAAATACTTCTTACTGAATTTCGAAGACACGGAAAGGTGTTACAAGCCGGAGAACAAAACTAATGCTACCATCCCTGTCTTCGGCAGTGATACCGAGGAGGAAGAGGAGATAGTTTATTCAGGTCCGCCCCAATACACCATGCTAAGACCATCCACTCCTACGTTGATCTTTGGTAGTGATTCGGAGGATGAGGTACATACTGTATTCTCTGCTCGGCCTTCAATACAAACGTCCGCTGACAAAGAGCAAAGTCTGCAAGTCACCATGGTGCCGCTTAGACATTATAAAGAACTGGATGCGCTCGATACCGACAGTGTAGAGGAGCTGCAGACGTTCTATGTCCCTCCCAGGCGAGAAGGCGAAAAGGCAATTCTATTCTACCGCTCAGTGGAAAACAAAGTGGAGAAAGAGATTTGGCACGGTACGGATCCTACGATGGACCAGCTTCAACCCATCCGTCTACCCAGATATTATACAGAAGGCTTGAAGAGGCTGTTGAAGCGCCAAGGGATTCCCTTCGAACAGACCGCTAGAAAGGCCAAATTCTATGACAAGGTCTGGAACGTACCCGGAACTCAGCACAAGCTGCCTAGTGGGAGGATGGAAACAATTGGGCTTCGATATATCCGGTCAAAGAAACGAGAGTTACTACACGGCTGTTACGTCGTGTATGACTTCGATGAAGAAGCGGATGCTCAATGGGAGGACGCTAATCTTGAACCAGTAAAAGTTCCAGATGCAAAAGTGCCAAGTCCGTCGTTCGAAGAACAAATGGACAAGCTTATAAGGGAAGCTGGTCAAAAAGTCCAAGACGACCATAACCGCGAAATGGCCATCTACGAGAAAGCTAAAATGCAACGCCTCCTCCAACAGGCCGTGAAAGATGAAAATGCCGCTCCTTGTCAACCTGTTATAAAGAAGGCTCGACGCAGAGGCAGAAGTAAGTCGAAACGCGAAAAGGGCGCTCAATAGCAACGAAGCGGGGCTAAGAGGCCACGCAAGCGGGAGCCAAGCGGTTCCGGTCTATCCCTCATGAGAAAAATGGGTCGGGCTTACTCTTTTCCCCGGGACAAGACCAAGAAAATACTTGACCTTGCTTTAAAACATCAGATGCATACACTGCCGGAGTCTAAACACCCCGGACAAGCAGGCGAGGTCTCACACCCAAACTATTGCTTTTATCACCGAGTGATAGGACATCCTCTCGAATACTGCTTCACCTTCAAGAATTGGGTCGAAGATCAGTATCAGCTTGTCAAGTTCGCTCTGTCCGACAACTGGAGGGTAGCGCCACCACAGAAGCACGAACCCAAGGCCACGGAAGAAGAACCAGTTCCACATTGGGATTGGAAGCGAATTCGTACTTGTCATGTGATAACGATATCAAAAGAAGAGCCCTAGAACATGGATGACCTTCCCTGGTGCTTTGAAAGTAGCAACGAGATCTCAGAGTTTCCACCAGCACCGAAAGAGCTGGAAGATGGAATCCATACCACGGCGGATAAGCTCAAGAAAATTGAGTTGGGGATGGCGAACGATCCGCGACCGACATTCGTCAGCGAGCTGCTATCTGAAGAAAGGGTGGCTTCATTAAAGGACCTGCTTATGCAGCATAAAGATTGCTTCACATGGAACTATTCCGAAATGCCGGGACTAGATCCAGAAATTGCTGTGCGCAAATTGGCGATATCCCCGGACATCAAGCCAGTCAAACAGGCGCCGAGAAGAATGCGGCTCGAGCTTGAGATGAGTATCAACGCCGAGGTCAAGAAGCTGATCGACTCTGGTTTTATCCAGGAAGTTCAATATCCTGAATGGATCGCCAACATCGTCCCGGTGATGAAGAAAAATGGGACAGTGCGCATATACGTAGACTTCCGGGATCTCAATAAAGCCTGCCCAAAGGACGATTTCCCAGTGCCAGTCACCGAACTAATGATAGTCAATACGTCCACTCATGAGGTTTTCTCCTTCATGGACGGCTCATCAAGGTATAATCAGATAAAGATGCATCCCGAAGACCAGAAGCATACCACTTTCCGGACTCCTTTAGGAATATTTTGCTACAAGGTGATGCCCTTCGGTCTAAAGAACGCCGGTGGCACCTATCAGAGGGCCATAACGAAGATCTTCGATGACCTCAAACATGAAATCGTCGAGTGCTATATCGACGACCTCGTGGTTAAGAGCAAATCATACGAGGAACATCTTGAGCATCTAAAGACTGTATTTCGACGCCTTCGACAATACAACTTGAAGATGAACCCTCTCAAGTGTGCATTCGGAGTTTCTTCGGGCAAATTCCTAGGATTCGTCGTTCGACACCGAGGTATCGAGATAGATCCGTCGAAGATTAAGGCGATAATGGAAATGCCTCCGCCAAGAACTCTTAAACAACTGCGGTCTCTCCAGGGAAAGCTTACGTATATACGGCGATTTATAGCCAACCTTTCAGGCAAGTGTCGTCCTTATAGCCACCTGATGAAGAAGGGAACCCCGTTCGTCTGGGATCAAAAGTGCCAAAGCGCACTGGACGAAATCAAGCAATACTTGCAAAACCCGCCAGTGCTGGCTGCCCCGGTTAAAGGAAAACCGCTAATCCTTTATACAACGGCCCTCGAAGGTTCCTTAGGCGCATTATGGGCGCAAGAGAACGACCAAGGGAAAGAAAGAGCACTCTACTATTTAAGTCGAGTCCTACTGGGGGCAGAAAGCAACTACTCCCCCATTGAAAAACACAGTCTGGCATTGATCTTCGCGATAACAAAACTCAGACACTATGCATTGGCACATGAAGTCCGTCTCATCTCGAAGGTGGACCCTCTTAAATATTTAATGTCAAAGGCCATATTGACGGGGCGACTCACTAAATGGGCCCTGCTCTTGATGGAATTCTCAATAACCTATCAACCTCTCAAAGCAGTGAAAGGCCAGGTTATTGCTGACTTCCTCGCTGAACATCCGATACCTGCTGATTCTCCTCTGAATTGCGATCTGCCAGACGAACATGCGTTTGACGCGATTGACGGAGGTGATACCCGATGGGAGCTTTATTTCGATGGAGCATTTTCCATGAAGAAGCGCAGACAAAACACGCCCATAGTCAAATCCGAGGTAGGCCTTATCTTCGTGACTCCACAAGGAGGAATAATGCGCTTCGCTTTCTCCTTGACAGAGCCGAGGACGAACAATGAAGCCGAATATGAAGCTTTGATAGCAGGCCTCGAGATCGCCATCGACATGGGAATTGAAAACCTCCTCATATATGGAGACTCCCAGCTGGTCGTTAGTCAAGTAAACGGCGACTACCAAACGTGCAAACCGGAGTTGGTGAGGTACGGCAAAAAGGTGCAACAACTGTTGACCCAAATTCCTTCCTATATCCTGGAAAGCATACCGCGCGCGGAAAACAGCAAAGCGGACGCGTTGGCCAAGCTCGCTAAGGAACTGGCCGATGAGAACCTCGATGACGTAAAAATCGTGGTACAAAGCCGTCGGGTGCTCGCCCCAGCAGAAATATCTCTGGAATCACCCGAAGAGAAGGAAGCGACCGAACAGACGACCTTGCAAATAAAAGACCGGGAAAAGGCTGAGGATTGGAGAGAAGTCTTTATAGACTACTTCAAACATCGTCGAACGCCCGAAGATGCATCCTCAAGACATCAGCTCATAAAACGAGCTCTGTCTTTCGCCTTCGTCAATGATACTCTGTACAAAAGGTCATTTGATTCTCTGTGGCTGAGATGCCTAGGACCTGACGAAGCGGAAAGAGTCGTTCAGGAAGCCCATGACGGAATCTGTGGTTCTCACCAAGCAGGCCCAAAGATGAAGTTGAAGATCAAACGGATGGGCTACTACTGGCCCACGATGATTCAGGACTGCCTCAAATATGCGAAGCAATGCCACTCATGCCAAATTCATGGGGACTTCATCCATCAGCATCCAAATCCACTGCATCCAACAGTGGCTAGCTGGCCGTTCGAAATGTGGGGAACTGACATAGTCGGCCCTATCGAACCAGTATCGTCCAAGGGACATCGTTTCATCCTGGCGACGACTGACTACTTCTCCAAATGGGCAGAAGCAGTACCGCTGAGGGAAGTGAAGACGGAGAATATCCTCCATTTCTTCAAAATGCACATCATATATCGGTTTGGAACTCCGCGACGGATCATCTCCGATAACGGGCCAGCCTACAGAAGCCACAAGATCATTCGCTTCGCACAGCAGCATAATATAGACTGGAGATATTCCTCGGTTTATAATCCGTGAGCTAATGGTCTAGCCGAGGCCTTCAACAAGACCCTGACAAAGATCATGAAAAAGATGGTGTCCCGAAATAAGAAGGACTGGCATGAAAGACTGCAAGAGGCTCTTTGGGCATATCGAACTACGTTCAAGACAGCCACGAACAAAACGCCCAACGCGTTGGTATTCGGTACAGAAGCAGTACTCCCTCTCGAGATAGAGTTACCCTCTCTACGAGTGGCAGTCCACTACGAGCTGAAGAACGAAGAAAATGCTCACCTTCGGCTTGAGGAGCTTGATGCCCTTGAAGAAACACGGCTCATAGCGCAACAAAATCTGGAAGCTTATAAAGCAAAGATGACGCGCTCATATGAAAGATTGACCCGACCGAGGACATTCCGCCAAGACGAACTTGTGCTAGTGGTCAAAAGGCCTATGATCCCCAATCGCGCCAAGCGGGAAAAATTTGAGCCAAACTATGAAGGTCCGTATATCATAGACAAGGTCTACCAGGGTGGAGCCTATCTACTCATGGATATGCACGGTGAAAGGTCTTTTAGGCCAATAAACGGCCGCTTCCTAAAGAAATACTACGCTTAATGAGCTGCAGCCTAGGTCAATGATAGATGACGACGACTGTGTCCGCTCGCTATCTTCCTAAGCCCAAACTTTATAAACAGTAGCCAGCCTTTTCCTGGACGGACCGAAACGTCCTTAAACTAATGACGGACCGAAACGTCCTTAAACTACTACCGCAGCATCCTTAGGCTGACGAGATGAATAAAAAAAAGGGAATAAAAATAATAATAATAATAATAATAAACGGTATGTCCATAAGAAAAATGGGCACGGATGAAAACCCGAAAGGGCTCCGTGAGTAAAAACAGCAGGGCTACCGGCGAGTGTTCGTGAAAACCTGAAAGGGCGCGACCTCGTAAAAAAAAGAGAATAAAAAGAATAAAAAAAGGGTACGTCCATAAGCAAAATGGGCACGGATGAAAACCCGAGAGGGCTCCGTGAATAAAAACAGCAGGACTACCGGCGAGTGTTTGTGAAAACCCGAAAGGGCGCAACCTCGTTAAAGGACACTTACAGGGTCTTCTCGACCTTGTAAGGAGAAACCACCCGCGTGAGATCCTTACGACTCACAAGGGGGCAACACACTTAGGGATCCCCACGATTCCTAAGGAGAAAATACACTTGCGAGATCCTCACGACTCGTAAGGAGAACTCTCTTATGGGACCCTCACGGCTCATAAGATTTGAAAGTCTTAAGTTACAGAGACCTAAACCTGTGCTTAAGCAACCCCTACAACTTCCGATATTGCCCTACAAGCGGCTTAGTACTGATCCTTGTATACAATCCACGGGCGCGAATAAACATTTTCCTAACTAAATCCCATCCGTGACTGGGGATATGTTCGCATGATGAACAACCCTTGTAAGCCCTCTTGACTTACAAGGAGAAAACTCTGTTATAGGATCCTTACGACCTATAAGAGAAAACATACACTTAGGAATCCTCACGATTCCTAGGGAGAAAACACATCTACAAGATCCTCACGACTTGTAGGGAGAAATAGCTTTGTGAGACCCTTACGGCTCATGAAGTCAAAATCCTTGGTCGACAGGACCTTAACCCTGTTCGCTAAACCATCTTTGTTCGACATCGACAAAGGCAAATGATGATTCACTCCTGGCGATATCCCAGTTGTAACGGTGCTGATGCCGAAATCGGTGTCTAATTTCAGGTTTACGAAGAAAATCCAGTAGGCCGCACATGCATACGAAATAGCCGAAATAATAGGGCAACTTGCAATAAAAAGCAGCAAGTAAAAATGTATGCACACAAAATAGCCGAAATGATGGGGCAACTTGCAATAAAAAGCAGCAAGTAAAAATGTATGCATACAAAATAGCCGAAATGATTGGGCACCGCGAAAAATAGCCGAAATGATTGGGCAATCGCGACCTTCGCGATATAAAAGCTGAAATGATAGAGCATCGCGGAAATAAAACAAAAAAATTGATAAAACTTTGGCCCTACAGCTAAGATCACATAGATCCCTGTATAAATCCAAGGGCGCAAACAGAGAGGGAACCATACTTTCCCAACAGGCTCCGCCAGAAAACGAAGCCAAATCTCGACGATTCATCCCAACCCCGAAGAAATCAGTGTCTTCGGAAAATACCTCAATTCAGGGAAACAAGCATCCTTGATGAGAGCCTCCTGATTCGCGTCGACTCGCAGAGAAACCAGTGTCTCCATGGGAAATTCTCGACTCGTTTCAACACCAGGGAAACAAATATCCTTGGCAAGTACCTCAATTCAGGGAAACAAGCATCCTTGATGAGAGCCTCCTGATTCGCGTCGACTCGCAGAGAAACCAGTGTCTCCGTGGGAAATTCTCGACTCGTTTCAACACCAGGGAAACAAATATCCTTGGCAAGTACCTCAATTCAGGGAAACAAGCATCCTTGATGAGAGCTTCCTGATTCGCGTCGACTCGCAGAGAAACCAGTGTCTTCGTGGGAAATTCTCGACTCATTTCAACACCAGGGAAACATATATCCTTGGCAAATACCTCAATTCAGGGAAACAAGCATCCTTGATGAGAGCCTCCTGATTCGCGTCGACTCGCAGAGAAACCAGTGTCTCCGTGGGAAATTCTCGACTCGTTTCAACACCAGGGAAACAAATATCCTTGGCAAATACCTCAATTCAGGGAAACAAGCATCCTTGATGAGAGCCTCCTGATTCGTGTCGACTCGCAGAGAAACCAGTGTCTCCGTGGCAAATTCTCGACTCGTTTCAACACCAGGGAAACAAATATCCTTGGCAAATACCTCAATTCAGGGAAACAAGCATCCTTGATGAGAGCCTCCTGATTCGCGTCGACTCGCAGAGAAACCAGTGTCTCCGTGGGAAATTCTCGACTCGTTTCAACACCAGGGAATCAAATATCCTTGGCAAATACCTCAATTCAGGGAAACAAGCATCCTTGATGAGAGCCTCCTGATTCGCGTCGACTCGCAGAGAAACCAGTGTCTCCGTGGGAAATTCTCGACTCATTTCAACACCAGGAAAACAAATATCCTTGGCAAATACCTCAATTCAGGGAAACAAGCGTCCTTGATGAGAGCCTCCTGATTCGCGTCGGCTCGCAGAGAAACCAGTGTCTCAACGGGAAATTCCCGATTCGTCTCAACTTGCAAGATGAAGCCTCAGGCGGTGTTCATATCAGATTTTTGCATTTTCATACCGCCCAATTTTTGTCACATTGCATATCGGTAGATACTCTTGAGCCGTGTTTGCTAGTCAATTGCAGGATACAGGTTCTCGGTTCTAAAACGATGAAATTCATGGAAAACACGAAAAAAGTCCGGGTTCCTGCCAACCACTGAGAAAACACGGTCTCCGCTCGTCATCCGTATGTTGCCAGATACCAGTTTATGAAGACAAAAATGTCAAATCAATGTCACCTTCATGCACAAGGCTCAATGGTAGCACAAAATCCAAGAGATCTACGCGGAGCTCGAGGCAATCATGACAAAATCTTGACAAAAAGTCCACCTTTCCCTCAACAGAAATTCTGGAAAAATCGGGGAGCCAAATTGAGAAAATACATATGCCATAAAAATGTACACAGCCAACCAGGAAATCACAGAAAATTGGGGGGCCCAATTCAATCATAAGGCCGCGGATCCGCGGCCAAAGTGGGGTCCAGGCCGCGGATCCGCGGCCATATAGTGGCGGCAGTTGAAGATTTTTGGGGGGTGTTTTGGTCTTTTTGTTTAGGTTCTGGTGGTTGCCCTAGGGTTTCATTCTCTGGCCTATAAATAGCCCAGAAGTTTGTGAAGGAAAGGGTCCAATTTTGTATTTTCATTTTACCTAGTTTTAGTGTTGTTCTTCTTCCTCTTCTCACCTCTTCTCCATTAAACTTGTAGTGGGCTTTTGAGTGAAGAGTGATGAATAAAGAAGACCATTTTTATTATCATGCTTGTCTCTTTCTTTACTTGTTGTAATTTGTTGTAATTTTAATTGTTAAGTAGTTGTTGTTATTTGCTTGATTGTTTCTTTTTTTCTCTCTTTTTCTTTATCATTCATACGACCATGATACTTACGCTTGATCCTCGCCAAGGTGAGGTCGCAAATAGTTAGTCATATTCTTCTAGTCTCCTTCTTTCTATCTTCCTCTTTTGTTTGTTTTATTTTTCCGTATTATGAAGTGTGAGTAGTTTTATACTTGTTAGGGTAGGATAAGGGAAGTTTGAGAGAAGGAAATCTCTCTCACTCTTTCCTTGCCCAACAACTTAAATCGACTCCCGTTAATTGAACCACAATCCGCTCCTTACGGCACCCTATCCTACATGATAGCGGTGATTCCGTAGTGAGACCGGTTGTGGTTGAATTAACCGGAGGTTATGGATAAGAGCCAAGAACGGACGGACAAGCACCAAAAGGAAGGACTATGCGTTGGAAAGCCTAGCTTATACTCGCAAGTTCCTTCCTAGTCGTGCTAATCCCCGTTGTTGCCGATTACCGTAACACCGATATTAAGAGGGGCAACGAAAGATGTGGAGACTCCTAACTCAAACTAACCTAATCCTAACCCTAACAAGCTCTCTTTAAATATCAACTTGCACTTAGATAGTTACAAACAAAATCTGAACAACCGGACTTAACTCGTCGAAAAACACATAGAAAAAGATTCCCATCTCCCTGCGGACGACCCGTACTCAACCGGCTAGCTACGTGCGAAACCGTCTTGATTGCGGTATTTAAACTAGAACTTGAACACGCACATAAACTAACAATCAAATGGCGCCGTTGCCGGGGAGACGGTAGTTTGTTTCTTTGTGAAATTTCGGGTTAATTTGTAAGTATAACTCTAACCGAAAAACAAAAAAAATATATATACATTGTAAACAAAACCATCTTGTTATTTTTGATTAGCTTTTGTGCAAGTGTGCAGGAAAATACAAGGTTCAAGTTCCGTGGCCAAGACGATTGAAAATACGGAGTTCAAGTACAGTGCCAAAGACGTGGGAAGATAGACCCACATTTCGCGGCTACACCGCGATGGACCAAAACGGAGGAGACGGTCTACTGTTAAAATCTGGAGCAGATACAGTGAGCACATCAAGAATCAGCACATCCAGACAAGTAGGGGTCAACCACAGCAGCACACACAGAAATTTTTGAAGCCCAATACCCCCACATAGCCGCGGAACCGCGGCCATTTCATGCGTTTGGCCGTGGAAACGCGGCTAACTGTTGGCTTCAGGGTGCAATTTTCTCTCTGTAAGTCTCTCTGCCTCTCTCCACTCCTCTGAACTCCACTGAACTGTGTTTTCTGCAGCCTTCTTTGCGCAAATTCTTCTCCCCCTTCCAATAAACTGTTCTTGTGCAGGATTCTTTGCGCCGCAAATAAAAATTGTTTGCAGTTGATTTGTTACTGTTTTGCATTCTTTAATACGGACTTAAGGGGCTTGAAACCAATCCAGATTGGGTGGGGATTTCATCACCCTTCCCAGGACCCCAAAAATCAATAAAGCATATGCATTGTCCATTGTAAATTAAAAAATACTAGACTTCAGCCCTAAGGACTTCGCGCTCATTAGGAGAAGATAAACCTTGTTTAGAACCTTGCTTAACCGTATATTGTTTACGGGGTGTCTAGGAAAGTGTTAAAGGCGCAACCGCCGAAAGAGAAAGGGTTATTTAATTAAGGAACTTCGCGAAAGCGTTGGACAACCTCCCCTTATCTCTGCACTTACCTGGCCTCGTGATCAGTGTATTTTTAAGCCTGTTTCTCGACACTGTTTAACTTCGACAATCAAGTTCAGGAGCAGGTCTAGTAGACCTAGGTTACCCTAGATCTAGGTGTGACTGTGCATATCTTGTTTGTGATTGCTTAAGCCGTATTTCCGTACATATTTCTGTAAATCTTTTTTTTAAAAAAAAAAAAAATCAAAAACTTTTATAAAAACTTGCCCTTTTGGCGCCAAATCCATTTTTACCCACCACCCATCGCCTTTCTTCATTGACGTTTTCTTACCCTCACCTTCTCCGCTTTGACTATACTAAACTCGTTTAGTGTATGTCCGCTTGGACTCGGGACACTAGCGCCCGTCTAGTCCGCGTTACGTTAGTCGCGACCGACTACGCGATCGACTCCGAAGTCGATACTCCGTCCACTCCTCTTTCACCCCTTCCTTTGCCGGTCAACTCCAACGTTGACCGGAATTCAGTTCATACATCTTCACCTTCACCTTCACCAACCTCTTCTTCCGCGATGTCGGGATTTAATCCGAACATCTCTTTGACCACCCCTGGATTGGCTCCACCTCCTATGGAGACCAATCTTCCACCACCTCCGCCTGTTGTAGCGCCGCAGCGAATTGCGCTCCAGGATCGTTTCTACCCCACCCGTTCTGCACTTCCCACCTGCCTTTCTCTTCCTCCGGCCAATGGGGACAACTTTGAAATTAAGCCCCATTTCATCAACATGCTTCCACGTTTTCATGGGTTTGAATCTGAAGATGCCTATATCTTCATCAACAAATTTCAAAATGTCTGTGCCATGATGAAAACAACCCAGCTATCGGACGATGCTATACGTCTACGGGTCATTCCGTTCACTTTATGCGATCTCGCAGAAAAATGGCTGTATAGCACCGCTTCCCACTCAATCACCAGCTGGGACGAGTTTGTTAAAGCGTTTCTGAAAAAATTCTACCCAAATCATAAGACCGCAAGAATTCGAAATGAGATCAACCAATTCTCCCAGCTTCCTTCTGAACCCTTCTGGAAGTGCTTTGACCGATACAAAGACCTTCTTGTTCAGTGTCCTCACCACGGTATAGAGAAATGGCAACTCTGCCAAACCTTATACGAGGGACTGAACCCAGCAACGAAGCAGTTGCTGGAAACCATCTGTCAAGGCCACTTCCTATCCAAATCTGACGAGGAAGCGTGGCAGTTCTTTGACGATCTTGCGGAGCAAACGCTACAGTAGGAGAGCACTAGACCGACTTCTTCTTCTTCTACCTCCACTTCTACCGGTCAGTCTAGGGTAGGAATCCACCAACTCGATGTCTCTATTGCGATGAAAGCTGAAATGGCTGCAATAACACGAAAGCTTGAAGCGATAGAGAGCAAATTTTCTGCTCCTGCCCCCACACCTGTTCTCCCCCTTCGTACCATCTGCGCTTGTTGTTCCGATCCTTCCCACTTGACCGAAGAGTGTCCTTACAATCCACCCTCGCAAGGACAGGATCAGGTTAATGCTGCCTTCCAGCAAAGACCGAGGAATGATCCATACTCTTCCACCTACAATCCCGGTTGGAGGAACCACCCCAATTTCGCCTGGAATCAGAATCAGAATCAATTCCAGGGAAACAATTTCCAAAGGGCCCCTCCACTGCAATAACAAGCGCCACAACAAACTCAGCATCAGTATCAGCAGCCCTTCCAACCCCAACCTTACCAAAACCAGACGAACAACTTTGCACCCAACAACTCTTTTCCACCAAACAACAACTTTGTTCCGTCCAACAATGATAAGGTTTCCTCGCTCGAGCGAAGTCTGGAGGCGTTCGTTAAACAGTCGACCCAATCCACCGCCAACATCCAGTCTTCGATTCAATCTTTAGTGCAACATACTGCCGCACACGGGCAAAGCATCAAGACCATCGAGGCCCAGATTGCACAACTGAACGCGGCCTTGAGCGAGCGAGAGAAGGGGAAGCTCCCGTCCCAGCCACTTCCAAATCCCGGTCACCCACATAATGCACATGTTGCTCTTGAATAACAAAACCATAATGTGAGTGCCGTGACCACACTGAGATCAGGGAGGATGCTGCCAAACAACATTGGCAAACGGATCAACGATGATGCCCCGGCCGCTGCTTCTTCTTCTTCTCCTTCTTCTTCTTCGTCTTCCGAGCCTATTCTCCGTTCTTCACAAGGCTCTCCCTCTTCTTCTTCTGCTCTGAACGGACCCACTTCTCACTCCACGAAAACACCTATTCTGGGATCCGTTCCAACTCCACAATCTCCTCCTCCAGCATTAGACTCAACCAATTTTCAAAATGTTCCATTTCCAAACCGGTTGAGGTCTAACAAACAAAATCCACAAATGGAGAAGATTTTGGAGTTATTCAAGCAAGTTAACATTAACATTCCTCTTTTAGATGCTGTCCAACAAGTCCCGTCTTACGCGAAAATCTTAAAGGACTTGTGCACGAAAAAGAGGAAGTCTCAGGTACCCAAGAAAGTTTTCTTGGCTAGTGCTGTGAGTGATGCCCTTACCCAATCTTTACCACAAAAACGGAAGGACCCTGGCTGTCCTACGATTTCAATTACTATTGGGGATAAGAACATCAACCGCGCACTATTAGATCTTGGTGCCAGTGTTAACTTGCTTCCGTATTCAGTATACGAGCAATTAGGCGTCGGAGAGCTGAAACCCACACACTGCACTCTCCAGATGGCCGACCGATCGATCACCCATCCTATGGGTGAGCTAGAGGATGTGTTAATAAAAGTCGGGGACTTCATATTCCCCGTCGACTTCATTGTCTTAGATACACAGCCTGTAGCTAACCCCCGGAATCAAATTCCGGTGATACTCGGTCGCCCATTTCTCGCAACCTCAAATGCTGTGATCAATTGTCGTAATGGTTCAATGAACCTATCTTTTGGAAATATGACGATTGAACTCAACATTTTTAGGTTGGGGAATCAGCCCGCCGAACCTAATGCTCATATACTGGATGTTTGCTCGATCCAGGAGATCACACCAGAAGAGTGTGAATTCGAGGAGTTTCTGTTTGAACACGATAATCTTGACGCCACTAGTGCGTTTCTCTTCGAACCTGCTGCTGCTTCTGCGCCCGACAACGAATACGAGTGTTTCACGTTCTTGAACGATCTTAGCCGCGCACAACCCGAGTTTGAATCTTTCGACTTTCCGGATGAGTTACCTGAACCATCCAACTCGGTTGCCTACACTCGCTTTGAACCTTTGCTGGAGTCCTTTGAGTTCGAGACCTTTGCACCAGTCTTGCCTTCCATCATTTCACCTCCAACGCTCGAACTCAAGCCGTTGCCGTCTCACCTTAAGTATGCTTACTTAGGTGAGAACGAGACCCTCCATGTCATCATTTCGGCTTCTCTAGCTCCCGAGCAAGAGAAAGCCCTTCTCGCGGTCTTGCAAGGCAACAGGCAAGCTTTTGGCTGGTCCATGGCGGACATCAAGGGGATTAGTCCCCTGATCGTTGAGCATCACATTCATCTGATGGATGATGCCAAACCAGCCCGGGATCCACAAAGACGTCTTAATCCAGTCATGAAGGAGGCTGTGAAGAAGGAGATCGTCAAATGTCTAGATAGTGGTATCATTTACCCTATCTCTGATAGCCAGTGGGTTAGCCCCATTCACGTTGTCCCCAAGAAGTCGGGCATCACGGTCATCACCAACGAGGCGAATGAGTTAATCCCTACTCGCACCCAAACTGGGTGGCGAGTTTGCATTGATTACAGAAAACTCAACGCCGCAACACGGAAAGACCACTTTCCGCTACCTTTCATTGACCAAATGCTTGAACGATTGGCCGGACATGAGTACTATTGTTTTCTTGATGGCTACTCCGGCTATAATCAAATTCCCATCGCCGAAAAAGACCAGGACAAGACCACTTTCACTTGTCCTTTCGGCACGTTTGCATATCGACGCATGCCCTTTGGGTTATGCAATGCGCCCGCTACCTTCCAGCGGTGTATGATGGGAATTTTTTCTGACATGGTGGAAAAATTTCTGGAGATTTTCATGGATGACTTCTCCATCTTCGGCGACTCCTTTGACGAGTGTTTGCTGCATCTTGACGCTGTCCTTACCCGATGTAAGGACAAGAATCTCACTTTGAACTGGAAGAAATGCCACTTCATGGTGCGCGAAGGTATTGTCTTAGGACATATCATCTCGCAAAATGGCATAGAGGTTGACAAAGCAAAGATTGAGGTCATTTCCAATCTGCCTCCTCCCCGATGCGTCAGAGATATCCGAGCCTTCCTTGGCCATGCCGGTTTCTATAGACGGTTTATCAAGGACTTTAGCAAGATTGCTAGGCCCTTGACTCTTTTGCTGGCCAAGGATACACCATTCGACTTCAACTCGAGCTGTGTGACTGCCTTCGAGTCACTGAAACGCTCACTCACTTCTGCTCCCATTCTTTCTTCCCCTGACTGGACGCACCCATTCGAGATTATGTGCGATGCATCCGACTTTGCCATCGGTGCTGTCCTTGGACAGCACATAAACAAGATGCCGCACGTAATCTATTACGCAAGCCGGACCCTGAACGACGCCCAACTTAACTATACAACAACTGAGAAAGAATTCTTAGCTGTTGTATTTGCTTTAGAAAAGTTCAGGCCCTACCTCATCGGCTCTCCAGTCATTGTCTACACTGACCATTCAGCTCTGCGCCATCTTTTTGCGAAGAAAGATGCCAAATCTCGGTTAATACGTTGGATCCTCTTGCTCCAAGAGTTTGACCTTGTCATTAAGGACAAACGAGGATGTGAAAACGTAGTTGCCGACCATCTCTCGCGACTTCCTTCTTCGCCTTCGCTTCCAATTCCGATAAACGACGTTTTCCCGGATGAACAACTCTTGACAGTATCTTGCGAACCCTGGTTCGCAGATTTTGTGAACTATTTGGCCACGGGATTACTACCGACCGAATGGTCAAGTCAGGACAGACTTCGCTTCTTATCCCAAGTAAAACACTTTTACTGGGATGAACCCTACTTGTTCAAGTACTGTCCCGACCAGATTATTCGTCGGTGTGTCCCTGATGAGGAATTCAAGAGTGTGCTGTCATTTTTCCACGATCAAGCGTGTGGCGGGCATTTTGGGCCCAGAAAGACAGCTGAGAAGATCTTGCAATGTGGTTTCTACTGGCCACAACTTTTCAAAGACGCTCACGACTATTGCAAGACTTGCTCCCGGTGCCAACACATGGGCCGGATATCCCGGAGGAACGAGATGCCGCTCCAACCGATCTTGGTTGTGGAGATTTTCGATGTTTGGGGATAGACTTCATGGGGCCGTTTCCCAGCTCTTTTGGGAACTTATACATCCTTCTAGCTGTTGATTACATCTCTAAATGGGTCGAGGCTGTGCCCAGCCGGACTAACGACAACAAGGTTGTCGTTAGGTTCCTTAAAGAAAACATTTTCTCCCGGTTTGGGCACCCCCGAGCGATCATTAGCGACAATGGAAGTCATTTCTGCAATAGGACCTTCGAGGCCTTGATGCAGAAATACTCCATTAATCATAAGCTCTCTACGCCCTACCACCCCCAAACCTGCGGGCAGGCCGAAGTTTCAAATCAGCAAATCAAGCAGATACTGGAGAAGACGGTTTCCAAGAACCGTAAGGATTGGTCTCTGAAACTAACTGATGCCCTTTGGGCATTTAGAACCGCTTATAAGACCGACCTTGGCATGTCTCCTTATCGGCTTGTGTACGGAAAAGCCTGCCACCTTCCTGTCGAAATCGAGCATCGCGCATTTTGGGCGATAAAGGAGCTAAATCTGTCTCTTGAGGACGCGGGCAGCCATCGGAAGCTGCAGTTGAACGAACTGAGCGAGCTTAGGGATGAGGCTTACGACAACGCGGTTGTCGTTAAGAATCGAACGAAGGTGTTTCATGATAAACACCTTGTGCGCAAAACCTTCGTACATGGTCAGCAGGTACTTCTTTACGACACCCGACTTCATTTCCATCCTGGAAAGCTGAGATCTCGCTGGAAAGGGCCGTATTTTGTGCGGAATGTGTATCCGCAGGGCGCTGTGGATTTGGAAAATCCAAAGGACGGTTCACTCTTCAAGGTAAATGGACACCGATGCAAACCGTACCTTAGCGCCGAACCAACAGAGGAGCTCCTGTTCTTACAGGAGCCGGTTTACCTTGCATGATCTTCCTCTGCCTACCTCCAAACTTCGGTTATCCAGCCAAGAACAGTGGACACTGTTCCAAATTAGTTTGGGGGTATGTACAAACCATTTTGTTTATATTTATGTATATTCTTTTTCTTTTCTTTAAAAACAAAAACAAATAAAAAAAAAATTTGTATCGCTAACCGACATTTTTTGACCCTTCAAATGATCTCTTCATGCAATGACAGTGAGGACACTGTCCAGTTTAAGTTTGGGGGTACGCTCGGTACGCATTTCTTACCTTCGCATTCATATGTATATTTTGCATCTGCATATTAATATCCATAAAATCCATAAAAATTTGAAAATTTTCTAAAAATATAAAAACTTTTTTGTCAAGTTAGCTTGTGGAAGAACTCTGATTCAACATTCGACGGTTTTTGTTTGAAAAAATAGGAATAACTAGATCTTATGTTTGGATTTTGAAAACCTGAAAGATAACTCTCCTTTGAAGTTAACTATAGCTGATATACGTCTTTACATCACACTACATGTGTCGTAAGATTTTGGAAATTAGATGACAAGTCTTTCATGTTTAAACTTTTAAACAGATAAATGATTTTCTGAGGATCAAATAGGTTTGTTCTGAAATAAGTAATGTCAAGAATAGTTTATGAAGTAAAGCGAATATGAAGGAATATTATTGAGGCCATAATTGGAGCTAAGTCTGAAAAATAACCCATCGGAAACTTGATTGGAATGATTACACACCAAACCCACTAAACACGTCTTTTATCCAAAAAAATAATTGAACTGCCGGTTATATCTCCGTTCGTATTAAATCATCTGATTTTCACGCCAATCTGTCTTTTGTTTTTTGGACCTAGGTAACTTGAGTAATTAAGTCCGCTGGGGTGTTTTTACACCTAATGCCCTAAAACCAACTGGTTTGGGTGCATTGGCCCAAAGCTCGCTAAGAAGCCTAGAAAGTCCAGTTTAAAACAAAGTCAAGCAAGTGTTCTCTCCGAGTTAAAATTCCTAACGGTTCTTTGTGTGAGAATAATCTTGATAAAAGACAGGCTTTTATAAAAAAAATTTAAACGGAGATATGAAGGTTTTATTCTATGATAAAGACTATTGCACGTTCACAGAGGGGTGTATGAAATGAAAACAAGAAAAAGGTGGAGTGAAAAATACGACTTAGTTTCCTGTTAAGGAAGATAGAAATTCTGAAGTTGAAACCTTACTGGAAAACGAAACTTGAAAAATGCTTAACTCTCTATAAAACTTATGTGATCCTTTTAAAATTGTTATCTGGGCTTTACTGTGCGACATGATGACTTTAAATCGACCTTTCGGGAACTTAACGACACTATTTGCACTGCACGTAAAGACATATAAAATCTGTAGTTAAATAAGATGCGAGTTGTGAAAAATAAAGGTTCGATGGTCTAGACTTAGGATTATAGAATTGTTATTTTCTAAAACAAAACTTTAGGGTTTGAATCTTAGTTATTTCACAAAACCAACTTGACCGGATTTTGTGGGTAGTATCCGCTGAAAACCCTCAGGAGACAACACTCCTCCTACTAGGGACACTTAGAGGTTAAACGGCTTGTCGCACATGCTCAGTGCAATCGCGTTCCCTGCGAAAGTGAGGTTAGGAAATTTTTTGTGAATAAATGGGCTTTGCTCGGGACGAGCAAATGATAAGTTTGGGGGTATTTGTTCATATCAGATTTTTGCATTTTCATACCGCCCAATTTTTGTCACATTGCATATCGGTAGATACTCTTGAGCCGTGTTTGCTAGTCAATTGCAGGATACAGGTTCTCGGTTCTAAAACGATGAAATTCATGGAAAACACGAAAAAAGTCCGGGTTCCTGCCAACCACTGAGAAAACACGGTCTCCGCTCGTCATCCGTATGTTGCCAGATACCAGTTTAGGAAGACAAAAATGTCAAATCAATGTCACCTTCATGCACAAGGCTCAATGGTAGCACAAAATCCAAGAGATCTACGCGGAGCTCGAGGCAATCATGACAAAATCTTGACAAAAAGTCCACCTTTCCCTCAACAGAAATTCTGGAAAAATCGGGGAGCCAAATTGAGAAAATACATATGCCATAAAAATGTACACAGCTAACCAGGAAATCACAGAAAATTGGGGGGCCCAATTCAATCATAAGGCCGCGGATCCGCGGCCAAAGTGGGGTCCAGGCCGCGGATCCGCGGCCATATAGTGGCGGCAGTTGAAGATTTTTGGGGGGTGTTTTGGTCTTTTTGTTTAGGTTCTGGTGGTTGCCCTAGGGTTTCATTCTCTGGCCTATAAATAGCCCAGAAGTTTGTGAAGGAAAGGGTCCAATTTTGTATTTTCATTTTGCCTAGTTTTAGTGTTGTTCTTCTTCCTCTTCTCACCTCTTCTCCATTAAACTTGTAGTGAGCTTTTGAGTGAAGAGTGATGAATAAAGAAGACCATTTTTATTATCATGCTTGTCTCTTTCTTTACTTGTTGTAATTTGTTGTAATTTTAATTGTTAAGTAGTTGTTGTTATTTGCTTGATTGTTTCTTTTTTTCTCTCTTTTTCTTTATCATTCATACGACTATGATACTTACGCTTGATCCTCGCCAAGGTGAGGTCGCAAATAGTTAGTCATATTCTTCTAGTCTCCTTCTTTCTATCTTCCTTTTTTGTTTGTTTTATTTTTCCGTATTATGAAGTGTGAGTAGTTTTATACTTGTTAGGGTAGGATAAGGGAAGTTTGAGAGAAGGAAATCTCTCTTACTCTTTCCTTGCCCAACAACTTAAATCGACTCCCGTTAATTGAACCACAATCCGCTCCTTACGGCACCCTATCCTACATGATAGCGGTGATTCCGTAGTGAAACCGGTTGTGGTTGAATTAACCGGAGGTTATGGATAAGAGCCAAGAACGGACGGACAAGCACCAAAAGGAAGGACTATGCGTTGGAAAGCCTAGCTTATACTCGCAAGTTCCTTCCTAGTCGTGCTAATCCCCGTTGTTGCCGATTACCGTAACACCGATATTAAGAGGGGCAACGAAAGATGTGGAGACTCCTAACTCAAACTAACCTAATCCTAACCCTAACAAGCTCTCTTTAAATATCAACTTGCACTTAGATAGTTACAAACAAAATCTGAACAACCGGACTTAACTCGTCGAAAAACACATAGAAAAAGATTCCCATCTCCCTGCGGACGACCCGTACTCAACCGGCTAGCTACGTGCGAAACCGTCTTGATTGCGGTATTTAAACCAGAACTTGAACACGCACATAAACTAACAATCAGGCGGCAGGGATTAAAAACTTGTTTTCTGAACAATGGGACCCTGCAAGTCGGTCTAAAACGGTCTCTTGCATACTATTCACGGATCTCACTCTCCAAAGTCGAATTTCGACAAGGAGGGAAACAACCGCTTACGGGTCCTCTCGACTCGTAAGAGGGAAAAATTCTCTTATAAGATCCTTACGACTTATAAGAGAAAATGCGCTTAGGAATCCTCACGATTCCTAAGGAGAAAATACACCTACGAGATCCTCTCGATCCGTAGCGAGAAAAGTCTCTATGAGACCCTCACGGCTTATAGAGTTGAAAAGTCTTAGGCGGCAGATCTAAACCTGCGGCCTAAGCCATCGCTATCTCTTGAAAAATCTAGACGTTTACTCTATCATCGGTCAAATGTGTTTATCAAGACAGCATGCCGATAATAAGAGAAAGGAAAAAGCAAAGAAATAGTACAAGACATTGCAAAGAAAAATGTGTATCTTTATCGAATGTAAATCAAGTACAAGATGAAGCGTACAAAAGAATAAAGAATGGATACATATTATTTAAAAAGAAAAATTTTACAAGTATCTAGATACAAAGAGAATTACTGGGAAGGAAGCGTCTTGCATAACTCTAGCAATTGTTCACGCACTTCCTTCCCCACTTTCTCCTGATCGGCCACCACCGCCAGCTCCGCCTCCACTTGGGCCCATTGCTGCAAGACAGATGCAAGCTGCTCCCTGACGGCCTGATGAGCAGCTTCGCGGCCTGCGGTATCACGCTCGGCTACATCAAGCTTTCGCTTCAAGTTTAGCCCATGAGAGATGCGCTCCAGGAGACCCTCAAAGATAGCCTTCACTTGGGCAGCATTCGCCTCAACCTCAGCACGCAGACAAGCCGTCTCGCTCGAGGTCTCTTGACATTCCCTTAGCCTTAAAGCTACTTCTTGTTCCAAGTGGTGGACGTAAGAAGCGCTTTCCTCGATCCATGCTGCTCTTTCATTGCTCGCGGCTAAAGTCTCGGAGGAGGGACGCATCGACTCCAGCTGATGCAGACGAGCCTCGATCTCCCTACAATGGTTAACCCAAGATGAGATAATGCCCTCGTCATAGAAATTCACGAGTATCACCAGCATCGGGTTAACCGCCGTAGCGAAATCCACAGCAGACGTAGGGGTCTCGACGTCGAGCTCCTCAATGTAGTCGCTCAACATACGCAAACTGTTTGCGGCGCCTTTCGAAGATGGACGTCTCAGGTAAGGACCTGCCGGCATTATGATGCGAGGCTCGAACGGCGCCGAGAACGGAACGACAGCTGAAAAGAAACAAGATGTGATCAGATAACAGTTCAAGAAATAAAAAAAGGGGGGAGAGTTATCAATGTGATAGTCGCTGTACCAGCTGAGGCAGGTGGAAAGGCCGGTGGCGCGGCCAATCTTTCATCCCCTCCTTCAATTTATAGCATTGCAGTCGGGACAAGGAAAAGTTAGAAATAATTCCGTCACTGAAAAAGAAAGATATCAATTGGAAACCATACTCACCAGCGCCACCAGAAGGAGAAGCGAATTCAGATGGGAAGGAGAAGTGTGGGAGCAACACCTGATAAAGATGGTCAAAAAGTACTCCTGAAAAGAAACAACAACACGACTTCAGTACATAAACTATACATCTGAAAGATAAGACTAATAAGTTGCGAACCCGTACCTTCCAACATCTTCGATGGTACGAAAGAAGGCTGAGAGGTGACCACCGCCAAGGCAGTAGTTGACGGCGCTCCCTCGAGCAATGGAGCATCGGTACTGCCTGCACCTGCGTTAAAAGACAAGGATAAACCTGTCAGGAAAGATTGCAAGATAAAAAAAAGGGGGAACCAGTAATCCGAAATTTACCTGATGAGCCTCCAGCCGAGACAGAGGCGTCTCCCTCCTCCAGCGACATGAGTCCACCACCCGTGGCCTCATCCCCAGACTCCACGGGGGCCATCGTCGTACTCGCGTGTCCAGGAGACGGCGGAAGACCGTAGACGGGGAGGAATGATCGGAGCATTGCCGGAATCTTGAGAAAGAGCGGCTAGCTCTTCCCCAAGAGTCGCGCCCATCTCATCCGCTACTTCTTCAGGCTCGGCGGTCGCCGTCGTCTCATCCGCCGCCACCATGAGGTCGCCAGTCTTAAGCACCTCATCCGTCGCCACCCCAAGCTCAGTAGTAATGATCATCTCATTTGCCGTCACCTCAGGCTCGGCATCAACGACCTCTTCCGGTGCGGCTCCCCTAGCCCCCAACTCAGGCTCGCTAACCCTGGCGACGTTGCCCACCGTCGGCTCGGGTTCGGCCGGTGCCTCCTCCTTTGTTTCCTTGGGTTCGACGGTCTCCGCTTCCCCCTCGGTCGGACTTGGCCCTGCAGGATAGAATATATAAGAACCGACGGCTTTATAATTCTTGCAACAAGATTTTGAAAGAAGTATTACCTGAGGTGGACTTGTCGTTAGCCTCCCTATTGGTGCGAATCGCCTGTCTATGAGCTGTAGACAAGGCGACTGGGGGCTCTTCTGACGGAGTATCGGCACGAGGGATGGTGCTTGGGCCCGCTCCAATGGCCAAGGCAGCCCTGCGTACCTTTGCTTCGCGCCTCGACCGCTTCCTTTCCTCTCGGGCTGTCGCGATGGACCTCTTCGACGCTTCCTTCATCAAGGCGTCGTCGTCCTCGTTCAGAGATGCCTCCAGAGCCTTTAAGGCATCTCTCATCGGCTCTTCAAGACGGACCTCCCGCGGTAGCCCTGAGGAGGCAGGAACATCAGCAGCTGGCGGAATATCCGCGTCACTTGGCGGGAACGACATTGAGGTTCCTGCGATAAAAAGGGAGAGGTTAGATCGACCATAACGCAAGGAAAATGAAAACTTGATGAATTGAAGCTTACTGAGGCCCAAAGACGCTCTAAGGCGTTCCTCCTCTTGGAAGGTCTTGAGGGAAGCGGCAATGGCTTCTTCAGTGGTGGATGCCTTTCCAATAGTCAATACCTTTTCAATGAAAGACATCCCGTCTCCAACGGTGTGGGGGCGAAGGAGCAAACCCCTGGCATTCCTCGGCGATGGAGTCACAATTGATGCGCCAATCAGCTGTATGATGCGAGGGAAGCTGCACCTGTCATAGAACGAGGGCCTTTTGTGCATGCCGAAGACACCCGATATGTGTAGCTCGAGCCACGATATGAAGTAGTGCATCGGGAAGATCACGTGCAGTACCCCAGGCTCATTAGCATCCGCCGCTCGACTGAGGCCATGGTAAAAATATGCCAAACCGGCTATCCCAATGGCTACCTTTACCCCGATGGTCATCCGGTGAGCCGGGTAAAAGACAAAGGGCCACATATGGCGAGAGTGCATCGGGAGCGCGAACCAACTCAGCCATAGCCCAAGAAATCCTAAAAAGAAGGCCTCCTCGTCCATCTCAGGGGCTGCAACTTCCGCAAAAGACATGGTCGGGGAGTTAGGAAGGAAAAAACCCTTTTGGTCTATTTCCTTCGCCGGTAGGTTATCCAAACCTAAACCGAAAGGGTTCTCGAGGGTGGCAAACTTGGCAGCTTCTACCGAGAGGACACTTGGGTGAAGGAACCGGGCGGTGAAATCCTCGAAACTGACTCCGCAACTCCCACGTTCGATGAAAAGGGCCTCGTAGATATTCAACACCTTGATTAAACTTGGGAATTGGTGTTGAACAACATTCTCCGGCGTGAGGCCCCTTACCGCCGGCTTGGCACCAAAAACATATTCGTCTGTCGGGAGCAACTCCTCATAGTGCTCCCCTATAACCGGTAAACCGGAGACTTCTGTGAACTCCTCCAGAGAAATCGACACTTCCCGATCCATTGCGAGGAAAGTGTGAGTGGGAATGTTCCACTGCTCCAAGAAAGCCTTGAACCACCAAGTGGGAAGCGTAGGATACTGGAAGAGGGAGACTTAGACCGCGGTGTACAACCCTAACCTTATCAACTGCAACTTCTTCGTCGACAGGATATACCGAGCCTACGGCAGATAGCCGATCGGGTGGCGGGGGATCAGACCTATGTTATATGATTGCCCCCAAGGGCGCGCCTCGCCTTGACAGATTCGGCGTCCCAGGATATCCAAAACCATGGGACGCTGGACCGGGATTGCATCTATGGCCGGATGAAGAAAGCCCTTCGATGTCCAATCAACCATCTCCATGGGTACTGCATCGGGGTGGGCTGGCGTAATGAATTGCCGTGATGGGTTCTGACGGTACTGCGCACGTGAAGCTGTGTCGACCCATAATAATTTGATTATACCATGACCCCCAAAGGTGGAGACTCTTATATTCCGGGTCGTGGTCCTTGATCATGGCTAAGACTTCGCGGTCCAAGGACGCTTCAGGGAACCCTTCCTCTAAGCGAGCGAACGGGAATGAAGTATCGAGAGACATGATCGCTGCAAGTGAAAAGAAATTAGCCGTCGGTGTTGTAATTCCAACGCTTGGCGTTTGAAAAAATTCATTAATTGATTAATTAAATTAAAGATTAATTAAATTAAAATTAATTAATTACACCACACAGCAGTGCAGTGGGTAGGGGACCGAAGGGGGACCCACAAAATCTGGATGACAATACGTTAATAAGACAACCCCATCATTAGATGAGATTGTCAGTTGGTCCCCGAGAGAATATTCCCATTAATAAAAAAATATCCCTAGAGGCAAGGAGAAAATCTCCTCTTTCAGAGCAAAACTCTGTCACAGAGTGACACTTGTCAAACTCTGGCCTCAGGGGAATAAGATTCCTTAAAAGAGCCTAACTCTATGATGATGATGAGAAAATCTATTTAAACTCCTAAAGAAATTAAAATTTTTGAAGACTCTTAGGAGTTCTTCACTTTTAGATCAAAAAGATCTATTTTGGATCCATGAGCAAAGCTCTGCTCATGGGTTAAAACCCATGAACAAGATCTCTGTAGATCTATGGATTCGTGAGAGCAAAGCTCTGTTGATGAAACCCCAAAGTGAATTTCTTTAGATCAAAAGATTTATGAGAGCAAAGCCCTGTTGGTTAAAATTGATTTAAATTAATTAATTATTACCTAAAGTTTTCTAACTTTGGGAAATGAGAGCAAAACTCTAGAGTTCTGAAAGCAAGAGTAAAGCTTTGAAATTCTTAAGCAAGAGCAAAACTCTGGAAATCAAAATCTAGAAAATGGTGAAGATTTTTCTAAGGGCCAGGGGTCCTATTTATAAGGCGCTTACGCCCCTTCAGCTTACCCATTGATCCAACGGTCAGGATTTTACCACCGCTGCACTCACGTGCGCGCCACGTGAGCGCAACGGTGGGGGGGGGCATTTATTTCCCCCAATCAGAGCAAAGCTCTGTTTGAATTTCAAAATTCAAAACTCGAAGCAACGCTTCAGATTCTTTGCGCTGCGCGCAACGCGCCACGTGTCAAAAACTGATACATCAGCGCAGCGCCCAAGACAGCGCGCCCAATCAGAGCAAAGCTCTGTTTAAAACAAAATTAAAGGAAGCAACGCTTCAGTTTGCGCAAGCGCTGCGCTGCGCGAGACGTGTCAGCGCAGATGCGCTAGCGCAGTTGCGCTGCGCGACACGTGTCAGCGCAGTCGTGCTGCGCTGTGCGCTGCGCGACACGTGTCACGCGCTGGGGCATTTGCGCCAAACAAAATTAAAATTTTAAAGAAATCTTTCTGTGCTTGTTAAAACAAGAAGATTTTCTTCTGTAAAACAAGAGCCCTTGGATCAAAGATCCAACGGTGGGGAAAATTCCCCAAATCACTCAGAGAAAGATCTCTTTAACAAATTTAACAAATTTATGGGCACTATATAAAGGCCCCTAGACCCCAAATCAAAGGCATCAACAATTGTGAGAGATCAAGAACTTCAAACAGAGAGAACTCTGAAGAAATTTCAAGAAGAAAAAAGTAAAAACCTCTAGAAAAAAGAGAAAATTCTCTCATGAACAGATCAATGATCTGAGAACAAAATCAATGATCTTCAATAAAAAGAAAAATAAATAATAATAAGTGCTTTGCACTTTCTTATGAACCATTAGTTCTTTAAAAAACAAGAGAAACTTGTTTTCTTTGCTCTAAATTCGATCAAGAAAACAAATAGTGCTTTGCACTTGTGAACCATTGGTTCTGGAATCTTAAAAATTCTCAAGATTATTGAAATAGTGCCTTACACTTGCAAAAATAAATTGCACTGCTGGGCTCCTGGGTCGGCGCAAGCCACCAGAGCGCGCCACGTGTCAGCATCTGAACCACTTGCGCTATGCGCTTTTGATAGAGCCTTGCTCTCTGAAATTAGCGCAACTCACCAGAGCGTGTCACGTGTCAGCAGCGCAGCGCACTGGTGCAGCGCACTGCGCTAACTGCGCTTGCACTCACCAGAGCATGACACGTGTCACCTCCACATGCGCTTGCACTCAATGATTGCCGCAAAGCGCCTGACAAATGCATTGCATTATTTACTGAAGGACCAAGCCCAATTAAAAAAGGCTCAACTGGCCAAATAAAATGTTATGCATTAAAAGGGCAGAGCTCAAACAAAGCAGATGCTGTGCATCATTTAAAGGGGGCAGAGCCCAAACAAAGGTCCAACAGAGACCAAGATTAATACTATGCATTATTTAAAAGGGGCCAAGCCCTAGCACAGGCCTAATAGACCAAAAACAAATAAAAGTGTTGAACATTTTTCAACTGGACTTAGCCCAATCATGGCCGTAAGTCCTCAAATTAAATTGACTGAGCACAGATGCTCTCTTAAATCAATTTACATCCAGTTCGAGGGTACATCTCCGAACTCCTTTGACTCCTATCGTTGTAATCCTTCAACGACGTCAGAGAGGTGACGGGTCCCGACAACCACACATCAATACGGACTGTGGGGTCCTTAAACCCACGGACTTAAGCGTCGTTAAACTAAGATACGGACTGTGGGGTCCTTAAACCCGTGGACTTATGCGTTCTTAAACTAACGGACTAATGCGTCCTTAAACACACCCATATGGACTGTGGGGTCCTTAAACCCATGGACTTATGCGTCCTTAAACTACCAATGGACCGCAATATCCTTAAACTACCGATGGACCGCAATGTCCCTAAACTACCTATGGACCACTACGTCCCTAAACTGGAACAATAGAGCCCCCAAATGCTCTTTTGTCGGATCTAAACGATCCTGTTTAAGTTGATCTTAGCCGCAAACCTGGCTAACGTATCCTTAAACATTCAAATAGACTATAAAACTCCAAATCAACTTTGGTTCAAGGGTACATCTCCAAACTCCTCTGACACCTGTCGTTGTAATCCCTCAATGACGTCAGAGAGGTGACGAGTCCCGATGGCCACATATTAAATGGATCACCACCACGTTAGGTTGATCTTAGTCTCAAACAGGACTAACGTATCCTTAACGAATGTTTAAGTTGATCTTAGCCTCAACACGGCTAACGTATCCTTAAACTAAAACACCAAACCCAAATCTATGTAAATACGGATTTGGACTAATCCACGTCCTACGGACGGCGGCATCACTTAGTCTCCGTATACAATCCATGGGCAATCACAAACAAAGCAAATACACACGACACGAAGTGAAATTCTGGAGAAGGAGAAAGTGGCTATCGCGATGCGGTAGTGTAATTAACTGCAGAGGCTTGCGCCTGCAGGGAAGAGCGTCCCCACAATCAAAAACCCCTCTAACGAGGGGGAATCTGACGAAGTCTGCTACATCGGCCGCATCCGTCTAAACCTCCGATACACGGTGCCATAAATCAACTTGCATCTTCGGAGAGGTGGACGGATAAAACCAAATAGCATCTGCCCCGAATCTCAGGCAAGACGTCCATGTCTTGGCCGCCGTTCGGAGGGGAACAAGCCCAAGGGGCTATGTGTATATTTGTAAGTCTATATAAGGCAACATGATAATAAAATGAAGAGACGTTTTTTCATTCTCCTCAAAAGCTAAAGTTTGTACCTCCTTCTTCTTCCTCAAGGTTCTAAACCTTCTGCCTATTTTCTGAATTAAATTAAGAGTTCAACTCTTCCTTTACCAAAAATAAATACTTTTTCACCATAAAACCCTTGGAGAGGAACTCAAATCTCCCATCAAATCTCTAAACTGGGAGATTTTTTTAAGTCTCACCCCTATTTCCTTCAAAATCCAGCCAATAGAGAGGAGGAAAAAAGAGACCCATCTCAAAAAATCCCACTCGGGAAAGAACCTAAGCTCAAGAGAAGATCTAGGGCGTAAGGGAGAAAAAATGAGTCCCCTTTCATCATCTCCGAAAATATCTTGGGAGTTTAACCATAATATAATAATAATAATAATAATAATAATAATAATAATAATAATAATAATAAATCTTTCTTATAGGGATTACAGCTCCCAGTGCAGGGGCTAAGCCCCTTTGTCATCTTTTTCAGTAGATTAACTCCAAAAGTCAATTGGGAGTACAACTCCCAGTATAGGGGCTAAGCCCCTTTTTCCCGCTGGCGCCCTGCGCCCGTGTACCAAGCACGTGAGGCGCCCGCGTACCAAGCACGTGAGGCGCTGACACCCACGCGTCATTTGGACGCTATATTTCTCTTTTTTATATATATACATTCCACAACACTTCCCCGTTAGAGAAAATTTCTAACGGGGCGCTGTCCCGCACCCCGCAAGGAGGCTGCTAGCCCTCTTGACCCCCAGCCAGCTATCCAGATAGCGGGACCCCCGTAAACTCTGCGAGGCCCCCGATATATCCAAGACCCTTCAAAACATAACACACGCACTCTACACATTGAGTTCACATGACCGGTTTGACTCGTCAATTAGAGATTCTCTCGCTCTAAAGGCGAGGGTAATTAACGACAGCTTAGTCCGCGGCTGCCGGAGATTCGGATCCCCACAATCAATAAACCCCCGCCTACCTTAGGCAGGGGAAATATGTAGTATGCCTGACAAGCGACGTGTATTCCCATCTCAATTGGGTGACAAAAAACACCCTACAATCGCGCTGTGTTCGGAAAGCCATTACATAAAGTCCCTGACCAAGACAAGCGAGATTTACTGGTAGATACTCCAGTAGTTTCTCAGGGTGTATTGGGCTCTACTCCGGCACGACTTATTGCGCTATCAGGGATCTGATGTTTACCATCTCTCTAGGCCCGATGTGCGAGTATCTTAGACGAACAGACCGGACTGTACGGAGATTGTCACAGATAGACTCAGTAGGAGTTCGGATGAGTTTGCTCATCGACCTCCTTATCGACAGATACCTGGGTAGCCGTTACGTGCAGCTTGTACCGCTGACGGGCTTATGGTTAAACTCACTGCCAGCGTACTGTCGAGTCTTTAGAGTCCCACACAGAGGGTTTCCCTGCTTCGGGCGGAACGATGTAGAGGCTGTATGGTTTTACGGTAGGGTTTCAATCACATACGTGTATTGGCTATACGGATGATGTTCGGACGGATAATACTAGTGGGCTTTGGTTTAAGCCGGATCCTAGTATTATATTATTGGATTGTTATCATCTCATTGTATTCGTATTTTTTGGAATACGGATACGGGTATGTATATACGGTGAGGGCATTCTTGTAATTTCACAAGAGATGCTTCTAGAATGGGGCATCTCATTATTTGATTTATCTATTTTGAGAAATAGATTAGTGAGGTGGAAATTGGAGATATTTGTGGCATGGGTGTGAAGCATGGCTTATACATTTGTTTATTTGTTTTGCTACACTATTGAAGCATGGTTGCTATTTTCTATGTGAAAATAATACATGCTTAATGATTGATGAGTATGAGCTATTCTCCACACTTGCACTTCACTTGCTCATTTACATTTTCTTTCTCTCTCTCTAATTTTTCTCTCCTTCTTTCTCATAACCCTAACCCTGAGTTGTGAAACATAGCGTTTCCATGAGATAAAACACTCCATTGGATACTCTACATCTTTTAGGCTATCTAGCTTAGCGAACAAGGTACCTGTTAGGAATATGTATGCCCTAGAGGCCATTATTGTATAATATAGTGGATGCTTGGACATATATATAGAGAACTTTCTTGCTCGACATGATAGTATGCTATCTGGTTGCTCTTTATCTTAACATATATACTTGTATTATTATATTGTCTCTCTGATACATATTGATAAAGCTCTTAGGATGTTTGTTTGACTATCAGGACTATGATGCGGATCATACTACTGGGACTTGAGTAGTCCACAAGCACATCCTTTAAATGTTCCTAGTCGAGAGAGTATCGAGACAGGGCATCGATATTCTAGAGTAGACTAGTGTGTATGTTTCTTGACCCTGTAGGGGGCGATGGTTGATCCCATAACCATTAGTGTTTGACATCAAAGATTGTACACAGGTGTTTATTAGAGAATGGGTACACCGAACAGGACTCGCCGAGAACTCCTAGATGGTATCATACCTATTGTCAGATAGCAGTTCTCTGGTGACACTGGTACATGTTAGTCTGTAGACCCGAGATCGTCATAGTTTCTTGTGTGGTTCCCACTGTGCTTTGATTTCCTCCCTACCACGGCTCATAGGAGTCGTGCAAACAGGTGGATTTTTGGTACAGTCCCGAGTCACATGGAGGCAGTGAGCGATAGGAGGGGTTTCATCTCTCCCGATATAGGGTGTTGATATCGTGCTATACTCGATTGATTATAACAGTAAGTCCCTGGCCATGGCTGATAAGATTTACTGGTAAGTGTTATCAGTAGTTTCTCGAACAGTTATGAGCCATACATCAACATGACTTATCAAGTTACTGGGGTCTGACGATTCCATCTCCAGACTTGATATGCGACATATCAGACGAAGAGACCGGACTGTACGGTAAGTGTTACTTATAGGTTTCATGGGAGTTTGAACAAGCTTGCTTGTTGATATTTTATTCGCTCAATACCTGGGTAGCCGTTATGTCTAGCTCGAACCACTGACGGCTTGTGGGTAACTGATGTGATCATTAGCTACTGCTAGCATATTGACGAGTCTTTAGAGTCCCACAGAGAAGTTTCCTAGTTCAAGCGAAACGAAATAGAGCACATATGTTGATATGTGCGGGGGACCTGATTAAATATGAGTATATGATACCGTATTTTAATCTGACGGTTATTTGATATCGGTTAGATTATATGTGATATAACCGGATTATTGAATCAAGTGTTGATTTGATAATGCGATATGCAGATAAATAATATTAATCGGTTATATGTGATATAACCGGATTATTGAATCAAGTGTTGATTTAATAATATGATATATATTTATATTTGATATAATTATATAACTAATATTATTGCTCACTAATTATTTTCTATATATATATATGATGTGTGTAAATATATAGATTATGAAGCATAGATTTTCTATTTTGAGAAAATAGAAAATGAGGTGGAAAATGAGAAGATATTTGTGAAGGGGTGGCTTTGCTTATTTATTTTAATGGTTTGGCTTTTCTATTGAAGTATGGTTCATTTTTTATAATGGAATGAATTCTATGCTTCAATAATAGAGTTCATTGTTGAAGCCATTCTATACTTGCTCTTTTAGTGAGTTCATTTTTCTTGAGCTCATTTTCCTTCTAGCTCTCTCCATCTTCTTCCTCTTCTTGCTTAAGCTCTAACCCTCACATGAGTTGTAAATCTTAGAGCTTAAGATAAACCAAAGTGAGCTTAGAACCGCTACTTCATCATCCTAGTTTAAATTAGCGCTTTAAACTAGGGTGTTTTCTTCACTAGAGAGAGATTAGTGAAGAGCTAGCTTGGATTAGAGAAGGTTCAGGTGGATCATCTTCGACACGAAGATCGTGTAGGAAGCTCGTGCCTTCTTCAAGTGGAGCCTAGAGAAGTCGTAGGGACCACTACCCGGAGCTTTTGAAGTGAAGGACTCGGTCTTCAAAGATTGTTGCCTCCTTCACTTAGTATTAAAGTTTATATATATCATGCTAAAACCCTAATAATCTAGTTAGATTTTTGGATAGTATTGCTTAGCACCAAGCATTTTTAAAATTAGCATGGTTGATACTTAGTAAAACCCAGTGATGGTGCTAGGGTACACTTTCAGTACCCTAATTATCTCGGTTTAGAGGTTAGAGCTTAGGGTATAGACTCTCGGGTGGATCATCTTCGACACGAGGAAGCCGACGTTGCAAGCTTGATCCGATTTTCGAGTAGCTAAAGAAGAGGAGGAGAAAAAGACCCGAAGGACTTATTAACAAGGAGGTATAACAGTTTTCATAGTAGTTAGAATCTCCTAGTAGTTTAGCTAGTTAAGGTTTCTATTAAGATCCTGGAGTTTAGGACTTATTAACAAGGAGGTATAACAGTTTTCATAGTAGTTAGAATCTCCTAGTAGTTTAGCTAGTTAAGGTTTCTATTAAGATCTTGGAGTTTAGTCGGTGTTGCAAAACTTTGAAAATTGTTTTTCGTAAATTCCGCCTCCCCGCGAACCCGCGGGGTGCGCAACATCGACTTACAATAACGTGATATGAACTTGACATGACTACTTGAACACATGATTAAATTCTGAATAGGAATATGAACAGTTTATATTCATGGAATCGGCCAAGACCTATAATTTTAATCTATACAATAGAATACGTGGGGATAAAGGGGTAGATTGGTACGGAACGTATATTGTGGCATGAGAGGTCACTTTAAAAGACACCTACATGAATTCACGTGTCGTCGTCCCGTGGGTTATGACGGGATCTTATACTACATGCTACCATAGTCCACAGAGTAAGATAGATTCTTCTCGTATACATGAATACCTTCCTTATCAAACTTCAAATAACCACGTTAGAATAACTATTTTATACCTGTGAATGATTGTATACAACTTTACCTGTTCATTTCACATTATATACTATTTTCTGTTTCTTCTTTTGGGATTTACTGAGCACTAGTTCGCTGACGACATTCTTTTCTGTTTCTTTATTTGGGATGTTTGTCAGAAGGACCGGATTCTGAGGAGATAAAGCCGAACCCGGAAGACTTGGATCAGCTTACTGCACAGCCAGATTATTAGCTCTTTCCAGTCTGCACTTACTTTCTGTATGCCATTATTTAGGCATTTGTTTTATTTATTGTATCTTTTATTTTCAAACAGTTGTATGTAAAATTGAATGTAAATAAAAATGCTGTTTCATTTTTATTCTTGTCATTCTTGTTCATTGTTATATTGCTTAATCACGCTTAACGTATTTATTTCGTAGTAAATACGTTGCGGGCTTTCCACGACACCGTTTCCGCTTACTAGGAAGCGGGACGTGACAAGTTCCCTCCCCCCCCCTCTCTCTCTCTCTCTCTATATATATATATATATATATATTTATTAAGAATCATATTTTACTCTATTTTACTGCTCAAATAAGTCACTTATGAAGTTTCAAATCTAATTATGAAAATGCAATTAGTGAAGACTATCGTAGGGTTAACTTAGATATTTCATATTTATAACATATTGGGATGTTAGAAAGTTTATGCTCTAATTAAGAAGTCTGCAAGAAGAATAAAAGACTAGTACCGTGATACCGCAAGTCATAAAAAGTCTTTAAACGCGAGCAAAATAATAATTAAACAATCAAATATTGAATAAGTTACAATCATTTAGATATGAATGGACAATATTGATAAGGGAAAATTGTTTCCGGGTCCGATTTGAAGAACTGGCTTATTTTTAAACGCAACCGCGCAACACAGTTCTAAAAACGTCAGAAAAATACTCAATATTCCGAAAATATGAAAGATTGAAGCTCAAAATGATTTCTATGTATGTATAATAATCAGGATATTTTCCCCAAAAATCCCAATTTTACCCTTATTCTTATATGGCAAAGTATTTTCAAAAAAAATATATATATAATTAATGGGAGATCTCGTGCTCGTTCTTTTTTCTTCGTCACTTTTTCTCCTTCATCGTCCTTCTCAGATCATAAAAGGATCTCTCGTGTTTGAGCTCCAATAGAAAAATTAAATGAGATTAATGTTTTACCCCTAATTCTAATCTTCATTCTGGAATCACGATTCTTCGTTCCTAACTTTTAGTAATCATAATCTCAATCTTCGTTTCTATAGACTAAAGTTGAGGCCACAAAGATTTTGATTATCTTATAACTCATAGAATAATGAACATTAATCATATTTCATAAATCATCATCAATATCAAGTCTAACGATTAATATTTTTTCTTTAGGAACTTTAAGCAGAATCAACATTTTTTTTTAAACTATCCAATACTCTAAATAATTCTCATTAACTATCTTCCAAACTTAATGCATCTAATCTAATGGAAACGGTGAAGAAAAGACCCTTTAAAATGACAGAGCTATAAGAATTCGGAGTTCATCTATCCAAATGAAAAAAATAGAAATTAATTATCAATATTCTGAATGATAAATCAATCATAAATATATGAGATAATAACATTGATTAGACGATTAGACGTAAAGATATGTTTTGATAAGTTAAAATGACTTCTTAACATGGAAATCGAAAATACGGGACTTGGGATTTTCTCATCTTTGGATAAAGGAGATGGGTGAGAGAAGATATTAGGGATAGTAATAAAGGAAGAAATAAAGAGATGCCATAAATACTCACAAATACTCACGTGAATACTAATATTCATTAGAATCATGAAAGGGTATTATTGGTAATATAGACATATATACGTATACAAATCAATATACATATACCTAAGGATTTCGTTTTAAAAGCATTTCAAAAGCATGTTTTGGGGGTTTTGTCGAATTTGGAACTTTTGAGTATAAAAATAAATTAAATCTCCAATTTGGACCGATAAATAATTTTCCCTATATATAATTCGCTTCTTTTAATCTTGTAACCAACTTCATTATCCATATTTTCTACTCTATACTATCCAAAATTACATCCAAAAGTTAAAGTGGCGAGCTCCTAATATTTTATAGGGTTATTTCTATATATCAACCCCAAAACTTCATATTTCCATATATCTCCCACAAAACTTCATATCTCCTCCAAAACTTCATATTTCCATATACATCCCGCCCAAAACTATGATATTTTCCGGAAAAAATATCCTTTTAGCTATTTCAATCATTTTTTAAAAACCAAAATTGGATTAATTTGACTCTTTCTCTTCTCCCTTTCCCCTTTTAAATCCATAAATCTAATAAATATCATCTCAACCTCTTTCCTTCTAATCTTATGAGCATAACAATCCCATATCCATTCTCTTTTAATCTCATGAGCCCAACAATTTCTCCATTATGATTTAATTCTTTCTTATCAATTTCAACAACCCTAAGCTATTTATGGCTTATTCAACTGTCTCTCACTATATCAATCTTTAAATTCCACAATAGCAATAATCAATTCTTCAAATACATCAAAAAACCACCTCATCTATTTCTCTAAATTCCTCCAAACAATCAACAATATCATAGGATTAGAAGGAAAGAAATAGAGATGATATTTGTTAAGTTTATGGATTTAAAAAAGGGGAAGGAAGAGAAGTTAATCCAAGTTTAATTTTTAAAAATGATTAAATGGTTAAAGGGGTGTTTTTGGAGAACATTATAGTTTTGGGGGAAATAAATGAAAATATGAAATTTTGGGGGTGATATTTAGAATTAGGTAAATTTTGGAGGCCATATTAATGTTTATTTGAAAATTGGGATATGCGAACACATATAGAAAATTAAACTTAGTCATTAATTCAAATTTTTAGGATTTCGGTCAGAAACATGAATTAATGGATGAAGACCCAAGAAAAAACTTAATATTTTTCTAATCTTTACTATTATAACTAGAACACACAGGATAATCAAAAAAGTTTCTCATGTGCAGTCCTCTTACTAACCAAACTTCCCTCTTATAAATATCAACGAAGAAAGCATGCGAGTTCATGTGTTAGAGCGAGAGAGAGAGAAGAGAGAGAAAGAAAAGAGAGAGAGAGAGAGATGGCTAAAGGGATATTAGAGGTGCAGCTGGTTCATGCCAAAAAGTTAGCTGATACAGATTTAATTGGTGGGTAAATCTTACTCTTTATTTTTACATTATTTTGAGCACAAACATCAGTATTTTTTTAATGATCTTTTCAATTTTATCTTATTTTAACTTTTTTTCAGGAGGTATGGATCCATATGTTTTGATTCAGTACAAGAATCAGGAGCACAAGAGCAGTGTTGCAATAGGTTACGCTTTTTCTCCATTTCTTACCTTTTTTGT
The DNA here is from genome assembly GCA_030015575.1 of Agapanthus africanus. Lineage (NCBI taxonomy): Eukaryota > Viridiplantae > Streptophyta > Magnoliopsida > Asparagales > Amaryllidaceae > Agapanthus > Agapanthus africanus. The sequence continues at coordinate 230,556,114 of CM057341.1, forward strand.
TTTTTTGAAAAAGAAATTTTGACAGAAATCTACAAAATATATGCAAAAAGTTAATTATCTCTTGGAACTGTATATTATACCAATTATAAATTGAATTTATTTAGAAAAAGGGATGGAGATGACTACAACAATATGGAAAAGTAACAATATGGAAGTCATTTTTTTTAAATTTTCTTCCAATATTAATATAAAGTTTGATGTTACAGGACAAGGAACAAAACCCACATGGAACGAGACATTTAAGTTTATGGTGCAATATTCTGAAATTTTACTCTTGAAGGCCTAGCTTTCTTCCCCTTGCCAAGGAAGAACTTTTGTTTTCATTGCGATTTTTTTTTTATTTATTTGAATCGTGTAGCATATGTGAAGACTAATTAAGAACTTATCGTTTTGCTATTATCTTATTGATTTACATAATTGCTAATTAGCGGATTCTTTCGATTTAATTTTATGAGTTACAATAACAACCCCCCTCCCCTCTCTCTCTTGTTGTGAAAAGAAATGCATCACCACATGAAATATTTGTTGAAAGCAAACAATTTCAATTCTTTTTTTTTTTTCCATCGTCAGGTATTTTGTATACAAAACAGAAAATTGTTAAATTATGAATTGATGTAACGCATAGCTAGAAAAATGGCTTTAGAGGAAATTATTAAAAACTAGTTCTTTGGGATGTGATTTAAATAATTAGGTTGTAGAATAAAGTTTTAAATATTTTTCTAGTAATAAAAAAGGGATAGTTTGGATTATAATATCTGAATGTATTGGGAAGAGAGGGAGGGTGGGAAGGTTAAATTTTGAAGGAAAAAATGGTAATAATTTTTTTTTAATTACGGTGATGGAATGAATATCTTAATTAAGAGAATATATTAGTGGAATTTTCTTATCTCTTGAATCTTTTACTAAAAAAGTAAACCATCAATAAATAGAGATGTAGCACTGCACACTTGAATTGCAATTTTTAGCGGAAAACCTTGAAGTGTTGGTCGTTTTGACTGATGTTTTTGCCACATCAATTAGCAAAAAGCTAAAGTTTGCCATATTTTATCACACTTTTAAAAAATAATCAAAACATTAATAATAGAGTATATATTAAGTATCTACCAATGTTGCTTCATTTATAGTCTGTATGTTTCTTTTGTTCTTTTACCTTTTTTTGTTGGGTGTTACCTCTTTGCAAATAGAACCGACAACCTCTCATTTTGGTGGAAACGAGAATTGCACCAGCTCAGATAGGCCTGGTTGGTTACTTTTATATCTTGTTTTATTAAAAAATTTGCAACTTTTTTCTACCGCAAAGAAGCACACCGGCCCCGCGTGTCCTTTTTCGAAATACTGAATGGGAGATCCTAGGTCTTCTCAACAAACTCCTATTGCCTATCACAGAGCTATATGCCCCGAACAAAAAAAAAATTGAAACTTTGTTATGCAATGTTGATGCTTGTGATGCATAAAGTTGTTTTGCTTTTCATAAAGTGCTTGTGTTTCGTTGTACAACAGAGAGGTATAATGTTTCACTTAAATAAGATATTAAGGTCCATCGTGCAAAAAAAAAATTGATTATTTTCTCTCGTCATTAATGACAAGGAAAATAGTGTTGGGGATCGACAGGAAGAGTTCAAAACGTGGAAAAATGCTCGCGACAACATCCAAATCACACAAACACATTTGCGCAATTAAAAGAAGAAAGAACAATATAAATATACGAGAATAAAATAGGAAATCAAACACAGAAAGGCATAAAGTTTGTTAACGGGGTTCACCTATCGTATGGCTAGTTTCTGGTAAAACGAAATCTGTAACTCTCAACTATAATTTTCAAATCAATTACACAAGCAAACCGTAGGAATTTTCTCTTAAAATTCTCTATCTCTAACCGTCACCCTCTCATATAATAATTTCTGATAAATTGGTTGTAAATAATACATATGAGGGGTTTCTTTATATAGGCAAACCCTAATCTCAACAATACTAGGAAATAAACAAAATTTTCAAAGTTGGTTATCACCAGAAATCGCTGATGGCAGACGTCTGCAGTTCACTTTGGCAGACGTCTGCCCCCGTCTTAGATTGGGTTTCGTGGCTTCTTGCATACGTCTGTCCCGATGAACTGCAAACGTCTGCCTCCTTCTTTGTTATTTCTCGTGTAGATACCAGACGTCTTAAGTTGATTTGGTCAGATGTCGGAAGTGAATATGCCTACACCTTCACACATCTGCCGTCCTTTCTGAGTCAGACGTCTTCCCTGAACAAAGTTCCACTGTTACTAACATTCTTCCACTTGGAAATTCTTCAGCTTTGATTCTCGACGCTAGTAGATTTCACACGACTTCGCTCTATGCTCTCTTCATCAGATTTTCATGGAGAGATTCACCAACCTGCAACAGAGATCCAACTTATCTATGTTTACGATCTTGGTGAACATATCCGCCGGATTTTTTTCTCCAGCGATTTTCTGCAATGTCAACTCCTTTTCAATCGCTATGTGAATGAAATGGTACCGCACTTTGATGTACTTCGTCCGAGAGTGATATGCCGCATTCTTCACCAAATGTATCGCACTTTGGCTATCGCTCCATAAGGTGTTGAAATCTTGCTTCTTACCCAATTTTTCAAGTAACCCTTGCAGCCATATCCTCTCCTTACCGGCTTCCGTGATCACCATATACTCTGCCTCTGTAGTTGACAATGCCATCCCCTTTTATAATTGGGAGACCCAACTCATCGCTATTCCCCCAACCGTGAAATGCGTACCCCATTTTGCTCTTCTCACTATCTCAATCTCCCAAATAGTCTGCATCAACGTACCCTTACACCTCTAGAGAGTCACCCCCCAAATTTAAACAGTGACTAGATGTACCCCTAAGATATCTTAGAATCCACTTCACCGCGTTCCAATGCTCATTTCCTGGATTTTGCATATAGCAACAACTTCCACTGCATGTGCAATATCAGGTCTCGTACTCACCATCGCATATATCAAACTTCACGTTACAGAAGCATATGATACTCTCGCCATTTCGTCCTTCTGCTCTTGAATTGTCGGGCACACCTCCTTCATGAGTTTGAAATGCCTCGCTAAGGGCGTACTCACCGGTTTTGAATTGTCCGTATTGAACCGCTTCAAAACCTTCTCAATATAATCTCTTTGCATAACCACAGTTTCCGCTGCTTCCTATCTCGAACGATCTTCATGTCCAAGATTTTCTTCACTTCCTTCATAGCGAATTTCTCAGCCATCATCTTATTCAAACTTTGAATTTTCTCAAAATTCGGACCTGCTACCAACATGTTATCCATATACAATGAAAAAATAATGTAGTCTTCGTCCTTGAAAGTTTAAATATAGACGCAATGATTTGATTCACTCCGCACAAATTCCATCTCTAGTATAAATTGATCGAACTTGAGATACCACTGTTTAGGAGCTTGCTTGAGCCCATACAAGCTCTTTCACAACTTATGCACCATATTCTCATTTCCCTTCGCATCGTATCCCGGTGGTTGCATCATAAAAATCTCCTCCTCCAAATCTTCATGAATGAACACAGTCTTGATATCTAGCTTCTCTAAGTACAAATCCTCCACCGCCACAATAGTAAGGATCATCGGAATAGATGTCATTTTTACCACATGGGAAAAATCTCTTGATAATCAATACCATGTTTTTGTGCGTATCCTTAACTACCAAACGAGCCTTGTACCGCTTCACACCATCGGCCTCATCTTTAATCTTGTACATCCACCTATTAAGCAACGCTTTCCAATTCTTGGGTAGCTTCAATAGGTACCATGTATGGTTCTTCTTCAAAGATTCCATCCCCTCGTCTATAGGTTGCTCGCACTGCTTGTTAGCACCATTGCTTGTTGCTTCTTCAAGAGATTCGGGTTCTCCCGCATCTGTGAACAAAACGAAATCGGTCACAAGTCTTTCAGGTATCCTTCTTTCTCTCGTAGATCTCCTCAGAACTGTCACATCTGGTTGCTGAACATGGTCACCATCCCGTTCTTGAACCTGATCCTGCACCGCGGTTTCATCCACGTTCTGATCATCACCTGTAGGAACTTGAATGCTCTCTTGAGTTCTATCTAGCTTGACGAATTCACGTACTGCACCTTCCTTAGCTTGCTTTTCTTCTTTATACAAATGCTGCTTATTAAATGTTCCGGTTTCGTATTACTTTCTTGTTTATGTAATCCCACAGCCTATATCCGAACTCATCCCCACCATATCCGATGAAAACACACTTCCTAGACTTGGAGTCAAGCTTGCTCTTTTCTGCCTTATCAACCAAAGAATACACAACGCAGCCAAATACTTTTAGGTGCGAGTAATCAATCGGTTTACCTGAACAATTTTCTTTCGGAACACCTCCATCAAGCGCACTTGTCAGGCTTTTATTGATCAAGTACACAGCAGCATAAACCGCCGCTGCCTATAGGAATTTAGTCACATCCGCATCCAAGGTCATGTTCCGCACTCGCTCTAGCATCGTCATGTTCATCCTTTCTGTGATGCCATTCTACTGTGGCGTCCCCGGTACCGTCTTCAACCAACGAATACCTTTTTGTGAGCAAAATCTCTCGAACTCCTGTGTGCAATATTCCCCGCCATTATCGGACTTTAGAAATTTAACTTTCAGCCCCGTTTGATTCTTCACCTATGCAATCCAGTGTTTGAAGATACCAAACACATCGGAATTCTTTTTCATTGCATACACCCAAGTCTTCTTACTTACATCATCAATGAAAGTTACAAAATACCGATTACCTCCATAAGACTCCACCGTACGTCTGTATGCAACATCTTCAGTTTCTTGGTCTTCTTTGCTATGCCTCCAATCTGAAATTTGAGCGCGTTTTACTTCTCGCAAACACAACTCTCACGCAGCCCAACTCCATCTTTTTCAACCCCAAAAGAATTCTCCTTCCTTGAAGAATTTTCACGTTCTTCTTACTGATGTGCCCCAATCGCCTATGCCACATCAAAGTCTCCAAATTTAACTCCGAACTTGTTGCCAATGCAACTGAATCTCCGTTACTCCCATTGAACGAATATAACGAACCACTCAACTTGCCCCTAGCAACCATCGATGACCTTTTGGTAATCTTCCACTGCAAATTCCCAAACGTCGTAAATAGTAGAAATCAGTCTCTTCTTCAAATCTGGAATATGATGAGTATTCTTCAATTTTATTTGACCACCTCCTGACAGTTGCAAGATGATCGTCTCCTTTCTAATGATCCTACACGGCTGAATGTTTCCTAATGTCGCAAGCATAAGGCTCCCCTGAACATACTCACTGAAGTAATGTCGGCCCGAAATACAATAGAAGGATGCCCCAGAATCAAGGAACCAAGTATCCGCCTTTTTGTTCTTGCTCGTCGATAAACAAAGACCTTGTGCCCTATGTTCTTGTGTAGACACCACATTAGCTTCCTTTCCATCTTCCTTCTCATTCGATTCTTTCTTTAGAGCTTTATAGTCACTTTTCCTATGACCCTTCTTCCCACAATTTCAACACGCGCCTTGGATTTTTCCTTATGATTTGTCTCGGCTTTTAGACTTTCCCTTATCCCCTTTCCCCCTTTCCATCGTTCTACCACGATTCTCCACCGAAAGCACGGAAATTCCTAAACTCCCACTCCCAGTCTTTCTCCGCGTCTCATCGTTTAATATGTAGCTCACTGCATCAGTAAACGTGAGAGTCCCCGAGATCGAGTTGTTAACCGCCATCACTAGGTTCTCCCAACTCTCCAGCAACGAACAAAAGAATATAAGTACTTGAATCTTGTCTTCAAATGTGATTTCAACCGATTCGAGTTGGCTTGTTATTGTGCTGAACTCATTCAGGTGCTCCGTCACCGATCTGTTTTCAGACATCTTTATGTTGAAAAGTTTTTTCATCAAGAAGATTTTGTTTGATATAGAAGATTTCTCATACAACTTCGCTAATGTCGTCCTTAGTGTCATAGTTGTTTTCTCCTTCGAGATATTAAAGGCCACTTGCGGAGTCAACGACAACCAAATTGTCACCAGGATTTTCCTATCCAAAAGGTTTCATGCCTCATCGGCTATCTTTTCGAGCTTTTTTCCAAGCAATGGAAGAAACATGTCCTTTTGATATAATTAGTCATCCATGTGCATATGCCATCGACCAAAATTATGAACATTAAACTTTTTGATCCTTACTTTATCCTCCGCCATCTTTCATCTCTATCGCAACAAACTTGACTTCTCCCTTAAACTGAACTAACGCCTTCAAAACGACGATCTAAAAAAGTGCGAAAGAGGACGTAGTTGTTGTTACCCACCGTTGACCTAGATCGTAAATTTGAAGAACCCTAAGTTCCTTAGCAAGGCTCTGATACCAGTTGTTGGGGATTGAGATAGAGAGATCAAAACGCGAAACAATACTCATGACAATACCCAAATCACGCAAACACAATTGCGCAATTAAACGACAAAGAACAATATAAATATGCAAGAATAAAATAGGAAATCAAACACGGAGAGGCACAAGATTTGTTAACGGGGTTCACCTATCGTATGGCTAGTCCCCGACAAAGCAGAATCTGCAAGTCTCTACTATAATGTTAAAATCAATTACACAAACAAACCCTAGGAATTTTCTCTCAAAATTATCTAACTATAGCTGTCACCCTCTCATACAATGTGTTAGTTATGTATGCCCTAAAGGCCATTATTGTATATTATAGTAGGTGCTTGGACATATGTATAAATAGGATAGTCTTTCTCGATATGATAGTATGTTATCTGGTTTTTCTTTATCTTAATATGTCTATTTGTATTAGTTTGTTATTTAATTGATACATGTTGATAAAGCCCTTAGGATATGTGCTTGACTACAAGAATTGTGATAGAGATCATACTAGTGAGACATGGATAATCTATAAACACATCCTTAAAGTATTCATAGTCGAAGAAATATCAAGACAGGGTATTGACATTTCATAGTAGACTAGTGTATACGTTTATTGACCCTGTATGGGGCTGTTGGGGTCAAAATTTACACCGTAGTTGACCAAGTCAAAATCAAAGTCAACCTCGAGTCAAGTGGGCCCATGCCCAAGTCGAGCCCAAATATAAAGAGATCGGCATTTCCCATGCCAAGAAGAAAATTCTGTAATAAATAAGTTTGATATAATTTTCATGTATGAATGTAAAATAAATGGGCAACAAGCTAATTTTTTGTAAAGCCCATGGCTCATGTGCAAAAAAAAAATAAGCACATAAGGCATGGGATAGGCAAAATACCATTTTGTAAAGCCCAAGGGGCTATGTGTAAATTTGTAAGCCTATATAAGATAACATGATGATGAAATGAAGGAGATATTATTCATTCCCCTCAAAAATTAGGGTTTTGTACCTCTTTCTCCTTCTTCAAGGTTCTAAACCTTCTTCCTTTTTTTAAATTAAATCAAGAGTTTCATTCTTTCTTTTCTAAAAAGAAATAGTTTTTCACCATAAAACCTTTGAAGGGGAGCACAGATCTCCCATCAAATCTCTAAAAGGAGAGATTTTTTTAGTCTCACCACCTTTTTCTTTAGAACCCAGCTAACAGAGAGGAGGAAGAACGAAACCCATCTTCAAAAATCCAACTTAAGGAAAATCTAAGGCTCAAGAGAAGATCCAGGTTAAAGGGGGTTCCCTTTCATCATCTCCGAAAGTCTCTAAGGTGTTTAACTCCGAACAAGAACTCTCCTTTAGGAGTTCAACTCCAAATCGATATTTGAGGAGTTCAACTCCAAAATCCAAATTCTCAAAGGAGTTTAACCTCAGAATCCAGATCATTTAGGAATTTAACTCCACAAAAAGATCTTTTAGGAATTTAACTCCCAATAGTCACTCGGGAGTTCAACTCCCAATAATCACTCAGGAGTTCAACTCTCAGTATAGGGGCTAAGACCCTTTTTTCCACGGACGCCCAGTGTCCGTGCAGGGCGCGTGACCCGCTGGCGTCCAATGCCTGCGTGTAGGGCATGTGAGATCTCACGCATCCTTAGGACGCTCCTCACCCCTCTTTATTTCAAATGTTCCCTACTAAAAATACCTCCCCCGTTAGAAAAAAATTTCTAACGGGGCGCTGCCCCGCACCCTGCAAGGGGCTGCTAGCCCCCTTGACCCCCTGCCCGCTATCCAGGTAGCGGGACCCCCGTAAACTCTGTGTGGCCTCGATACATTCAAGTCCCCTCCAAAACACAACACACGCACGCTGCACATTGAGTTCACATGACCAGTTTTACCTGTCAATCGGAGGTTCCCTCGCTTCAAAGTGATGGGTAATTAACGGCAGCTTAGTCCACGGCTGCCAGAGATTTGGATCCCCACAATCAATAATTCCCAGCCTACCCTAGGCAGAGGGAATCTGTATATGCCTGACAAGAGACACGTATTCCCATCCCGATGGGGTGACGAAAAACGTCCTGCAGATTCCGGCACTCCCGATGGGACCTTTTCTCTCATCCCATATTTCGGGTTAAACGTTTATGCGAACTCAATCAACATATACATAGATTGCCTGCACTGAAATCATGCTTCTATTTGCAGGTTAACAACTTTCAATTGCAATCTCGAACGCAGCAACCATGTCTCCCAAGACGAACTTCGTTTCTGTCGCAACTCCGGTGACCTACGTGGTCAAGAAAAACGCTCACGTGATCCTCCCGGCGAGTCTCATGAGGTAATAGGAGGAGCCTCCATGCTAATTTGGTTCCGTCATCATCTACCCTGCCAAAAGCGCTCATCTAGTGGAGACCCCGGTAAACCAAGTGGCCAAACCGACCTCAAGGGACATAAGGCCAAATGTGGTGATTGCAAGGGCATCACAACTCAAGCGTAAGTCGGTGTTCAAATGGCTCTCTATAGTACCTGTTGGGGGCAAAGCTGTCGGAACAAAAGAAGTCGCCAGATGTCGCGGCCAAGCTCAGGCGATGCCTTCGACGGAATGGATGCCTTCTCAAGGCTCCCCATCACTCAGCCTACAGCGGCTTCCCGAAGAGCAGAACCCTGCCAGGTGCTCAAAACAGAGAAGCTAAGACAGAAACGACTTAGATATAGAGCCAACAAAAGGGCTAGGGTCCGGTCCAAGTTGAATTTTGTGAAGTTCCAAAGCGTGGACTGCTCTACGACCACAGCTGTGCCAGCTGTGAAAATCTGCAATTCTTTCGAATCCTTAAAGTGGGTTTAGAAGAATGCGATGTCTGCTAAAATCAAGAGGACCGCAATTCAAACTGTGTTGCGAAAGGACATGTCCAAGCCCCAGCCCAAAAGGCACGATACCCTCTCTTCTGAAGACTACCAAGCACTTCGTGCAGTGTGAAAGCAGCGAGGTAAAGCGAGAAAAGAAGTGCCAGTGCCACCCAAGGACCTATCCAGGCCAACTGTTTTCAGTCGGTTATCCTTTCCTGAAGAGGAAGGGCCATGACGTAGGTCCGATAAATCGGCCGCTAAAGATAAAGAGATGGCTGGATATATGATCCACACTGTCTACATGGCGGGAACGCGCAGCAAGAGTAAGTATGGGGCCAGCACATCTCAGGCCTAATCTGGCTTGAATGTGGCCGCCACTTTCTAAGATCAGCCTCCTCCGCAGGATAATGAAAACCTTCTCAAGGAGGGCGATGGGCAGAAGGATCCCTCAGTCCAAGTGGAGTCGGGCTCGGAAAACAAAGAGGATCCAATCTTCCGTCCCAAGACCAAAGAGCAGCAACTTTTCCAAGAGCTCCAGAAGCATCTCAGAAACAAAGTAAAAAAGATAGCTAAGCTCTATTCAAAAATTGACGACTTGACAAACGCCGTCTTATATCTCATGGCTCAAGTTGCCTCTCAGCCACCCAATCAAGCGCAGGGCTTTGCTCATAAACCGGGAAACGGTGTCTCGAGGCAGCTAACGCCTATTCCCTCAAGTCCAAAGGTGGGCGAGCCGCATGAAATTCGGCCGCATCCTATCTCGGGAAATGTCTTGACTACCGATGACAGCAACCCGCTAATGCAAGATCAAATCATGGATTTGGTCACCAACAAAGTCAAAACACTGGTAGCCGAAACCGGAGAGCAAAAAGATGATAGCAGTTGCGGAAGACCATATCCTGCTCAGTATGATCTGGTAGAGTTTCCTAGTGGCTATGTTATCCCCAAATTCGGAAGATTTGATATGACGGGAAATACGAATCAGCACATCGCCCACTTTAAAACCTCATGTGGGAATACTGGGGGCAATGATGCGCTTCTCCTCCACCAGTTCATTAATATCCTAACCGATGTCGCTTTCGACTGGTACGCGAGCATACCAGATAGCTCCGTTACTACTTTCGTCTAAATGGAATCTCTGTTTCGACAAAGATTCATGAGTGGCAGCGATAAAATCACCATTGCTGACCTCGTAAGGACCAAGCCAAAGAACAATGAAAGCAGCACGGATTTTATAACTCGATAGCGCAATCTCTCCGTCAAATGTGAGCCACCGTCAAAATAAGACTAATCCGTCAATCTCCTCATTTGAAATCTTGGCACTTTGATGAATCCTTTACCATGCACCGCGGGTCTCAAAATATTCCAAGAGTTGACCAAGAAAGTTCAAATGTTGAAACACTCAAAACAGGATTCTTACTCGGATTCCCATAATAACAATAGATCATGGAGAAACCAAAAAGACGATAGTCGCGAAGGCGGAAATTCCGACGATGCTGAATCATTTAACACTTCGGCCGACCGAAGTAGGTGAAGGATAAGCGGGCCTAATGCCAACCAGGCTCAGAAGACAGTGTTGGGTGAGGGAGGAGAATCTCTACTGAAAGAGAAGCTGGATAAGGTCTATTCCTTCAGAAGGGACAAAATCCGTAAATATTTAAAAATGCCCTAAGAAACGGTCTACAATTCCAGAATCAAAGAGGCCGCAAGAAGCGAATATGACTGATGACCCCAAATATTACCCTTATCATAGAGCGATAGGTCATTCCATTGAGGACTGCTTTGTCTTTAAAGATTGGGTTGAAAAACAATACAAAGAAAGAAAGATAGAACTGTCTAAAGACATGTTGGCAAACAATCAAGCTGCGACCGCCAATTTCATACAATCAGAGACTGAAGCCCATCGGGAACCTGCTGCTCTCAGTCTCTGCCCTTCTCTGAAAGGAGCAGACCAAGGTAACAAGCCAAAAGCCCAACGGGCAACATTACCCATGAAGAAGCGGTAGACAGGTACACAACCCATACGATCTACATGGTGGAGCCCAGAGGAACAAGTCCTCCAACGCCTTATAGCCATGCCAATGACATGGTTTTTGCCATCCAACCTCGGCTCAATCCAGATGATGAAGAGCCCGCTCAGGCCATTAAGCAACAAGAGCCCATGGTTCCTGCGGAAGCGAGCTTAGGCAGTAAGGATGACCTGGTTATCATACCCGGGGCTATAGAGAAAGTATTATTCCAATGGCTTCAAAAGCAGCTTCAGGACAGAGACGAGAAGTTGGCCAAGGTCCATTCCAAAGTCGACGAGCTGGAAAACATCATGGCAGATCTCATGACCCAAGTCGTTCGATTGCAATTGCAGCAAAATAAAAATTTGGTTCATGAGCCAGAGATTAATATCCTGAAACAGCCAACCGATACCCCTCCAGCCTAAGAGCGGAACACCTTTGCGAAAAACGGTCGCGATCAGTCTCCAATCCCTCTGATACGTACACTGAACATGGTAAGCGGACAATAGGCGAATCAAAGACCGATCGGCCTCGATGACCAAGATCGGGAAAGGCACCGACTCTAATGGAAAGAAGGAAGAAATTCTACTCCTTCAGGAGGGACGAAGTCCACAAAATATTCAAGAACGCCTTGAACAACAATATGCAACTACATATTCCAAAGAGGTCACATGAAATGAATATGACCGACAATCCCATATATTGCATATATTATAGAATAGTGAGTCATACTATCGAAGACTGCTATGTTTTCAAAGATTGGGTAGAGATCCAATACAGGGCTGGGACAAACCTACCGTCCTCGGATTTACCGGCAAACCACCAAGTTACGGTCATCAACTCAGCCACGCTAAGTTCAAAGTTCGAGGAGCTGGGTTAAGCAAACACATATGACCTCCACGTCGTTAAATTGGAAACAGTCGACCACCACATCGTTAAACTTTGAACAATTGACCATTACGTCGTTAAATTGGGAACATTCGACCCCTAAGTCATTAAACTGGGAGTGTAAAAAAAATTTGTAAATAACAGAAAAGCCGAAATGATGGGGTAACTCACAATAAAAATCAGCGAGTAAAAAAATGAAAATAAAACCGAAATGATCAGAATCTGTAGGGTGTTTTTCGTCACCCCATCGGGATGGAAATACACATCACTTGTCAGGCGTATACAGATTCCCCTTGCCTAAGATAGGCTGGGATTTATATATTGTGGGGATCCGAATATTCGGCAGCCACGGACTAAGCTGTCGTTAATTACCCCTCACTTTGAAGCGAGGGAACATCCGATTGACGGGTAAAACTGGTCATGCGAACTCAATGTATAGTGTGCGTGTGTTGTGTTTTGGAGGGGAATTGAATGTATCGGGGGCCACACAGAGTTTACGGAGGTCCCGCTATCCAGATAGCGGGCTGGGGATCAAGGAGGGTACGGGGCAGCGCCCCGTTAAAATTTTTTCCTAACGGGGGAGGTATTTTTAGTGGAGAACGTTTGAAATAAAGAGGGGGTGGGGAGCGTCCTAAGGATGCGTGAGATGGAACGCGGGCGCTGGGTGCCAGCGGGTCACGTGCCCGGTGCAGGGCATCCACGGAAAAAGGGGCTTAGCCCCTGGACTTGAGGTTGAACTCCCGAATGACTATTGGGAGATAAACTAAAAAATGATATTTTTTATGGAGTTAAACTCCTAAAAGATCTGGATTCTGAGGTTAAATTTCTTTGAGAATTTGGATTTTGGAGTTGAACTCCATAAAGATCGGTTTGGAGTTGAACTCTTAAAGGAGAGATTCTTATTTGGAGTTAAACTCTTGAGAGACTTTTGGAGATGATGAAAGGGGACCCCTTTCTTCTCCTCTTTAGTCCTGGATCTTCTCTTAAGCCTTGGATTTTCCCAAAGTAGGATTTTTAGAGATGGGTCTCCTTCTTCCTCCTTTCTGTTGGCTGGATCTTGGAGAAAAGGGGGGTGAGACTTAAAAATCTCCCATTTTAGAGATTTGATGGAAGATCTGAGCCCCCATTCAAGGGTTTTATGGTGAAAAACTATTTCTTTTTGGAAAAGGAAAAGTTAAAATCTTGATTTAATTTAAAAAAGGAAGACGGTTTAGAACCTTGAGAAAGGAGAAGGAGGCACAAAACCCTGAATTTTGAGGGGAATGAATAATAATCTCCTTCATTTCATTATCATGTTGTCTTATAGGCTTACAAATTTACACATAGCCTCTTGGGCTTTACAAAATGGCATTTTGCCCATCTTATGCCTCATGTGCTTATTTATTTTTACGCATGAGCCATGGGCTTTACAAAAAAATAGCCTTTTGCCTATTTATTTTACATTCATGCATGAAAATTACATTAAACTTATTTGTTATATAATTCTCCTCTTGGCATGGGGAATGCCGGCCTCTTCATGTTTGGGCTCGACTTGGGCATAGGCCCACTTGACTCGGGGTTGACTTTGACTTTGACTTAGTCAACCGGGATGTAAATTTTGATCCCAACAAACTGCCTCCATCAATAAACGCATACCGCGTATATAAGTTGTGTGCGTGAAATTGATGAATTTTCTTTCGCATGAGGGTTGATTTCGAGGTGGAACATAATTCTGATCCACGGAGCATAATTCCGGGGATTGGAGTATCATTCCGATATGCGGAGCATAATTCTGGGGGTCGGAGTATCATTCCGAGGAGCGGAGCATAATTTTGGGAGCATAATTCCGGGATTGGAGCATCATTTCGTGGAGTGGAGCATAATTCCAGTAGGAGAATATATTCTGAGACGAAACATGGTTTCGACGCAGGGTTCCGGGGCGAAGCATAATTTCGACACGCGACGGGTATAATCCTGATACGAAGCATAATTCCGGCGCAGGGTAGATATTCTGACCGAAATATAGTTCCGATGCAGAGTTTGATGCCTAGGCGAAGCATAATTCCGACATGGAAGGCAGATACTCCGAGGCTAAGCATGATTTCGACATAGGGTACATTCTAGATGAAACTTGATTCCGACACAGAGTTCTGGGATAAAACATAATTTCGACATGGGACTGGTGTATCCTGAGATGAAACGTAATTCTGACACAGGGTAGAAATTTTGACCGAAGCATATTTCCGATGCAGAGGTTCATTCCCAGGTGAAGCATAATTTCGATAGGGAAGGTGGATACTCCGAGGTGAAGTATGGTTTCAACACGGGGGCACATTCTTAGACGAAGAATGATTCCGATGTAGAGATAGATATTCTGAATGATACAGAGATTGATTCCCAGGCGAAGCATGTAGGGTTCCTAGGAAATCTAAGGAGGTCTTACAAGGCATCAACCATGCCAAATTCAAAAATTTCATGTGCCGAGAAACCCTAATACGGATCGTTAACTAGAAATTAGGCGAAACATGCAACTAGTTAACAACTTAACTGCAAAGTGAACCGAAAATACAACCTTTGTAGATCCGGTCCTCCACCTCCAAAGCTCCGTGATGATGTCCCCTCGCTGCGATCATCGGATCCCGGACTCTAGCGTCGGATTCATCGGAGAAATGGGCGGGCTAGGTCGTCGACTTCGATGCCGAAGATGATCTACGTCGAGGCAACACAAGATCAAGCTCCAACTTCATCAAGCCATGAAACTTGTGAAGAAAACACCCTATACTACTTGGCAAGTGGTAGAGGATGAAGAAATAGGAAGTGGGTTCACTTTAGAATTGGATTTCTCACTCTTTTTCTCAAGTTACCATTGAAGCTAGCAAGCTTCTTTCTTCTTGAAGAAGAAGAAGAAGAAGATAATATGATAAGAATATCAATAATAGAAAATAAAATGATTCTTATCATATTAGCAACCATGGTTAAGTGTAGAGAATGAACTAGGGTTTAGTTAAAGGGTTAGGGTTTAGGAAAGAAACAAAATGGCTTTGACTTTCAAAGCTTCATGAAGCTTCAAGTGAAATCCAAATAAAGTCACCATTTTATTTCTTACCAAAATAAATAAATGAATAAGTAAATAAAGCAAATGAAATGAAACCCTAACCATTTACTAAACATGGTTTAATTCAAACATACACCCAAGTTTGCATGTATCATCAAACATGATACAAACAAGTGCACAAAACTATATCATATATACAATGTGCACATCAAGTGAGAAAATCCATCTTAAGTGAACCAATACTAGTTAATGTAAAGTAATATATCAAATATATAATTATACATTAAATCATTAAATCAACACTTGATTTAATGATCCGGTCATATCACATATGACCGACTAATATCCAATGTATCGACTTATCGAATCAATCCTCGATTCGATAACTAGGTTATATCGCATACAACCAATCGATACATTCATCGCGAGAATAGAACACGGTATCACATACACGCATTATTCTCGGTCCCACACATATCTCATATGCGCTCCTATTTTGTTTCGCTTGAGCCAGGAAACCTCTGTGTAGGACTCTGAAGACTCGTCAATACGCCGGCAGCAGGTGATGATCATATCAAACACCCACAAGCCGCAATCGGTCTGCTAAACGTAACGGCCACCCGGGTATTGAGCGATCAGAAGATCGACGAGCAAGCCCGCTCACACTCCTGTGAGTCTAACCAGTAACACTTACCGTACAGTCCGGTCTCGTCGTCTGATATGTCGCATATCTCGCCTAGGGGCGGTAAACGTCAGACCCCAATAGCTCGATAAGTCGTGTTGATATGAGGTCTATAACAGTTCGAGAAACTACTGGTAACACTTACCAGTAAATCTCAGCAACCCTGGCCAGGGATTTCCGGTTATAGCCAATCGAACACAGCGCAACATCAACTCCCTATACCGGGAGAGACGAATCCCCTCCTATCGCTCATTGCCTCCATGTGATTCGGGACTGTACCCAAAAACCACCATTTTGCACGCCCTCTTGGACGTGGTAAGGTGGAAATCAAAGCACAATGGGAATCACACAAGACTCTATGACGATCTCGGGTCAACAGACTACTCTGTACCAGTGTCACCAGAGAACTGCCATCTGACGTAAGGTATAATACCATCTGGGAGTTCTCGGCGAGTCCGTCCAGTGTACCCAGTCTCCACTGAGCACCCGTATATCATCTCTGATGTCAAACACCAATGGATATGGGATCATCCATCGCCCATCTGTATGGGTCGAGAAGGTATACGCTAGTCTACTCTGGTATATCGATGCCCCGTCTCGATACACCCACGACTAGGGACCTCGAAGGATGTACTTATAGACTACCATGTCCCCACTAGTATGATCCACATCATAGTCCAGGTAGTCAAGTACTCATCCTAAGGGCTTTACCAACATGTAACAGCGAGACAATCAGTGTACACGTTAAGGTAAAGAGCAACCAGATAACATACTATCATGTCGAGCAAGAAAGTCCTCCCTATATATGTCCAAGCATCCACTACAATATACATCCTATGTATAGTAATGGCCTCTAGGGTATACATATAACTAACAAAGCATAATTCCGAATGGGAAGATGGATACTCCGAGGCGAAGCATGATTTCGATACGGGGCACATTTTGAGATGAAGTATGATTCCGACACAGAGGTTGTTGGTTGACTTGATTCCAGAACGGAGTTTGATTCTGACGTGGAGGTCGCTGGTTGACTTGATTCCGAGGCAGAGTTTGATTCTGACGGGGAGGTCGCTGATTGATTTGTTGATTTGATTTGATTTGGGAGTTTCTTATCTGTCCAGCGGGGCTTTTGAGCCTTGGACTTGGAATTTGGGTTTTTGTTTAGCGTTACTATCGCTACACTGGAATATGGTACCAGAAGAGTATCATCATTCGCTATGGAGAACATGGGATTTGAGTTAGTATCAGCATTGCTACGCTGGAATATGGTACCAGGACACATGAGTGAGTCTTCCCAAACGGAGCATAAATCTAAGGGCGGAGACCGGCCGCGAAGCTGGTGATTGTGGTGAGGCATGGGTGTGATGAGGATTATTTGAGCCCGTGGATTGTACACGGTAGTCAATTTAGGGACTGGTTGTAGGGCTGGTGTAGTGGAATTTGGTTGGGATGGGGATTATTTGTTCCCGTGGATCGTATACGGTGTTTAGTTTGGGACCGACTGCAGCGTTGGGAGAATTTGGGGGATTTGAAATTTTGTTGGCGTCTGCATCGCTAACACTAAAGTATGGCTTCAGGAGCGACTCATCATTCGCTTTTGGCGAGGTTTGAAATATTTATTTATATACACGTTTTTTATCGCGATTGCTCTATCATTTCAGCTTTTCTTATCACGAAGGTTGTGATTGCCCTATCATTTCGGCAATTTATTCGCGGTTGCCCTATCATTTCGACTTTCGTTTTCATTCTTATTTTACTCGCTGATTTTTATTGCGAGTTGCCTATCATTTCACCTTTTCTTTTATTTACAATTTTTTTACATTCCCAGTTTATCGACTTAGGGATCAAATGTTCCCAGTTTAACGACGTGGTGGTCGACTGTTCCTAGTTTAACGACATGGAGGTCATACGTGTTTACTTATCCCAGCTCCTCGAGCTTTGATCTTGGCAGGGTTGAGTTGATGGTCGTAACTTGGTGGTTTGCCGGTACATCCGAGGACGGTAGGTTTTTCCCAGCTCTGTATTGGTTCTCTACCCAATCTTTGAAAATATAGCAGTCTTCGACGGTATGACTCACCATCCTATGATATAGGCAGTATATAGGATTGTCGGTCATATCATTTCATGTGGCCTCTTTGGAATAAGCAACTGAAGACCGTTGTTCAAGACGTCCTTGAATATTTTGCGGATTTTGTCCGTTCTGAAGGAGTAGAATTTCTTCCTTCTCTCCATTAGAGTCGGTGCCTTTACCGATCCTGGTCCTTGAGGCTGATCGGTCTTTGTGTAATACCCAGTCCCTATAAATAATTATTGTATTTTAATAAATAAGTCTCCAAATATTTTCACCAGATTTTCTACAAATTTTCCATATTTCTCCCAATTAAAATTTCCCTACCCTAATTTAATCTAACCCCTTTAAATTTTCCTAAAGTAAACCCAACCAAACCCAGCCCATTCACTTCTAAATTCTTTCTCTTTTCCTCAGCCCAGCCCACACTCCCTCTCTCACTCTTTCATTATTTATTCATGGCCCAACCTTTCCCCCAGAACCCCGGCCCATTGAACCCCAACCCACACCCTTTCCCTTACCCGACCTGATCCCTCTGCCCCTAAACCGGCCTGACCCGCTTCTTCCCCAACCCGCCTTCTTCCTTTCCTTCTCTTTTATTTCCCCCCCACGTCACGGTCGTTCCCACGCCCCCGCCTCCCTCGTGCCCACAACCCGCGCCACGTGACCTCACCTTCGCCCCAACGTCCTCCCCCACGACTCGCTCCCTCCTCACAACGTTCCCTTCCCCCATCTCCTCCAACTCCCATCACCTCACTTCACTTCTTCACCGCACCCACTTCTTCACTGAGCAGCCCCTGTCGCCATCATGACCGGCGATCGCCTAGCTTCCCTTGCCAAAACCCTGAGGCCACCTCACTGCAACCCCGAGCTCTCTCTCTCTCCTTCTTCCCTTGCTCTCGTTCTCCCTCTCAACACCACCGAGCACCATCGTCCCCCCGATCTCGTCGTCGTCCCCTCTCGCCGCCAGCCACCTCATCTCCCTCTCTCGCTCATACCAGCCGAGCTCCCTCACCTCCATCACCTCCTTCTATCCAAAACCCATCTCCTCACTTCACCCCTTCACCGAGCTTCCCCACTGCACCCCCTCTCACCGCCGACGACCCCACCTGAGCTCCTCACACACGCCCTGCCGCCGATCGCCTCCCAGAGCCATAGCGACCACCTCTGCAACCTCCAGAGTGCCGACGAACCCCGAGCATCTAGCCAACCGCTCCACGCTGCACCATGCTACCACCTTTGCCGAGCACTGCCTCGACCACCCTCCGGCCGACCCCATCACCTCAGCAAGCTCCTCCTCATGCATCAACTTCCTCCCCCTTTCTCACCGATCTCCTTTCAACAACCACCACCATCACCCAACCCCGACGACAACATTCCCTGCAAACCAAGGACCCGACACCCATTGCCTCCAACTCAGGCCTCCCCCTTTGCCAGCAACCTCCTCCGGCCACCGCAGCCCACATCCTTGGCTGCCTCGCCATCAAGCGCCGACACCAACGACCTCCATCCTCACCGTCAAGACCCCGGCAACTAAGCCGCCGCTGCCGAGGCTCGAGGTCGAGCTAAGTCGAGTTGCCGTGCCGCGCGTGTGTCGCGATTGCGCCGTTGCCGTTGCGGCTGCCGTACCGCTGTCAACACGTCGTCAGGCAAGTATATTGCTTGCTTCATGCCATTATTATGTATTTAACCCAATTTCGAATTAATGTCGTGTAGATATAATTCGTGCAAACCAATATGATGCAAGTGTTTGATACGAAACTATATGTGAAAACCGGACTTTAAATGGCGGAACTTGTGATCATTAAAACCACCTATTGTTTATCGATATGCTGTAGAAATTTAGTTGAAAACCACGGTCGTTTCACCTATGTAATGCTGCTCCCGATAGTCGGTACGAAACCTGAATTTCCTGAACATGCTAAACCGTTAAATTCATATTAAATCTTGTACAAGTCGGATTTTAGCGTTCCATGGTTCGTGTCGAAGCTAATAGATTAAAATAAAGTACTTTATAGTTGATTTATAAAATTGAACTAGTTATGATAGGGAAAACTGGGGAGAATTACGATTCTGGACTACAGTCCAGAGCAGTACTCCCGGTTAACCCCTGTTTTCAAATCACTGTATATCCCTGTTCAAATACGAGAATGTGCGGAACCCTATATCGTTACGTAGAAAATTAAGTTAGCTTTCTTACTCCACATGTAATATAGAGACAATCAGAGTACATGTTAAGATAAAGGGCAACCAGATAGCATACTATCATGTCGAGCAAGAAAGTCCTCCCTATATATGTTCAAGCATCCACTACAATATACATCGTATGTACAGTAATGACCTCTAGGGCATACATATCACTAACACATTTATCTTGGGTATCAGTCGAGACATGCTTGATGGAGATCCTGTCTCCAGTTCTCGCGTAGACTTGTTATGGACCGACTAATATTTGAGTTTATGGTTGGTGTTTGATTTAGACCACGGGGTGTGAGGTAGTTTGAATGTGAGTTCAACAGAATCTTGGGAGTCCCATTGCCGGCACATACAGCGATTCTGGAGATATATGGGTGATATTACTGATTATTAGCGAGCGACTCGGGCCCGTGTTCCCTTGCCCCTGGGTCCTACCCTTGGGTGGGGGATACTCACGAGTAGTTGACTCTCACACTTGGACTGACGATAGGTTTAGCGACCTAGACAGTGAGACTTAGAGACTGATAGGGTTAGTGACATTGAAATGCATTGCTTACTGATTTAATATACCTGCTTTACTGTTTACCTGTACTGTCTCCTTCATGCTCATATCGTCACTTCATGCTTACTGTTTCATATTCATCATTATTACACTTGTTATACATGTATTTCTATTTATTACTATTGTGTCGCTCTGACGACCTGAGTATGCATGCACAGAGTGAGAAGTGGATTTAGCTCGGACCAGGAGCTGACATACCTCGAGGATATTGCGGATATCTGGACTAGCGACTCAGAGCTATACTTCCTTGATCTCTATCTGGTTAGTGTTTTGTATTTGTTTTGATTTAGTGACTGCATTTCTCATTACCTGTGCATTGATTACTGATTACCACGTAAAGCTAGAAGCCGAAGTGTGACTACGGCTGGATGTTTCCTCGACCGTAGGAGCATGGATGGCCTTGTCAACCTCTCGTATTCCGTATTTTGGGAAGCGGGGTGTGACATGGTTTTGTTGGTATCAGAGCCAGGTTTAGAATGGGATTACAGTTTCCGTGTAGGGCTTGACAATCTAAGACATCCTTCAGTCTAGATTGTAAACTTGTTATCCTTGATCTTGATCCACAGAGCGTGTTCTGCTACTTATTTTGATCCATCCGCTAGAGTTTTGGGTGATTTAGTAGAGTTATGTGATTGTAATTATGAACTGCAGTATAGTTACAATACTGTACTCTGCTTGAGTGACTTGGAGTTCTACATTTGATTCTTGCTCGATAGAGTTTCACCTCACCACCTATTCTTGTTCCATTCCGTATCTTATTCTGATTCTTATGTCTTGTATCTTATGCCGTCCTAAAATTTGTTGTTTCAGGACCATGTCTTCCAACGACTCTTCTTCTATCTCCACTTCCTAAGGTCAGACCGTCGAAATTTTGAGTGTACTGCAAGGCATGAAGGAAGCCCAGGAGCGGACGAACGACCTTTTAGCTGAAGAACTATGAAAGCAAATGGTTCAAGCACCAGCGGAAGCCTCCAATCGTAAGGGAACCCCTGTTAAACAAGGAAAAGACGCGAAGATGAAGCACCCATTTGTTCCTCAGCAACGGAAGAAATAGAGAACTCAACGTTGTGGATACTGTAAGAAGCCAGGACACCTTCAGAGAGACTGTCGCAGCACCAAAGGGCAATGCTTGATTTGTGGATCCGACGAACATCTTGTCAAAGGTTGCCCTAGAAGGAAGGAGCTGCAAGGAGGAGATTCGTCCACACTCTCCAATACTGCTAAGTGACTTGGTTATTTCGTAGTTCGAGCTTCGAGGATAGTACGAACCCAGAACAGGATTCCACTCGCTTGACGAGGATGCAGCGGTCTAGATACCAACGAAGAACTATCGCCGTTTCTGCTTTCAATAAAAATATTGTCACCCTTTTGTAAATGTTTCTTTTCGTTTAAAATCTTGTATCCGTTGAACTTCTTAGTTTGAATGCAATAAAATTTTGAGTTGTGATGTATGTATCGTCCCCTTGCCACTCATTTTCCTTATACTGCTTATTGCATCAGTATTCTAAATTTTGATTTTTCAGTCCTTACCTACCGCATATTTTCCTTGTGCTCCGTATCCTTGGTTATTTTCTTGGTGTGTTCCATTGTCTGATCAGACTCTTTCTTTTTAGGCCATGGCCCACCCTGGAGCAGCGCCGCCTCTAGATGAGGATACTTGGTCCTGCGTTTCTTTAGACTGCATGCTAGTGAGTTCAGATGACGAGATCA
Organism: Agapanthus africanus; assembly: GCA_030015575.1. Classification (NCBI taxonomy): domain Eukaryota; kingdom Viridiplantae; phylum Streptophyta; class Magnoliopsida; order Asparagales; family Amaryllidaceae; genus Agapanthus; species Agapanthus africanus. The sequence goes on from CM057341.1 coordinate 230,578,477, forward strand.
ATGGCCCACAGGTTATTTTCGGCAACAGCGATTCCGAGGACGAGGGAGTCGCAGCCCCAGAAGTCGACATGATCAGTGACTCCGACGAGGAGGAAGAGGACCCCGAAGAGGACCCGATAGAGGAAGATCCTGAGGAGGAACCGATAGAAGAAAATCCAGGAGAGGAAGACCTTGAGGAGAATCTAGTGAACGGAAATTCCGTGGAAGAAGATCCAGAAGAAGTGAATCACGAGGAAACATACCACGATGAAGAAGCTCCATCCGAGGAAGAAGGAACAGGAGAAAAAGACCCCGTGGCAGAAGAACCTCCAGTGGCAATCCCTGCGAGGCGCTATGGAAATGGACGCCCCTATCTTAGCGCGCGAGCTTACCGTAACCTGCTGAACTTCTATAACCGCGACTGACGTGATTTATCTTTTGTTTACTCTGGCCAAATAAAATCTATGTATAGTTTAGGGCCACCTTTTGTCTTTCGAGAATGCCTTGTTTGAAATTTGCCGGAATAATAAAGTTTCTGAGTTAGCCAATCTTTTGGTTTTTGATTTGCATGATGCAATGACCGTTTTCCCTCCCCAATAAATTTCTTTCCCTTCTGAGATTCATTACTCTTCACCCTTGTACCCTGTACTGACCCGACCCCAGCCTCTTCGACATTCAGATTGAAGTACCACTATCCGACTTTTTGAATGGACCATACTCCATTGTAATCCCTACCCTGACTAGCCCCTATACATTTTTAGTGCTATCTCCTATTACCATAATTACATCCAGTGACATTGCTATTTGAAATCTTGTTTTCGTTATTGTATGTTTATCAATATATATATATATATATATTTGAGTGTTATTAACTATTTCCGTTTTCCTATTTCTGAATACTTTACTATTCTTCACATTTTCAATAGCGCAAGTATATGCCGCACATACTATTTTTCTTATTTCGCCGTATGGATTTTCTCAAGTTATTTTAAAATTGTTTGATCGATATATTTATTCTAAACTACTTTAGCCTATCGGCAAACCCTTCACTATTGTTTGTTATTGCTATTTTATTCTCTGGTGTTGTACATATAGTTTATCCTTATAGATGGTTCTGCCTTGTGCTTACTTAGACTTATCCTTTTAGTTGCGTTATTTCTTATACATATATAGACCTTGGATTTCTATCTAGCAGCTTTTAAGTAAATCACTATATGTTAGTGTTCGATGTTGTGGCTTTTCGCATATTATTTTATAGCTTATTGGTTATTTTGAATTTCTAGGACGAAATTTTCTTTAAGGGGGGTATGATGTAATATCCAGTCCTTATAAATAATTATTGTATTTTAATAAATAAGTCTCCAAATATTTTCACCAGATTTTCTACAAATTTTCCATATTTCTCCCAATTAAAATTTCCTTACCCTAATTTAATCTAACCCCTTTAAATTTTCCTAAAGTAAACCCAACCAAACCCAGCCCATTCACTTCTAAATTCTTTCTCTTTTCCTCAGCCCAGCCCACACTCCCTCTCTCACTCTTTCATTATTTATTCATGGCCCAAACCTTTCCCCCAAAACCCCGGCCTATTGAACCCCAACCCACACCCTTTCCCTTACCTGACCCGATCCCTTACCCGACTCGATCCCTCTGCCCCCAAACCGGCCCGACCCGCTTCTTCCCCAACCCACCTTCTTCCTTTCCCGCTCTTTTCTTCCCCCTCCACGTCGCGGTCGTTCCCACGCCCCCGCCTCCCTTGCGCCCACGACCCGCGCCATGCGACCTCACCTTCGCCACAACATCCTCCCCCATGACTCGCTCCCTTCTCACAACGTTCCCTTCCCCATCTCCTCCAACTCCCATCACCTCACTTCACTTCTTCACCGCACCCACTTTTTCACCGAGCAGCCCCTGTCGCCATCACGACCGGCGATCGCCTAGCTTCCCTCGCCAAAACCCTGAGGCCACCTCACTGCAACCCCGAGCTCTCTCTCTCCTCCTTCCCCTCGCTCTCGTTCTCCCTCTCAACACCACCGAGCACCATCGTCCCTCCGAACTCATCGTCGTCCCCTCTCGCCGCCGGCCACCTCGTCTCCCTCTCTCGCTCATACCAGCCGAGCTCCCTCACCTCCACCACCTCCTTCTATCCAAAACCCATCTCCTCACTGCACCTCTTCACCGAGCTTCCCCACTGCACCCCCTCTCACCGCCGATGAACCCACCAGAGCTCCTCACACACCCCTACCGCCGGCCGCCTCCCAGAGCCACAGCGACCACCCCTGCAACCTCCAGAGTGCCGACGAACCCCGAGCATATAGATAACCGCCCTACACTGCACCAGGCCACCACCTTTGCCGACACTGCCTGGAGCACCCTCCGGCCGACCCCATCACCTCAGCAAGCTCCTCCTCATGTATCAACTTCCTCCCCCTCTCTCACCGATCTTCTTTCAACAACCACCGCCATCACTAACCCCGACGATAACATTCCCTGCACACCAAGGACTCGACACCCATCGCCTCCAACTCGGACTTCCCCCTTTGCTAGCAACCTCCTCCGGCCACCGCAGCCCACATCCCTGGCTGCCTCGCCATCAAGCGCCGACACCAACGACCACCACCCTCGCCGTCAAGACCCCGGCAACCAAGCCGCCGCTGCCGAGACTCGAGCTCGAGCCAAGTCGAGTTGCCGTGCCGCACGTGTGTCGCGATGGCGCCGTTGCCGTTGCCACTGCCGCTTCCGTACCTTCGTCAACACGTCGTCAGGCAAGTATATTGCTTGCTTCATGCTATTATTATGTATTTCACCCAATTTCGAATTAATGTCATGTAGATATAATTCGTGCAAACCAATATGATGCAAGTGTTTGATACGAAACTATATGTGAAAACCGGACTTTAAATGGTGGAACTCATGATCATTAAACCCGCCTATTGTTTATCAATATGCTGTAGAAATTTAGTTGAAAACCACGGTCGTTTCACCTATGTAATGCTGCTCCCGATAGTCTGTACGAAACCTGAATTTCCTGAACATGTTAGACCGTTAAATTCATATTAAATCTTTTACAAGTTGGATTTTAGCGTTCCATGGTTTGTGTCGAATCTAATAGATTAACCTACAGTACTCTATAGTTGATTTATAAAATTGAACTAGTTATGATAGGGAAAACTGGGGAGAATTACGATTCTGGGCTGCAGTCCAGAGCAGTACTCCAGGTTAATCCTTGTTTTTAAATCGCTGTATATCCCTGTTCAAATAAGAGAATGTGCGGAACCCTATATCGTTACGTAGAAAATTAAGTTATCTTTCTTACTACACTGGTTTCAATAGATTCCTGTTCTGTATAATATTTTTAACACATTTTATAATGTCGACGTGTCTAACTGAATTCTGCAGTGACAGATTTTACACCACAACCTTAACCTGACCATAACTCCCTGTTGATATAGGATACTACTAATCCACCAATTGCATTGGAAACCTAACTGATAACCCTAAATATTGTTTTCTATAGCATTGCCTAATTACGATCCCAACTGGGATTAAAATATGTTACGAAACGGGATTCCAATTCTGAAATCGGATTTCCTGCAGTGAACACCTAAAATGAAATGGCGATAACTAGCGAACCTGGAACCCGATTTATGCGAAACCAATTTTGATAGATAGATAATTGAACATACTACCTACCCCTTTTACATTATTTTGCTAAATTCTGCATGTATGATTTATAGTAAATTATGCAAGTGGTAGGAAACTAACTGATGATATCTTATTCATATCGTATTTATTGTATTCTCATCATATCATGTAAAGCTCATATATATTGACGACCTAGTGGTTGTGTGCATTACCCAGTGTTAGATATTAGTATTTTGATTGTGGTAAGTACGTTAGTGTTTAAGCGTGAATGAATAAGTGAAAGTGACTCGTACTTGTACACAATCAGCGGACCCTATTGATTTATTGCATTGTCGACGTCTATGGGCATGTATAAGTATAACTATAATTGGTATGGGATGATTATGGAACCACTTATATTGGTGTCATAGGTAAGGCACCAAACACTGTCCGTTTATCTTGGGTATCAGTCGAGATATGCTTTATGGAGATCCTTCTCCAGTTCTCGCGTAGACTTGTCATGGACCGACTAATATTTGAGTTTATGGTTGGTGTTTGATGTAGACCACGGGGTATGGGGTAGTTTGAGTGTGAGTTCAATAGAATCTCGAGAGTCCCATTGCTGACACATACAACGATTCTGGAGATATATGGGTGATATTACTGATTATTAGCGAACGACCTGGGCCCGTGTTCCCTTGCCCCTGGGTCCTACCCTTGGGTGGGGGATACTCACGAGTGGTCGACTCTCACATTTGGACTGATGATAGGTTTAGCGACCTGGACAGTGAGACTTAGAGACCGATAGGGTCAGTGACATTGACTTGCATTGCTTACTGATTCGATATACCTGCTTTACTGTTTACCTGTACTGGCTCCTTCATGCTCATATCGTCATTTCATGCTTACTGTTTCATATTCATCATTATTACACTTGTTATACATGTATTTCTATTTATTGCTATTGTGTCGCTCTGACGACCTGAGTATGCATGCACAGAGTGAGAAATGGATTTAGCTCGGACCAGGATCTGACGTACCTCGAGGATATTGCGGATATTTGGACTAGCGACTCAGAGCTATACTTTCTTGATCTCTATCTGGTTAGTGTTTTGTATTTGTTTTGATTTAGTGGCTGCATTTCTCATTACCTGTGCATTGATTACTGATTACCACGTAAAGTTAGAAGCCAAAGTGTGACTATGGCAGGATGTTTCCTCGACCGTAGGAGCATGGCTGACCTTGTCAACCCCTCGTATTCCGTATTTTGGGAAGCGGAGCGTGACACTTTGGTTCTCCTACTATCCGCTTACCACCTTCAGTGTACGTATCATAGGGACTGGAGGCTGATCGTGGCTGTTTTTCGCAAAGGTGTTCCACTCTTAGGCTAGAGGGGGTATCGGTTAGCTGTTTCAGGATATCAATGTCACGAACCGAAATTTAGCACGTGACGGCACTTAAACCACGTAACGTCTACAGACGTAACGCAATTTAAGTAAGCCGAAAACCCAGAAATCTAAACCATCAAAAGTAGTAAGTGATAAAAACATTGTTAAAAACTTTTGGGAATCTCAAGTAAAAAATCTTTAAAGCTCAGGTTTATTTCCTTAAAAATTTTGGCAGCACCTCCTTTGTAAAAACTAGCCCCGAAACGGGTACAAACATAAGATATAAGTAAAGCGACATGTGATATAAATAAAGCATCCCCAAACGGGAGCAAACCACGCCCAAAGGCAGAAACAACCACCACAAGCAGATATACGACGCCGTAGCGAAGAAATAGACAATATAGGATGGAAACAGCATAAAAGATAAAACTACATAATAAAAGCCGGCTCACACGAGCACGACACCCAGAGTCACAAAATAATATACAATATCGTCCTTATATCTCGTCTCTAAGTCAATACAAGAAGTAGTAGATGGAGAGTACTAGATACAATAAGATATACAAAGAACATCATCGGATAACCGCAAAACCCACCTATAGCAAAATAGCTCACAGCCAGCCGTAGCAGTATCCGCTGCAAAAAAGATACAATAAGAAGAAGCCCTGCAGCGACTACTCTGAGGGGCAACATGTAAAACACTGTGGCATAACGGGGGTGAGTTTCCAACTCGTGAATAGTAAATAATATCATGCAGGTAATCACAGGTATGCACGTACTGCGACAATCTATCACATGCAAACTGATAGTATAAAATGACAATATGTATATGCAAATGTCATGAAAGGTACTCTATCACTACTAATACATGAAGCAATCCATATCAAATGAATACTGAGTATGGGATAAAACATGTCATCATCAATGAATCATCATAGTGGAAAAACCAGTATCCATCAACGACACTCCAAATCCCAATACCTCAGACGCCGTCACTCTGATCGGCCCTCATATCCTGTAAGTCTCATGGAACCTGAGTGTCCAACATTGACACTCGAAAACATCATGTAAACTAGTGTCCAGCATCGACACATAAATCCACATATCATGGGCTCCATCTGCGGGATCGGCCCGCGGGCTCCGGCAGAATGGGTCGGCCTATATCCATCTCATAACTCCGGTCGGTATCCTCCGGATAATCGCCGAGTCTAAACACTAGCACCGGTAGGTAGTAGTCCCTCTGCCAGGCTCATCGGCTAATCCATCGACATACCTTTCTTGTCCCGGGATACCATACTGGGCCTACCATGTACCCGTAAACGGCTTCATCCAACTCCTCGCATCGGGTTTCTAACACAAGTCTCAGTACCGAGAAAACTCATGGTGGACGCATCGAAATATCATAACAAGAGATACCGAATTTTCAAAACAATACGCATTTCTTGAAATACTACAACGGTCCTCAAATCCATAAATCACATAAAATCCGTATCTCAATGCGTAAATCCATGAAATATGATATATACAACATAAAACAGTAATATGACATATCAAGGAAAAACCGCTATTTAAATGCATCTAGTTATTAAATATATCACGCGGTTCCCAATTTCTCCAAAATCCAACGCAACATCATACAAGGGTGAACATGTAACTATAGCAAGGTATATGTGTAAGCATGTAGATATAGCAAGGTATATATGTAAACATGTAGGTATGCATATATGCTATATTTCATATGCACAATGGAATAAGAATCAATGTCTCAATGTCAATAACCGATACAATATCACATATGTATATATGTTATGCATATTATGGCAATTGCCAACGGTGTGTGTATGTAGCATACAATTAGTGCTCGTGCAACATGGACCGTCAGTAACAGTGTTGTCTCTTATTAATACTATGTTCGTATGCAATAGGAGAATGAGGTATGCAACAATGGTACACATGCACAATCAATGTACATATATTTATAACTAATAGTCATATCATTGAATCTATCCCTGACGCATAACGCCATACGGGCGATTCCCCCGTAGATGTTAAATCTACTCTCAGATGATCTTGAGCTAAGGAAAGCCAACCACTTGCTTTCTCTTCTTCGCGGCGTCCGAAGTCCCCGCATGCGATCCTAAAATCATACAACAACATAACAAGTGTACATTAGAAATCGACCAATAACACGTACAAACTACGTTTGATCGACGCACCAACTCCAATCCAACTCTCAAGTGTCCGTCTAATGGCTAACGTGTGTAGCGACACCTCAAAACCAAATCAAGTGCAGCAGCTACACCAGATCACGAACCGTGTCGGATAACGTAACTGTTAGTTATATGTATGCCCTAGAGGCCATTACTGTACATTGGATGTATATTGTAGTGGATGCTGGGACGTATATAGGGGAGGACTTTCTTGCTCGACATGATAGTATGCTATCTGGTTGCTCTTTACCTTAACGTGTACACAGATTGTCTCTCTATTACATGTTGGTAAAGCCCTTAGGATGTGTACTTGACTACCTGGACTATGATGCGGATCATACTAGTGGGGACATGGTAGTCCATAAGTGCATCCTTCAAAGTCCCTAGTCGTGGGTGTATCGAGACGGGGCATCGATATACCAGAGTAGACTAGCGTATACCTTCTCGACCCATACAGATGGGCGATGGATGATCCCATATCCATCGGTGTTTGACATCAGAGATGATATACGGGTGCTCAGTAGAGACTGGGTACACTGGACGGACTCGCCGAGAACTCCCAGATGGTATTATACCTCACGTCAGATGGCAGTTCTCTGGTGACACTGGTACAGAGTAGTCTGTTGACCCGAGATCGTCATAGAGTCTTGTGTGGTTCCCACTGTGCTTTGATTTCCATCTTACCACGTCCAAGAGGGCGTGCAAAACGGTGGTTTTTGGGTACAGTCCCGAGTCACATGGAGGCAATGAGCGATAGGAGGGGATTCGTCTCTCCCGGTATAGGGGGTTGATGTTGCGCTGTGTTCGATTGGCTATAACAGGAAGTCCCTGGCCAGGGCTGATCAGAGAATTGCTGGTAAGTGTTACCAGTAGTTTCTCGAACAGTTATAGACCTCATATCGACACGACTTATCGAGCTATTGGGGTCTGACGTTTACCACCCCTAGGCGAGATATGCGACATATCAGACGATCAGACCGGACTGTACGGTAGTGTTACTGGTCGGATTCACTGGAGTGTGAGCGGGCTTGCTCGTCGATCTTCAGATCGCTCAATACCCGGGTGGCCGTTACGTTTAGCAGACCGCTTGCGGCTTGTGGGTGTTTGATATGATCATCGCCTGCTGCCGGCGTATTGACGAGTCTTTAGAGTCCTACACAGAGGTTTCCTGGCTCAAGCGAAACGAAATAGGAGCGCATATGAGATATGTGCAGGACCGAGAATAATGCGTGTATGTGATACCGTATTCCATTCTCGCGATGAATGTATCGATTAGGTTATATGCGATATACCCTAGTTATCGAATCAAAGGTTGATTTGATAAGCCGATACATTATATACTAGTCGGTTGTGTGCGACATGACCGGGTCATTGAATCAAGTGTTGATTTAATTATTTAATGCATAATTATATATTTGATATATTACTTTGCATTAACTAGTATCGGTTCACTTTAAATGGATTTTCTCACTCGGGTGTGCGCATTACATATGCGATATGATTTTGTGCATTTGATTGTATCATGTCTGATGATACATGTTTACTTGGTTAAGTGCAAAGAATTAAACCATGGTTAAAAGAATGGTTAGGGTTTCATTTCCTTTATTTATTTATTCATTTATTTATTTGTTTATTCATTTTGGAAAAGAGGAGAAAAGAATGGTGGCTTAATTTGGAGTTTAGTTGAAGTTTCATGAAACTTTGATCAAGTCAACCATTCTTATCTCATCCTTAACCCTAACCATTCCCACTAACCATGATTCATTCTCTACACTTGACTCTAGTTAACATTATGATAAGTTTTGATTTTTCTATTGTTTTTAATTAACTTATCATATATTTCTTTCTTCTTCTTCTTCATGAGCAAGGAAGAAAAAGCTTGAGGTCATCAATGGTGATTGATGCAAATGAGTGAGAAATCCAATTCTAAAGTCTACCCACTTCCTATTTCTTCATCCTCTACCTCTTGCCAAGTAGTAGAGTGTGTTTTCTTCACAAGTTTCTTGACTTGGTGAAGTCGGAGCTTGATTTAGCGATGCCTCGACGTAGATCATCTTCGGCATGGACATCGACGACCTAGCTCGCCCATTCTCCGACGAAGCCGACGCTTGAGCCCGGATTTGATTTGGACAGCGGAGAGGACCTCGTTGCGGAGCTATGGAGGTGGAGCACCGGATCTACAAAGGTTGTATTTCCGTATCTTGTAGTTAAGTGTTAACTTGTTAGCTTTTTCGCCTAGTTTTCTAGCCAACGATCCGTAGTCGGGTCTCTCGGCACCGTTAAAATTTTATATTGGCATGTTCGATGCCTTGTGAGACCTTCATAGGGTGCCTAGGAACCCTACAGTAACGCGCGTAGTCGAAACACTAGAAACAAGCAAAGTGATCCCAGATTCTGTATACTGTCAAAATATAAAATCAAGCAGTACCAAACACTCTAGAACAACTGCAGACAGCTACCCTGCAAACCACAAGCCCCAACTCCCCCAAAAACCCGAGGTCGCCGGATTTTCCCCTATTGTCGCCGGCCAAAACCGATCAGGTGAGGTTTGTGCTTCAGGTGTACACTCAGGATCACTAGTACATTACTACTACATTGCTATATTTTCCAGTATACATTCGGGGTCACAGCAGATCACAGAGACTCTATACTGACACTAAAAATACGATATATGCACAAAACTATACTTTTAGTGTTCTAAACCATAACTACAAGGCAACACAACAATATAAACACCTAATTATCAGTTAGATGTCATTACCTAGCCACTCTTGCTAAAAAATCCAATCTTTCCAAGCTCCAAGTCAACTTAGTGGCTAAATCAAGACTTAAGAAGTGTTTTCGTGGTGTTTAGTGAAGTTTTTCAAGGTTTAAGAGATGAAGTAGTGAGGGTTTCAGTTGAGAGTAAAGGAGATGAAGAAATGATTGAGAATGAGAGAGTGAGAAGAGAATGAGAGATGAATTGAGATAAGTATAAGAGGGTAAGTGTAGGGTGAGTTTTAGCTTTACACTTACTCTCTCGCTCTCCTCATAAATGCTATCAATAATGCCCTCCATGACTCACCTAGCCACCTCTCCTCAATCCAAAATAAGAAGATAACTCTTCACAACAATGCTAAGTGCAAGGTTAACATGGCATGGATAAGTTTAAAGTGTCATGGCCACTAAACAAGGTTAAAACTAAACAACCCCCATGTTAACATGCACAAGTGTGTGCAAACCCAAACAAATAATAATAAAATATTCATTAATCTTTATAAAATGTGAGAAAACTATTTTGGTAAAATTTTTACTAAAAACCCGCATTATTGCTTAATTAACACTAATCACATTCTAAGGTGTTACAATCTCCCCCTTAAAGAAATTCGTCCCCGATTTTAAAATTCTTACTATGCGTACTTTCAAAGAGATGAGTGAATTTCTTCCGCATCTCGCTCGCAGCCTCCCAAGTGATCTACTCACTAGACGGGCTACGCCAAAGAGCCTTCACAGATGGCAATACCTTTGACCGAAGTTTCTCCACCTGCCGATCCAATATAACTATCGGCTGCTTGGTGAACGAAAGATCGCTTTCTAGTTGAATGGTCTGGTGCTGAATCATGTGAAAAGGGTCATGAAGGTATTTGCGAAGTATCGACATAAGGAATACGGGGTGAACTTCTGAAAATCTGGGCGGAAGTGCCAAACGATAGGCAACGGTACCGACTCGCTCAAGGATCTCTAAAGGACCTATAATTCTGGGACTAACTTTCCCTTCATCCCAAAACTCATCACGCCCTTCATTGGAGAAATTCGTAGGAATACATGATCCCCCACTACGAACTCAAGCCTGCGACGATGACGGTCGGCATAAGACTTCTGTCTGCACTGGGCTGCTCTCATCCTGTCCTGAATCAACTGGATCTTCTCCATAGTCTCTTAAACTAGCTGGGGTCCAAAAATCCTGCTCTCGCTGAGTTCGGTCTAACAGACTGGCGATCGACACTATCTACTATACAAAGCCTAAAAAGGTGCCATCTGAATCGCCTCCTGATAACTGTTATTGTAGGAGAACTCTATCAATGGCAAGTGACGATCCCAACTACCAACAAAATTAAGCATGCACGCACGAAGCATATCCTCTAGAGTCTGTATAGTCCGCTCTGATTGACCATCGGTTTACGGATGGATAGCGGTGCTAAAGCTCAAACAGGTACCCAAGGCTTCCTAAAACTTCTGCCAAAGACAGCTAGTGAACAAGGTGCCTCTATCAGATACAATGCATGAAGGAACTCTGTGCAAACGCATAAATTCACCAATGTACAATTGAGCATACTGAGCATAACCGAAAGTGGTCTTCACTGGAAGGAAGTGAGCCGCTTTCGTTAACCGGCCAACAATCACCCAAATGGAGTCATACCCTTGACTAGACCTGGGTAGACCCACAACGAAGTTGATGGAGATCTGCTCTCATTCCCACTCCAGAATGGTTAAAGGTCGCAAGTCCCCCTGCCGGTCTTATATGCTCAGCCTCATCTCGCTGACAAGTCAGGCACCTCGAAACGAAATACGAAACATCACTTTTCATCACTGCCCACCCGTAACTATCTCTCGAGTCACGTTACATCTTGGTGGAACTTGGGTGAACACTAAAAGCTGACTGATATGCCTGCTCTAGGATCTCGCATCTCTACCCATCGGTATCTCTCGAGTCACGTTACATCTTGGTGGAACTTGGGTGAACACTAAAAGCTGACTGATATGCCTGCTCTAGGATCTCGCATCTCTACCCATCGGTATCAGGTACATACAAATGAGTCCCGAAACATAGCACACCCTGGTCATCAATCAAGAACTCCAAATCTCTACCCTGCCGAACATGCTCAAGAATCTCAGACAAACGGGCATCATCGGACTGTGCCTCACGAATACGATTAAGTAAAAGTGGACGGGCGCGGACATGAGCAAGCTGTCCCCTAATGGAGGTGAACTTAAACTGAACTCTGCTGTCGCACAAGAACTGCCAATCTGCAGAAGACTGTTTCTGAACTGCGCTCAACTAGAACAAGCTAACCCCGGTCCTACGACTCAAAGCATTAGCTATCACATTCAACTTGCCTGGGTGATAAAGGATCTCACAATCATAATCCTTCACAAGCTCCATCTAATGACACTGTCTCAAAATCAGATCCCGCTGCAGGAATATGTACTTAAAGCTCTGGTGGTCTATGAAAATCTGACATGACTTTCCGTACAAGCAGTGTCTCCAAATCTTAAGCGCAAGACCACCGCGGACATCTCAAGATCATGAGTGGGATAATTCTGATCATGCTCCTTCAACTGTCGGGAAGCATAAGCGATAACTATATCATGCTGCATCAATACACAATCGAGCCCCACTCGTGAAACAGCAAACGACAAAGTCGCCCGATCCAGAAGGCAAAGATAGAACTGGTACAGTCGTCAACCGGATCTTCAACTGCTGAAAACTTATCTCGCATGCCTCAGTCTAAAGAGAAGGAACCCCCTTCCTGGTAAGTCCGGTCAGCGGTGCAGTGATACTCGAGAAGTCCTGCACGAAACAGCGGTAATAACTGGCTAGCCCAAAAAGCTACGGACCTTTGTCACTGATACAGGTCTGGGCCAAAACTGTACGGCCTCAATATTTCTCGGGTCTATACGAATACCGTCTCCCGTAACCATATGACCTAGGAAGTCAACACTATCAAGCTAGAAGGAACACTTCGAGAATTTAGCAAACAACTGGTGCTCTGTCAATGTCTGCAAGCAATTCTCAAGTGCTGCTCATGTTCCTCTCGACTCTTGGAATAAACCAGTATGTCATCAATAACACAATAATAAACTGGTCGAGGAACGGCCTGAAAAATCTGGTTCATCACATTCATGAACGCTGCTGGGGCATTGGTGAGTCCAAACGACACCACCAAAAATTCATAATGCCCGTAGCGCGTACTAAAAGCAGTCTTCGGAATGTCATCATTCCGAACTCGCAACTGATGATGACCTGATCTCAAATCAAACTTGGAAAAATGTCCCGCACCCTGGAGCTGATCAAACAAATCGTCAATGCGAGGAAAAAGATACCTATTCCGCACCGTAACTCGGTTCAATTGACGAAAATCAATACACAACCTCAAACTGCCGTCCTTCTTCTTGAGGAACAGAATAGGAGCTCCTCAAGGCGAAACACTTGGACGTACAGGTTCCCTATCAAGCAACTCTTGCAGCTGATCCTTAAGCTCCGCCGGCTCATCGGGAACAACGTCGGGAAACATTCGCATAATAGGAACCCGGTCCAACGAATCTACTATGGCTTCGGTATCACGAATGCAAGCCAAGAATCCCCGACATCCTCTCCTCTAAAAGCCGACTAGCGAAAAAGGCTGAAATCAAACTGTGAGGGGCGGCACCATGGTCCCCCTGCACAATAAGAACTGACTCGCCGGGAAAACAAAACCTGACTGTTTTCTCGCGGCAGTCCACAGATGCATAGAACGTAGCTAACCAGTCCATACCCAGGAGAACGTCAAAGTCCAACATATCTAGAAAGATCAAATCGACGGACGAATTTCTATCTCCTATCCAATTGGCACATGACCGAAACATGTGTCGCGCAACAAAAGAATCGCCAACAGGAGTAATCATGAAAAGCGACTGATCTAGCATACACGAATCTCGGCCCAACCTCGACACGAAGTGTGTAGAAACATACGGGTGTATAGATCCCGGATTAAACAAAACGTATGCATCAAAAGAACATACAAAAAAAGTACCTGAAACCACTGCATGGGATGCCTGCGTGTCCTGATGAGTCGAAGCAAATGCTCGTGCCTGTCCTCTATCTGCAACCGGCCGTCCTCCTCCCTTGCCATCCTGTTCTCTCTGAACAAGCCCTCCGCGACCACGACCTCTCTGAATATAAGTCTGACGCGGAGCAACAACAGGCGCAAGTGGCAACACTCCCTGAGGTGAAGGTGGTAAGGTAACATATGGTATAACTGTCTTTCTCTGGCGTACCATGGTACAATTCCTAACGAGGTGATGGAAACTCCCGCACCGGAAACATCTATACGATGACTGCTGACCCTCTTAGGAATAAGGGCTAAACAACTGACCTCGTCCCAAGCCTCTGCTACTCCCGCGACCTGAACAAAATCTGCCGCGGCATCCAAGCATCTGCCTTTGGAATGATACACTATTACGAGCCCTCCTTGGTCCTGGAACGACCGACGTCTCGGGAAAACGCTCCTCATCTAGTAGGGCTGCATTCACTGCTGCTGTATACGTGACACAATGATGTGTGCTGATAGCGAGGAATAACTGGGTAACAGGGGGAATAACCTCCTGTCGCTGCGCTCGACTGGCCTCAACCAACGATCCCATCTTCTGGCGTAAATCCTGCATATCTGTCTCCAGTCTAGCGATACGATCTATCGAAAGCGGATCAATCTGCTCCTGCACAGCGAGCGTACCATCCTGGTCAGTCCTTGTCTCAGACGAGCCAACTCTGACCTTGGCTCTTGCGACTGCTCTCTGAGCCCTCGTAGTCTTTAGCGGCATAATGGCTGGAAATGGAAATAGGATTTGATAAGGACATGGAAATCGAATCACAAGAATGTATATAATCACGGAAGTAATTTCAAGTAATATGTCCTAAGATCACTTAGGTGGAGTATCGTGTCGTAAGTATGCCGCGGAACATACACACGCTACGTCGCTCTGCTTAAGCTACCTACTCCGTTATACCGAGGTCATCCTACACTTCGAAAGGTAAAACCTAGCGCTCTGATACCAACTTTGACACGACCTGAAATTTGGCACGTGACGGCACTTAAACCACGTAACGTCTACATGCATAGCACAATTTAAGTAAGCCGAAAACCCAGAAATCTAAACCATCAAAAGTAATAAGTGATAAGAACATTGTTAAAAACTTTTGAAAATCTCGAGTAAAAAATCTTTAAAGTTCAGGTTTATTTCCTTAAAAATTTTGGCAGCACCTCCTTTGTAAAAACTAGCCCCGAAACGGGTACAAACATAAGATATGAGTAAAGCAACATGTGATATAAATAAAGAATCTCCAAACGGGAGCAAACTACGCCCAAAGGCGGAAACAACCACCACAAGCAGATATACAACGCCGTAGCGTAGAAATAGACATTATAGGATAGAAACAGCATAAAAGATAAAACTATATAATAAAAGCCGACTCACACGAGCACGACACCCAGAGTCACAAAATAATATACAATATCGTCCTCATATCTCGTCTCTAAGTCAATACATGAAGTAGTAGATGAAGAGTAGTAGATACAATAAGATATACAAAGAACATCACCGGATAACCACAAAACCCACCAATAGCAAAATGGCTCACAGCCAGCCGTAGCGGTATCCGCTGCAAAAAAGATATAATAAGAAGAAGCCCTGCCGCGACTACTCTGAGGGGCAACCTGCAAAACACTGTGGCACAACGGGGGTGAGTTGCCAACTCGTGAATGGTAAATAAATCATGCAGGTAATCACAGGTATGCACGTACTGCGATAATCTATCACATGCAAACTGATAGTATAAAATGGCAATATGTATATGCAACATGCATGAAAGGTACTCTATCAGGTACTACTAATACATGAAGCAATGCATATCAAATGAATGCTGAGTATAGGATAAAACATATCATCATCAATGAATCATAATCGTGGAAAAACCAGTGTCCATCAAAGACACTCCAAATCCCAATACCTCAGGCGCCGTCACTCTAATCGGCCCTCATATACTGTAAGTCTCATGGAACCTGAGTGTCCAACATTGACACTCGAAAACATCATGAAAACTAGTGTCCAGCATCGACACGTAAATCCATATATCATGGGCTCTGTCTGCGGGATCGGCCCGCGGGCTCCGGCAGAACGGGTCAGCCCATATCCATCTCATAACTCCGGTCGTTATCCTCCGAATAATCGCCGAGTTCAAACACTATCACCAGTAGGTAGTAGTCCCTCTGCCAGGCTCATCGGCTAATCTATCGACATACCTTTCTTATCCCGGGGTACCATACTGGGCCCACTATGTACCTGCAAACGGCCTCATCCAACTCCTCGCATCGGGTTTCTAACACAAGTCTCAGAACCGAGAAAAATCATGGTGGACGTATCGAAATATCATAACAAGAGAAACCAGGTTTTCAAAACAATACACATTTCTTGAAATACTACCACGGTCCTCAAATCCATAAATAACATGAAATCCGTATCTCAATGCGTAAATCCATGAAATATGATATATACAACATAAAACAGTAATATGACATATCAAGGGAAAACTGCTATTTAAATGCATCAAGTTATTAAATATATCATGCGGTTCCCAATTTCTCCAAAATCCAACGCAACATCATACAAGGGTGAACATGTAGCTATAACAAGATATATATGTAAGCATGTAGATATAGCAAGGTATATGTGTAAGCACGTAGGTATGCATGTATGCTATATTTCATATGCACAGTGGAATAAGAATCAATGTTTCAATATCAATAACTGATACAATATCACATATGTATATATGTTGTGCATGCCATGGCAATTACCGACGGTGTGTGTGTAGCATACAATTAGTGCTCGTGCAACATGGACCATCAGTAACAGTGTTGTGTCTTATTAATACTATGTTCGTATGCAACATGAGAATGAGGTATGCAACAATGGTACACATGCACAATCAATGTACATATACTTATAACTAATAGTAATATCATTGAATCTAGCCCAGACGCATAACTCCATACGGGCGATTCCCCCGTAGATGTTAAATCTACTCACAGATGATCTTGAGTTAAGTAAAGCCAACCACTTGCTTTCTCTTCTTCACGGCGTCTAAAGTCCCTGCCTGCGATCCTAAATTCATACAACAACATAACAAGTGCATATTAGAAATCGACCAATAACACGTACAATCTACGTTTGACCGACACACCAACTCCAATCCAACTCTCAAGTGTCCGTCTAGTGGCTAACGTGTGTAGCGACACCTCAAAACCAAACCAAGTGCAGCAGCTATACCAGATCACGAATCGTGTCGGATAACGTAACGCGTGTAGTCGAAACACTAGAAACAAGCAAAGTGTACTGTCAAAACATAAAAATCAAGCAGTACCAAACACTCTAGAACAACGGCAGACAGCTACCCTATAAACCACAAGCCCTAACTCCCCTAAAAACCCAAGGTCGCCGGATTTTCCCCTATTGTCGCCGGCCAAAACCGATCAGGTGAGGTTCGTGCTTCAGGTGTACACTCAGGGTCACTAGTACATTACTATTACATTGCTATATTTTCCAGTATACATTCGGGGTCACAGTAGATCATAGAGACTCCATATTGACACTAAAAATATGATATGTGTACAAAACTATACCTTTAGTGTTCTAAACCACAACTACAAGGCAACACAACAATATAAACACTTAATTATCAGTTAGAGGTCATTACCCAGCCACTCTTGCTAAAAAATCCAATCTTTCCAAGCTCCAAGTCAACTTAGTGGCTAAATCATGACTTGAGAAGTGTTTTCATGGTGTTTAATGAAGTTTTGTAAGGTTTAAGTGATGAAGTAGTGAGGGTTTCAGTTGAGAGTAGAGGAGATGAAGAAATGATTGAGAATGAGAGAGTGAGAAGAGAATGAGAGATGAATTGAGATAAGTATGAGAGGGTGAGTGTAGGGTGAGTTTTAGCCTTACACTTACTCTCTCCCTCTCCTCATAAATGCTAGCATTAATGCCCTCCATTACTCACCTAGCCATCTCTCCTCAATCCAAAACAAGAAGATAACTCTTCACAACAATGCTAAGTGCAAGGTTAACATAGCATGGATTAGTTTAAAGTGTCATAGTCACTAAACAAGGTTAACACTAAATAACCCCATGTTAACATGCACAAGCGTGTACAAACCCAAACAAATAATAATAAAATATTCATTAATCTTTATAAAATGTAAGAAAACTATTTTGGTAAACTTTTTATTAAAAACCCGCATTATCGCTTAATTAACACTAATCGCATTCTAATATGTTACAATCAATCCCTGGCTCATGAACCAAATTTTGATTTTGCTGCAATTGCAATCGGACGACTTGGGTCGTGGGATCTGCCACGACGTTTGCCATCTCGTCGACTTTAGAATGGACCTTGGCCAACTTCTCGTCTCTGTCTTGAAGCTGCTTTTGAAGCCATTGGAATAATACTTGGTTTATAGTCCTAGGTATGATAACCCGGTCATCCTTACTGCATAAGCTCGCTTCCGCAGGAACCACGAGCTCCTTTTGCTTAATGGCCTGAGCGGGCTCTTCATCATCTGGACCGAGCTGGAGTTGGATGGCAACATCCACATCATTGTCATGGCTATAAGGCGTAGGAGGACTTGTTTCTCTAGGCTCCACCATGCTAATTGTATGGGTTGTGTACCCGTTTACCGCTTCTTCATGGGTAATGTTGCTCGTTGGGCTTTTGGCTTGTTGCCTTAGTCCGCATCTTTCAGAGAAGGACAGACGACTGAGAGAACTAGATTCCCAAAGGGCTTCGGTCTCTATTTATATGAAATTAACGGGCACAGCTTGATTATTTGCTAACACGCCTTTAGACAGTTCTATCTCTCCTGCTTTGTATTGTTTTTTGACCCAATCTTTAAAGACAAAGCACTCCTCAATGGCATGACCTATCACTCTGTGATAGGGGCAATATTTGCGGTCATCGGTCATGTTCGCTTCTTACGGCCTCTTTAATTCTGGCAATTGTAGACCGTTTCTTAGGGCGTCTTTGAATATTTTACGGGTTTTGTCCCTTCTGAAAGAATTGACCTTTTCCAGCTTTTCTTTCAGTGGAGATTCTCCTCCCTCACCCAACACTGGCTTCCGAGGTTGGTTGTCATTAGGCCCGCTTGTCCGTCGCTTAGTTCGGTCAGCCGAAGTGTTAAAAGATTTAGCATCGTAAGAATTTCTGCCTTAGCGATTATCGTTCTTTCGGTTTCTCCTGAATCTATTGTTATTTTGGGAATCCGAGAAAGAATTCTGCTTTGAGTGTTCCAACATTTGAACTTTCTTGGTCAGCTCTTGGAATGTCTTGAGACCCACGGTGCATAGAAAAGGATTCATCTAGGGGCCAAGATTTCTGATGAGGAGATTGACGGATTGGTCTTGTTCCGACAGTGGCTCACATTTGACGGAGAGATTACGCCATCGAGTTATAAAATCCGTGCTGCTTTCGTTGTTCTTTGGCTTAATCCTTACGAGGTCAGCAATGGTGATCTTATCGCTGACACTCATGAACCTTTGTCGAAACAGAGATTCCATTTGGACAAAAGTATTAACGGAGCCATCCGGTATTCTCGCATACCAATCGAAAACGACATCGGTTAGGCTACGAACTGGCAGAGGATAAACACATCATTGTGTAACACCCTAGTTCATTTATACCATGTTCTGTTTGATTAGTTTATTATCTTGTGGCTATTTCTTGATTTTTATTTGTTTTTGGGTGCTTATAGTGTTTTAGTATCTGTGTTTAGTATCCGACCCGATCCGCATGTTTGAGACCTGTCTTGATTCTTGATTACGTTTTATCCTTGCTAGTGCTGAAAATCCATGCACACATATGTTCTATATACCTGCATCATACATCTGGCATCTGCATATATTTTTAATAATACAATTATAGTCAAATAATATATTTTAAATACCTAGTATGGTTTGCATCATACCCTATACCTTATGGTTGCATCTGTACATCATGTTCACATCCTATTTAGTGAAACAGACTCGTTTGGATCGCTACGTGCATTCTACGTGTATCCATTCTTGGGGATATGCATTTTCTTTAACCGGATATCGGATTATGGTTTTGGTTGACACGTATATTATCCGTATTTTCAAACTTTATTTTTAGACACAACCTGGGCATGTTTCGAAGTATTTTTGTATTATCCAGAAAACTAAAATATATTTAATATTATATTCTTTATATATACTATTAATACACACACACACACACACGCGATTATATATTTTATAACTAAATATATTTTTTATAATCTTTCCTAACCCCCCTCTCTCTCTTTTTCTCTCCTCTTTATGTATTTCTTTTTTATTTTTTTAAACCCTATTCCTTATATAACCCCACGTCTCTCTCTCGCCTCATTTTCTTTCCCGACACGAAAACCCTAACCCACGCCCTCGCCTCGCCATCGCCGCCTCCACCCTCGACCTCATCCCCTCGTCGCCGACACCACAACCACCACCTCCTCACCTCACCTCACCTCTCTCTCCTCTGCTGCAAACTTACAACCCGCGACGACCCATGACCGCGTGAACCCATGCCTCACCCAAGCCCTCTTCGCCGGAGCCCCACCTCATTGTCGTCTTAACCTTCGACAGCACCGCCTCCATCTCCTCCTCTTCTTCCTCCTCTCTCCTTCTTTCCTCCGACGAGATCCCCGACCTGAGCAAGAACCCATCACCGAGCGAGCATGAAACCCATCGTCGACGCCCTCACGTCGCTGACCTCCTCGCCTACACTCCTCGCCACCGCCCTCGTCATCACCTCTCTCCTGAAACCACCACCACCATCCCTGACTCTTCCCTGCACACCCGACGAGAACCCGATCTTTAGAAACCAAGAAACCTACTGCCTCACCGTGGATCTCGCCGTCGCTCACCCATCGTCGACGTCTCCCCCGCCTCGTTTCTGACTCTAGAGCACCCAATCCCAGCCCACTTCTTCTTCTTCTTCTTCTTCTTCTCTTTCTTCTTCTTGATTCTTGGTTTCCGGTGATCGCCGGAGCCGTGCTCGTCCCCGACGATCCAGACGACCCAGTCGTCATCCTCATCCAGCGTGGTCTCGTTCGTGAGTAGCTAAGCTATGTCCTGTACGCGCGTGTGTGCATCATGACGTTTACCCGACGTCGAATGCGGCGTGCATACCCCATCGTGAGATTCGATCAGGCAAGTTTATTTTGATACATGCTATGCTATTATATATACATCCATATGAATAAAAATATTACTTGTTGTTTAGTTGTGCATCCCTGTTACAGTTTTACCGTTTTTACGATATCCGTTCATATTCGTATTGTTTATTACATATCTAGTTACATACCGGAAGCTTATTATTTCATGTTACTGCTATATTCATATACCATGCTTGCTAGTGTACATCATAAGACTCATGGACTCATAATATGATATCACAGATTATTACTTGTGCATCTGTGCATTTACCGTGCTTCGATACTCGCTACAGCTTTACTTTGGGCATCCGTTTGATACATATGCACTACCTAACATGCCCTGATACACCACTTGACTTGATACCTGATCTTGTTACTAATGCCGATAATCCTGAATTGTTGTCCTGACGGACGTATCCAGTTGTCTGCATAGACAAAAACTTTACCTACTTGATGCTGTGTTGGCATTAGCTCCATATTATCAATACCTGAGTTGAACACATAACCTTAGGGGTACGAGGAAATCAAAGGTGTAACTGAGTGTCACTTAAAAGGATATTACTTAATCCATGGTTCCGGGGGGTAACGGAACAGAATCATTCGTGATTCTTACTACTTGATCCGTAGTTCCGAAGGGTAACGGAACAAAATCATTCTTGATTCATACATCTTGATCCATGGTCCTGGGGGTAATGGGATGTATACTTTTGAGTTATATGGAGGAGTACATTCATTAGTTTCAAATACCTTTAGAGTAGATAACCCAGTAGCACAGTTTAGATTACTCACCGCACTTCACATACACATATACACCTCACTGTTTCATATCTGTGTTTACTTGTTATATTCATGTTATCGTTTATATTCATGCATGCCTATCTTGTTGCATCGTGGTTATTTCTTTTGTTGATATTATGACGCACCGACATCTGGATTTTGCATGGCACAATTTCTCTATCTCTATCGCAGGCTGACTAGGAGTATTTTAGCCGTCAAGCTGAGCAGTAAGGATCTTGTTAAGTGATAGTTTCGATTACTTTTCTTTTCGTGGTTTTTATTTTCTGATGTGAGCCCATATTGGGACATATTTCCAGATGTTATTATTTATTAGATTTATCGTTTCCGCTTATTTATTCTTGACTCTTTTATTCTGGCAGATGGACATATACTGGTTAGTTTCATATTTTTACTGTTCTTGATATCTTATAGACAGCCGTAATGTGACTATGGAGGGATGTTTTCTAGCCACAGGTAGCATGGTTGGCTCTGTCACGTGCCGTAGTTAGCGCACTCTGGGAAGCGGGGCGTGACAGAGTTTGTTTGCTATCAGAGACATAGGATTTAGGATTAAACGGGTTTGGTTCTTTTGTCGTTGGGTATTGAACCCAATATGCTAACCAGAAAAACCGTGATTAGGAACAAGTCCTGCCATATTACTATCTTGCCATTCTTGAATCTATAGCTATCTTGTTTCTTGAATCATGTTTATCGTGCTAATTCTCTTCAGTGTTTTGGCTTCAGAATCATAGAGGATAAAGATCTGCGATCGTACCAGAGGCGTGTTGAGGACGCCGCATTACTTGGAGTCATATGTGGGATGCTGGAGAATCAGAAGCGGCAAACCGAGGCCTTTCAGGAGGGTCTGAGGACAGTCCAGCTGTCCGTTGACGCGGTTGCTGCCAAGCCAGTACAACGTGTGGGTACCGTGGCGGATTTCAGGAGACTTGGTCCATCCATATTTACTGGTTTGGAGGAGCCGTTGCCAGCGGAGCAGTGGCTAGTTGACATGGAGAATCTGCTCGTCGCCGCGCAGATTCCAGATGACAAGAGAATGGATGTTGTACGCATCCAACTAGTGGATTATGCCCGGGAGTGGTGGCTCATGGAAGAGACTCGTTTGCCCAAGCCGATCTATTGGGAAATATTTACTGGTTTTCGCAGAGTTTCTTAGAGAAGTTCTTTCCGCAGAGTTTCTTAGAGAAGTTCTTTCCGCAAACTGCTAGGAAAGAAATGGAATAAAAGTTTATCAGCTTGAAGCAGAATGACGGATCTGTGGATGCGCATGCGGTTGAGTGGACACGGCTTAGTCGATTCGCAGGACCTTTGGTTGCCAACGATACGGACAGGGCATGAAGGTTTATGCGCTGCTTGGACATGGAAATCCAGAGACACATTATATCTCTGGGATTTATCACTTTCTCACAAGTTCTCAGGGCAGCCACGGAGCAACAGGGCCTATTGGTGAAATCAAAAGGTATGCAGCAACAGGCCGTAGTAGTACGGAAGCCGGTGTTTACGCCAAACCGATCTCCTATTCGCAGAGGCATCCCGGTGAACAGACGTGGCATTGTACCTATGAAGAAGCTCGTTGTAGCAGATCAGAAAAGGAGCATAGTTTGTGACTTCTGCCATCTACCCAGACACATGCAGAAGGATTGTCGAAGGAGGCTTGGACTCTGTCTTGTTTGCGGTTCAGCTAACCATACTGTCAGTCCCTGCCAATCAAAGCTACGATTGAGGGACGATACTCAGAAGCCACTGCAGAAGCAAATTTAGGGGCAAAAGCAGATTACTCAGGGGCCTAATCAAGCACGGGTCTTCACTGTGATGGCCGAAGAGGCCAAGGCTTCAGATGAAGTCGTTTCAGGTATCCTACTTGTTCATGATTTTTACGCATTAGCATTATTCGATTCAGGTGCATCCCATTGTTTTATGTCATCCAAGTTTATTACTGCACACTAGATTTCATGCACGGTCCTGTCTAGTTATTGGGACATACACACTACGAATGGGAAGATTATATCTAGTAGCGAGTGCAGGGATTGTTCGGTAGTTATCTGTGGACGTGAGTTATTCACGGATTTCTTGGTGATCGATACTGGCAGCTACGATGTCGTCTTGGGAATGGATTTTCTCGGCACTTTCCATGCTCACATCGATTGCAGGGTAAAGAAAGTGATTTTCCAGATTCCCGAACATCCGGAGTTTATATTTGCAGGAGGTAGCAGATCTGTCGGGCCAGTCGAATTTAGGGCTAGGCCGACAAGCACCGTTCTTGTGTCAATAGAAGTTGATAAGGAGGAAGCGCCAGCAGTAGTTCGAGAGTTTATGGACGTGTTCGAAGACATCTCGGGTTTACCGCTGAAACGAGATGTGGAGTTTGCGATCGATCTTATTCCTGGAGCAGCGCCAATCTCTAAGGCGTATTATCCGATGACACCAGTGGAGTTAGAAGAAGTCAAGAATCAGGTTACCGAATTGCTAGAGAAGGGTCGGATTCACAGCAGCAATTCACCTTGGGGAGCTCCAGTTCTTCTAGTCAAGAAGAAAGATGGCACGCAGAGAATATGCATCGATTATCGAGAATTAAATCGGGTGACTATTAAGAACAAATACCCGTTCCCTTGCATCGGCGAATTATTCAAGTAACTCAGTAGCGTGAGGGTACTCTCGAAGTTGGATTTGCGATCCAGATATTATCAAGATCGAGTAAAATCAGAAGATATTTGCAAGGCAGCATTCCGATCTCGATATGGACATTACGAGTACTTAGTGATGCCATTCGGAGTCACGAACGCACCGGCGATATTTATAGACTTAATGAACCGAATCTTTTTACCGTTCTTGGACCAGTTTATAGTAGTGTTTATCGATGATATTTTGGTATATTCGAGTAGTCAAGAAGAGTATGCTGAACACTTGAATATCGCACTGCAAACGTTGAGGCAAGAAAGATTATATGCGAAGATGAGCAAGTGCGGGTTTTGGATCGAAGAAGTGAAGTTTTTAGGGCATGTCGTATCCGGAGATGGAATTGTTGTTGATCCTGAAAAGATTGCAGCAGTTCATGATTGGCCGATTCCGAAGAACGTAGCGTAGATCAGAATTTTTCTTGGACTTGCCGGATATTATAGAAGGTTCATGGAGAATTTCACTTGTTTAGCTGAACCATTGAACAAGCTAACACGAAAGGAGGTACCGTTCGTATGGACGGATAGATGTACGTCAGCGCTTGAGGTGTTGAAGTAAAGATTGACAACCTCTCCTATTTTAACAATGCCAGATGGTTCCGGAGGGTTGGTTATTCACAACGACACATCTGGGAAAGGCTTGGGATGTGTTCTTATGCAGCATGAGAAGGTTATAGCCTACGCATCAAGACAATTGAAGACCCATGAGAAGAACTACCCAAATCATGATTTGGAGTCAGTAGCAGTGATTTTCTCTTTGAAGATATGGAGACACTACTTATTGGACGAAAGGGACGAAGTATTCACCGATCACAAAAGCCTAAAATACGTGTTTACGCAGAAGGAGGTCAACATGAGGTAGTGCAAATGGTCAGAGCTGATGGCTGACTATGATCTTGATTTCAAATACCATCCGGGGAAAGTTAGTGCCGGATGCGCTAAGTCGGTTTCCAGCAATACTGATGTTGACTGCAGAGAAGGAAATTATCGATGATTTCCAGAGATTCGAGTTGGAGATCGTGTTATCGCATTCTTCGGGACAGCTGATGCAGCTGCAAGTACAGTCATCCTTGATCGATAATATTAAAGCAGTATAGTCGCACGATCCAAGGTTGCAGAAGTTTCGAGAACAGGTAGAAGCGGGACTTCAAACGGACTTGTTGATTCATGAAGATGGTTCATTACGATATGGGAGCCGTTTATGTGTGCCAAAAGGAGATATTTGTGAAGAAGTTATAAATGAGGCGCATAGTTCCACATATTCCGTACATCCTGGAGGCACGAAGATGTACCGTGACCTACGACAGCATTTCTGGTGGGAAGGCGTGAAAAGGGAGATTGCTCGCTTTGTAGCGAAGTGCTTGGTGTGTCAGCAAGTCAAGGCTAAATATCAAAGAGTAGCTGGTTTATTGCAACCACTTCCGATTCCTCAGTGGAAGTGGAAACATATAACCATGGATTTTATAACAGCTTTACCGCGGAGTCCAAAGGGCAACAATGCAGTTTTGGTGATTGTTGATCGATTGACCAAGGCAGCTCATTTCATACCATTTAGAGTTGGTCAGTCGATGGAAGCGTTAGCAGAGTGGTACATGCAGGAGATTGTAAGATTTCATGGAGTACCTATGAGCATCGTTTCCGATCGTGATGCCCGATTTTTGTCGCAGTTTTGATGGAGTTTACAGGAAAGTTTGGGGACTCGATTGAAGTTTGGCACCGCTTATCATTCTCAGACAGACGGCCAGTCAGAGAGAACGATTCAAACTCTTGAAGATATGTTGAAAACTTGCATGTTGGACTTCAAGGGTTTATGGGAGGATCATTTACACTTGGTGGAGTTTTCGTATAATAACAACTTTCTGGAGACTATTCAGATGGCTCCATTCGAAGCTTTATATAGTCGTAAGAGTCGCTCATCTGTCTGTTGGGACTGTAAGTCGATGTCGCACACTCTATAGGCTTGTAGAGAGGCGGAATTAACAAACAACAATTTTATGGCAAGCAACATCGACTAATCACCCAAGATTGACCATAAACCCTAACTAGCAATAGAACATGGAGGTTCTAACTACTATGTAGAAAGTTATACCTCCTAATTTCAAGTCCTTCGGGTCTTCTTGCCCTCCTCTCCTTGGCTCCTCGAAGATCGGATCGAGCTTGCACGGTCGGCCTCCTCACGTCAAAGACGATCCACCTGAGAGTATGTGCTTTGAGCTCTAACTTCTATACCGAGGTAACTAGGATACCTAGTTCGCTAAACCAGATAGCCTAGATGATGTAGAGAATGATGATGGATTAATTTGTCTCAAAATACCCTGGGTTTCTCAATACATGAGACTTTTAGGGTTGAGGAAGAAGAAGAAAGCTTGAGGAGATGAGAGTGTAGTGATAGAATACTATGAAAATGGCTGTGTTGTGAATAATGAAGCATACAATAATTTATAATGAATCAAGCAGCCTCAATAGTCACAAAAGAATGAGTCACCCCATGGGTCACCAAGTAGCCATGCTTCATTAAATGATAAATCTACACCTCATCCTCCACCTCATTAACCATTAAACAAAATGGTTAATACAAAAAATGGGGTGTCTTCTTCTAGAAGCACTCTTAAGTAAATTACAAGAATACCCTCACCGTATATACATACCCGTATCCGTATTCCGAAAAATACGAATACATAAGAGACAAAAATAATCCAATAATCTAATACTAGGATCCGGCTTAAACCAAAGCCCACCTGTATTATCCGTCCGAATATCATCCGTGCACAAGTACACGTATGTGATCGAAACCCTGACATAAAACCATACGGCCTCTACATCGTTTTGCCCGAAGCAGGGAAACCCTCTGTATGGGACTCTAAAGACTCGACAGTACGCTGGCAGCGGGTTTAACCATAAGCATGTCAGCGGTACTAGCTACACGTAACGACTACCCAGGTATCTGTCGATAAGAAGGCCGATGAGCAAACTCATCCAAACTCCTACTGAGCCTATCTGTGACAATCTCAGTATAGTCCGGTCTGTTTGTCTAAGATACTCACATATCGGGCCTAGGGGAGGTAACCGTCAGACCCCTAATAGCGCAATAAGTCGTGCCACAGTAGAGCCCAAAACACCATGAGAAACTACTGGAGTACCTACCAGTAAATCTCGCTTGCCCTGGTAAGGGACTTTGTGTAATGGCTTTCCGAACACAGCGCGATATCATCTACCAATACCGGGAGAGAGGAATCCTATCTAACCACTACTGCCTCCCAGTGCTTCGGGACTGCACCCAACCACTATCTGTTTGCACGACTCATTTGAGCCATGGTAGGGTAGTTATCTAAATACAGTGGGAACATACTCGAGGCAAAGTAGCAATGTCAAGTCAATGGACTAACTTGTACTCATGTCACCTGGGAACTGCTATATGACAATTGGTATAGTACCAACCAACAGTTCCCCACGAGTCCGTCCAGTGTAACTCATATCCTAATGAGCACCTGTATACTATCTCCAGTACGGCGTACTAATGGCTGTGGGACAGACCATCTCCCCTGAGAAGCGTATACACTAGTCTATTCTAGAGTATCAATTCCATGTCTCGATAATCTTACGATTAGGGACCTGTATAAGGATGTGCTTATAGACTATCCAGCCCTCACTAGTGCGACTGCCATCACAACGCTGTTAGAAAAGCAAAGATCCTAAGAGCTCTATCAATATGTATTAGCGATACGTTAAAAGAAACATATACACATATTAAGATAGAATCAAACTAAGTAGCATACTACCATATAGATCAAGACTGTTATTATATCCGTGTATAACCCAAGCTTCCAAAATGTAATATACAAATCAGTACTATACAATAATGGCCTCTAGGGCATATATCACTAACAATATCCCACTTGCACTAAGACCATGTATTGGAATATCGCAGACCTATCATCTCGAATAGCCTCTCGAACTGCATCTGAGAGATGGCCTTTGTGTGTGGATCTGCAGTGTTGTTCTCCGTGTCTACTCTCCGCACCTCGATCTCCTGGCGATCTGTGATCTCCCTGATCAGGTGATACCGCCTCAAGATGTGTCTGGACTTCTGATTGGACCTGGGTTCCTTCGCTAAAGTTATAGCCCCGTTGTTGTTACAATACAGAAGTATTGGATCAATAATGGACGGAACCACCAGAAGTTTTATTACAAACTTCCTCATCCAGACTGCTTCTTTTGCGGCGTCATAAGCAGCGATATACTCTGCTTCCATCGTCGAGTCAGCAACGGTGTCCTGCTTGGAGCTCTTCCAACAGACCGCCCCTCCATTGAGGGTAAAGACATAACTCGACATAGACTTGGAGTCATCCTTGTCACTCTAGAAGCTGGAGTCAGCAAAGGCCTCGATCTGGAGGTCTTTTCCGCCATACACCAAGAACATCTCCTTAGTACTTCTTAGGTACTTGAGAATGTTCTTTACTGCTATCCAGTGCTTCTCCCCTGAGTTTGACTAATACTTACTTACAACGCTCAGTGCGTAAGCTACATCTGGTCTGGTACACAACATCGCATACATTATACAGCTTACCACAGAAGCATAGGATATAATAGTCATGTGACCCCTTTCCAAATTAGTCTTGGGAGATATCTCTTTGGAGAGGCTGATTCCATGATAAGCTGGTGGATTACCGTGCTTTGAATCTTCCATACTAAATCTTTTCAGTATAGTGTTGATGTACCTGGACCGTGAAAGTCCCAACATCCATTTTGATCTATCACGATAGATCTGGATCCCCAGAATGTAGGAGGTATCACTCAGGTCCTTCATAGAGAACCTTTGTGACAAGAATCCTTTGACTGATTGTAGCGTAGCAATGTCATTTCCTATCAGGAGAATATCATCCACGTACAAGACAAGGAATACCACAACTCCCGCTACAATCTTACTATAGATGCATTGTTCATCTGGATTTTTGATATAGTCAAATTCATTGACCGTCTCATCAAAACAGATATTCCAACTCCACGATGCCTTGGTTCCTTCGCTAAAGCTATAGCCCCGTTGTAATCACAATACAAAAGTATTGGATCAACAATGGACGGAACCACCTGAAGTTCTGTTACGAACTTCTTCATCCAGACTGCTTCTTTTACGGTGTCACATGCAGCGATATATTCTGCTTCCATGTCGAGTCAGCAACGGTGTCCTTCTTGGATCACTTCCAACAGACCACCCCTCCATTGAAGGTAAAGACATAACCCTACATAGACTTGGAGTCATCCTTGTCACTCTGGAAGCTGGAATCAGCGAAGGCCTCGATCTGGAGGTCTTTATTGTCGTACACCAAGAATATCTCCTTAGTCCTTCTCAGGTACTTGAGAATGTTCTTAACTGCTATCCAGTGCTTTTCCCCAGGGTTTGACTGATACCTGCTTACCACGCTCAGTGCGTAAGCAACATCTGGTCTGGTACACAACATCGCATATATTATAGAGCCTACCGCAAAAGAGTAGGGTAAAATACTCATGTGATCCTTTTCTAAATCAGTCTTTGGAGATATCTCTTTGGAGAGGGTGATCTCGTGACAAGCCGGTAAGTTACCGCGCTTAGAATCTTCCATACTAAATCTTTTCAGTATGGTATCGATGTACTTCGATTGTGAAAATCCCAACATCCTCTTAGATCTATCACGATAGATCTGGATCCCCAGAATGTAGGAGGCATCACCCAGGTCTTTTATGGAGAATCTCTGTGACAAGAATCCTTTGACTGATTATAGCATAGGAATATCATTTCCTATCAGGAGAATACCATCCACGTACAAGATGAAGAATACCACAGTTCTTGCTACAAACTTACTATAAATGCATGGTTCATCTGCATTTTTGATAAAATCGAATTCTTTGACCGTCTCATCGAAACAGATGTTCCAACTCCGTGATACCTACTTTAATCCATAAATAGACTTGAGAAACTTGCACATTCTTCCGTTGCTCCCACTATCTATGAAACCCTCCGGCTGATCCATATAGACACACTCTTCCAAATTTCCATTCAGAAAAGCAGTCTTTACGTTCATCTGCCAAATTTCATAATCGTGGAAGGCAGCAATGGCAAGAAAGATCCGAATGGATTTGAGCATAGCCACTGGAGAAAAGGTTTCATCATAGTCCAAACCAGGTTTTTGACGAAAACCTTTTGCAACAAGTCTAGCCTTATAGGTTTCAACTTGTCCATCTACTCCAATCTTCTTTCTGAAGATCTATTTGCAGCTTACGGGTTTTACCCTTTCTGGAGCAATTTCCAAAGTCCATACTTTATTGGTGTACATGGACTCCATTTCGTTCCGCATTGCATCCAGCCATTTTACCGAGTCTCTTCTCTGAATGACTTGTTGGAAGCTAGTTGGCTCATCATCGTCGATGATGCAATCCTCTATCCCCATCTATAAGAAAACCGTAGTATCTCCCGGGCGGATGAGACTGCCTACTAGTCCCGCGGAGTGGCGCAGGGATGTCCGGTTCTCTCGAAACTTCTGGTTACACCATGCTTTCAGTAATAGCTTGTGGTTCTGGAATTTCTTCCAGTTCTATTGCGCTCCCACTTATCTCTTTTTCTAAAAATTGAGTTTCCAAAAAGTGGTCATGCCGAGAAACAAAAACCTTTTATTTCTCTGCATAATAGAAAAGATACCCCGTGGAGTTCTTTGGGTATCCCACAAACTTACAAAGTACTGAGCATGCCTCGAGCGTGTCCGTATGCTGCTTTTTTACAAAAGCTGGACATTCCCATATCTTCAGATACCGAAGATAGGATTTCTTCCCACTCCACATCTGATATGGTGTGGTAGGCACAGTCTTGGTAGCAACCTTTTTCAAAAGATATGCAGCTGATTCTAATGCATAGCCCCATAAGGATTGTGGCAACACAGCGTTACTCATCATGTAACGTACCATATCCAATAAGTTTCGGTTCTGTCTTTCCGATACAACGTTGTGTTGAGGTGTGTATGGAGGAGTAAGCTGATAGAGAATTCCATTCTCTTTTAAGTAATCCAGGAACTCGACACTTAAGTATTCACCACCTCGATCAGATCTAAGTGTCTTGATACTTTTGCCGGTTTGTTTTTCCACTTCATTCTTATATTCCCGGAATTTCTCAAAGGCTTCGGATTTATGTTTTATCAAGAATACATGTCCATACCTTGAGAAATCATCCGTAAAAGTAATGAAATAGAAATAACCACTTCTTGCATGTGTAGACATTGGACCACATACGTCGCTGTGTATGAGTCCCAAGTGCTCGCTTGCTCTACTCCGTTTCTAGTGAACGGAGTCTTTGTCATCTTTCCTTTGATACATGATTGACAAATTGCATAAGATTGATATTCTAACGGATCCAAATATCCCTTTTTATGTAACTTCGTCAACCGTGTTTCATTGACGTGACCCAGCCTACAATGCCATAAGAAAACTTGATTTAATTCTGGAGACTTTCTTTTAAGTGTGTTCTGGACGTTGAAAACCTGAGCTTGATTTAATATGTATATACCGTTATCTAGTTTACTTGACCCAATCAAACTTTGATTTAGGTGGATGTGGACCGCATCGCTTATAAATGTAAAATCATAACCTTCTTTAAAAAGTAAAGATACAGAAATGATATTACGTGCCAGACTAGGTACACACAAACAGTTATGCAAAATCAAAATATACACACTTGTCAATCCTAGGTGATATTCCCCCACGGATACAGCGTCTATGCTCATTCCGTTAGCAACCCTGAAAGTCATATCACCCGTCTTGATAACTCTACGGTTTCTTAGAGCCTGTAATGAATTACAGATATGAGATCCTAATCTGGTATCTATTACCCAGGAAGTAGAGTTAATTGACAGAAAGTTTTCAATCACAAACACACCTGAAACCGAAGCCACAACGTGCTTCGAAACCTGGTTTTTGGCTTTCCAAGCCCTGCAGTTCTTCTGCCAATGAACTTTCTCGTGACAATAGAAACATTCCTCCTTTCCTACTTTTAGCCCTGAAACTTTTGCCCTGCCCATTTCCTCTAGCTTACTGACACCGCTGTTCCCTGATAAAATATCAGGAAAGTCCCCAATGGGGTATCACGTGCTCACACGTGACCAAGGGTCACGTGCTGACACGTGATGGTTTCCTGGGACTCTTTTATAATAGAAATAAATTCTAATCAACCAAGCAATTAGTGGAGTCACGTGCCACCACGTGATGGGTCTTTAAAACCCATCAAAAGGGATTAAAAGATGTAATAAGACACTAAGGAAAAACCCCAATGGGGCATCATGTGCTCAAACGTGACCAAGGGTCACGTGCTGACACGTGATGATTCCTTAGCTCTGATAAAAGGAAGAATTAAATTCTGAATAAAATGTTTAATCAAGAGGATCACGTGCCAGCACGTGACAAGTTCCTAAACTCTTTAATTGATAGAATTAAATTCTATTTCAATGATCAAATATTGGGATCACGTGCCAACACGTGATGGGCTTTTAATCCTTCTGAAGTAATAGAATTAAATTCTAATTAAGGGAAATCAAATACCCTAACTGGGAAAATATTTCTTTAAATCTTTCCAAACAAAAAAGATGGTGCTCTGTAAATTAGAGCACCCAATAATGGTGATTAAAAATCACCAATTTATGGAAAGGTTTTATACAAGGAAAGATTTCCCTAAAATTCACCAAGAATAACAAACAGAATATCTTATGGATTAAAAATCCAATGGTGAATAAAATTCACTGAGTGATCTAAAAGATCATGTTAGTCACAAAAACATCCAAAATCTTTCAATGAAAAATTTACTAAACAAATTGATTCTTTCCCTTCTCCTATAAATAGAAGCGAAGAAGAGGAGAGAAGGGAGGATTTTTGGATCTTGGAATTTTGATTTTCTAAAGAAAAAACAACAACAGAGAGAAAAAAGAGAGGAGAATTTAATTCTCAAGAGAGAAAAGAAGTTCTTTTCAGAGAAAAGAAACCCTAGGTGAGAAAGGGGAAAGAGATCTGAGCTCCATAAAACAAAAGAGAATTTAATTCTCAAATTTAAGAGTTTAACTCTTCTGAATAAGAGCTTAGTTCTTTCTTTGGTTGAAGATCCGCAGAAACAGATCTCCCCACAAGTTGAGAGTTTAATTCTCATCGGGAAGATTCTGCCATGCAGATCCAAGACCTAGAGGGAGAATCTGAGTTTAAGAAATTTAATTCTCCCAAATTCATAGGAATTTAATTCCTCTAAAATAAAACTAGGGTTTAACCCTATATGAGAATTTAATTCCCCCAAATTCATAGGAATTTAATTCCTCCAAATAAAACTAGGATTTAACCCTATATGAGAATTTAATTCTCCCAAATTTATAGGAATTTAATTCCTCCAAATAAAACTAGGGTTTAACCCTATATGAGAATTTAATTCTCCCAAATTCATAGGAATTTAATTCCTCTAAAAAGAACAGAACTAGGGTTTAACCCTACATAAGAATTTAATTCTTCCATATACATAGGAATTTAATTCCTCTAAAATAGAATTAGGGTTTAACCCTACAGAGAATTTAATTCTTAAAAAGAGACTTGAAGCTCTCTATGCATATAAAGAACTTGGTCACGTGGTGACATGTGACCCTTATCCTCAATGATCAGAAAAGAAGGAACAAAATTAGGTCATGTGCTCCCACGTGAACCTATGAAACAGATCCCTTAAAAAGAGAAAGAAAAACTTGGAGGCAAAGTCTCACGTGTTCCCACGTGACTCTCAAAATAGAGGGAACAAAGCCAAAGGCAGAATCGATTTTGGGCGCCCTCACGTGTCCCCATGTAAACCCTAATAAACACTTTCAGAAATCAATGCATGGGTGCCCATCACGTGCTCACACGTGATGGCTGTGAAGACTTAAGTGTTTGACACCTTTGAATACTCTGAGAACAAAAACAAAGGAAGACTGGTTCCCACCTTCAGAGTCCTCACATGGCCCTATATGACCAATCCAATTTTAGTGTTTAACACTATTTTTGAGCGTTCTGTCTTTAGTGTTTAACACTATTTTCAGCGCATCACGTGGGAACACGTGACCATCAAATATATATGTTAGTGTTTAACACTATATTCAAATCAATCCTAGCCTAAATTGGCTAAGACCTTCTGAGGCAAGACTTCTCTTTTTAATGAGTCTCAAGTACATCCTTGCCTTCCAAAATTGATCATCCTATATGGCATATGAGTGCTCAGCACTCAACAAAAGATAAAATGTTCTCAGAGCCCTCAAACTCTTGTTTAGCATTGCTAAATAATGAGGGGCTGAACCCAGACAAATGGTCAACAGGCCAACATTTCAAACTTAATTGGACTTAGCCTAAATTGGCCATAAGTCCTTAATTCAGATTTAAGTGAGCCAATGTGCTCATAATCTAATTAATTGATCTTAGTTCCAAATTGGATTACAGATTTCCCAATCAACTTTGGTTCAAGGGTACATCTCTAAACTCCTCTGATATTTATCGTTGTAATCCTTCAACGTCTTCAGAGAGGTGACGGGTCCCGACAACCAAACATTCCAGGGACTGTGGGGTCCTTAAACTCATGGACTATGATGTACTTAACCTTGACTGTGAGGTCTTTAAATTCACGGACTATGATGTCCTTAACCTTGACCGCAATGTCTTTAAACTAACATTGGACCGAGATGTCCTTAAACTAACATTGGACCACCATGTCCTTAAACTGGTAATCGACCGCAATATCCCTAAACTAAACAATAGACCCCGAATGCTCTTTTGTTGGATCTAAATGATCTCGTTAAGTTGATCTTAGTCTAAAATTAGACTAACGTATCCTTAACAAACGTTTAAGTTGATCTTAGTCTCAGATGAGACTAACGTATCCTTAAACCCAACCCCCAAACCCAAATCTAAGAAAATACGGATTTGGACTAATCCACGCCCTACGGGCGACGACATAAATTAGTGTCCGTATACAATCCACGGGCAATCAAAAACAAAACAAACACCCACGACATGAAGTGACCATCTGGACAAGGAGAAAGTGGTTACCGCGATGCGGTAGCGTAATTAACTGCAGGGGCTTACGCCTGCAGGGAAAAGCGTCCCCACAATCAAAAACCCATCAACGGGGGGGGGGGGAATCTGACGAAGTCTGCTACATCGTCCGCATCCGTTTAAACCTTCGATACACGGTGCCATAAATCAACTTGGTATCTTCGGAGAGGTGGACGGATAGCACCAATTAGCATCTGTCCCGAAATTCAAGCAAGACGGACCTACGCGGTCTCGTCTCCGTGTTTCAGCGGGGAATAGATTCTGGCACGCCCGGTGGACCTCTTCCTCTTTCCACTCCACACTTCGTGTGTCGTGTTCGCGAATGAATCGCGGTTTAATATGGTTGCCCTTGGGTTTGAGGTACTAAGATTTGGTTTTGCTCCCGTGCAGAAAAAAGAAATGGCCTCTAACTGCTCCAGCTGCAACTACAACTCCCGTTCCACCTCATCGGGAGGTGTAACCTACGGGCCCCAAGCGGCCTCCCTGTTCAAGATGCTTGTGGAGCAAGTAACTTAGGCCATCGCTGGGCTGTTCTTTGGGACCGTGATCCTACCGATGAGCTTCAATGCCCCGCTGCTGTCGCAAGAATCACCAAATAAGTCGGTCTTTGATCGACTTACTACTGCTGCGGCCCCTCTCAACGGATCGCCTAATTCCAACGCCTCAATCTTTGACAGGCTGGGCCAAAGCTCCAACGGGCCCATGAAGAAGCCCGCAATACCAGAAAGGGTTATTCTAAAGAGGATAGCCATTCCTGCTCTCGAAGTCGTCAAAGTGGCTTCTCCTACCAAAGGGTCGGTCTTCACTAAACTGACTATTCCGGTTCCCACTCCAGGCGATGTCCTTAAAGCTGCTTCCCCTGCCCAGAAGTCTGTCTTTGACAGATTGAACATTGCTTCTCAACGGACATCGGTCTTCAAGAGGCTGACACCGGTGACAACCCTTCGCCAAAACAGGGGGCATGAGGAAGTCACCCCAACAACTGAAACAATCCCAACGGCTCGACACACTCGACGTCACCACTGGAGCCGAGTGAGGAAGGCTGGGGGCAACTCCCCTTCTGGATTGACTCCACCGGCCCCCATGGTGGAAATCGATGCTGTTGTTCCAACTGGGAACAGCTTTGAACCATTAAGGAGAGTGCGCAAAAACTCTCCGACTGCCGTGCTTAAGAGATCTCCTCCACCCGTGGAGAACGCTACTAAGGTGAAGCTAGAGCAGCCCCCCCAGCGGCTGTCCTCTAAAATTTACAAAGTTTGGCGGCAGGTTCAGGACTCGGTGTTCGATCAAGATTACTGTCGCCGACAGAAAAAGGTAAAAGTTCAGCGAAAAGAGGACCATCATGTTAAGCCACAAAAGGCTACAGCTACTTGGGTGCCCACTGCAACGGCTCCCCAACTTCGATCGCGCACAAGAGGAGAAGGCCGGAGAAAATCCCTGGGTCCACGACGAATCGCAAGACTACTGAATCTAAACGCCCCAAGTTTGGGGGCATGGTAACACATACCGTTTATCTGGCTTCTGGAAAAGAGGAAAGTCGTGCTTCTACGGGTCATCGACCGCTTACCCGATCGATAACAAAGGCTCAGGAGCAACAGCAACAAAAACTTCAAGAGATGCTGACTGCAATGGCCACACTTACTGGGCCGAAAGAAAATCCGGAAACCTCATAACAGCGTCAGGAACAAGAAACTGATGTTGATTTCCTTCGAAGAATGCTCGAGAGGAAAGTAAAAGAGGCCGCGAAGCAGGCAGCCAATATAAAACAAATGGCTCTTTTATTCCAAGACATGGCCAGGATGATGTTATAGCCGGAACTTCCAGCTGAAGACCACCCGATTATCATTGAAGACGACAGAGGGGAGACATCGAACCCTCCTCAGGCTCTTTCAGCAGCCAAAGAAGAAACCATCTCCAAGGTCGCTCTGGATGATTACATTGCTCAGCAAATACGAGCTCATCAGGCGAACGAAGCGGCTGGGCAGGTCATTAAGACTGGACGACCCTTTCCAGTCTGGTATGACCAAATAAGGTACCCGCCGGGATATACGATCCCTAAATTTCATGTATATAAAGGGACGGGGAACCCACATCAGCATGTCGCTCAATTCAGAGCCCTGTGCGGCAACACCGGAGGTGATGATAAACTCCTGCTCCGTCAGTTTGTCGGTAGCTTGTCGGAAGCAGTGTTCAAATGGTACTCTGAACTCCCGAACGATTCTGTTTATTTCATTTGCGGAGATGGAGCCACTGTTTACGCAGAGACTCGCAAACGCTAGCGAGCGTACTCCGATTACCGCACTAATTAATGCTAGGGTGAAGCCGGGCGAAACTTGGGTCCAGTATGCAATACGGTGGTGAAATTTATGGTCGAAATGCGAGCAGCGCATCGAAGAAGTGCCGGCAGTAGGTATGTTCGTGGGCACTCTTGACCCTCAAGCGACCATCTCGCAATTTATGATATTTTTCAAGCCGACCACATTCCAGCTCTGATTGATAAACTAGCTCAAATGGACCAGATGGGCCATAAGCCTTCCTCTTCGAAGTCGGAGCAGCGAAATGAAAAAGGGAAAGGCAAAGCGACCTTCGTCGCCAATGCTCAACAGCAGCCCGGTGGTCCAAAATTAACAGATCGACTAGACGAGAGACGGCGATACTATAATGAGAAAATGAAGCGTCCTTATTCGTTTCCCCAGGACAAAACGAGGAGATTGTTTGAGCTGGCGGTGCGTAATAGGCTCATCAATTTGCCGAATCCAAAATGACCGTTGCAACCCGGTGAGGCTAATAGTCCCAATTATTGCCCCTACCATCAAACAGTAAGCCATCTAATTGAAACTGCTTTGTCTTTAAAGGCTGTATCGAAGATCAATACCAACAGGGAAAATTAGCCCTGTCCGAGAATCGGAAGGTGAACCCGTCACAACCTCACGCTCCCAAGAAGACGGACACACTGGGGGCATTATGTTCTTTCGTAGAAGAATCTCCACGGGAAATCGTTCTTTTAGCCAAGACTAAAAGAATGATGAAGGATCTCCAAACATGCCCGGCAATTCGGTAGAAGAATCCACTGGAACCCGAGATTATCAAGAGAATGTTGAAGCCACGCCCGACTCCAAAAATTGGTGGTAATAGCCAAAGCGCTCACACCCAGCCATCAAAGTCTTCGAAGAAGAAGAAGACCAAAAAGCCCGTGAAGCCTGGTGACAAGCGCACGGACCTGCAAAAACAGATTGACGCGTTGGAAGAATATAATCAAAAAGTGCGGACGCCCGTCACACTCCAAGAATTTCTCAGCTATGTCCTTGAGGACGGAGACGACGACAACGGAGAAGACTCGTCAGATGAGCCTGAAGATTATGTGGCAAGCTGCCATGTGATCTTCCACTCGTCGATAGACAATGAAGAAGCTCCTTACACAGAGAAACTGGGGGTAGATCCTAAGCCGGAACTTCTAGGACCATCAGACGAAATGATTGATGCGTTCCTAACGAAGCTCTTCTGAAAAGCAAAGCCGATCGAGAGCGCGAGATGGCCATATTTGCAAAAAACCAAACGCCGGCAACTGGATGAAAGGGTTAAAACACCCCCACCAGATCAAAGTACATCCGTCGCAAATAAAAGCAGGTTCAAGATAAGGAAGAGGTTCGCCAAAGCCATATCGATGGGAATGAAGCTGCCACCCTCCGAAGCGAGCGCTCTTGGTGAAGCGGAAACACATCCTAGCTACTACTTATATCATCGAAAGATTGCACACCCCACTGAAGAGTGCAACGCTTTTAAAAGATGGTGGCAGGGATATGTTTCTCACCGGCAACATTTCAAGCGAATGAAACGCAAAACTCGTCGGGAGCAAAGAAATATGACCGAGGAGTGTAAGAGAACTGCTGGCAAATGTCATATGGTCAACACTGAGGGATCACAAGTCCTCACTTTCGGGAGCGACTCTGATAAAGAAATGACTCTTGACACTCTCTTCAAAGAATCCACCTCGGGAGAAGAGGAAGAGCCGAAGACCTATGAAAATATCCAGCTGCGCAATCGTACGCTGCCCGAAAAGAATCTTGGGCCCTTAAACAGTGGGTCAAATAAAAAAGATATGGGGAAAGAAAAGGTCCCTGAGGATATCGCCCTTGATGATCGAGTCGTTAAAGAGCTGGCAGCCAAGAACCCGCCCAAGAAAAGTAAGGTGGATTACAACATTCTTGCACACCTGAGGAAGATACCCTCGTGGCTCAGTATTCGCGACGCCCTTCTGCTATCCAAAGAGGCGAGAGATTCGCTGATCAAGGCGTTACAAGAGCCTGAACAATTCCAAGCTTTTCTCGCCGAAGAAAAGATGAAGGATGAGCTGGAAGAAGTGCACACAGCCGATATCACCTTCGGCGATGAAGATCTTCTCCTCGGGACGTGTGAGCATAACCGTCCCCTATATGTCTCCGAATACTGTCATGATATCAAGATAGGCAAAATCCTGGTCGACAATGGGTCCTCCGTCAACCTCCTCAATGTAAGAGTGTTGAAGAAAATCTGCATGAGCGTTCAGCACCTCGCTCGTGATAAAATCACCATCTCCGGGTTTGACTCCCAGTCATCACGGACGTTCGGGTCTGTGATACTGACGTTGCGCTTTGGGCTACTCGTCACGGACATCAAATTTCACATCATTGATGCTAAGACATGTTACAATGCTTTGCTCGGCAGGCCCTGGTTACACGAGTACAACATCATCCCTTCTACACAACATCAGTGTATGAAGTATTTCACGGATGGTCTCGAGTATACCGTGACGGGAGAGTTAAACCCATTCTCCGTGAATGAAGTCCGAAAGTACGAAGATGCAAAATACTTCTTACCAGATTTTGAGGACACGGAAAGATGTCACAGACCGAAGAACAAAGCCATCACTACTATTCCGGTCTTCGGGAGTGATACCGAGGAGGAAGAAGAAATAGTTTATTCAGGTCCTCCCCAGTGCAACAAGCCGGGACCGTCCACTCCTATATTGATCTTCGGCAGCGACTCGGAAGATGAGGTCAATGCCGTATTCTCTGCCCGGCCATCAATACAAGCCTTCGCTGATGATGATCAAAGTTTGCAAGTTGCCATGGTTCTGCGGGAGCATTACAAAGATCTCGACGCACTTGAAACTTATAGTGTGCAGGAACTGCAAACATTCTACGTCCCTCCCAGGCGAAGAGATGAAAAGGCGATCCTATTCTACCGATCTGGGGAAACCAAAGTGGAGAAAGAAATTTGGCATGGCGCCGATTCTACGCTCGACAGGCTCTAGCCCATCCGTCTGCCTAGATATTACACGAAAGGCTTGAAAAGACTATTAAAGCACCAAGGGATACCCTTCAGATAGACCACTCGACAAGCTCGATTCTACAACAGGATCTGGGACGTCCCCAGAACTCAGCGAAAGTTGCCCAACAGGAGAATGGAAATGATCGGGCTTGGATATGTCCAATCCAAGAAACAGGAATGAGTCCATGGTAGCTACGTCATACATGACTTCGACGAAGAAGGAGACGCCCTGTTAAAAGACGCTGACCCTGAACCAAAACGAGATCCTTCCATCAAAATTCCAAGTCCGTCGTTTGAAGAACGGATGGACAAGCTAATAAGGGAAGCGGGTCAAAAGGTCCAGGATGACCATAACTGTGAAATGGCCATTTACGAGAAAGCCAGAACGCAGCGCCTCCTTCAGCAGGCCGCAGAAAATGACAATGTTCTTCCTTATCAACCCGTCATACAAAAGGCCCGACGCAGAGGCAAAAATAAATTAAAGAGCGGGAAAGGCGTTCAACAGCAGCCAAGCGGGTCTAAGAAGCCACGTGAGCAAGAGTCGAGCAGCCGGGATCCGTCCCTTATAAAGAAGATGGGTCGGGAATATTCTTTTCCCCAAGACAAGACAAGGAAGATATTCGATCTCATCATAAAGCATCAGATGATGACACTCCCGGAGTCCAAACACCCCGAGCAAGCGAATGAGATCTCCCACCCAGACTATTGCTCCTATAACCGAGCAATAGGACATCCCCTTGAAGACCGCTTCACCTTCAAGAATTGGGTTGAAGACCAATATCAACAAGGCAGGTTCGCTCTATCCAGCAGCTGGAAGATAAGCCTGCCACAGAAGCATGAACCGAAAGCAACGCGTATAGCAAGAATAGAACCAGATCAACATCGATCTTGGAAACGATCTCATACTTGTCACGTGATAATGTTGTCAAAAGAAGAGCCCGAGAATATGGATGACCTCCCCTGGTGCTTCGAAAACGATGATGACGAGGTGATCTCAGAGTTTCCACCGGCGCCGAAAGAACTGGAAGATGGAATACATACTACTGTCGATAACCTCAAGAAAATTGATTTGGGGGCGGAAAGTGATCCGCGACCGACATTAGTCAGTGAGCTACTGTATGAAGAAAGGGTGGCTACACTAAAGGACGTGCTTATGCAGCATAGAGACTATTTCACATGGAACTATTCCGAGATGCCAGGACTAGATCCAGAGATTACTGTCCACAAATTGGCAATATCCCCAGACGTCAAGCCAATCAAACAAGCATCGAGGAGAATGCGGCTCGAGCTTGAGATGAGCATCAACGCCGAGGTCAAGAAGCTAATTGACTCTGGCTTTATCCAAGAGGTTCAGTACCCTGACTGGATTGCCAACATTGTTCCAGTAATGAAGAAAAATAGGACGGTGCACATATGTGTGGACTTCCGGGATCTCAGCAAAACTTGTCCAAAAGACGACTTTCCAGTACCAGTCACAAAGCTGATGATAGATAACACATCCACTCACGAAGTCTTCTCCTTCATGGATAGCTCATCAGGATACAATCAGATAAAGATGCATCCTGAGGACCAGAAGCATACTGCTTTTTGGACCCCTTTGGGCATATTTTGCTACAAGGTGATGCCTTTCGGTCTAAAGAACGCCGGTGCCTCCTATCAGAGGGCCATGACGAAGATTTTCGATGACCTCATACATGAAATCGTCGAATGTTATATCGACGACTTCGTAGTTAAAAGCAAATCATACAAGGAACATCTAGAGCATCTGAAGATCGTATTTCAACCCCTTCGGCAATACAACTTGAAGATGAACCCTCTCAAATGCGCGTTTGGAGTTTCCTCGGGCAAATTTCTAGGATTCATCGTACGACATCGAGGTATCGAGATAGACCCGTCGAAGATCAAGGCGATTATGGAAATGCCCCCACCAAGAACTCTCAAACAGCTGCGGTCTCTCTAAGAAAAGCTCGTATATATCCGACGATTTATAGCCAATCTCTCAGGCAAGTGCCGTCCTTACAGTCAACTAATGAAGAAGGGAACCCCATTCGCCTGGGATCTCAAATGCCAAAGCGCACTGGACGAAATCAAGCAATATCTGCAGAATCCGCCTGTATTGGCTGCTCCCGTTAAAGGAAAACCTCTCGTCTTGTATACGACCGCCCTCGAAGGTTCCTTGGACGCGCTATGGGCATAAGAAAACGACCAAGGGAAAGAGAGAGCCCTTTATTATCTGAGTCGAGTTCTCCTGGGGGTAGAAAGCAATTACTCTCCCATTGAAAAACACTGCCTGGCGTTGA
Source organism: Agapanthus africanus (assembly GCA_030015575.1). Lineage (NCBI taxonomy): Eukaryota > Viridiplantae > Streptophyta > Magnoliopsida > Asparagales > Amaryllidaceae > Agapanthus > Agapanthus africanus. The sequence continues at coordinate 230,621,825 of CM057341.1, forward strand.
TCTTCGCGATAACGAAGCTCAGACACTATGCGTTGGCACATGAGGTCCATCTCATATCAAAGGTGGATCCTCTCAAATATTTAATGTCAAAGGCTATATTAACGGGACGATTCGCTAAATGGGCCCTGCTCTTGATGGAGTTCTCGATAACTTATCGACCCCTCACGGCAGTGAAAGGCCAGGCCATCGCCGACTTCCTCGCTGAGCATCCGATGCCTGCCGAATCTCCCTTAAACTGTAAATTGCTAGATTAGCACGCGTCTGACATGATCGATGAAGAGAGAAGAGATAATGATACCCAGTGGGAACTTTACTTCGATGGAGCATTTTCCATGAAAAAGCACAAACAAAGTACCCCCATAATCAAATCAGGGGTAGTCCTCATCTTCGTGACTCTACAAGGGGGGATAATGCGCTTTGCCTTCTTCTTAACAGAGCCGAGGATAAACAATGAAGCCGAATATGAAGCTTTGATAGCAGGTCTCGAGATCGCTATCGACATGGGAATTGAAAACCTTCTCATATACGGAGACTCCCAACTGATCGTTAGTCAAGTAAACGGCGACTATCAAACGTGCAAACCAGAGTTGGTGAAGTACGGAGAGAGAGTACAGTAGCTGCTGACTCAAATTCCTTCCTACACCTTAGAAAGCATTCCGTGTGCGGAAAATACAAAGCGGATGCGTTAGCCAAACTCGCTAAAGAACTGGCTAACGAAAACCTCGATGATGTGAGGATCATTGTGCAGAGCCGTCGGGTTCTTGCACCGACAGAAATATCTCCGGAGTCGTCCGAAGAAAAAGGATCAACCGAGCAAATGGCCCTACAAATAAAAGACCAGGAAAAGGTTATGGATTGGATAGAAGTCTTTATAGACTATTTCAAATCCCGTCGAACACCTGAAGATGCGTCCTCAAGACATCGGCTTATGAAACGAGCTCTGTCTTTCGCCTTCATCAATGATACTCTGTACAAGAGGTCATTTGATTCTTTATAGTTAAGATGCCTGGGATCTGAGGAAGCAAAAAGAGTCATCCAAGAAACTCACGACGGACTTTGCGGTTCTCACCAATACGGCCCGAAGATGAAGCTGAAGATCAAACGGATAGGATATTATTGGCCCACAATGATCCAAGACTTCCTCGAATACGCAAAGCAATGCCACTCGTGCCAGATTCATGGAGACTTTATCCATCAGCATCCAAATCCACTGCATCCGACGGTGGCTAGCTGGCCATTCGAAATGTGGGGAACTGACATAATCGGGCCCATCGAACCGCCATCGTCCCGAGGACATCGGTTCATTTTGGCGACAACTGATTACTTCTCCAAATGGGCAGAAGCAGTACCACTAAGGGAAGTAAAGACGGAAAATATACTCCATTTCTTCAAGACACACGTCATTTATCGGTTCGGCACTCCGCAACGGATCATCTCCGATAACGTGCCAGCCTACCGAAGCCACAAGATCAGCCGCTTCGCATAACAGCATAACATAGACTGGAGATACTCTTCAATCTATAATTCTCGAGCTAATGGTCTAGTTGAGGCTTTCAACAAGACCTTGACAAAGATCGTGAAAAAGACAGTGTCTCGAAGTAAGAGGGACTGGCACAAGAGATTGCATGAAACTCTCTGGGCGTATCGAACTACGTTCAAAATGGCCACGAACACAACGCCGTACGCATTGGTATTCGGTACGGAAGCGGTACTCCCCCTTGAGATAGAGGTACCCTCTCTGCGGGTGGCAGTTCACTACGAGCTAACAGACGAAGAAAATGCTCACCTTCGAATTGAGGAGCTCGATACCCTTGATGAAATCCGGCTCATAGCGCAACAAAATCCGGAGGCTTATAAAGCAAAGATGACGCGCTTATATGAGAAATTGACTAGGCCGAGAACATTCCGCCAAGGCGAACCCGTGCTAGTGGTCAAAAGACCTATGATCCCTAATCGTGCCAAACGGGGGAAATTTGAGCCGAACTATGAAGGCCCGTATATCATAGACAAAGTCTACCACGGTGGAGCCTATCTACTCATGGACTCATGGACATGCATGGTGAGAGACCTTTCAGGCCAATAAACGGTCGCTTCCTAAAGAAATACTACGCCTGACGAGTCACGGCTTAGGTCAACGATAGATGACGACGGCTATGTCCTCTCTCTATCTTCCTAAGCCCAAACTCTATAAGTAGTTGCCGGTTCGGACCGAATTGTTCTTAAACTAACGATGGACCACTATGTCCTAAAACTGGCTGCTGACCGAGACGTCGATAAACTACTGTGGACTGCAGCATCCCAAGGCTGACAAAAAAAATAATAATAAAAAAAAATAAAAAGAAAACGGTATGTCCATAAGCAAAAAGGGCACGGATGAAAACCTGAAAGGGCTCCGTGAGTAAAAACAGTAGGGCTACCGGCGAGTTTTGTGAAAACCCGAAAGGGCGCAATCTCTTTAAAAGACACTTGTAAGGTCCTCTCGACCTTGTGAGGAGAAGCCACCTGCGTGAGATCCTTACGACTCACAAGGGAGAAACACACTTAGGGATCCCCATGATTCCTAAGGAGAAATTACACTTGCGAGATCCTCACGACTCGTTAGGGGAACCCTCTTATGAGACCCTCACGGCTCATAAGATTCAAAAGTCTTAAGCTACAGAGATCTGAACCTGTTCTTAAGTGGCCACCACAAACTCCAATACCGCCCTACAAGCGGCTCAATGCTGACTCTTGTATACAATCCACAGGCGCGAATAAACATTTCCCTAACAAAGTCTCATCCGCGACTAGGGATATGTTTGCACAGTAAACCCCCCTTATAAGCCCTCTCGACTTATAAGGAGAAAGCACTCTTGTAAGATCCTTATGATTTATAAGAGACTATGCACTTAGGAATACTCATGATCCCTAAGGAGAAAATGCACCTACGAGATCCTCATGACTCATAGGGAGAAATACCTTTATGAGACCCTTACGGCTCATGAAGTTAAAAGTCTTAGTCGACGGGATCCTAACCCTGTCTACCAAGAAACCTTTGTTCGACATCGACGAAGGCAAATGATGATTCGCTCCTGGCAATATCCCAGCTGTAGCGATGCTGATGCCAAAATCGGTGTTTAATTCCAAGCTTGCAGCGAAAAGCCAGCGAGCCACACATGCATACGAAATAGCAGAAATAATGGGGCAACTTGCAACAAAATCAGCAAGTAAAAATGTATGCATGCAAAATAGCCAAAATAATTGGGCAACTTGCAATAAAAAGCAGCGAGTAAAAATAAAACAAATAGCCGAAATGATTGGGCACCGCGAAAAATAGCTGAAATGATTAGGCAATCGCGACCTTCGTGATATAAAAGCTGAAATGATAGAGCATCGCGGAAAGATATAAAAAAAAGTTTTGAAAAGATGAAATTTATGCCCTACAGGTGATATCACATCAATCTCTGTATACAATCCAGGGACGCAAACAAAGAAGGAATCACACCTTCCCTCCCCAGACTCCATCAGAAGAAGAAGCTAAATCTCAATGGTTCACAGATAGCCTGGAGATCATCTCAATATCCGTCTCATTTCAACAGACACGACATCAACAAATCGGAGCTGCGGTAGAATCCCTAGTTCTATGACTCGATGATGCACAAACAACCGAGGGTCAACCTTTCCAGGTCACGTGGAACACGGCCTATGTCAATCCTGACCCCGTGGGAAATATCCAGAGCGGATCCTGGTCCTCGCAGAATACGGTTATATCAATCCGACCCCGTGGGAAGCATCCAGAGCGGAGCCTGGCCCTCGCAGAACACGGCTATGTCAATCAGACCCCGTAGAAAGCATCCAGAGCAAATTCCTGGTTACGTGGAACACGGTTATGTCAATCCGACCCCGTGGGAAATGTCCAGAGCGGATCCTAGTCCTTACAGAACACGGCTATGTCAATCAGATCCCATGGAAAACATCCAGAGCAAATTCCTGGTTACGTGGAACACGGTTATGTCAATCCGACCCCGTAGGAAACATCCAGAGCGGATCATGGTCCTCGCAGAACACGGTTATGTCAATCAGACCCCGTGGGAAGCATCCAGAGCAAATTCCTGGTCACGTGGAACATGGCCTATGTCAATCCTGACCCTGTGGAAAACGTCCAGAGCGGAGCCTGGTCCTCGCAGAACAAGGCTATGTTAATCAAACCCCATGGGAAGCATCCAGAGCAAATTCCTGGTTACGTGGAACACGGCCTATGTCAATCCGACCCCGTGGGAAGCATCCAGAGCGGAGCCTGGTCCTTGCAGAACACGGCTATGACCCCTTGGGAAGCATCCAGAGCAAATTCATAGTTACGTAGAACACGACCTATGTCAATCCTGACCCTGTGGGAAACGTCCAGAGCGGATCCTGGTCCTCGCAGAACACGGTTATAGCAATCCAACCCCATGGGAAGCATCCAGAGCGGAGCCTGGTCCTCGCAGAACACGGCTATGTCAATCAGACCCCGTGGAAACCATCCAGAGAAAATTCCTGGTTACGTGGAACACGGTTATGTCAATTCCAACCCCGTGGGAAACGTCCAGAGCGGATCCTGGTCCTCGCAGAACACGACTATGTCAATCAGACCCTATGGAAAGCATCCAGAGCAAATTCCTGGTCATATGGAACACGGCCTATGTCAATCCTGACCGCGTGGGAAACGTCCAGAGCGGATCCTGGTCCTCGCAGAACACGGTTATGTCAATCAGACCCCGTGGGAAGCATCCAGAGCAAATTCCTGGTCATGTGGAACACAGCCTTTGTCAATCCTGACCCCATGGGAAACATCCAGAGCGGAGCCTGGTCCTCGCAGAACATGGCTATGTCAATCAAACCCCGTGGCAAGCATCCAGAGTAAATTTCTGGTTACGTGGAACACGACCTATGTCAATCCGACCCCGTGGGAAGCGTCCAGAGCGGAGTCTGGTCCTCGCAGAACACGGCTATCACCCCGTGGGAAGCATCCAGAGCAAATTCCTGGTTACGTGGAACATGGCCTATGTCAATCCTGACCCCGTGGGAAACGTCCAAAGCAGATCCTGGTCCTCACAGAACACGGTTATGTCAATCAGACCCCGTGGGAAGCATCCAGAGCAAATTCCTGGTCCTCGCAGAATACGGTTATGTCAATCCGACCTCGTGGGAAGCATCCCGAGCGAAGCCTGATCCTCGCAGAACACGGTTATGTTAATCAGACCCCGTGGAAAGCATCCAGTGCAAATTCCTGGTCACGTGGAACACGGCCTATGTCAATCCTGACCCCGTGGGAAGCGTCAAGAGCGGATCCTGGTCCTCACAGAACACGGTTATGTCAATCCGACCCCATGGGAAGCATCCAGAGAAGAGCCTGGTCCTCGCAGAACATGGCTATGACCCCGTGGGAAGAATCCAGAGCAAATTCCTAGTCACGTGGAACACGGCCTATGTCAATCCTGACCCCATGGGAAACGTCCAGAGCAGACCCTGGTCCTCGCAGAACACGGCTATGTCAATCATACCCCGTGGGAAGCATCCAGAGCAAATTCTTGGTCACGTGGAACACGGCCTATGTAAATCCTGAACCCGTGGAAAACTTCCAGAGCGGATCCTGGTCCTTGCAGAACACGGTTATGTCAATCCGACCCCGTGGGAAGCATCCAGAGCGGAGCCTGGTCCTCGCAGAACACGGCTATGACCCCGTGGGAAGCATTCAGAGCAAATTCCTGGTCATGTAGAACGCGGTTTAAGTCAATCCTGACCCTGTGGAAAACGTCCAGAGCAGAGCCTGGTCCTTGCAGAACACGGCTATGTCAATTAGACCCCGTGGAAAGCATCCAGAGCAAATTCCTGGTCACATGGAACACGGCCTATATCAATCCTGACCCCGTAAGAAATGTCCAGAGCGGATCCTGGTCCTCGCAGAATACGGCTATATCAATCAGACCCCGTAGGAAGCATCCACAAAAAATTTCTGGTCACGTGGAACACGGTTTATGTCAATCCTGACCCTGTGGAAAACGTCCAGAGCGGAGCCTGGTCCTCGCAGAACACGGCTATGTCAATCAAATCCCGTGGGAAGCATCCAGAGCAAATTCTTGGTCACGTGGAATACAGCCTGTATCAATCCTGACCCCGTTGAAAACGTCCAGAGTGGATCCTGGTCCTCGCAGAATACGGTTATGTCAATCCGACCCCGTGGGAAGTATCCAGAACGGAGCCCGGTCCTCGCAGAACACGGCTATGACCCCGTGGGAAGCATCCAGAGCAAATTCCTGGTCACGTGGAACATGGCCTATGTCAATCCTGACTCCGTGGGAAACGTCCAAAGCGGATCCTGGTCCTTACAGAACACGGTTATGTCAATCCGACCCCGTGGGAAGCATCCAGAGCGGAGCCTGGTCCTCCCAGAACACAGCTATGACCCTGTGGGAAGCATCCAGAGCAAATTCCCGATCACGTGGAACGCGGCTTATGTCAATCCTGACCCCGTGAGAAACGTCCAGAGCGGTGCCTGGTCCCCGCAGAACACGGCTATGTCAATCAGACCCCGTGGAAAGCATCCAGAGCAAATTCCTGGTCACGTGGAACACGGCCTATGTCAATCTTGACCCTGTGGGAAATGTCCAGAGTGGAGCCTGGTCCTCGCAGAACACGGCTATGTCAATCAGACCCCGTGGGAAGCATCCAGAGCAAATTCCTGGTCACGTGGAACACGACCTATGTCAATCCTGACCCCGTGGGAAACGTCCAGAGCGGAGCCTGGTCCTCGCAGAACACGGCTATGTAAATCAGACCCCGTGGGAAGCATCCAGAGCAAATTCCTGGTCACGTGGAACACGGCCTATGTCAATCCTGACCCCGTGGGAAACATCCAGAGCGGAGCCTGGTCCTCGCGGAACACGGCTATGTCAATCAGACCCAATGGGAAGCATCCAGAGCAAATTCCTGGTCATGTGGAACACAGGCTATGTCAATCCTAACCCGTGGGAAACGTCCAGAGCAGAGCCTGGTCCTCGCAGAACACGGCCATGTCAATCAGACCCCGTAGAAGGCATCCAGAGTGAATTCCTGGTCACGTGGAACACAGCCTATGTCAATCCTGACCCCGTGGGAAGCGTCCAGAGCGGAGCCTGGTCCTTGCAGAACACAGCTATGTCAATCAGACCCTGTGGGAAGCATCCAGAGAAAATTCCTGGTCACGTGGAACACGACCTATGTCACTCCTGACCCCGTGAGAAACGTCCAGAGCGGATCCTGGTCTTCGTAGAACACGGCTATGTCAATCCTGACCCCGTGGGAAGCATCCAGAGCAGAGCCTGGTCCTCGCAGAACACGGCCTATATCAATCCTAACCCCGTGGGAAGCATCCAGAGCAAATCCTGGTCCCATAGAACACGAATAAATTCAATCTTGACCCCGTGGGAAATGGCCAGAGTAACCCCTGACCCCGTGAAATGCGGATAATGTCAACCTCATCCATCACTTACGTGTCCTCTCGACTCGTAAGGGAGAAAACTCTTTTGGGAGATCCTTACGACTCTCAGAAGAAAAACGCACTTAGGAATCCGCACTTAGAAATTACACCTATGGGATCCTCTCGACCTGTAGGGAGAAAATTCTTTATGAAACCCTCACTGCTCATAAAGTTGAAAAGTCTTAGGAAGCAGATCTTAACCCTGAACCCTAAGCCATCGCTGTACTACAAAGAAATCAAAATAGACTATCCACAAAATGCATTTACTGAAAGGGACACACTATCGTGAAGCAAAATATGTCTTTTATTCATGAATCAAAATGAATACAAAGTACAATTTATGAAAGAATAAAAGAAAATATACTCTCATTCAGGAGTATGTACAAAAGAAGAATAAAAAAATATATATACAATTCTTCAAGCCGGCGGGCGATTTAGTAGATTTTCCAGTTCGTCCATTTTCCGCTGGGCCTCGGCTTCATAATTCATTATCGTCAAAAGACGGGCCTCCGCTTGAGCATGTTGGGCCTGGTAGGAGGCAAGCTGGCCTTCAAGCCCTTTTTCAGTAACCTTATGGGCTTCGACCATTTCACGAGTAAAAACAGCGGCTTTATCAATGGCTACCACCTCCTTGATAGCCTCTGGAAGCACCCGCCAAAGTTCACATGCCCTAGTGGTCTTGGCCGTAAGATTGGCTTGAAGCTCCTTCAGCGCTTTGGAGGCCAGCTCCCTCTCCGAAAACTTGCGACTGAGCCACTTCTCGCATGATATCATATTCGCAGCGCACCGCTGAATAAGCCCCTGTAGGCTCGCCTTCGCGGCCACAACCTCCGAAGGAAGGCGTGTACATTCAAGAATATGCAGGAAAGCTTCCACCTGACGACAAAACTCAACTCAGACTTACACCAATGTTTCACTATAGTAGGTGGCAAGAAAGGGAAGAGAGCCATTGGCTTCAGCGGCAAACGCTTCGGCCGTGATCAGACTGCCAGCGCGAAGATCCTCAATTAGGGCTGACAGGGAGTGGAGGCTTAGCTTTGCCATCCGTTCCGAGGCACGTAGAGCATAGGGGCCGGGTGGCATGACGATGAGAGATTCTAGCATGGTAAGAACTGGCAAAGCTGTTCAGATTTATAAACAGTCAACGAGACGTGTAAACAAAGAGCAAATGGAACAACGTTGAGACTTTACTTACCCACAGTCATGCAAGAGGGATCTGAAGGCTCCCCAGGCCCGTCAAGAATCTCAACCTCGTCATCGGCTTCCAGAACTGTAAAAGACATCAATGTCATTATATGAAATAATGATAATGCTGTGAGGAGAGGGCAAACGACACTAACCTTGCCCGGAAGAGAGGACGATGCATTGAGGAGATATCGCCTGCGGAGAGGCCATCTCCAACAGGCGCTGAAAGGACTTCCTGGGAGACAGATCAGCAATAGATGCCGCCAATCCGCGCAATTCTGAAAAGACAGAAGGGTTCAGATAATGGAGAGATTATTAATATAAAATATAGAAGGCTACCTTTGATACTTCTTCCATCCTGGGTTGGAGGGATAGCAGCCTCGGCAGCCTCCTCCGTGCCCCCAGGCACATCATCGGGGACGTGGGCCGGTATAACAACTTCCAAGCAAGAAGCAGTGGCCACCACTGTAGGCTCCAGCGGAAGGACGGTAGCCTCGACTACCTGTCCTATAATCTCTGAGTCATCCAGAAAGATCCCTTGAATCTGTGACCAGCAAGAGGCCTCATCCGGGGGAGCAAGCACTTGGAGAGCGGGATTCACCGAGGAAAGCTCCATCGCAGGAGCAACGGTTGCATCGACCCCCTCCATACTGATTAGTGTTTCATTGGGGATATTGGCGGAGTCTACAGTCAAAGCGTGACTCGAATTCAGATCCTCCGCCATCACCGAAGTCCCTACAAAGTTTGTACGAAGATAAGGATATATATATATATGTATGAACAGTACAAAATATTACAAAGAGATGTATGAGCGTACTGATGCGCAAAGGAGTTTCTAGTATGGCTTGTTCAAGCCGACGCTCCTTCCTGAGGAGGTATGCTCGCCGAGGTTCGAGAGTAGACTCGTGGCCACCGGTCCACAATGAAAGTGCATCCTCGGTGTCGGCTGAGATAGCCTTCTTAAGAGCCCTTTCGCCCCATTCTTCCAAAAGGCCTATGAATAGCCGCCGTATCCACGGAGGGTCTTCATAAAAGATGACGGCAGGGTAAGACCTCTTCGGGATCCTTACATTCTCAGATTCGTCTTGTGAGCGTCTGATAGTCTCAGCCAATTGTGAAGCTTCCTCAGCAGATGAACCCAGAAAAAGTAGACCACCATCTGATTCCTGCATGGCTAGCGGTTAGTCTTGGAGGATAGGCTCGGATTCCACTAAAGAGTCGAGCAGATTAATGACCGTCTTCCTCCGCCTCTTAGACCCAGAACTAAATGCCGAAGACGATCGCTTCCTTCCCCTTGGCGCTTTAGTATGGCGTTGACCCACTTCTCCTTCAATGTCTTCGCTTGGCGGTGCTACAGATGACGACACGGCCATTGCTGACGCCGCAGTTGATGACACTGCTACCAGCGCCCTACTGGCCCTTGATTGAGCCTTAGTACGCAATGGCATACCAGCTGTGGGAGTTAAATCCACTGCCGCCGCCTTCGAAATAAGCACGACGTTGGTATCTCTCGAGGTAGGGCGAACCGCTGCACGCGGTTGTGGCGGAACTCTCGTGGCTTGGATCGGAGTGGGAGTCCTGTATCCGAGAAGCACCCTCCTTTCCTCGGCAATAATTCGACTGACTCGGTGGAGGTACTAGCCCGTGAAAGACTCCACACATCGAGGAATATGATCAGCTTCAGGAATCACGAAGCGAGAGCTAGTGTTCAGCCGCATGAAGTAATGAGCAGCGTCACGGACAATTTTTGACGACGGGCTAGGCTCCAATGTAAATGCCTCAAAGGGAACGTCCTGGTCATATCCGAGTTGCCGAGCAAAGCGGTGAGGGTTATACCGCATAAAAAGGGCCGCACCATTCCGATGAAATACCAGATAACCTGGTCTGATCATATATAGGTGCATGGCTTCCCTGGGCTTCAGAGAAGGTACCCCCTCTTTCGATGAGTCGCAGAGCTGTTGAATCGGTCCTGAGGGAGCAGACAGGACTCGATCATTGAATACCATCCCGCCTGTATTGGCATAAGGATTAATCAGCACGCGAATAGCCCCAAATTGAGTCGGGTCAGTAGCAGAAGCGTCCACCAGCCGCATGAGTCGCGAAAAAGTGTAGGCGTCATAAAAGCTGGGTCTTTGGTGCACAGCAAATGCCCCCAGCACACGCATCTCAATCCGGGACGTAAAGTAATGAAGAGAGAAATTTACCACATCTACACCTGGAGTTGAGGTATTAGCCGCGGCACTTAACCCATAATACAGATGCACCAGCCCCGCAATACCCACAGCTAGTCGCGTCCCCTCGACAATGCGATGAGCGGGGTAAATAACTGAGGCTCTCATGAAGCGACGGTGCATAGGAATGGCGAACCAACTGAGCCAAACACTGATGAAGCCCATGAAGAAAGTCTCTTCATCCATACCAGGAGCTGCGATCGACTCGAAAGACACGGCCGACATGATGGGAATGTAGAACTGCGGCAAGTCCTCTTCTTTAGCAGGCCGCTTATTTAAACCAAACCCAAAGGGGTCGTTGATGTTTGCGAACTTCGGAGCCGTCTTTGATAGAACGTCTCCGCGAAGGAAGCAGGCGATAAAGCTTTTGAAAGTGACGCCTTGCTCCTCTGACTCCGTGAATAGCTTTTCAAAAATGCTCAGAGTCTTGATCAAACTTGAGCGCTTGTGGCGGATGACATTCTCGGTCGACAGGCCGTCAAGCATGGCAGGCTCGGTTTTGAAGACATACTCATCGGGAGGCAGTAGTTCTTCACAGAGTGTCCCCCTAACCGGCAACCCCGAGATTTTGCGAAACTCCTCTAGAGAAATTGAAACTTCGCGGTCCCCTAGAAAAAAAGTGTTGGTGGGAAGATTCCATTGGTTTAAGATGGCCTTAACACACCAGACATGGGGAGACTGATAATGGAAATGAGACGCATATATCTCCTAATAGAGCCCGGCCCTCTGCAGTCGCGCACGATGAGCGGACAGGATATAACGGGCCCAGAGAAGGTAGCCTGTGGGATGTCGAGGGGTAAGCCCTATCTTGTAAATCTGCCCCTATGGCTGGGCTTCACCTTGGCAAATGCGGAGCCCTAAAATGTCTATAGCCGGCACAGGATGGTTCGGAATACCAGTTGTAGATGGCTCAAGCCATCCCATAGGGTTCCAATTCGGCATCTCCATAGCAAAGGCGGTCCGCGGATGATCTATCGGCAGGAATGGATAGATAGGCTCTGTCGGTATCTCGCAAAGGAAACTGCGGCAACCGCGGATGATGTGACCGTACCATGTCCCCCATAAAAGTAGATTGGTGCGATTCGGGTCATGGGCCCTGATCATCGCCATCAACTCTTCTTCCGACAGTGATTGGGGAAAAGCCGCCTCCGAACGAGTAAAGGGAAAGTACGGAAGAGAAGTCATTGTGCCTGAAATAAAGGAAGAGGAAACTGTTAAGCGAAATCAACACGTGTATATATATATGTTTATAAAAATGTATATATATAAAAAGACAGCGGAAGAAAGTGACAAAGGACTTATTTTATGGGACCATTGGTTACAAAACCATGGACTCTACAAAATCAAGATGACGGCTCACTAATAATGAGGCCAAGCAATCATCATGAGAATAAAAGGAAGAGCCTCAATGAATTCAAATGACTCTACACATTCCCCCAAAAGAGAAACATATCTTGGACTCTGCAAAAATCAAGCAAAAAAGGGGAATTAAATTCTCAGAAAACTCTACTGCAATTCTTTTTTTTTGCATAGAACAACTCAGGAGGAAAGACCCTAAGAAGTTCTCTGGGGAGAACTAAGTTCTTTAGAGGAGTTAAAACTCCTTTTGAACAAGGGAATTAAATTCCCAGAAGACTTTTTTCAGAAGCCAAGATTCTTTGGAATGGAATTAAATTCCAGATAAAGGTTAAGTATTGCCATCGATCTCTGAGATCAAAAGAGCCCTAACAAAATGGATTTATTATTTAAAGATTGAGCAGTTTTCTTTTTAAAAAGAACTTTAAAAAAATGGGTTCTTGTTAAAGGGAAAAACCCTTGGTGTGGATTTAAAATCCAAATTCTTACAAGAATTTCTTCAGCCGTTCAAGATCATTACCTGAAAAAGGGAATCTTTTGTCAACAAAGTTAAACTCTGGAAATTTTCGAAACAGAGAACTAAGCTCTGAGAGAGAGAATTAAATTCTCAAGACAAGAATAAGCAAGGAAGAAGATGGAAAGTGGAGGCGCTTCTAAAGGGACTTCTGCATTTATAGGATGTGATGGGGGACGGTTCATCTCCCCTATTCCTTAGACAGATCCAACAGTCACAAAGGTGACAGCGTTACACTCACGTGCAAACACGTGAGAACAATGCTGTGGGGGCATTTGTTTCCTGATAAAATATCAGGAAATTCCCTAATGGGGTATCACGTGCTCACACGTGACCAAGGGTCACGTGCTGACACGTGATGGTTTCCTGGGACTCTTTTATAATAGAAATAAATTCTAATCAACCAAGCAATTAGTGGAGTCACGTGCCACCACGTGATGGGCCTTTAAAACCCATCAAAAGGGATTAAAATATGTAATAAGACACTAAGGAAAAACCCCAATGGGGCATCATGTGCTCAAACGTGACCAAGGGTCACGTGCTGACACGTGATGATTCCTTAGCTCTGATAAAAGGAAGAATTAAATTCTGAATAAAATGTTTAATCAAGAGGATCACGTGCCAGCACGTGACAAGTTCCTAAACTCTTTAATTGATAGAATTAAATTCTATTTCAATGATCAAATATTGGGATCACGTGCCAACACGTGATGGGCTTTTAATCCTTCTGAAGTAATAGAATTAAATTCTAATTAAGGGAAATCAAAGACCCTAACTGGGAAAATATTTCTTTAAATCTTTCCAAACAAAAAAGATGGTGCTCTGTAAATTAGAGCACCATTGGATTAAAAATCCAATGGTGATTAAAAATCACCAATTTATGGACAGGTTTTATACAAGGAAAGATTTCCCTAAAATTCATCAAGAATAACAAACAGAATATCTTTTGGATTAAAAATCCAATGGTGAATAAAATTCACTGAGTGATCTAAAAGATCATGTTAGTCACAAAAACAACCAAAATCTTTCAATGAAAAATTCACTAAACAAATTGATTCTCTCCCTTCTCCTATAAATAAGAGCCAAGAAGAGAAGAGAAGGGAGGATTTTTGGATCTTGGAATTTTGATTTTTTGGAGAAAAAACAACAACAGAGAGAAAAAAAGAGAGGAGAATTTAATTCTCAAGAGAGAAAAGAAGTTCTTTTCAGAGAAAAGAAACCCTAGGTGAGAAAGGGGAAAGAGATCTAAGCTCCATAAAACAAAAGAGAATTTAATTCTCAAATTTAAGAGTTTAACTCTTCTGAATAAGAACTTAGTTCTTCTTTTGGTTGAAGATCTGTAGAAGCAGATCTCCCTACAAGTTGAGAGTTTAATTCTCATCGGGGAGATTCTGCCATGCAGATCCAAGACCTAGAGGGAGAATATGAGTTTAAGGAATTTAATACCCCCAAATTCATAGGAATTTAATTCCTCTAAAATAAAACTAGGGTTTAACCCTATATGAGAATTTAATTCCCCCAAATTCATAGGAATTTAATTCCTCCAAATAAAACTAGGATTTAACCCTATATGAGAATTTAATTCTCCCAAATTCATAGGAATTTAATTCCTCCAAATAAAACTAGGGTTTAACCCTATATGAGAATTTAATTCTCCCAAATTCATAGGAATTTAATTCCTCCAAAAAGAACAGAACTAGGGTTTAACCCTACATAAGAATTTAATTCTTCCATATACATAGGAATTTAATTCCTCTAAAACAGAATTAGGGTTTAACCCTACAGAGAATTTAATTCTTAAAAAGAGACTTAAAGCTCTCTATGCATATAAAGAACTTGGTCACATGGTGATATGTGACCCCTATCCTCAATGATCAGAAAAGAAGGAACAAAACTAGGTCACGTGCTCCCATGTGACCCCCTGAAATAGATCCCTTATAAAGAGAAAGAAAAACTTGGAGGCAAAGCCTCACGTGTTCCCACGTGACTCTCAAAATAGAGGGAACAAAGCCAAAGGCAGAATTGATTTTGGGCGCCCTCACGTGTCCCCACGTGACCCCTAATAAACACTTTCATAAATCAATGCATGGGTGCCCATCACGTGCTCACACGTGATGGCTGTGAAGACTTAAGTGTTTGACACCTTTGAATACTCTGAGAACAAAAACAAAGGAAGACTGGTCCCCACCTTCAGAGGCCTCACATGGCCCCATCTGACTAATCCAATTTTAGTGTTTAACACTATTTTTGAGCATTTTGTCCTTAGTGTTTAACACTATTTTCAGAGCATCACGTGGGAACACGTGACCATCAAATATATATATTAGTGTTTAACACTATATTGAAATCAATCCTAGCATAAATTGGCTAAGACCTTCCGAGGCAAGACTTCTCTTCTTACTGAGTCTCAAGTACATCCTTGCCTTCCAAAATTGATCATCCTATATGGCATATGAGTGCTCAGCACTCAACAAAAGATAAAATGTTCTCAGAGCCCTCAAACTCTTGTTTAGCATTGCTAAATAATGTGGGGCTGAACTTAGACAAATGTTCAACAGGCCAACAAAAGGCCAACATTTCAAACTTAATTGGACTTAGCCCAAATTGGCCATAAGTCCTCAATTCAGATTTAACTGAGCCAGTGTGCTCATAATCTAATTAATTGATCTTAGTTCCAAATTGCACTACAGATTTCCCAATCAACTTTGGTTCAAGGGTAAATCTCTGAACTCCTCTGATATTTGTCGTTGTAATCCTTCAACATCTTCAAAGAGGTGACGGGTCCCGACAACCAAACATTCCAGGGACTGTGGGGTCCTTAAACTCATGGATTTTGATGTCCTTAACCTTGACTGTGAGGTCTTTAAACTCACGGACTATGATGTTCTTAACCTTGACCGCAATATCTTTAAACTAACATTGGACCGAGATGTCCTTAAACTAACATTAGACCACCATATTCTTAAACTGGTAATCAACCGCAATGTCCCTAAACTAAACAATAGAGCCCGAATGCTCTTTTGTTGGATCTAAACGATCCCGTTAAGTTGATCTTAGTCTAAAATTAGACTAACGTATTCTTACCAAACATTTAAGTTGATCTTAGTCTCAAATGAGACTAACGTATCCTTAAACCCAACCCCCAAACCCAAATCTAAGAAAATACAGATTTGAACTAATTCACGCCCTACGGGCGACGACATAAATTAGTCTCCATATACAATCCACGGGCAATCAAAAACAAAACAAACACCCATGAGGCGAAGTGACCATCTGGAGAAGGAGAAAGTGGTTACCGTGATACGGTAGCGTAATTAACTGCAGGGGCTTGCGCCTGTAGGGAAAAGCGTCCCCACAATCAAAAACCCCTCAACGAGGGGGAATCTGACGAAGTCTGCTACATCGGCCGCATCCGTTTAAACCTTCGATACATGGTGTCATAAATCAACTTGGCATCTTCGGATAGGTGGACGGATAGCACCAATTAGTATCTGCCCCGAAAATCAGGCAAAACGGACCTACGCGGTCTCGTCTTGGTGTTTCGGCGGGGAACAACCGCCTATCGGCTTGGTGGAGGCCTTCTTCTTCTCTCCCTTGGCTTCCGCCTTAGAACAAGACGAGGGAGATTTCCTAATAAGCAGAGCGGGTGTCTCCCTTGATACTTGCAAGGTACCTTCAGTGCTTCTCAACATGTTGAGAAGTCCTAGAAGTGTAACTTCCTTCCCTTGAATGTTGAAATTCTAGGTAAACTGGGCATAGGTAGAAGTAAGGGACTGTAGAATCAAGTCCGTGTACAACTCGTTCTCCTACATGGTCACCAGGTCTGCGAGCTCCTCAATATAGCTGATCATCTTAAGGACGTGGTCCCCTACAGATGACCCGATAGCCAATCTCGCTTGAAATAATTTCTTCGAGGTCTCGTATCTTGCGATACTAGATTACTCTCCATATAAATCCTTGGTATGGAGGAAGATGGAAGCTAAGTCCTTCTTCTCGTGCTGCCTCTGGTGTTCACTATCCATTGAGGCTAACATGAGGCACTTGGTTCTCGCACCATCAATTTCCCATGTCTTACAGATCTCAATATCCGCGACACTGGAATTTGGACCTGAGACGGCGGGGGCTTTGGTAGTAAGGAGATAGCCCAGTTTGTCATATATTATGGCCATCTAGACATTCCTGAGCCAATCATAATAGTTTGGCTCAGTCAATTTATTATTTAATAGTAACTTAAGTCCGATCATTTTGGTCGCTGCAATTAGGAGAGAGAGAGAAGAAACACTTAGCAAGATACTCTTGCAAGTTTAGATTGGTTTTAAGTTTATCTAAACAAGATGGCTCCCACTGTTTCTCGAATCCTTCCTCAAACCATAAAAGAAGAATTAGTCATGATTAACCTCACCCTATAATTCTTGCTTAACCTTTCAGCCAGGCTAGCGTTGGTACTTCGAGGGAGGTTTTCTAATGCTTTTGCGAAATTCTTTAATTACATAAGCTCTTTTTCCTGAAGGCGTAGCCCCGCTAACACCGTTCTAGGCACCTACTTGGTTTATAGTATTGATTGTTTAGTGAAAAACCTCCTGAGGATCCCCCAAAATCATCATACTCCAAATGGTATGCAACACTAGCAAGTTTCAATTTTCTTAGAAACTCCCGATGTGGATTTTTGTCCCAAGTTCTTATGACCTTGACGAAGGTCAACATATTATATGTCGCAAGTCAAGTTCTACCCGTCATTGTCCAGGTTAATTTGAACTCACCCGTACATACCCTTGACGAAGGCAAAAATAGTAGTCCCAAACTAACGCATATATCTATGCTACAGATGAATACCCAGGAGCTACCAATCACTATGCCTTGGCGAAGGTCAAAATACATAGCTTGAATACTACTGAATACCCATCTGAAATGATGGAGGGCTACGAATAGTTTTGGCGAAACCGTGAATGTAATGTACTTGATATAGTCGAAGGAACCATGATAGCTTTTAAAAGGAGTGGTTTAGGCTCCGCATTTAAAGTTTGTTTTTTGAAGAAAACCGAGTGGTTTTGAAACTATTCCAGCGATTCAGCTTTGGTTTGTTTTCTTTGCATTAATCAATTAATGATGTCTTATCATTTAATCCTATCATTGCAGAAAGAAACGAAAATACAACGTACGCTTATACCATCCGCATTCGCCACGGGGCCCCGTCATGCACTGTTAGGTTACTTAACTAATGGCAGAGCGGGGGGTTGGACTAGCGTGGGTGCAAAACATAAGCAATGTCTATTATATATCATATATATATATATATCCATTCGTCTCACACAATAATAGGAAGATATAAACATCACAGAGAATGGAAAAATGGATCAACTATGAACATATGCATTTCAACGAGCCACCTATGAAATACAATCTTACACGGTCGAGTGAATAACCGAGTGTGAATCATCCTAGACCCATACGAGTGTGGAAAGCTACCCGCCAATCCTAGAATTGGGTGACCCGGGTCTTGACTCCTCAAGATGGCCGCCCACTGAATCCTAGAACCCGGTAGGTTGTGCACTCCTCCGTGGATCAAACCTAGATGCGGAAGTGAAAAATAATATACAACCGGTGACTACATCCCGGATGCGCCACAATAAAAGAATTTACAAGAATTATTACATGAATTATAAAGAATCCACTCACATCTCACATCTATATTCACACCGAGCCATTCACACGACGATCCATGAAACCATTCACATCCAAACATCACAATATATGTACAACCCCTTCTAATCGATGTATAGCGATTAAAAAATGTTTAAGAACACATATACACACCACAAAGCTTGTAAAGAAATACACGATGTTATAAAATCCACGCACAATTAGCGAAAGAAACTAATTTTTCACGACTTGAAAAACTGTCCACTAAAGTAAAAAAAAAAATCATTTTAAGCCAATCCGGGAATCGAAACGAACTCGAAACACGTCCGAACCTTCACAGAAGCAAGGGGTTAATAATTAACTATTGATTCGGGGGCCTCGGGGGGTACCCACCCCTGGGGGCTACCATGAGGTGGCCTCCAAAGGGAGGCAGACCTGAGAGCACCCTTTTGGTGTGCTCTCAGGTCACCACACCCCAAGGCCACCTTGTGGTGGTCTTAGGGGGTGGGCGTGGCCTTGGGTCCCCTCGGGGTATTCACGAGATGCCCATGCTCTAACCCGCGGCTTCTCAGTTCAAACCGTTAGCTCACAGGGTGTGCAAACATTTTAAAACAACTTTTTCGGGACTGTTTTTGTTGGCAATCCGTATGCGACAAAAACGGCGGATTTTAAACGTCGCTACAAGATAACTAAGGCTTATAGAGTGTCTCTGATACCATGTAAGTCGATGTCGCGCACTCTACAGGCTTGTAGAGAGGCGGAATTAACAAACAACAATTTTATGGCATGCAACATCAACTAATCACCCAAGATTGGCCATAAACCCTAGCTAGCAGTGCAACTTGGAGGTTCTAACTACTATGTAGAAAGCTATACCTCCTAGTTTCAAGTCATTCGGGTCTTCTTGTCCTCCTCTCCTTGGCTCCTCGAAGATCGGATCGAGCTTGCAAGGTCGGCCTCCTCACGTCAAAGACGATCCACCCGAGAGTATGTGCTTTGAGCTCCAACCTCTAAATCGAGGTAACTAGGGTACCTAGTTCTCTAAACTGGATAGCCTAGATGATGTAAAGAATGATGATGGATTAATTTGTCTCAAAATACTCTAGCTTTCTCAACACATGAGACTTTTAGGATTGAGGAAGAAGAAGAAAGCTTGAGGAGATGGGAGTGTAGTGATAGAATTCTATGAAAATGGCCATGTGTTGTGAATAATGAAGTATACAATAATTCACAATAAATCAAGCATACCTCAATAGTCACAAAAGAATGAGTCACCCCATAGGTCACCAAGTAGCCATACTTCATTAAATGATAAATCTACACCTTATCCTCCACCTCAGTGACCATTTAACAAAATGGTTAATACGACAAATGAGGTGTCTTCTTCTAGAAGCACTGAGTAAATTACAAGAATACCCCTCACCGTATATACATACCCGTATCCATATTCCGAAAAATACGAATACATAAGAGACAAAAATAATCCAATAATATAATACTAGGATCCGGCTTAAACCAAAGCCCACTAATATTATCCGTCCGAATATCATCCGTGCACAAGTACACGCATGTGATCGAAACCATGCCGTAAAACCATACGGCCTCTATATCGTTTTTCCCGAAGCAGGGAAACCCTCTGTGTGGGACTCTAAAGACTCGACAGTACGCTGGCAGTGGGTTTAACCACAAGCACGTCAGTGTCACTAGCTGTACGTAACGGCTACCCAGGTTTTGAGCGAAAGGGAGGCCGACGAGCAAACTCATCCTGAAACCCTACTGAGCTTGAAGTGACAATATTCGTACAGTCCGGTCAGTTCATTAGGGACCTGTATAAGGATGTGCTTATAGACTACCTAACCCCCACTAGTGTGATTGCCATCACAATGCTGGTAGTCAAGCAAAGATTCTAAGTGCTCTATTAATATGTATTAACGATACGTTAAAAGAAACATATACAAATATTAAGATAGAATCAAACCAAGTAGCATACTACCATATTGAGCGAGACTGTTATTATATCCATGTATATCCCAAGCGTCCAAAATGTAATATACAAACCATTACTATACAATAATGGCCTATAGTGCATATATCACTAACATGGACAATGTTAGAGAATGAAGATTATTGGGACCAAACTTTATCGTGCAAACCGTGGAGAAGTTTAATATGATCCGAAACCATATGAAGGCAGCGTAAGATCGACTGAAATATTAGGCCGATACTGCAAGAGACCGCTGGAGTTCGCAGTTGGTAATCTTGTATCCTTGAAGATATCACTGACTAGAGGAATGATTCATTTTGGGAGTCGAGGCAAGCTTACTCCTCGATTCGTGGGGCCTTTCGATATTATCAAGCGCGTTGGAGAAGTAGCTTATCGATTGGTTTTACCACCATCTTTGGCGAGTGTTCATGGCATGTTTCATGTATCTTAACTCCGTAAGTATGTTCGAGATGAGACGCACGAATTAGATTATTCAGAGTTGACAGTAAAGGAGGACTTGACATATGAAGAACGACCGATGGAGATTGTAGATCGAAGAGAAAAGGTCCTCAAGAACAAGATTATCCCTTTTGTACTTGTTTCATGGGGGAATCGCTCGCACGGAGAATCAACTAGAAACGAGAAGATGAGATTCAACAGAAGTTTCCACACTTCTTCTCTTAGATTCATGTTTGCTTGTCTTTTCTTGTTCCGAGAATTTCGAGGACGAAATTCTTTTTGTAGTTGAGTATAATGTAACATCCTAGTTCGTTTATACCATGTTATATTTGATTAGTTTCTTTATCTTGTGGCTATTTCTTGATTTTTATTTATTTTTGGGTGCGGATAGTGTTTTGGTACCTGTGTTTAGTATCCGACCCGACCCGCATACTTGAAACCCGTCTTGGTTCTTGATTACGTTTTATCCTTGCTAATACTGAGGATCCGTGCACACATATGTTCTATATACCTGCATCATACATCTGGCATCTTGTAACATTTCTGGAAAAATAAAATATTATTTTTGGGAAGTTAAATAATTAAAATAATAAATATTATGAATATTTTAATGGGTGGAGATTAGTTTTAATGTTATGGTATGATCATATACCGATAAATTGGAAAAATATTGGAAAAATTATATTTGAATGTTGATTTTGAAAGAATATTATATGATTTAGACACTTTATAAATTATATACAAGTTTATGCCTAAGCTTGATTAATAATTACTAATTATGCATTAAGTATGATTTTGCATGTGACATGCACCATGTCATATTGCTAACACTTGTTACATTTCTTAATTTAATTGAAAAACCATGCTTGTATATTTTATTACTTGGTTTTTATTGTTATTGTTTTGAAATAAAAAGAAAAGAAAAGAAAAGAATAAAGAATGTGGTATGGCAAGTAGGTATGGGCAAGAGAGAGAAGAGAGAGAGAGCGTGAGGGGTCTTTGGACCATGGCTCATTGTTTCTTCATTCTATCTTCATCATTTTCCTTCTCCTTCTCTTCACCATGGCTGCCCTCTCCCTCCACCTCCTCTACCTCCTCACAGCACCCCAAAATCCACATCAAAAACCCTATATCCTTTCATTAAAAATATGCACAAGCTCATTACAAGCATGGTGGACTAAGCAAGATAGGATTTTGAGCACTTGGGGCAACTCAAGAAAATTCTGAAGTTGCCAAATGAGATAATTCTTTCACCATTAGTTTAGTAATTGAGTTTTTATAGCTTCTAGTTTAGTTTAGAATTGATACATCAAGGTTTAGTGGTCTTGGAAAATTCCAAGATGAGGTTTTGAGGATTTCTTAAGTTGTGATGGTGCAATTGAGGTGTAATTGATGACTGCAACCCCCCTTAGTGTTAAAAATCCAGATCAAACCAGTGACTAACCCTAAAACTTGAAATTTGAAACTTTCCGTGTCGATTTTTGTAGCTTGTGATGCCTACAGGGAATCTGGAGTGACTTGAGACCATTATATGAAAAACTAGCAACCCTATAGACCTAGATTTAACACTAGAAGACCACCCTGAAAGTACGAACCCAAACAGAGCATCCATGGCCGAGCAGGCTGGATTTTGGCTATTTTCGTTGGGTCAATTGTGGGTAATGGTGTCTAGGTTGGTTCTGTAGTTCACATACCCCATATACTACCCCACTGTACTGCTTGTTTTTCCCCTATTCACCTAACACTAAATCTGGAACCATTTTCTCAAGTTGTTGTTTTGTTGTGTGACTTTTAGTGACTTGAAACTTTGGATATTTCGTTTTGTCTCGGTCAATTGACGTTTGTACGTCGATATTGGGAGTTGTTTGGTTATTCTTGCATGCGTAGACCATATATTTTAACCTATGTGCGATTCGTGTACCGTTTTGGTTTTCGTGCGTGATTCTGTTTACGATACCGTGTGTTTATATATATAAGCACTCTCACGTGGACTTCGGATAATAAGGAGGAGCATGGTGACATCGACTTCGGCTAGCAAGGATCTAGGTGAGTAGATGTATATCTACGGGGGAAGTCGGGTGGATGGCGTATAGCACCCTCGCATTTTCGTAGGGTATGATGTGTTTATTATATATATATATATACATATGTGTTACTGTGAGATGTGAATACTTAGCAAGGAAGCGCTTTTAGTTTAGTTTCTTAGTTGCGAAACTCTAGAGTAAAAGTTGACACACACACACACGCACACACGTGACATGATTATGGGTGTATATGTTTATATGTATATATATATATATATATGTATGTAGATGCGTTGGTGCGCGCGCGCGCGCACACACACACATACATATACGTATACATGGGTGATGAGGATAGTATACGATACTTGGAGGTGAGTCGATATGATCGGGCATGATGCCGTGAGATTGTGATATGTGAGTGGGTCGTGATATGATATACGACATGATATTATAGTGGATCGTTGGGAGATGTGTTTTTATACACAAAAATATATGTTTGATGATATTGGTATGTTCTAGACTTTAGAACGGTACCCCTAATTCAGGATATTATGATGATGATACCATATGAATAATGAGGTATATGTGATATTTGACCCGTACCCCGATTTCCGGGATGCCATACGATGGATTTTACCGTACGAGGTATAAATATGATGATTGATCCGCACACTTGATTCGAGAATGTCGTATTATATATTTTACCGTACATGACGCTATTGAGACGGGATCGCCGACTACTAGATATATCGACTGGAATTTAGGTGGATTTCTTACCCTTTCAACTAGTACTTTAGTTTAATCTTTTAGTTGATTAGGAAGAGGTCGGATTAGGCTCGAGTCATACTTATTTTCAAAAACTAATGAATCGTGAGTATCTTCAAAAGACAACCCGTGAGATATTACGGATTTTTCAAAGGGCATACCCTTTCTTAAAAACACCGTAGCCCCTATTTTCTAAAAACCATGATTCATACTATTTCAAATGCCAAAACTATATGACTCGTATATATAAATGTATATTCTTTTATGTTGCGGTTACTACATATTTTTCCATATATTCATGTTGTTCTTATCGTATTGCATGCTTATACTTGTGATTTCTTTTGTTATTATGAACCCATGTTGTCAGGACACCAGCACCATTACCGATGATGCGTATGTCTACAAATACTTGCTTGCCGGCTCACACACATCATCATCATCGGTAATTGCCATGACACGTACACTTTAGAGAATATTACTTCATTGATATAACTTGCTAGCTGATAGTTCCGATATATCATTGCTATGCTAGTTTAGATATTGCATTCTTTACTTAGATACCAATGCATGTATATATTCATTTGTCATGCAATATTATGGGGCTTTATGCCAGTAATTCACTGTTTATTTACTCTCGATTTTTGGATATCAGATTTTCCATGAGATTTCAGGATTTGGAGAAACCGCAAGGATTTTATAAACTCATTTTCATTTCTAAAGATAGAAATTTACGGTTTTCTCGTGATATGATGTGAGAGGTGTCCACCATGAGTTTTCTCGGTTCTTGAGCAGTATCATACACCCGATTTGAGAAGGATGATGAACCGTCTGCGGGTGCATGGTGGACCCGGTGCGGTATCCCGGGACAAGGTGGTCGCGGATGATGGCGTTAAGCCCGGCAGGGGAGCACTACCGACCGATTATTTGTGACGCGGCGGATATTTGGAGGATACCAACATTGTCATAAGATTTGATGTTATGGACCAGTCCGGATTGCCGGAGCCCGAAATATTAAGATTTGATGTTATGGGCCAGTCCGGATTGCCGGAGCCCGAGATATTGAGGCATTGAGATATTGAGACATTGAGAAATTGGGATACATATTTTGTGTCGATACTTAACACGGATTCTCTGTTGATTTCATTGATGATACTTCGGTTTTTATACAAAAATCTTACTGATATAAGAAAACAGTTTTCTCGTACAAGATGTATCCTGCTTTCATTCCTAATGCATTCGTACATCATATATGTGACATGTTACTACCTGAGGCACTGACACGAGCACATGGTATTACACTTATGTTTAGATGATTACCCTTGCCATTATTAGATGTTTCAGGTTATATTTTATGAGGATATTATTGTATGACCTAGAAGAGAGTCATACATGCGATTTCTTCTTGGTGATGTTTTCTACTCATGAGTTGGCAACTCACCCCCGTTGTGCCACAGTTTCTTGCAGGTTTGGCCGTACAGGTTTTGTTGCGGCTTGCTGTCACACTGCTTCCTTCCGAGTGATTGTTTTGGTAGGTGGGTTCACTTACATCATGACCACCATTGTACCTTTATTTATTTCTATTGTATCTAGTAAACTCCATCAACCAGACTTATATATTTGATAGACTTAGAAGACCAGTTGTATATTCTTTCGATCTTAGAGTCGCACGCTTGTATTATTATGGTTCTTCTATGGTTTTCTTTCTGAGTTTTGATCCTCGCCTTTCGGCGTTGTATATTATATTGCTAGCGTGGTTGTTCTGCCAATTGGCGAAGAGCTAGCTCCCGCTTGGGGATTCCTCGTTATTATTGTTTATGTATATTCCTGTTTGTACCCGTTTGGGGCCAGTATTTACAAAGGAAACTCTGCCGAAATTTTTGGGAAAGACTTGATGCTTTTAAAAACGCTTACTATGACTTTCAAAATGAATTTATATGTTAACTTTTAAATAAGTATTCTTTCACTCTCTTTTTAAATGGTTTAGATTTCTAGGCTTTTGGCTTACTTGAATTAGGTGGGGTCTTATAGACTTCACATGATTCAAGTGCCAGTCACGTGCCATTTCGGGTCATGACACATCTGCATATATTTTTAATAATACAATTATAGTCAAATAAAATATTTTGAATACCTAGCATGGCCTGCATCATATCCCATACCTTATGGATGCATCCGTACATCGTGTTCACGTCCCGTTTAGTGAAACGGACTCGTTTGGATTGCTACATGCATACTACGTGTATCCGTTCTTGGGGGTATGTATTTTCTTTAACCGGACATCATATTATGATTTTGGCTGACACGTATATTATCCGTATTTTCAAACCTTATTTTTAGACACAACCCGGGCATGTTTCGGAGCATTTTTGTATTAGCCAGAAAACTAAAATATATTTAATATTATATTCTTTCTATACACACACACACACACACATAGGACTATATATTTTATAACTAAATATATTTTTATAATCTTTCCTAACCCTCTCTCTTTATCTTTCTCCTCTTTATGTATTTCTTTTTTTTTATTTTAAACCCTATTCCTTATATAACCCCACGTCTCTCTCTCTCTCGCCTCATTTTCTTTCCCACCACGAAAACTTTAACCCATGCCCTCGGCTCGCCGTCGCCACCTCCACCCTCGACCTTATCCCCTCGTCGCCGACACCACAACCACCACCTCCTCACCTCACCTCTCTCTCCACTGCTGCAAACCCACAACCCCACGACGACCCATGACCGCGTGAACCCACGCCTCACCCAAGTCCTCGTCGCCAGAGCCCCACCTCGTTATCGTCTCTACCTTCGACAACACCGCCTCCATGTCCTCCTCTTCTTCTTCCTCTCCCCTTCTTGCCCCCGAAGAGATTCCCGACCCGAGCAAGAACCCATCACCGAGCGACCACGAAACCCTTCGCCGGCACCCTCACGTCGCCAACCTCTTCGCCTGCACTCCTCGCCACCGCCCTCATCATCACCTCTCTCCTGACACCACCACCACCATCCTCGACTCTTTCCTGCACACCCGACGAGAACCCGACCCCAAGAACCCAAGAAACCTGCCGCCTAGCCGTGGATCTCGCCATCGCCAACCAATCGTCAACATCTCCACCACCTCGTCTCTGACCCCAGAGCACCCAATCCCAGACCACTTCTTCTTCTTCTTCTCTTTCTTCTTCTTGATTCTTGGTTTCCGGTGTTCGCCGGAGCCGTGCGCGTCGCTGACGATCCTGGCGACCTAGTCATCATCCTCATCCAGCGTGGTCATGTTTGTGAGTAGACAAGCTCTGTCCCATACACGTGTATGTGCATCGTGACGTTTACCTGACGTCGGATGCGACGTACGTGTCCCGTCGTGAGATCCGATCAGGCAAGTTTATCTTGCTTAATGATATGCTATTATATATCCATCCATATGAATAAAAATATTACATGTTGTTTAGTTGTGCATCCCTGTTACAGTTTTACCGTTTTTACGATATATGTTCGTATCCATACTGTTTATTACATATCTAGTTGCATGCCGGAAGCTTATTATTTCATATTACTGCTATATTCATATACCATGCTTGCTAGTGTACATCATACGACTCGTGGACTCATAATATGATATCACAGATTATTACTTGTGCATCCGTGCATTACCGTGCTTCGATACTCGCTACAGTTTTACTTTGGGCATTCGTTTGATACGTACGCACTACCTGACATGCCTTGATACACTACTTGACTTGATACTTGATCTTGTTACTAATGCCGACAATCTGGACTTGTTATCCTGACGGACGCATCATATTGTCTGCATAGACAAAACTTGTATCTGCTTAATCCTGTATTGGCATTAGCTCCATATTATCAATACCTGACTTAAACACATAACCTTGGGGGTACGGGGAAATCAAAGTTGTAACTGAGTGTAACTTAAAAGGATATTACTTGATCTGTGGTTCCGGAAGGGGGGGTAACGGAATATAATCATTCTTGATTCTTACTACTTGATCCGTGGTTCCGGAGGGTAATGGAACAGAATCATTATTGATTCATACATCTTGATCTGTAGTCCCGGAGGGTAACGGGATATATACTTTTGAGTTATATGGAGTAGTACATTCATTGGTTTCAAATACCTTTAGGGTAGATAACCCAGTAGCACAGTTTAGATTACTCACCGCACTTCGCATACACATATACACCACAATGTTTCATATCTGTGTTTACTTGTTATATTCATGTTATCGTTTATTTCATGCCTGCATATCTCATTGCATTCTGGTTATTTCTTTTGTTGGTATTATGACGCACTAACGTCTGAGTTTTGCATGGCCCAGTTTTCCAATCTCTATCGCAGGCAGACTAGGAGTATTTTAGCAGTTAAGCTGAGCAGTGAGGATCTTGTTAAGTGATAGTTTAGTTTAGCTTTCTTTCCGCAGCTTTTATTTCCTGATGTGAGCCCATATTGGGACGTATTTCTAAATATTATTGTTTTTTGGGATCTTGTTAAGTAAATGTTTGTTGTGTCAGTTTTGGAAATATCAATACCTAATGACTACCGACTCCCCGGCAACGGCGCCAAAAACTTGTTGGGATCTCACCCGCGCACGCAAACGCGTATGTTTTGAAAATAGAATCGGTTTTGGAAATGGATGCGCACGCGAGCTCGGTCTCATTTAAAATTTATAAACCGCAAGTGCACGGCACGTTGTAGCGTGCCGGCGAGTACAGGTCGATCCGCAGGGAATCGTGTATTAGGTTTTGTTAGTTAAGGTTCAACAAATAATGAATTGGTTGGTTTGTCACAAAAATATAAAACATGAAAACAAAGAAAATAAGTTAAGAAAGAAATGGCCATGGCTTTGGCTCGGATGGTCGAATTGCGACGATTGCTAATGAGTTGTCTGTCCTTGTGTCGATCCCGGCGTGAAGCATGACGTGTCAAGGCGGTTGCAGAGCACAAATCATCAAGTTCCCGGATCTCGACTCAAAACACGAAACGAGCCCGTATTGTTCACTTACCGTTTGTATGTCCAAGTATGAGGTATCAACACTAAGCACAATGGTTAGTAAGCATACGACAACATCAAAAACATAAAGTAGTGAGTGATAGAAATTAGTTTTAGTGTTAACTTTGCTAAGGGTTGGTGATAGTATAGGGTATATGAAAACCGAGGGTTTGTCAAGCACTTGGTCATAAAATACCGTATCCAGACTTAGCAAATTTAATACCAAATTGATTTTAAGTTAAACATTATGAGATGGGGAAGGGAGTGAATATAGTATATGAAGAGGTTACAAAGTAACCATGGTTTCAAAATACCATATCACATCAATACATAAAACAATCTCTAAGTTAGAATCATATTAAGCATATTAAACATGAACAAGAGGAGGAGGAAGGCAAGGTCTTTCATCTCATTTCCTCACCATCACCACAACCAAAGAAAGAATAGTTACACATACTAATAGCAAAAAAAAGCAAGCAAGAAAAAGAATTAAAGAAACAAAGCAAAGTAATATTATTTAACACTTGATATAGTTGAGATATAAGATATTGGTAACTTGTTCAATCTCCATAATGAAGCTCTCAAAAGAAAGCTTCAAGAGGGAAGAAGAAGAAACCAAGTTAAAGCCCACACAACTCTCAAGCTAAACCAAAACTAAAAGAAAATTATGGAATGTGCATATGGTCCCTTGCTCAATATCTGTTCTGGTATTTATAGGCTCAACTCCAGAATAAACAAACAATATGGATGGACTGATGTGACAATATGAAATGACCAGAAGAAAAATGGGGATAAAAGGAGCTAGGAGACCTGGTGATGCCGGTTTTTTTATGGGTTCTTGCCGGTCCAAGTCAGGCCAATAGGTATCGTCTTGGTATGGTGGACTTGTGTGCTCTACACTATCACTCTGATACTGTTTGATTTTTTTATATAAGCCTGGTTTGCATTCAGCGATTTGGAAGGAAACTTGATACTTTATATCACATCAATACTTTTTGCATTTATCACACATCACACCCACTTGTACCATGGGTAGCCCCCACCTAGGTCCAAGAACTAAAGAGCTATGTGCACACTTGTATTGTGTTGGACCAAAATTGTGTACACACGATTTATTTGCAAAAGAGCTCTTTGAATATCGATCGGTTTTCTATTCTGATTGCAGTGTCAGCTCCCAAATGTTATATCCGTGATTTTGAGTGTGTTTCCAATATTTTATCACGAATACCTGTAATCTGTATTTACTGAGCAGACACTGGTTAATAATACCGAAATATTACAAAATAGATAATGAATGAGTGGTATTAAAATGCAGTTTTCTGTGATGAACAAATACCCTAAACTTATCTTTTGCTCGTCCCGAGCAAAACAAAAATCCTAGCCACGCTTTCGTAGGGAACGCGATTGCACTGAGCACGTGCAACAAGCCGTTAAACCTCTAGGTGTCCCTAATAGGAGGAGTGTTGTCTCCTGAAGGTTTTCAGCGGATTACACCCACAAAATCCAGTCAAGTTAGCATCGTTCGGAAACTGTTGATTCTAATCTTAAGGTTAAGTATCAAAGCTAGAAGTTCTATCACCCTGGTTAGAAACGTCCAACCCTATTTTTCACTTCTCATAATTTATTTAACATAAGCTTATATATGTCTTTTACGTGGTTGTGTGAATAGTGTCGATAAGTTTTTAAGAATTTGATTAGAGTCATCATGTCATAAATACGGACGAGGATAGACTTCTAAAGGATCACACGAGTTTGAAAAGACTCAAGATATTCTCATGTTTCATTCTCTCGTTAGGTTTCAAGTCAGAATTTATATCATTTTTAATAGAGAACCAAGTCTTATTCTTCACTCCTACCTTTCACTTGTTATTGCTCATACACATCTTTCGTGATCGTGCAAAAACGTCTTTATAAATATAAACCTTCATATCTCTGTGAAAAAAACTGTTTTAATAAAAACTCGTCATCGCCAAAATTATTCTTCTACTAAGAACCGTGAGGACTTTTAACTTGGGGAGAATACTTTCTTAGCTTGTTTTATTTGGAAATTAGAAACTTAGCGAGTTTTGGGTCATTGACTCCCAAACCAGATGGTTTTAGGGCATTAGTTGTGAAAACACCCCAAGGACTTATTTTTCCAAGTTACTAAGGCCACAAAACAAAAAGACTCATTTAAAAAATTCTGAACGCGGTGAAAACGGAGATATAGCCAGCTTTTCTTTTTAATCTGAAGACGTTATTATGTGGATAAGGTGTGTAATTACTCCAACAAAGTTTCAGATGGGTTATTTTTCAGACTTTTAGCTTCTATTAAAACCTCAATAATATTTTTCATATTCACTTCACTTAATGAACTATTCTTGATATTACTTAACTCAGAAAAAACCTGTTTAACCCTAAAGATATTTTATCAGTTTTCAAAAGTTTAAAGACATGTCAGGCATTTCATCTAATTCTCAAGAACTCATGACACGTGTAAGTGATATAAAAGACGTATATTAGCTATGCTTAAACTCAAAGGAGAGTTATCTTTCTCTCGAAAAGAATTTAGTTGTTTCTATCTTATCAACCAAACTGCCAAATTTTGAGTCTAAGTTTCCCCACTAGCTAACATGAAAAAGTTTTTATGTTTTTGAAGAATTTTTTTCAATTTTTATGGGTTTTTTAAATATGTATGCAATGCAGAATATACACATGATGCAGCAAAATAAATGCAGTGCTAACCCCCAAACTTGAGTTTTATGATGTCCTCATCGTTTCCCCCGTCTCCCATAGCTAGACTTAGACATCATGGTGAGATTTTTATTCAAAGAAAAAGAAAAAAAAAACTAAGACTAATTACAGCATATACAAGTTAAAAGATTGGGTTAGTCTAGAAATTAATACCAGCCATTTAAAATTTTTATCAATATAATGCAAGGGCTGGTAAAAGAATATGTATATAAAAAAGAAAAAGAAAATGAAAATGTATATGTTAGAAGTTATTAAAGGGCATGGGTGTATAAAAGTAGGGATCGGAAGACGTTGAAGGTGAAGATGAAGTTTTGAAGAGGTCAAAGAATTGTTGCCCGAATGAATTGAATTTTTAAGAAGCACGTGTTGAGTTACGAAGTCAAGTTCGTTTAAAAAATGGAGTTCATCCGCAAAAAGTTCAGTAAAAGACAAGTTCTTAGGATGTTCCCAAATTGATCCAAACTCAAACTCAGAAAGAATATCAAGTTCATCGGCAAATATCTCCTCAAAACTAGACATGAAAGAATATTTTTCAAGGCCGCCTTCCTCCCTATAATCTTGTACAATCCTATTCTCATCATTACATTTCACTAACTCTCCCAAAACTAGTTCTCCTTCATCACATTCATATCTGGGTAGGTTCGTGTCATCTAAAAAAGTAGGTTTCCACATTAACGTTTCTTCCGAAACAATATCAACAGGTGATACAAAAATTGTGGGTTCCTGACCATTAATTTCCTCTAACAATTTATCCCACCATACTCGTCAAAATCACAAGCTTCCTCCTCTAAAATTGGAGTGCAAAAATCAGTTAGTTCAAGAATTTCCTCTTCAAGTAGTACTTCAGTAAAATCAATCTCTAAAAGAGGTTCAGTTGGTACCTGAAGGCAAGTGTTGGACTGACTCAGAGGGTTTTCTTGTGTATCCTGATTACACTCAGTCAATTCAATCGTATCATCATCTATGAAATCATCAAAATTTGTTAGATCGTTTATTTCCCTCGGGTGACTTCCTAGATGACAGACATTGACATTATTAGGCTCTAATTGACAGTGTTCATTCCTTAGAATTCTCACAGCTACATGCTCTTCAATGCTAGCCTAAGATTGTGCTTGAGCGTGAAAAAATTGCTCAGACTGCTGTATAAACAGGGCTAGCGTCCCAGCTGTTTGATTCTCGACCGCAATCATCACTTTAATACTCTTCTCTAAAGTGGTCAACCTAGCATCCATCTCACGATCATTCCCTAATGATGGCTCAATTGTTTCAAGTTGGGAGGGTTATGACGGTGGTGATGCTAAACCTGTTACCCTGTCGACCTTTTTCTCGAAATTTTCAATCATTTGATCTAGGTTTGAAGTGGGACTGGGTTCGAGAGTGTTAGGTGAGTGACCGTTATCAGAAATCTGGGACGCTTGGTCACCCTTTAGAAAAGGACAGTTTTCATGAATGTAGAAAGAATTGTGGCAATTTGAACAAAAGAATTGGGACTGAGTATAAACAAAGGAATAAGAATTGTGAAAAATTGAATTGAATCGTGTATTACTCATATCAACAAG
This sequence comes from Agapanthus africanus, assembly GCA_030015575.1. NCBI lineage: Eukaryota > Viridiplantae > Streptophyta > Magnoliopsida > Asparagales > Amaryllidaceae > Agapanthus > Agapanthus africanus. The sequence goes on from CM057341.1 coordinate 230,654,752, forward strand.
AATTCACAAAAAATCACAAAAACCAAGAATATCACACCCCTAACAGTCTATGTTATGCTAAGTCAACTAGACCTGCTCAAGAACCTGATTGCCAAAGTAAAACTGTGTCGAGAAACGGGCTCAAGATATGCTGATCACGAAGCCATGTAAGTGCAGAGATAAGGGGAGATTTTCCAACGCTTTCGCGAAGTTCCTTAATTAGAATAACCCTTTCTCATGAACACTTGTCTAGATACCCGGTGAATGATATACCGTTAAGAAGTGTTCTAAACACGGTTAACTTCTCCTAATGAGCGCGAAGTCCTTAAAATCAAAGTTCTAGTTGGTTTTTAATTACTGTGGGTATGCAAGAATGCAGTTTTGTGATTTGTAGGCTACGGAGAAAAGTGATGAAATCTTTTACCGTATCTTTTTTGGTTTCGTGCCCTTATTATCCGTATTAAGATGCAAATGCGCAATCAATAAAAGAATTCAAGAATCAAGTAATTTACACGATTCTTTTTCGGTTAGGCTTAAGCGCTGCAAAAAATACGGGTTAGTTCTCTATGCAATTGATGGCAAAGTGTGCGAAGAATCCTGCAGAAGATAGAATATTGGAATGCGTCAGATTTGAGCGAAATTGTTAGAAAATACGTACCGATGAGATTTGGGTTAAGAAACTCCTTTGACGTGATTACGGGTATTTGAATGTTCGCTTGCATAGGTCAAACTACCCGGACCTTTGGCACTATACTTCACAAACGTCTTGCAGTGGAATTTGAAGCTTGCTCCGCACGATCGCTGGTCGTAGTTCCGTAAAAAAAATCTGAAATGTCGGAAAATACGATATTTAGTGTCAAAAAGAGATATATATGCCCCAATTCCTGCACACTCAAAATTATAAAAATCAAACAATACCACTAGAGTACCAACACTGTACTGGAGATCACACAAAGAAAAAACCAAAAAACCTACCTAGGACCCGGCGGCGCCGGAATTTTTAGCAATGTCGCCGGTCAGTTTTAGGAGTTGGGTGCTCGAATTTTTTGTCTACTCTCTAGGCTATATTAGTATTCTATTAGTATACTTTGATTTTTTAATTTGATTATAGAGTGATAGCAGGTTTGAAGGATAGAGAACAAAGTAAAAAGAATGTTTGTTGTGTTTGTTTTAATAGTTAGTTTGTTAGTACGAACCAGAAATAACAATACCTAATGACTACCGACTCCCCGGCAACGGCGCCAAAAACTTGTTGGGACCTCACCCGTGCACGCAAACGCGCATGTTTTGAAAATAGAATCGGTTTTGGAAATGGATGTGCACGTGAGCTCAGTCTCGTTTAAAATTTATAAACCGTAAGTGCACTGCGCGTTGTAGCGAGCTGACGAGTACGAGTCGATCCACAGGGAATTGTGTATTAGGTTTTGTTGCTTAAGGTTCAACAAATAATGAATTGGTTGGTTTGTCACAAAAATATAAAACACGAAAACAAAGAAAATAAGTTAAGAAAGAAATGGCCGTGGCTTTGGCTCAGATGGTCGAATCGCAAAGATTCCTTCGACGCTCCCTTGCTAATGAGTTGTCCGTCCTTGTGTCGATCCCGGCGTGAAGCATGACTTGTCAAGACAGTTGCAGAGCACAAATCATCAAGTTCCCGGATCTCGACTCAAAATACGAAACGAGTCTGTATTGTTCACTTACCGTTTGTATGTCCAAGCTTGAGGTATCAACACTAAGCACAATGGTTAGTAAGCATACGACAACATCAAAAACATAAAGTAGTGAGTGATAGCAATTAGTTTTAGTGTTAAGTTTTCTAAGGTTGGTGATAGTATAGGGTATATGAAAACCGATGATTTGTCAAGCACTTGGTCACAAAATACCGTATCCAAACTTAGCAAATTTAACACCAAATTGATTTTAACTTAAATATTGTGAGATGGGGAAAGTAGTGAATATGGTATATGAAGAGGTTACAAATTAACCATGGTTTCAAAATACCATTTCACATAAATACATAAAACAATCTCTAAGTTAGAATCATATTAAGCATATTAAACATGAACAAGATGAGGAAGAAGGAAAGGTCTTTCATCTCATTTCCTCACCATCACCACAACCAAAGAAAGATTAGTTACACATACTAATAGCAAAAGCAAGCATGCAAGAAAAAGAATTAAAGAAACAAAACAAAAGCAATATTATTTAACACTTGATGTAATTGAGATACAAGATATTGGTAACTTGTTCAACCTCCATAATGAAGCTCTCAAAAGAAAGATTCAAGCGGGAAGAAGAAGAAACCAAGTTAAAGCCCACACAACTTTCATGCTAAACCAAAACTAAAAGAAAACTATGGAATATACATATGGTCCCTTACTCAATATCTGTTCTGGTATTTATAGGCTCAACTCCAGAATAAACAAACAATATGGATGGACTGATGTGACTATAAGAAATGACCAGAAGAAAAATGAGGATAAAAGGAGCTAGGAGACCCGGTGATGCCGGTTTTTTTGTGAGTTCTCGCCGGTCCAAGTCAAGCCAATAGGTATCGTCTTGGTATGGTGGACTTGTGTGCATTCCACTATCACTCTGATGCTGTTTGATTTATCTATATAAGATTGTTTTGCATTCAGAGATTTGGAGGAAAACTTGATGCTTTATATCACATCAATACTTTTTGCATTTATCACACATCACACCCACTTGTCCCACTTATGCCATGGGCAGCCCCTACCTAGGTCCAAGAACTAAAGAGCTATGTGCACACTTGTATTGTGTTGGACCAAAATTGTGTACACATGATTTATTTGCAAAAGAGATCTTTGAATATCGGTCGGTTTTCTATTCTAATTGCAGTGTCGGCTCCCAAACGTTATATCCGTGATTTTGAGTGTGTTTCCAGTATTTTATCATGAATACCTATAATCTGTATTTACTGAGCAAACACTGGTTAATAATAACGTAATATAACAAAATAGATAATAAATGAGTGGTATTAAAATGCAGTTTTCTGTGATGAACACTTATAGACAGTCGTAATGTGACAGTGGAGTGATGTTTCCTAACCACAGGTAGCATGGTTGGCTCTGTCATATACCATAGTTAGCGCACTCTGGGAAGCGGGACATGACACATTGCCCCCAGTATTCCCGCATGAGGCTTTAAAGTGGGCGATGTGCTGATTCGCATTTCCCATCCCATCAAATCTTCTGAATTTGAGGATGACATAACCACTAGGAAACTGTACTAAATCATACCGAGCAGGATATGGACTCCCGCTACTACTGACATCTTTTTGTGCTCCGGCTCCGGCTACCAGTGTTTTGACTCTGTTGGAGACCAAACGCATGATTTGATCTTGCGTTAGCGGGTTTCTATCATCGGTAGTCAAGACATTTCCCGAGATAGGATGCGGCCAACTTTCATGCTGCTCGTCCACCTTTGGATTTGACAGAATAGGCGTCAGCTGCCTCGGGACACCATTTCTCGGTTCATGAGCAGAGCCATGTGCTTGATTGGGCGGCTGAGAGACAATTTGGGCCGTGATCTGTAAGACGACATTTATCAAGTCGTCAATCATTGAGTAGAGCTTGGCCATCTCCTTGTCTTTGTTTCTGAGCTGCTTCTGGAGTTCTTAAGGAAGTTGCTGCACTACGGTCTTGGGACGGAAGATTAGCTCCTCTTCACTTTTCTAGCCTGACTCTACATGGACTAAGGGGTCCTTCTGCCCATCGGCCTCCCCGAGAGGGTTTTCATTATCCTGCGGACGAGGCTGAACTTAGGAAGTGGTGGCCACATTCAAACAAGATTAGGCTTGAGATGTGGTGGCCCCGTCCTTACTCTTGCTGCGTGTTCCCGCCATTTAAACAGTGTGGATCACATATTCAGCCATCTCTTCATCTTTGGCGGCTGATTTCTCGGACTGCCATTGTGGCCCTTCCTTTTCAGGAAAGGACAACCGATTGGAGACGGTTGGCCTAGATGAGTCCTTGGGTAGCGCTGGTGCTTGTTTTCTAGTTTCATCCCGCTGCTTTCGCGCTGCACGAAGTGCTTGGTAAACCACGGAAGAGAGGGTATTGTGCCTTTTGGGCTGGGGCTTGGACATGTCCTTTCATAGCACAGTTCGAATTGCGGTTTTCTTGATTTTGGCAAACATCGCATTCTTCTGAACCCACTTTAAGGATTCGAAAGAATTGCGGATTTTCACGGCTGGCACAACTGTAGTCGCGGAGCAATCCAGGCTTTGGAACTTCATAAAATTCAACTTGGATGGGCCCTTGGCCTTTTTGTTGGCTCTATATCCGAGCCGTTTCTGCTTCAGTTTCTCTGTTTTGAGCGCCTAGCAGGGTTCTGCTCTTTAAGAAGCTGCCTTAGGCTGAGTGATGGGGAGCCTTAAAAGGGAATCCGCTTGCGTGTTCGTTGAAGGCATCGCCTGAGCCTGCTCACTATGTCTGGAGACTTCTTTTGTTCCAACGGCTTTGCCCCCAGTTGGGACCATAGAGAGCCATTCGAACACCGACTTACGCTTTGAGTTGTGGTGCCCTTGTGATCACCACATTTGGCCTCTTACCCTTTGAGATCGATATGGCCACTTGGTTTGCCGGGGTCTCCACTAGATGAGCACTTCCCGTGGGGTAGATGATGATGGAACCAAATTAGCGGGGAGGCTCCTCCTATTGCCTCATGAGACTCGCCGGGAGAATCACGTGAGCGTTTGTCTTGACCATGTAGGTCACCGAAGTTGCGACAGAAACGAAGTTCGTCTTGGGAGACATGGTTGTTGCATTTGAGATTGCAATTGAAAGTGTTAACCTGCAAATAAAAGCATGATTTCAGTGCAGGAAATCGATGTATATGTTGATTGAGTTCACATGAACATTTAACCCGAAATATGGGAGGAGAGAAAAGGTCCCAACGGGCGTGCCAGAATGTGTTGGGTGTTTTTCATCACCCCATCAGGATGGGAATATACATCGCTTATCAGGCGTATATAGATTCCCCTTGCCAAGGGTAGGCTGGGAATTATTAGTTATGGGGATCCGAATCTCCGGCAGCCGCGGACTAACCTGTTGTTAATTACCCCTCGCTTTGAAGCGAGGGAACCTCTGATTGACGGGTAAAACTGGTCATGAGAACTCAATGTGCAGCGTGCGTGTATTGTGTTTTGGAGGGGACTTGAATATATCAGGGGCTATGCAGAGTTTACGGGGGTCCCGCTACCGGGATAGCGGGCTGGGGTTAAGGGGGTAGCATCCTCCTTGCGGGATGCGGGGCAATGCCCCGTTAGAAATTGTTTTTTTCTAACGGGGATGTATTTTTAGTGGAGAACGTTTGAAATAAAAAGGGGTGAGGAGCATCCTAAGGACGTGTAAGATGGCACGCGACCCACTAGCACCCATCGCCTGCGTGCCAGGCGCGTAACCCACTGGCGCCTAGCGCCCGCGTGCACTCATAAAAGGAAAACACACTTGGGGGTCCTCACAACTCCTAAGGAGAAAATACACCTACGAGATCCTTTCGACTCGTGGGGAGAAAATGCTTTTATGAGACCCTTACGGCTCATAAAATCGAAAGCCTTAGGTGATAGGGACCTAAACCTGTCTCCTAAGCCACCGCTCCCCAACGAGCAACGGAAAATGATGGGTAGCTCCTGGCATTACACTTCAGTTTTAGCAGTGCTGATGCCGACCCAAAACCCAAATCCCAAGTCTTCCAAAGTCAAATGATGAATAGCTCCTGGCACCTGTGCTTCAGTGTTAGCAACACTGATGCCGACCTTGATCCTAAAATTCTAAACTTTCGATCCAATAGACCCCTTAGTCGTTAAACTGGGAACAGATGACCTCTAAGTCATTAATTGGGAACATATGACCCCTAAGTCTTTAAACTGAGAACGGAGGAAATCCTTTCATGGCAAATGATGATTCGCTCCCGGTACCATATTCTAGTGTAGCGATGCTGATGCCAAACTAAACCAAAATCCTCAAATCCTCTCATGGCAAATGATGATTCGCTCCCGGTACCATATTCCAGTGTAGCAATGCTGTTGCTAACCGAAATCCCATGTTCTCCACGGCAAATGATGATTCGCTCCTTGTACCATATTCCATTGTAGCATGCTAACGACAAACAAAAACCAAAATTCCAAGTCCCGGGCTCAAAAGCCCTGCTGGACGGATAAGAAACTCCCAAATAAAATCAACAAATCAACCAGTGACCTCCCCGTCGGAATCAAACTCTGCCTCGGATCAATTCAACCAGCGACCTCCCTATCAGAATCAAACTCTGTCCTCGGATCAAGTCAACCAACAATCTCTATGTCAGAATCATGCTTTGTCTTAGAATGTGCCCCATGTCGAAATCATGCTTCGGCTCGGAGTATCCACCTTCCCTGTCGGAATTATGCTTTTCCTGGGAATCAACTTCTACATCGGAACTATGTTTCATTCAGAATATCTACCTCTGCATCGGAATCATGTTTCGTCTCAGAATGTGCCCCGTGTCGAAATCATGCTTCGCCTCGGAGTATCCGCCTTCTCTGTCGGAATTATACTTCACTTGGGAATGAACCTCTGCATCGGACTATGCTTCGGTCAGAATGTCTGCTCTGTGCCGAAATTATGTTTTGTCCCAGGATACACCAGTCCCGTGTCGAAATTATGTTTTGTTTCGGAACCCTGTGTCGGAATCATGTTTCGTCTCAGAATGTGCCCCGTGTCGAAATCATGCTTCGCCTCAGAGTATTTGCCTTCCTTGTCGAAATTATGCTTCGCCTGGGAATCAATCTCTGCATCGGAACTATACTTCGGTCAGAATATCTTCCCTGCACCGGAATTATACTTCGTCTCAGGATATACACATCCTGTGTCAAAATTATGCTTCGCCCCGGATCCCTGCATCGAAACTATGCTTCATCTCAGAATATATTCTCCCTTTGGAATTATGATCCACTCCACAGAAAGATGCTCCGATCCCAGAATTATGCTCCTGGAATTTTGCTCCGCTCCTTTGAATGATGCTCCGACCTCCAGAATTATGCTCCGCACCTAGGAATGATGCTCCGATCCCCGGAATTATGCTCTGCACCTTAGAATTATGTTCCACCTCGAAGTTAACCCTTATGCAAAAGAAGATCCATCAATTTCACGCACACAAGGGCAATGGTTGATCCCATAACCATTGGTGTTTGACACCATAGATTGTATACAGGTGCTCATTGGAGACTGGGTACACCGAACGGACTCGCCGAGAACTCCTAGATAGTACCGTAGAGTGCTTTTCGTCATCCTATAGAGATAGGAATACGCGCGCTTGTCAGGTGTATACATATTTTCCCTATCTAGGGTAGGTTGGGGTTTATTGATTGTGGGGATCCGAATCTCCAGCACCCATGGACTAAGCTGTCATTAATTACCCCTCGCCTTTGGAGCGAGGGAACCTCCGATTGACGGATCAAACTGGTCATGCGAACTCGATACGCAGAGCGTGTATGTGTGTGTCTTAAGGGGTTTTGGGTATATCGGGGGTCTCGCAGAGTTTACGGGGGTCCCGCTACCCGGATAGCAAGCTAGGGTCAAGGGGGCTAGCAGCCCCTTTGCGGGGTGCAGGGAAGTGTCCCATTAGAAATTTTTTCCAATGGAGGATGTGTTTTAAGTTTGGAGCATGTATGAAAAAGAGGGGTGAGAAGCGTCCTAAGGACGCGTGAGATGGAACGTGGGCGCTGGGCTCCAGCGGGGTGCGTGCATGGAGTGTGGGTGCCAGCTGGTCACGCACCCTGCACGCGGGCGCCGGGCGCCCGCGGGAAAAGGGGTTTAGCCCATGGACTGGGAATTGAACTCCCTAGTGACTTTTGGAGTTAAACTTCTAAAAAAGGGATCTTTTTGTGGAGTTAAACTCCTAAAAGATCTGGATTTTTGGGGTTCAACTCTTTCGAGAATTTGGATCTTGGAGTTGAGATTTTCAAAAATTGGTTTGGAGTTAAACTCGTAAAGAAAAGATTCTTGTTCGGAGTTAAACTCCCAATAGATTTTCAGAGATGATGAAAATGGACCCCTTTCATCTCCCTTGAGCCCTGGATCTTCTCTTGAGATTTGGATCTTCCCAAACTATGGTTTTTGGAGATGAGTCTCCTTCTTCTTCCTTTCTGTTGGCTGGATCTTAGAGAAAAAGGGGGTAAAACTTAAAATTCTCCCATTTTAGAAATTTAATAGGAGATCTGAGCTCCTCTTCAAGGATTTTATGGTGAAAAACTATTTCTTTTTGGAAAAAGAAGAGTTAAAATCTTGATTTAATTCAAAAGAAGAAGAAGGTTTAAAACCTTGAGGAAGGAGAAGGAGGCATAGAATCCTAGAATTTTTAAGAGAATGAAAATTTTTATTGATTTTCTCATCATGTTTACCTTTTATAAGCTACACACTTTAAATATAGCCCCTTAGGTTTTTTTAAATGGCACTTGTACCTCCCAATACCTCATGTTCTTATTTCTTTTTGCACATAAGCCATGGGGTTTACAAAATTTTGGCTTTTTGCCCATTTTTCATATATTTATTTCTAAAAATTGCATTTAAACTAATTTATTACCTTCTTTTTGGCATCAAGCCGGCCCCTTCCATGCTTGGTCTTGACTTGGGTTTGGACCCACTTGGCTTGAGCTTGGGCCTACTTGCTTGGGTTCGGGCCCACTTGGTTGGGGGTTGACTGAATTTGACTTGGTCAACCGGGGTGTAATTTTTGACCCCAACAGGTACCATACCTATTGTCAGATAGCAATTCTCTGGTGACACTAGTAAATGTTAGTCTATAAATCTGAGATCGTCATAGTGTCTTATGTGGTTCCCACTGTGCTTAGATTACTTCCCTACCACGGCTCTACTGAGTCGTGTAAACATGTAGTAGTTGGAATCATATGGAGGCAGTGAGCGATATGAGGGTTTTCGTCTCACCCGGTATTGCGAGTTGATGTTTTTATATATGTGATTGTCAATAACCGTAAGTCCTAGCTACGGCTGATGAGATTTACTGATAAGTGTTATCAGTAGTTTCTCGATTGATTATAGGCCACACATCGGTATGACTTATTGGGTTATTGGAGTCTGACGATACCATTTCCCAGATCTGATATATAACATATCGGACAAAGAGACTGGACTGCATAGTAAGTGTCGTTTATAAGCTCTATAGGGAGTTTGGACAAGTTTGCTTGTTGATCTTCTATTTCGTTCAATACCTGGGTAGCCGTTACATATAGCTAGTACCACAGACGCGCTTGTGAATACTGGATGTGATCCTATAATTCACTGCCAGCATATTATCGAGTCTTTAAAGTCCCATACAGAGGGTGTCTTTACTTAGGCAAATAGATTGTAGTGGCAGTATGTAGATACCCGCGGGAGTTTGATTAAAATAGTATATTTGATATACTAATTTTTAATCGGGCGTTTATTAATACTAGCAAACTTTATGAAAGCCGGTATATTAAATCAAGTGTTGATTTAATATTATATATATATATATATATATGTTACTATTATTATCTTATTCTATTTTATTCTCTTTAATGTTTGCATTTTATTTTAAATGCAAATGTTTAATTATGTTACCTTAATTAATTTTGGTTCTTTTTAAAATTTTAATTTTGGTTCTTTTTAAAATTATCTTGTGCCATGAGATGAGCATAATAAAAACTTATTCTCATTTGATGACATGTGTAATCAAGAGAAGAGGGTGGATAGGTGGAGAAGAGAAGAAAAATGGATGGTTGAGATTATTACTTGGTTATGTTAGGACACACACACATACACACACACACACATACAACTATTCATTTATTCTTCTAATAATTTTTATTAGCTTCTGTCTCCTCCATTTCTCTAGCTCTCTACTTAAAATATAAGAGAATTAAATTAGGATTAATTCACTACAACACTTCATCTAAAATCCTTGCAAGAAGAAGGAGATAGCTTCAAAAGTTGAAGCTTGGAGCTCAAGTGGAGGTATCCTCAAGGTGAATTATTTTTTACTTGGAGATCTTCAACAAGCTTGTTCCTTTCACCACTTGGAGCTTAGGAGGAGTTCATAGGAGCTACTAAGAAGCTTTGAACAGAAAGACTTCACTACAAAGGTTGTAATCTATTTATAGCAGATAAAAAGCTCTCTTTTTGTTATCAAGTTTAAGATTTTAGTCATGATCCTATAGTTTGTGGAGTTTTTGCTCTCTAGGTTTTTTGAAAACCATTCTTGCTTGCTTCTAAATTCACATTAGAGTGCCAAAAACTCAATAAAATTGGTATCAGAGGCTAACTAAAACATTAAACTTGAGTTTGTAATTTGAAAACTAGTTTTGTGAAAACTAATTAGCTTTTAACCCAAAAATCCAATTTTTAGCCTACGTTTGGGACTCCGAGAAGTTTAGTTTTGGATCAAAGTTTCACCCGGAGGTTATATGCATCACCGGATATTCCATGAGGGCCGAGGAGGAGGGACTGACTCCAAGACCATGGAGTAGTGTCCTTGGGGGTCCCCCTAAGCTGAGAGCACCTTTTGGGGTGCTCTCAGTTTGGGGGTCCCCCCCGGGGCCACTACTCTAATGGCCTCAGAGTTGGGGCACCCCTTCACCCCCGGCTGACTTTTGGCGAAGCCTTTGGAATTTCGGCAAAGTCTCGGTTTGTTTTCATGGAGAATTGTTCTCTGTTTATTGCTTAAAAGTTAGAATTTTTGGCCGGGCATGTATTTTAGATTATGTGATAATCCGGTATAGATGCCTAGCATTTTTAGGATTCTAATCATTACAAGTTTTCGATTTTTTCCTCTGCGACAAAAAGTATCATAGCATTGTAAAATCTTGACTGTTGGGTATATGAACAATGAACGAGGTTACGAACTTGATACTTGCTTTGATGATGTTTGTCATGCCCCGCTTTCCAGTGTACGGGTAAGGAGACGCGACGGGCCACGCGGCGTATTTACTCATAAGTAAACGCGCTAAGCGTATTTAAGCAATATGATAAAGTACACAAGAAGAGATGTAAAAGAAATGAACAGCAATTCTTTACAAGTACAACTGGAAATGTAAATACAGGAATAGAAAGTAATGCCTAAATAATGGTATAACTGAAATGAAAAGTATATACAAGTAAATTCTAATGCTCAGGGTCTTCTGTGAACTGCCCCAAGTGCTTCTGGCTTGTCTCGAACTCCTCAGAGTCGGGTCCTCCTGACAACATCCTTGAGAATAAGAGAAACATGAATGTCATCAGCGAACAATCGCTCGGTAAGTCCCAAAGAAACAAGGAGAAGAATAGACAGAGAATAGAATAGGTGAAGTAGATATGTTATATTTGTTATACTAACGTAGTTGTTGTAACTTAGTACAGAATATGCCAGTGTATAGGAGAGAAGTCCAACTTACACTGTGGACTTTGGTAACCCGTAGTACAAGGCTCTGTCGATAATACCACGGAACAACGATATGGATGTAATTACATCTTTTAGTGACCACCTTGTGCCACCTTTAACATGTTCCGAACCAGCCTACCCCTTTATAAACCCCGTAATATTTATTGTACTGATTGCATTGTATTGTCTTGTAGTAAATGGAAGACTTGCCGAAACCATGATATCATGTAAACGGAATGGATATAAATGGACAGTCATTTAATCAGAGTATATACATGGTTCGGTTCAAGTCATGTTCATGTTGATATGGATTGTATTCTGGTATTCGTGGATTCATGTTGTATTGTAGTTATACTTGAAAAGAATTCAAGTAAGATTGTATTCCGATTTGACCATGACTCGAACTGAGTCCAACTTTTAAACAGAATTGAAGTCCTGATTATTTTGGAGTTATCGGCAACTGCTGCACATGGACGGCAGGATTTGTGTCTTTTTCCAAGACAATTACCGTATGATAACACCATTGTTAGGTTGTCTACCTTAGATAGGAAAACATCCATATTCTCCGGCTCCCTGAGGCTCAAGAGAACTGGCCCCGCTTAAACCTATGTTTACTAGGGTCCTTATTGTAAATTAATATAACTTGAGGGGTTTTTTAGAAAACTAGTTTTGATATATTTTCAAAATACTCCTCAAGTATTTAATTATTGTCTTTAGGGTTTTTATAAATGTAATTTTTATAAGGTGAAATATTCTAGTGGATATAACCTCGATTATATGGTATTTTAGTGTAATCTTGGAATTGTATTGAATTGTAAAATTAGTTTCATGAAATTGATGATTCCTTTGATTTAGAAAATATAGAATATATATATTGTATATTTAAAGTAGATATTTTGATAGTAATTTATATTATTTATAAAAATAGAACTTATTTATTAAATAGAAATCACATTTTTCTTAAAAATTTCATTAAAAATTCTATCGAGATTAAATGCTCCTTGCAGAGGTCTGCATCTCGCTCTACTAAGCCCGAGGATGTGCGACAACCCGCACCATCCCGATCGGGGTTCTCCAAAATGGGTTGTAAAGGTGTATTTGCAAGGAATTAAGTAATACACTTTTAAAGAAATCGGTTTTTGAATGTTTATGGTATTTAATCGTAAACTCGTATTTTTCCATAACTAATGTCCCAAGAGATATCGTGCTATGTCAAAAATGTGTGTTGTGATAAGATATGTCATTACCTCATGAGTTTTCTAAAGGTAATACAGTTAAATTGATTAAACAATGTCGTATGTAACATGATGGTATTTTACCGTAAAGATGGAATAGAAGTTCCAATACGAATTATTTTGAGATGAAACATTTTGTGAATGTTGTATTATGTTTCTTAAACAATATACAAAAAGATGGTGAATTTGTTCTAAAGAAAAATTGTGTTTTTAGTTAAAATAGAATTGGAAGTCGGATTAACTCTGCTTCCGAATAGTTTTGAAAAATGATTTTGTTTTAATAGAAGAGAAGGGGGAAAGTAGGTGCTTACAGATTAAAAATAAAGAGGGGAGATGGAGGAAGCTTTTGGAACTGTCGGGGCGTCGTCTCGTCGCCGGATTCTTCCCGAAATTTTGACCTTTGCTAACTCCACTTGTATAACTTTGGACTTAGAAATTTTTAGAGAGTTTTAGAATGGGAATTCTGAATGAGGAGGGGTGAAAAATAGTATGGTATTTATAGAGAAAATTCTGGTTTAGGGTAATGAAGAATGAATTAAAAATGAATTAATGTTTGGAGTTAAAAGGTGAATTTAATCTCTCTGTTAATTTACAGAGGAATCAAACAGCATGGGGGTAGTGGGGTAGGCTAAAAGGTGACAGGGTAGAAAAATTCAAGCATTAGCCATGGGGGGACCGGTGGCACCAGCCCTAAGCCTGATCTCACCGGTCGTTTGGTGGGGTCGGGGGCTGGATGCTTGCTACGTGTCATGTTCAGTGTGTACAACATTTTCCACATATTTGTTTTATTTGTGACTTTTCATTTTATGTGTAGTGCACATATAAACCTTTGGGGGTTCTAAAAGATTAAAAAAAATCAATTAAAAATATATGTGGCTGGGGGGATTCGAACACAGAGGCTATGTCACAGCAGTGCAAGACTTTACCTATGAGCTTCAAGTGCTTTCTTGCTGTTTAAAAGCAAATCAAATTTATAACTTGTACTCAGGCTTAGATATTCCTTTCTGTATTTTTGAAAAAATTATATACAGAAAGTTTATAGTTGTTACATTCTACCCTCCTACTAAAAATTTCGTCCTCGAAATTTATAGAAGGAAAGTGTAACAGATTCAAAGCAATTTGGTGATAGAACTATTGATAGTGCATAAAAATATTTGAAAGAACGAAAGAATGCAAAAGTTTTGGTAAGATTGAAAAAGATGTGAGGGAATTACCAAAATTAACTTGGTCTACAATCTCGGCTTCTACGACTGCTAAAGTGAAAGCCTGACGCCGGGATACATTCCTCCTAGCTGGAGGCACATTCCTCTATCCTTGGGGCATGTTCCTCTGCTCTCGAGGCATGTTCCTCAGTACCTGATGGAATTGGCGATTAGGCTGTGTAGGAGGTCCACGTGGAGGTGGAGCTGGGAGAGCAAGACGAGGTGCCGGAGCCTGGATAGCTGGCCGCTGTGGATAAGTGTTGTGAGTTGGAATTGGGTTGCGTCTATAAGGACATGTTCCAATTCTATGATTGGATGCGCCACAAACTAAGCACAGGCCTTTTGCATGCCTACAGTCCTTCCACAGGTGTCCATCCCTCTTGCAGCAGAAGCAAAAATCTGGACTTGGACGGTTATTTTTTTCTTCCGGTCTCTTGGGTTCAAAAGTTGGCTTTGGAGAGGCTCCTCCTGCCATCTGAGTGGCAGGGCGCTTCACTCTGGCAAATTGGGGTCTGCTCTTCTTCTTCACCACTGCCTCATATCGACGTGCAGCTTTCAGGGCCAATTCTTGGGTTGTGAAATCCCCTGTAGCTAAAGCAGCTTGGATCTCTGGATCTAACCTTTGTTGAAATTGTCTTGACCTGATCTCAGCAGTCGGTATCAAGTGTGCCGCGAACCTGCTGAGCATGGTAAACTTAGCATCATACTCATCCACAGATTTGGTCCATATCGAACCCTGTTGTAGATGGATGAATTACTGCTCCATATCAAATCGGGCAGTCTCTGGAAAGTACATCACGTCGAACATGTCGCGAAAGGTCTTCCATTCGATCGGCTGGTCAAGACGGTTTTCTTCCGTCTTCCACCAAACTCGGGCGTTGTCAGTGAGTTGCAGCTTCGCAACTTGTACCCAAGTGATCTCTGGCACTTGTGCTGTTGCTAAATCATCCTCAATGCTCTGAGCCTATTCTTCCGCTTCCAGAGGGCTCTCTTTTCCTGAAAAATTGCTTTGGTTGTAATGCCAGGAATTGCTTTACTCCAGGCACTTCTGCTTCTGAACGGTTCAGTAATATAGCAGTCTGCTGCTGCTTTCCTTCTAGGAGGCTTCAGATTGCCTCAAGTAGTACCGTCTGCTCATTGATCGGATCAGTAACGGTAAGCGTAAGCGGTAGAGGTGGTAGTGTGTTGTTGATGTTGGTGCTAGTATTGTTTGGAGAATCCATAATCTTGAAAGAAAAATAGGATTAGGATAGATTCAAGATATATGAAATTGTAAAATTCAAGGAATATGAAATGTAAAGAATGTTTTAGTTGCTGATTCTTGTGTTACATTGCTTAGGACTTCATGCATAATTGACCTGCATGTCCATGCAGAACTGACCTGCATGATAGGGTTCCATGCAGCACTGACCTGCATGGGCCACAACAAAACCTGTCACGCCCCGCTTCCCTGTGTACGGGTAAGGAGACGTGACGGGCCACGCGACGTATTTACTTAGAACTAAACATGCTAAGCGTATCTAAGCAATATAATAAAGTGCATAAGAAGAGATGTAAAAGAAATGAACAACAACTTTTATTTATTTAACAATTCTTTACAACTACCACTGGAAATGTAAATACAGGAATAGAAAGCAATGCCTAAATAATGGCATAACTGAAATGAAAAGTATATACAAGTAAAGTCTAATGCTCAGGGTCTTTTGTGAACTGCCCCAAGTGCTCCTGGCTTGTCTCGAACTCCTCAGAGTCGGGTCCTCCTGACAACATTCCAAAGAAGAAGAGAAATATGAATGTCGTCAGCGAACAATCGCTCGGTAAGTCCTAAAGAAAGAAGGAGAAGAATAGACAGAGAGTAAAATAGGTGAAGCAGATATGTTATATTTGTTATACTAACGTAGTTGTTGTAGCTTAGTACAGAATATGCCGGTGTATACAAGAGGAGTCAAACGTGTTAGTTATATGTATGCCCTAGAGGCCATTATTGTACATACGATATATATTGTAGTGGATGCTTGGACATATATAGGGAGGACTTTCTTGCTCGACATGATAGTATGTTATCTGGTTGCTCTTTGTCTTAACATGTACACTGATTGTCTGTATGTTACATGTTGATAAATCCCTTAGGATAAGTACTTGACTACCAGGATTATGATTCAGATCATACTAGTGGGGACAGAGTAGTCGGTAAGTACATCCTTCAAATGTTCCTAGTCGTAGGTGTATCGAGACAGGGCATCGATATACCAGAGTAGACTAGCATATACCTTCTCGACGCATGTAGATGGGCGATGGATGATCCCATATCCATTGGTGTTTGACATCAGAGATGGTATACGGGTGCTCAGTAGAGACTGGGTACACTGAACGGACTCGCCGAAAACTCCTAGATGGTATTATACCTATCGTCAGATAGCGGTTCTCTGGTGACACTGGTAAAGGTTAGTCTGTAAACCCGAGATCGTCATAGAGTCTTGTGTGATTCCCACTGTGCTTTGATTTCCACCTTACCACGTTCAAGAGAACGTGCAAAATGGTGGCTTTTGGGCACAGTCCCGAATCACATGGAGGCAATGAGCGATAGAAGGGGTTTCGTTTCTCCCGGTATTGGGGTTGATGTTGCGCTGTGCTCGATTGGCTATAACAGAAAGTCCCTGGGCGGGCTGATTCAGAGATATATTGGTAAGTATTATCAGTAGTTTCTCAACCCGTTATGAGCCTCACATCGGCATGACTTATCGAGTTACTGGGATCTGACGTTTACCACCCCTAGATGAGATATGCGACATATCAGACGAAAAGACCGGACTGTACAGTAGTGTTATTGATTGGATTCGCAGGAGTATGAGCAGGCTTGCTTGTTGATCTTCTGATCGCTCAATACCCGGGTGGCCGTTACGTTTAGCAGACCGCTTGCGGCTTATGCGTATTTGATATGATCATCACCTACTACCGGCGTATTGACGAGTCTTTAGAGTCCTATACAAAGGTTTTCTGGCTCAAGCGAAATGGAGTAGGAGCACATATGTGATATGTGCGGGACCGAGATTAATACGATATGTGATACCGTATTATATTCTCGCGATATGTGACATAGGTCGGTTATATAAGATATAGCCGGGTTATCAGATCAAGTGTTGATTCGATAAGTTGTTGCATTTAATATTAGTCGGTTATATGAGATATAGATGGATTATTAAATCAAGTGTTGATTTAGTAATTTAATGTATAATTATATATTTAATATATTAAGTTACATTAACTAATACTTGCTCACTTATGATTTCTTTTTCTCACTTTTGGCCACGGTATTTTGATATGATCAAAAGTCTGCCGCAATCACATAGCGTACGCGGATACTCGCTGAGTAACCTTACTAGATAGCCACGCCCCATAGCCCCGACCAAGTGACTGTAGGAGAACCCCGTCACCAAAAGCATCCGTTCGGGTGCTCGCGGCAGCGGTGTTCCGCCTTAGTACACTTTGTCGACGGCATCGGGGGGTGCGGCCGTCTGCTAAAGTTTTCGACGAGCATTCGATCAGGTTATTAGGAATCTTGTTGAATTACCTGACAGGTTATTGGAAAGTGTTTTCAATATTGAGACTAAAATATGGGGTTTATAATTGTTAGGCATGCGATGTCTAAGGAATTCATTTGGTTAGGCATGAAATCCAATATATGTGATACATTGGGCTTATGATGTCAAGGTGGTTGCGGATTCCAACTGTTGTAGTTTTTCACTTTCTTTTCTGCCACCGTAAGTGTAATATGTAGTGTATCGCCGGTTTCGTTGCTATACGTCAACGACAATTGGGATACACATATTTACTTACGTTGATGACATGTGATGTTATGTGTTGCTGAGATATGTTATATTGGATCATCGTGTTTTGAATAGCCAGGGGTTTTTATGTGAGATGAGAGTTTTTATTTTCATTCATGTAAAAACTTATATGTAATATTCTTTTATTGGGGCACTTCCAGGTTGAGGAAGATGTCACTGTTGATATATATTATTTACTTTTCCGCATTAGGATAGACCCAAGACGAGGAGCACAAGTAATTGGGTTCTAGGGTCCAGTGGGAGACCATCTCGAGGAGTCGAGACCGGGTCTCCTAACTCTAGAATTGGTAAGGTTGCTTGCCGCTCTCGTAGGGGTCTAGAGATGTGGGTTTGGCTATTCATCACAACCGTGGGATCCGTGTTTTATACATGCTTAATTTAAAACACGGAAATCCTAGTATATCCAATATTTCATATGTTATCTTCTGCTGCTCTGTGATGTGATCACTATGAAATGTTCAGACGAATGCCTATATTATATATATGATACATATTATATATTGTTGCTTTCGTTTCATATGTGATGCTTAGGAAGCATATTATGATGGGACTTCATTAATGAGATTAATGAAATAAAAGAAACCTAAAAGATGTTGTAGAAACTTATTTTAAAAACTGGTAGCTCTAGTTCTTGCTTTACATAGCGGTATTCCTTGTAGAATATCCGGCGCCTTATTCGATAAGGAAAGAGCCGAGATCCCTTCACCGGGAGTGACCTCTTTAGCAAAACTAGCAGATGCTACAACCCTTGGTTTGTCTTTTAATTACTTCTATAGTTTTTGCTTTGTATAGTGGTATTTGTGAAATATCCTGCCCCTTATTCGATAAGAAAAGAGCCGAGATCCCTTTACCGGGAGCGACCTCTTTAGCAAAACTAGTAAAAGTCTAAAAAACACTCCATTTTAAATCACTCGATTCTACAACGAGATCAAGTTCATACGCAAAGGGTTTTCTTAAAAACCTGTCGTAGCCCTCCGTCATTTTAGATAAGTACTTCATAGTATTCGTGCTACGTTTGTTGGTTTTCATCAAGGCGTAGTGTGCGGTAGCTATTTATGCTTATCTGCAAAAACATATGATGCGATTGAGTTAGGGTAGTCATGCAACTTTGTTGGATTTCGTCAAGGGTCGTGCGGGTGGGTTTAATTCAATCATGAAATGTACAGGTTGAACTTGACTAGCAGCCTATGGTTTGTTGGCTTTCGTCAAGGTCATAGGAAGGTAGGGGCAAAATATTATCGGGAATTTCAAGTGTTGAAATTTGCAATGAGATTGCATACCTTCTATAAGATAGTTGGATCCCGATACCCACTGCGAGTAAGAGTTACTCCTGAAAGAGTTTTACACATTACAATTAGCCGATCAAAATAGGTGTCTAGAAAGGTGTTAACGGGGTTATGCCCTAGAAAAACGAGGTTTATTTTAATTAGGTCCGTGCGAAAGCATGCGGAACCTCCCTCAAAGTACCGGCACTGGCCTGGCTGAAAGATTGACGAACTTGTAGGGTGTAATTAATCCCGACTAGTCTTTTCTTTTAGGGTTTGAAGAAAGGTTTGATAAAAACAGTGGGAGCCGTCCTTATTAGATAAAATTATAACTAATCTAATCTTGCAAGAGCATACGCAGAGCGTTTTCTTCTCTCTTTCTCTCTCTCTCCAGGTAGCGACCATGTCACGTCTTAATCAAGATAATAATATGGATGTATTGACCGAACCCGCTTGTTATACTAAGCTGGGGAACGTTGATCCCGCTCAAACTTATAAATGTTATAAGACCGAATAGGAAATATGGGATTACCAGGATTCCCGTGCCACCCAAATGATGAAAGTGCATGCTGATGCATCTTCTTTGGGTATGTTCATTACCAAGAACTGTTTCTCAGTATCCTCTACGTCCTGGGTATGAGATACCGGATCAGGATCCCATATATGTAATCTATTATATGAGCTACAGACAGGTAGAGGACTGGAAATGGGTGATAAGTTTCAAGTGTTGGAAATGGTGCAAGTGTTGCAGCCAAGCTTGTTGGCAGTTATCACCCAGTATTACCAAATACATTGATTCTGAACGAATATTATTAGATACCGAACCAGATATACAACATCATATCAGTCTCTTTATTATGTAAAGAAGGATATAATTTTGTATAGTTGGATAATGTTTTGAACATTTCCTATATCAAGAGTTGATCGGTTCATGCACGTTATCTAAAAGCATATACGTTCTAAATCAAACCACAGTTTTTAACGTACATAACACACATAAGAGGAAGAGTTCAGAGATGAACGAATCCTTCTTAAGGTATTGTAGACTAGGTTATATCAATGCGACTCAACTAGTTAACTTACATTTAGATGCATATTTAAATCAGTTTGAATTTACATCTTGTGAAACTTGCCAGTCATGTCACAAAGATAAGATGACCATAGCTCCGTTTATTGGAAATAGAGAAAGAGTTAGTGAACTCTTGGGATTAATACATGATGATGTATGTAAGTCCCCTGTCTACACATACCATGACCAGTTCTTTGTACTTCATTACATTCACTGATGATCTCTCAAGATTCGCACATGTGTTCCTGTTGAAACACAAGTCTGAAGTTTTTAAGAAATTCAAAGAATATAAGTTAGAAGTAGAGAACCAAAAAGGGTATAAGTATTATGTCCATTGATTTGATCAGGGAGAAGAATACTTGAGCACAGAATTCCTGGACTATTCTAAAGGAGAATGAGATTCTCTCTCAGCATTACTCCTCCGTATACACTACAACACGTCGGTGTATCGGGATGGAGCAATCATATTCTATTAGATATGGTGCGCTCTATGATGAGTACTACTGAGTTTCCTATTTCCTTTTAGAGAGTTATGCACTTGAGAAGCTGTATATCTATTGAATGGGGTTCCAACCAAATCAGGAGCTTACCACTCCATATGAGATATGGTATGGGAAGTGCCCATCTCTTAAGTAAGTTAAGATTTGGGGTTGTTTGGCCTATGTGAAAAGCAAAATCCGGACAAGCTTGAGGCAAGGTCAGTTCTTTGGAAGTTTGTTGGATATCCCAAGCATTCGCAAGGGAATATCTTCTACCTCACCGAGGAACAAAAGATGTTATATTTCTCGGCATGCCACCTTTTCAGAAAATGAATTTATTTTGGAAACAAATTTGTGGTCATGAGGTAGAACTGGAAGAAGCTCCAGCTATATAAACTACAGCTGATGATTTAGTAGAACCGGAGAATTCAATAGTTTCGAACGAATCTCAGTCTCTCCGCCGATCTAGTAGGGTTCCTCACCTACCTGAGAGATACTTCGGTTTTCTCAATGACAGTAAGAGAGAGGATTGCATCATGAGATGACGACCCAACTAGTTTCGAGCAGGCCATCAAGAGAGGCGACTCTGTAAGAATGGTTGGATGTTAAGCGATCTGAGATGGAATCCATATACACTAACAAAGTATGAACTTTGGTTGCTATATCTGAAAGGTTAAATTCTCATCAGGAGCAAGTATATCTTGAGAAGATTACTTGGTCTAGATGGAAAAGTTGAGACTTTCAAAGCTAGACTTGTTGTAAAAGGTTCTCGTCATCGATCAGGTGTGGTTTATATTGAAACCCTTCCTCCAGAAGCTATGCTTAAGTCCATCCAAATCCTACTTGCCATTGCTACATACCATGACTACGATATCTGGCGGTTAGGTGTTATGACTGCTTTTCTAAATGGTGATTTAGAAGAGATTGACTATGAGTACACAGCCAGAGGGCTTCGTAGACAGTGGGAGCAGCGGAAATATGTGCAAGTTGCTTTACGGGTTAAAGCAGGCATCGCGGAGTTGGAACATCTATTTTGATATGTTAGTCAAAGCGTTTGACTTCATCAAAATAGTAGATGAACTTTGTATATACAAAAAGGTAGAAGAGAGTAAGGTGGTCTTCCTCATATTGTATATAGATGACATACTCTTGATAGGGAAGGTGTTTTCTATGCTTCACTTGGTCAATCTCCTCTTATCACATAGATTCTCCATATAGGATCAAGGTGATACCTCCTAAATCCTGGGTTTTGGATCTATGAGATAGATCTAAGTGGATGTTAGGATTCTCACTAGGTGTAGTGAGATGGTATCAATCGATCCTGGGGAGAATCACTGAATAGCTTCTAGGGTGGTAAGGACGACTGAAAGTCAGTCACAGGCATTGTCTTCACCCTCAGTAGAGGGATGGTATGTTAGAAAAGTTCCAAGCTAGATACCATGACAAACTAGACGATAAAGTCTCGATATATCGCTACCAAAGAGGCAGTCTGGGTGTATATTAGTTTATGAGATGAACTTCGTTCCTACCATTGTGTGACAATGGAGTTGTGGATTATGCCTAGGAACCCCCGTCCCATCAGTGATCCAGACATATTCTAAGGCAGTATCACCTGATCATGGAGATGGTTGATCTTCAAGAAGATCGAGCTTAGGAGAGTAGACTACAGAAGACAACACGGCAGATCCACTCACAAAGGTCTTTTCCCAATAGATACTTTTATGGGATGGTTGAGTATGAGATACTTCAACCACTGTTGATTGTTGGGTATTAGATACTACAACAGATGGTCCTAGTGCAAGTGGGATATTGTTAGTTATATGTATGCCTTAGAGGCCATTACTGTACATACGATGTATATTGTAGTGGATACTTGGACATATATAGGGAGGACTTTCTTGCTCGACATGACAGTATGTTGTCCGGTTGCTCTTTGTCTTAACATGTACACTGCTTGTCTCTATGTTACATGTTGATAAAGCCCTTAGGATGAGTACTTGACTACCAGGATTATGATGCAGATCATACTAGTGGGGACAGAGTAGTCGGTAAGTACATCCTTCAAAAGTTCCTAGTCGTAGGTGTATCGAGACAGGGCATCAATATACCAGAGTAGACTAGCGTATACCTTCTCGACCCATGTAGATGGGCGATAGATAATCCCATATACATTGGTGTTTGATATCAAAGATGGTATACGGGTGCTCAGTGGAGACTGGGTACACTGAACGGACTCACCGAGAACTCCTAGATGGTATTATACCTATCGTCAGACAGCAGTTCTCTGGTGACACTGGTACAAGTTAGTCTGTAGACCCAAGATCGTTATAGAGTCCTGTGATTTCCACTGTGCTTTGATTTCCATTTTACTATATTCAAGAGAACGTGCAAAATGGTGGCTTTTGGGTACAATCCCAAATCACATGGAGGCAATGAGCAATAGGAGGGGTTTCGTCTCTTCCAGTATTGGGGTTGATGTTGCGCTGTGCTTGATTGGCTATAACAGGAAGTCCCTGGCCAGGGCTGATTCAGAGATATACTGGTAAGTGTTATTAGTAGTTTCTCAACCCGTTATGAGCCTCATATCGCACGACTTATCGAGTTACTGGGGTCTGACGTTTACTACCCCTAGACGAGATATGCGACATATCAGACGAAGAGACCGGACTGTACGGTAGTGTAACTGATTGGATTCGCAGGAGTATGAGCAGGCTTGCTTGTTGATTTTCTGATCACTCAATACCCGGGTGGCCGTTACATTTAGCAGACCGCTTGCGGTTTGTGGGTGTTTGATATGATCATCACCTACTACCAGCGTATTGACGAGTCTTTAGAGTCCTACACAGAGGTTTCCCGGCTCAAGCGAAATGGAGTAGGAGCACATATGTGATATGTGCGGGACCGAGATTAATACGATATGTGATACCGTATTCTATTCTTGCGATATGTGACATATGTCGGTTATATGAGATATAGCCGGGTTATCGGATCAAGTGTTGATTCGATAAGTTGTTACATTTGATATTAGTCGGTTATATGAGATATAGCCGGATTATTAAATCAAGTTTTGATTTAATAATTTAATGTATAATTATATATTTAATACATTAAGTTACATTAACTAATACTTGCTCGCTTATGATTTCTTTTTCTCACTTTGTGCATAAGTATATATATGATATATATTTGCGTACATGATTTTGTGTCATGCTTGATGATACATGCAACTTGGGTGTGTGTGTGACTTACACCATGCTAGGGATTATCTAGGGTTTTATTTATTTAAAGTTATCCAAAAATGAGTTGGACTTTGTCATGGCTCAAAGCTTATAGAAGCTTATGGATGCTTTGACTTAGTCTACTATTTTTGTTTTGCTTAAGATATTTATAAACCCAACCAATTATCCTAACCATGGTTATATCTCTATAAGGGTTAGAATAGGATGCTTAACTCACCCATGGTTGCCATTCACACTCTCTAATGAGTTCATTCTTCTTCTTCATCAAAAGAAAAGGCTCACTAAGTTTTTCTAAGTGATGAATTAGTTTGAGAAAAATAAATCTAAAGTGAACCCACTTTCTATTTCATCATTCTCTACTACTTGCCATTTAGTATAGGGTGTTTGCTTCACTAATTCCACAATTAGTGAAGAGATAGCTTAGGTTCGTGTCTCCTCGACGTAGATCATTGTTCATATCAGATTTTTGCATTTTTATACCGCCCAATTTTTATCATATTGCTTATCGGTAGGTACTCTTGAGCCGTGTTTGCTAGTCAATTGCAGGATACAGGTTCTCGGCTCTAAATGGTGAAATTCATGGAAAAACACGACAAATTCCGGATTCCTGCCAACCACAGATAAAACACGGGTCTCCGCTCTCTATCCGTATGTTGCCACACACCAGTTTAAGAGACAAAATGGCAAATCAATGTCATTTTCATGCACAAGGCTCAATGGCAACATAAGATCCAAGAAATCTACGCGGAGCTCGAGGAAATCATGACAAAAGGATCCACATCCAATCACCTTTTGATTTGCTGAAATTCTGGAGAAATTGTGAAGAGCTTCTGAGAAAAATCACATACCATACTGAAGTACAATGAAAACCAGGAAAAACTACAAAACACGAGGGCCCAATTCCATACTATGGCCACGGAACCGCGGCCTAAGCATGCTTAGGCCGCAGAACCGCGGCCGTACGGGCTTATCAGACGAAGGCTTTTGAGGGACAGTTTGGTCATTCCATTTTGATTTTGAATGTTGCCCTAGGTTTTCAGTTTCCTGCCTATAAATAGTCTAGATCTTGCCAAAGCCAAGGGTCCATAATCTTGTATTTAGAATTTAGAATACATGTGTTGTTCTTCTTCCTCCTCTCATCTCTTCTCCATTAAAAACTTGTAGTGAGCTTTTGTGAGTGAAGAATGGAATAAAGGAGTTCTTTGTTATCATGCTTGTCTTGTTCTTTTTATAATTGCTTGTAATTTTCTTTTGCTAATCTAGTTGTTGTTATTTATTGTTTGTTTCTTTCTTGTTCTCTTTTCCTTTATCCTTAAACAACCATGATGCTTACGCTTGATCCTTGCCAAGGTGAGGTCGTAAATAGCTAGTTGTAATCTTCTAACCTCTTTCTTTCTATCTTTCTCCTTTGTTTTATTTTCTTTTCCTTATAATGGGTGAGTAGTTTTTATACTTGTTAGGGTAGGATAAGGAAAGTTTGAGAGAAGCAAATCTCTCTCACTCTTTTCTTGCCCAGCATCTTGATTCGGACTCCCATTAATTGAACCACAATCCGCTCCCTACGGCACCCTATCCTACATGATAGCGGTGATTCCTTAGTGAGACCGGTTGTGGTTGAATTAACCGGAGGTTAAGTCTAAGAGCCAAGAACGGACGGACAAGCACCAAAAGGAAGAACTTATGCGTTGGAAAGCCTAGCTTATACTCGCAAGTTCCTTCCTAGTCGTCCGATTACCGTAACACCGACATTAAGAGTGGCAACGAAAGAAGTGAGCGACTCCTAACTCAAACTAACCTAATCCTAACCCTAACAAGCTCTCTTTATATATCATTTTAGCACATAGTTAATCTCAAAAAAAACCTGGACATTTGGACTTAACTCGTTAAAGCATATAGAAAAAGATTCCCATCTCCCTGCGGACGACCCGTACTCAACCGGCTAGCTACAAGCGAAACCGTCTTGATTGCGGTAATAAACTTAGCACGCAAAAACTCTACCAATAAAATGGCGCCGTTGCCGGGGAGACGGTAGTTTATTTCTTTGTGTAATTTCGGGTTAATTTGTGAATATAAAGCTAACCGAAAAAAAACAAAACAAAAAAATATACATTGTAAAAAAATTATCTTGTTATTTTTGATTAGTTTTTGTGCAAGTGTGCAGGATAATACGAAGTTCGAGTTCAGTGCCAAAGACGTGGGAAGTTAGACCCATATCTCGCGGCTACACCGCGACGGATCAAGACAAGAGCCAACGGTCTACCATAAAAATCTGGAGCAGATACAGTGAGCAAATCAAGATTCAGGAAATCCATACAAGCAGAGGACTCCCAGACCAGCACCTATAAGAAAATTGAAGGCCCAAATCACCCATCTTGCCGCGAAACCGCGGCATAAGCAAGCTTAGGCCGCGGAACCGCGGCCGTTTGGAGCCTTCAGGGTGCCCAAATTTTTGTGAGTTTCTCTTTCTCCTTCCCCACTCCTCTGAACTCCACTGAATTATGTTTTCTGCAGCATTCTTTGCGCAAACTCTCTTCCCCCTTCCAATAAATTGTTTTTGTGCAGGATTTTTTGCGCCGCGCTAAAAAAATAAAAATTGATTGCAGTTGATTTGTTACTGCTTTGCATTTATTAATACAGACTTTAAGGGGCTTGAAACCAATCCAGATTGGGTGGGGATTTCATCACCCTTCCCAGGACCCTAGAAATCACAAAAAGCATATGCATTGACCATTGTTAATTAAAAAATACTAGACTCAGCCCTAAGGACTTCGCGCTCATTAGGACAGAGGACTAGTTACAGGTATCGGCCGTTTATCCTATCCTGATTTTGCGGTGTCTAGGCAAGTGTGTCCAAGGCAAGTGGTTATTTAATTAGGACCACTACTTACGTAGTGGGGAGCCTCCCACTTACCTGGCACTTACCTGGCCTCAATTGGCGGAGAAGAGGCGGTTTGAGGTCCTATTTCTAGCCCTTTGGAACAGTTAGGAGCTGTCTAGCTGACCTAGGTGACCCTAGATCTAGGTGTGATTGTGCATATCTTATTTGTGATTGCTTAAAGCCGTAAGTCCGTACATATTTCTGTAAAGCTCTTTCTAAAAAGATTAAAAAAAAGGAAAAAATCAAAAACTTTTATAAAAACTTGCCCTTTGACGCCAAAATCCCATTTTTTTCACCCACCACCCATCGTATTTCTCCATTGACGTTTTCTTACCCTCACCTTCTCCGCTTTGACTATACTAAACTCGTTTAGTGTATGTCCGCTTGGACTCGGGACACTAGCGCCCGCCTAGTCCGCGTTACGTTAGTCGCTACCGACTACGCGATCGACTCAGACGTCGAAACTCCGTCCACGCCTCTTTCACCCTTACCTTTGCCGGCCAACTCCGACGTTGACCGGAATTCTGTTCATGCATCCTCACCTTCACCTTCACCAACCACTTCTTCCGCGATGTCAGGATTTAATCCAAACATCCCTTTGACTCCCCCGGGATTGATTCCACCACCTATGGATGCGAATAACCCACCACCACCGCCTGTTGTAGCGCCGCAGCGAATCGCGCTCCAGGATCGTTTCTATCCCACCCGTTCTGCACTTCCCACCTGTCTTTCTCTTCCACCGGCCAATGGGGATAATTTCGAAATTAAGCCCCACTTCATTAACATGCTTCCAAAATTTCATGGGCTTGAATCTGAAGATGCCTACATCTTCATCAACAAATTTCAAAACGTTTGTGCCATGATGAAAACTACCCAGCTGTCGGACGATGCTATACGGCTACGGGTCATTCCATTCACTTTGTGCGATCTTGCTGAAAATGGCTGTATAGCACCGCTTCCCACTCCATAACCAGTTAGGATGAGTTTGTTAAAGCGTTTCTCAAGAAATTCTATCCGAATCATAAAACCGCGAGGATCCGTAATGAAATCAACCAATTCTCCAAGCTTCCTACCGAACCCTTCTGGAAGTACTTTGACCGGTATAAAGACCTTCTTGTTCAGTGCCCTCACCATGGTATCGAGAAATGGCAACTTTGCCAAACTTTATACGAGGGCCTGAACCCAGCAACCAAGCAGTTGTTGGAAACCATTTGTCAGGGCCATTTCCTATCAAAATCTGACGAGGAAGCGTGGAAATTCTTCGACGACCTTGCGGAACAAACGCTTCAATGGGAGAGCACCAGACCAACTTCTTCTTATTCCTCTACTTCTACTGGTCAGTCTAGGGTAGGAATTCACCAACTTGATGTCTCTATTGCGATGAAAGCTGAAATGGCTGCAATAACGAGAAAACTTGAAGCGATAGAGAGCAAATTTTCATCTCCTGCTCCTGCCCCTGTTCTTCCCCTTCGTACCATTTGTGCTTGTTGTTCCGATCCTTCTCACTTGATCGAAGAGTGTCCTTACAATCCACCATCTCAAGGATAGGACCAGGTTAATGCTGCATTTCAGCAAAGACCAAGAAATCATCCATACTCTTCCACCTACAATCCCGGTTAGAGGAACCACCCCAATTTCGCCTGGAATCAGAATCAGCATCAATTCCAAGGCAACAATTTCCAAAGGCCCCCTCCGCCGCAACAACAAGCGCAACAACAAACTCAACATCAGTTTTAGCAGCCCTTCCCACCCCAACCTTTTCAAAATCAGACGAACAACTTTGCACCCAACAATTCTTTTCCTCAAAACAACTTTGTTCCGTCAAACAACGATAAGGTTTCCTCGCTAGAACGAAGTCTGGAGGCGTTCGTTAAACAATCGACACAATCCACCGCAAACATCCAGTCTTTCATTCAGTCATTGGTGCAACACACTGCTGCACATGGGCAAAGCATCAAGACCATCGAAACCCAGATTGCACAACTGAATGCGGCCTTAAGCGAGCGAGAGAAGGGGAAGCTTCCATCTCAACCACTCCCAAATCCCGGTCACCCACATAATGTACATGTTGCTCTTGAACAACAGAACCATAATGTGAGTGCCGTGACTACGTTGAGATCGGGAAGGATGCTGCAAAACAACATTGGCACACGGATCGACGATGACACCCCGGCCACTTCTTCTTCTTCTTCTTCTTCTTCTTCTTCTTCTTCGTCTTCTGAGCCTATTCTCCATTCTTCAAAAGGCTCTTCCTCTTCTTCTGCTCTAAACGGACCCATTTCTTACTCCACGGAAACATTAGCTCTGGGATCCGTTCCAACTCCACAATCTCCTCCACAAATATTGGACTCAACTACTTTTAAAAATGTTCCATTTCCAAACCGGTTGAAATCCAATAAACAAAATCCACAAATAGAGAAGATTTTGGAGTTGTTTAAACAGGTTAACATCAACATTCCCCTTTTAGATGATGTCCAACAAGTCCCGTCCTAAGCGAAAATCTTAAAGGACTTGTGCACGAAAAAGAGGAAGTCTCAGGTACCCAAGAAAGTTTTCTTGGCTAGTGCTGTGAATGATGCTCTTACACAATCTTTACCTCAAAAACGGAAGGACCCTGGCTGTCCTACGATTTCTATTACCATTGGGGATAAGAATATCAACCGCGTACTATTAGATCTTGGTGCCAGTGTTAACCTGCTTCCGTACTCAGTATATGAGCAACTAAGTGT
This sequence comes from Agapanthus africanus, assembly GCA_030015575.1. Lineage (NCBI taxonomy): Eukaryota > Viridiplantae > Streptophyta > Magnoliopsida > Asparagales > Amaryllidaceae > Agapanthus > Agapanthus africanus. The sequence goes on from CM057341.1 coordinate 230,684,075, forward strand.
AGGAGAGCTGAAACCCGCACATTGCACTCTCCAAATGGCCGACCGATCGATCACCCATCCTAGGGGTGAGCTCGAAGATGTGTTAATCAAGGTTGGGGACTTCATATTCCCTGCTGACTTTATTATTTTAGACACACAGCCTGTAGCTAACCCCCGGAATCAAATTCCGGTGATACTCGGTCGTCCATTCCTTGCAACCTCAAATGCTGTGATTAATTATCGAAATGGTTCGATGAACCTATCTTTTGGAAACATGACAATTGAACTCAACATTTTTAGGTTGGGGAATCAGCCCTCCGAACCTAATGCTCGTATACTAGACGTTTGCTCGATCCAGGAGATTACCCCGGAAGAGTGTGAATTCGAGGAGTTTCTGTTCGATCACGATAACCTTAACGCCACTAGTGTGTTCCTCTTCGAACCTGCTGCTGTTTCTGCGCCCGACAATGACTACGAGTGTTTCACTTTCTCGAACGATCTTATCCACTCACCACCCGAGTTTGAATCCTTCGAATTTCCGGATGAGTTACCTGAACCATCCAACTCGGTCGCTTACACTCGTTTTGAACCTTTGCTGGAATCCTTTGAGTTCGAGACCTTTTCACCAATCTTGCCTTCAATCGTTTCACCTCCAACACTCGAACTCAAACCTTTGCCGTCTCATCTTAAGTATGCTTACTTGGGTGAGAATGAGACCCTCCCTGTTATCATCTCGACTTCTCTAGCTCCAGAGCAAGAGAAAGCCCTTCTTGCGGTCTTACACAGCAATAGGCAAGCTTTTGGCTGGTCCATGGCGGACATCAAGGGGATTAGTCCCCTGATCGTTGAACATCATATTCATCTGATGGATGATGCCAAACCAGCCAGGGATCCACAAAGACGACTCAACCCAGTCATGAAGGAGGCTGTAAAGAAGGAGATCGTAAAATGTCTGGATAGTGATATCATTTACCCTATCTCTGATAGCCAGTGGGTTAGCCCCATTCATGTTGTCCCCAAGAAATCAGGCATAACGGTCATCACTAACGAGGCGAACAAGTTAATCCCTACTCGCACCCAAACTGGGTAGCGAGTATGCATCGATTACAGAAAACTCAATGCCGCAACGCGGAATGACCACTTTCCGCTACCTTTCATTGACCAAATGTTTGAACGATTGGCCGGACACGAGTACTACTGCTTTCTTGATGGCTACTCCGGCTATAATCAAATTCCCATCGCCGAAAAAGACCAGGACAAGACCACATTCACTTGTCCTTTCGGCACGTTTGCATATCGTCGCATGCCCTTTGGGTTATGCAATGCGCCTGCTACCTTCCAGCGGTGTATGATGGAAATCTTCTAAGACATGGTGGATAAATTCCTGGAGATCTTCATGGATGATTTCTCCATCTTCGGCGATTCCTTCAATGATTGTTTGCTGCATCTCGACGCTGTCCTTACCCGATGTAAGGATAAGAACCTAACTTTGAATTGGGAGAAGTGCCACTTCATGGTGTGCGAAGGTATTGTCTTGGGACATATCATTTCGCAAAATGGCATAGAGGTTGACAAAGCGAAGATTAAGGTCATTTCCAATCTCCCTCCTCCCAGATGCGTCCGAGACATCCGAGCCTTTCTTGGCCATGCCGGTTTCTATAGACGGTTCATCAAGGACTTTAGCAAGATTGCTAAGCCCTTGACTCTTTTGCTGGCCAAGGACATGTCATTCGACTTCAACTCGAGCTGTGTGACTGCGTTCGAGTCATTAAAAAGCTCACTCACTTCTGCTCCCATTCTTTCTTCACCTGACTGGACGCACCCATTTGAGATTATGTGCGATGCATCCGACTTTGCCATTGGTGCTGTCCTTGGACAGCACATCAACAAGATGCCACATGTAATCTATTATGCTAGCCGAACCCTGAACGACGCCCAACTTAATTATACAACAACCGAGAAGGAATTCTTAGCTGTTGTACTTGCTTTAGAAAAGTTCAGGCCCTACCTCATCGGCTCTCCAGTCATTGTCAACACAGACCATTCTGCTCTGCGCCATCTTTTTGCGAAGAAAGATGCAAAATCTCGGATGATACGTTAGATCCTCTTGCTTCAAGAGTTTGACCTTGTCATCAAGGACAAAAGAGGATGTGAAAACGTAGTCGCCGACCATCTCTCACGACTTCCTTCTTCGCCGTCGCTTCACATTCCGATCAACGACGTTTTCCCGGATGAACAGCTTTTGACAGTATCTTGCGAACCCTGGTTCGCAGATATTGTGAACTATTTGGCCACAGGATTACTACCGACTGAATGGTCAAGTCAGGACAGGCTTCGCTTCTTATCCCAAGTAAAACACTTTTACTGTGACGAACCCTATTTGTTCAAGTACTGTCCCGACCAGATTATTCGTCGGTGTGTCCCTGACGAGGAATTCAAGAGTGTGCTGTCATTTTGCCACGATCAAGCATGTGGCGGGCATTTTGGCCCCAGAAAGACAGCTGAGAAGATCTTGCAATGTGGTTTCTACTGGCCACAACTCTTCAAAGACGCTTATGACTATTGCAAGACTTGCTCCCGGTGCTAACACTTGGGCCGGATATCCCGGAGGAACGAGACGCCGCTCCAACCAATCTTGGTTATGGAGATTTTTGACGTTTGGGGTATAGATTTCATGGGGCCGTTTCCCAGCTCTTTTGGGAACTTGTACATCCTTCTCGCTGTTGATTACGTCTCTAAGTGGGTCGAGGCTGTGCCCAGCCGGACTAACGACAACAAGGTTGTCGTTAGGTTTCTTAAAGAAAACATTTTCTCCCGTTTTGGGCACCCCGGAGCGATCATTAGCGACAATGGAACTCATTTCTGCAATAAGACTTTCGAAGCCTTGATGCGGAAATATTCCATTAATCATAAGCTATCTACGCCCTACCATCCCCAAACCTGTGGGCAGGCCGAAGTTTCAAATCGGCAAATCAAGCAGATACTGGAGAAGACGGTTTCCAAGAACCGTAAGGATTGGTCGTTGAAACTCATTGATGCCCTTTGGGCATTTCAAACCGCTTATAAGACCGACCTTGGCATGTCTCCCTATCGGCTTGTGTACGGAAAGGCTTGCCACCTCCTTGTCGAAATAGAGCATCGCGCATTTTGGGCGATAAAGGAGCTGAATCTGTCTTTCGAAGATGCGGGCAGCCATCGGAAGCTGCAGTTGAACGAATTAAGCGAGCTTAGGGCTGAGGCTTACGACAACGCGGTTGTCGTTAAGAATCGAACGAAGGCGTTTCACGATAAACACCTTTTGCGCAAAACTTTCGTACCTGGTCAACAGGTACTGCTTTACGACACCCGGCTACACTTCCATCCAGGAAAGCTCAAATCTCGCTGGAAAGGGCCATACTTTGTACGGAATGTGTATCCGCATGGCGCTGTGGATTTGGAGAATCCAAAGGACAGTTCATTTTTCAAAGTAAACAGACACCGACTTAAGCCGTACCTTAGCGCCGAACCAACAGAGGAGCTCCTGGTCTTACAGGAGCCGGTTTACCCTGCATAATCTTCCTCTGCCTACCACCAAACTTCGGTTATGCAGCCAAGAACAGTGGACACTGTTCCAAATAAGTTTGGGGGTATGTATATACCTTTTTGTATATATTTGTGGATATTCTTTTCCATTTTTTCTGTTTTTCTTTTCTTTAAAAACAAAAAAACAACAACAAAAAAAATTGTGTATATCTAACCGACAATTTTGACCCTTCAATGATCTCTTCATGCAACGACAGTGAGAACACTGTCCAGTTTAAGTTTGGGGGTACGCTCGGTACGCATTTCTAACCTTCGCATTCATATGTATATTTTGCATCTGCATACTAAAATCCATAAAATCCATAAAAATCAGAAAATTTTCTAAAAACATAAAAACTTTTCTGTCAAGTTAGCTAGTGGGAGAACTCTGATTCAACATTTCGACGGTTTTGTTTGATAAGATAAGAATAACTAAATCTTATTTTTAGATTTTGAGAACCTGAAAGATAACTCTCCTTTGAAGTTAACTATAGCTGATATACGTCTTTACATCACACTACACGTGTCGTGAGTTTTGGAAATTAGATGACAAGTCTTTTATGTCTAAAAACTTTTTAATGGATAAATGATTTTCTGAGGATCAAATAGGTTTGTTCTGAAATAAGTAATATCAAGAATAGTTTATGAAGTAAAGTGAATATGAAGGAATGTTATTGATGCCTTAATTGGAACTAAGTCTGAAAAATAACCCATCTGGAACTTGATTGGAATGATTACACACCGAACCCACTAAACATGTCTTTTATCCAAAAAAATAATTGAACTGCCGGTTATATCTCCGTTCGTATTGAATCATCATGATTTTCACGCCAAATTGTCTTTCGTTTTTGGACCTAGGTAACTTGAGTAATTAAGTCCGCTGGGGTGTTTCTACACCTAATGCCCTAAAGCCAACTGGTTTAGGTGCATTGGCCCAAAGCTCGTTAAGAAGCCTAGAAAGTACAGATTAAAACAAAGTCAAGCAAGTGTTCTCTCCGAGTTAAAATTCCTAACGGTTCTTTGTGTGAGAATAATCTTGACAAAAGACATGTTTTTATAAAAAATATTTCTAGCGGAGATATGAAGGTTTTATTCTATGATAAAGACTATTGCACGTTCACAGAGGTGTGTATGAAATGAAAACAAGAAAAAGGTGGAGTGAAAAATAAGACCTAGTTTCCTGTTAAGGAAGATAGAAATTCTGAAATTGAAACCTTACTGGAAAAAGAAACTTGAAAAATGCTTAACTCTTTATAAAACTTATGTGATCCTTTTAAAATTGGTATTTGGGCTTTATTGTGTGACATGATGACTTTAACCGATCCTTCTGGAACTTAACGACACTATTTGCACTGCACGTAAAGACATATAAAATCTTAAAATAAATAAGAAGCGAGATGTGAAAAATAAAGGTTTGATAGTCTAGACTTAGGATAATAGAATTGTTATTTTCTGAAACAAAACTTTAGGGTTTGAATCATAGTTGTTTTGCAAAACTAGCTTGATCGGATTTTGTAGGTAGTATCCGCTGAAAACCCTCAGGAGACAACACTCCTCCTACTAGGGACACCTAGAGATTTAACGGCTTGTTGCACATGCTCAGTGCAATCGCGTTCCCTGCGAAAGTGAGGTTAGGAATTTTTGTGAATAAATTGGCTTTGCTCGGGACGAGCAAATGATAAGTTTAGGGGTATTTGTTCATATCAGATTTTTGCATTTTTATACCGCCCAATTTTTATCATATTGCTTATCGGTAGGTACTCTTGAGCCGTGTTTGCTAGTCAATTGCAGGATACAGGTTCTCGGCTCTAAACGGTGAAATTCATGGAAAAACACGACAAATTCCGGATTCCTGCCAACCATAGATAAAACACGGGTCTCCGCTCTCTATCCGTATGTTGCCACACACCAGTTTAAGAGACAAAATGGCAAATCAATGTCATTTTCATGCACAAGGCTCAATGGCAACACAAGATCCAAGAAATCTACGCGGAGCTCGAGGAAATCATGAAAAAAAGATCCACATCCAATCACCTTTTGATTTGCTGAAATTCTGGAGAAATTGTGAAGAGCTTCTGAGAAAAATCACATACCATACTGAAGTACAATGAAAACCAGGAAAAACTACAAAACACGAGGGCCCAACTCCATACTATGGCCGCGGAACCGCGGCCTAAGCAGGCTTAGGCCGCGGAACCGCGGCCGTACGGGCTTATCAGACGAAGGCTTTTGAGGGGCAGTTTGGTCATTCCATTTTGATTCTTAATGTTGCCCTAGGTTTTCAGTTTCCTGCCTATAAATAGTCCAGATCTTGCCAAAGCCAAGGGTCCATAATCTTGTATTTAGAATTTAGAATACATGTGTTGTTCTTCTTCCTCCTCTCATCTCTTCTTCATTAAAAACTTGTAGTGAGCTTTTGTGAGTGAAGAATAGAATAAAGGAGTTCTTTGTTATCATGCCTGTCTTGTTCTTTTTATAATTGCTTGTAATTTTCTTTTGCTAATCTAGTTGTTGTTATTTATTGTTTGTTTCTTTCTTGTTCTCTTTTCCTTTATCCTTAAACAACCATGATGCTTACGCTTGATCCTTGTCGAGGTGAGGTCGCAAATAGCTAGTTGTTTCTAACCTCTTTCTTTCTATCTTTCTCCTTTGTTTTATTTTTTTTCCTTATAATGGGTGAGTAGTTTTTATACTTGTTAGTGTAGGATAAGGAAAGTTTGAGAGAAGCAAATCTCTCTCACTCTTTTCTTGCCCAGCATCTTGATTCGGACTCCCGTTAATTGAACCACAATCCGCTCCCTACGGCACCCTATCCTACATGATAGCGGTGATTCCTTAGTGAGACCGGTTGTGGTTGAATTAACCGGAGGTTAAGGCTAAGAGCCAAGAAAGGACGCACAAGCACCAAAAGGAAGAACTTATGCGTTGGAAAGCCTAACTTATACTCGCAAGTTCCTTCCTAATCGTGCTAATCCCCGTTGTTGCCGATTACTGTAACACCGACATTAAGAGTGGCAACGAAAGAAGTGAGCGGCTCCTAACTCAAGCTAACCTAATCCTAACCCTAACAAGCTCTCTTTATATATCATTTAGCACATAGTTAATCTCAAAACAAACCTGGACATTTGGACTTAACTCGTTAAAGCACATAGAAAAAGATTCCTATCTCCCTGCGGACGACCCGTACTCAACCGGCTAGTTACAAGCGAAACCGTCTTGATTGCGGTAATAAACTTAGCACGCAAAAACTCTACCAATCAATCATCTTCGGCCTCGAAGACTTCGATGAAAGCTTGTTCATTTCTTCATGAGAGACTCTCTAGAGTCCGGGAGTTCATGATCGCAGCGAATGGATTACTACATGCAATTAATGAAGTGAAGGACCGGTCTACAAAGAATGTATTTCTTGTTCACTTTAGTTGCAAAGTTGTTTGCTTTTCATTTCATCGGATTTTCTAGTAACGATTCTAGGGTTAGGGTTATCTAGAACGGCAAATTTTTGAAATTGGTATGGACGATACCTCCCGAAACCTTGCTGTCATGCTAGAAAACCCTGCACAATATACACCGTGGACTTTGGTAACCCGTAGTACAAGGCTCCGTCGATAATACCACGGAACAACGGTATGGATGTAATTACGTCTTTTAGTGACCATCTCGTGCCACCTTTAACATATTCCGTACCAGTCTACCCCTTTATAAATCCCGTAATATTTATTGTTTTGATTGTACTGATTGTAATTGTCTTGTAGTAAATGGAAGACTTTCCGAAACCATGATATCATGTAAACGGAATGGATATAAATGGACAGTCATGTAATCAGAGTATATACATGGTTCGGTTCAAGTCATGTTCATGTTGATATGGATTGTATTATGGTATTCATGGATTCATGTTGTATTGTAGTTATACTTGAAAAGAATTCAAGTCAGATTGTATTCCGATTTGATCATGACTCAAACCGAGTCAGACTTTTAAACAGAATTGAAGTCCTGATTGTTTTGGAGTTATAGGTAACTGCTGCACATGGACGGCAGGATTTGTGTCTTTTTCCAAGACAATTACCGTATGATAATACCGTTATTAGGTTGTATACCTTAGATAGGCAAGCATCCATATTCTCCGGCTCCATGAGGCTCAAGAGAACTGGTCCCGCTTAAACCTATGTTTACTAGGGTCCTTATTGTAAATTAATATAACTTGAGGGGGTTTTATGAAAAATAGTTTTGATATATTTCAAAATACTGCTCAAGTATTTAATTATTGCCTTTAGGTTTTCATAATTGTAATTGTTATAAAGTGAAATATTCTAGTGGATATAACCTGGATTATATAGTATTTTAGTGTAATCTAGGAATTGTATTGAATTGTAAATGTAGTTTCATGAAATTGGTGAATCTTTTGAGTTAGAAAATATGGAATATATATATTGTATAGTTAAAGTAGATATTTTGATAGTATTTATATATATTTATAAAAATAGAACTTATTTATTAAATAGAAATCACATTTTTCTTAAAAACTGCATTAAAAATTCCATCGAGATCGAATGCACCTTGCGGAGGTCTGCATCTCGCTCTACTAGGCCCGAGAATGTGTGATAACCCGCACCATCCCGATCGGGATTCCCCAAAATGGGTTGTAGAGGCGTGTTTGCAAGGAATTAAGTAATACACTTTTAAAGAAAATTGTTTTTGAATGTTTATGGTATTTAATCGTAAACTCGTATTTTCCCACAACTAATGTCCCAAGAGATATCGTACTATGTCAAAAATGTGTTTTGTGATGAGGTAGGTCATTACCTTGCGAGTTTTCTAAAGGTAATACGGTTAAATTGAATAAATAATGCCGTATGTAACATGATGGTATTTTACCGTAAAGATGGAATAGAAGTTGCAATACGAATTATTTTGAGATGAAACTTGTTTTGAATGTTGTATTGTGTTTCTTAAACAATATACAAAAAGATGGTGAATTTGCTCTAAAGAAAAATTGTGTTTTGTGTTAAAATAGAATCGGAAGTCGGATTAACTCCGCTTCCGACTAGTTTTGTAAAATGATTTCATTTTAATAGAAGAGAAAGAGGAAAGTGGGAACTTACAGATTAAAAATAAAGAGGGAGATAGAAGAAGCTTTTGGAACCGTCGGGGTGTCGTCTCGTCGCCGGATTCTTCCCGAAACTTCGCCGGAACTTCAACCTTTGCTAACTCCACTTGTATAACTTTGGACTTAGAAATTTTTAGAGAGTTTTAACATGAAAATTATGAATGAGGAGGGGTGGAAAGTAATGTGGTGTTTATAAGGAAAATTAAAGTTTAGGGTAATGAATAATGAATTAAAAATGCATTAAAGTTTGGATTTAAAAAGTGAATTTAATCTCTCTGTTAATTTACATAGAAATCAAACAGCATTGAGGATGTGGGGTGGGTCAAAGGGTGCCAGGGTAGAAAAATTGAAGCATTTGCCATGGGGGGACCAGCGGCGCCGGCCCCAAGCCCGATCTAACCGGTCATTTGGTGGGGTCGGGGGCTTGGATGCTTGCCACGTGTCATGTTCAGTGTGTACAACATTTTCCACATGTTTGTTTTATTTGTGACTTTTAATTTTACGTGCAGTGCATGTATAACCTTTGGGCTTCTAAAAGATTAAAAGAAAAATCAATTATTAATATATGTGGCTGGGGGGATTCGAACACAGAGGCTGGCGCCGTCTTAGCCTTCCCTGACCAGGATCGCTCCCACATATGTCACAGCAGTGCAATGCTTTACCAATGAGTTGAAAGTGCTTTCTTTCTGTTCAAAATCAAATCAAATTTATAACTTGTGCTCAGGCTTAGGTATTCCTTTCTGTATTTTTGAAAATATTATGTACAGAAATTTTAGGGTTGTTACAATGTTGGTTTGTGTTGATATGAAATATAGTGATCGTCGTGATTGAATGGATGGGAGGTATGCGAGATGAGTTTTTTCTTTTATATTCATTCATGTAGTAAATGTATGTAATATTCTTTTATTGGGGCACATCTAAGAGTGAGGTTGTATCGACTTGTGATGTATATTATTTACTTTTCTGCACTAGGATAGACCCATGGAGGGGTGCACAAGTAACCGAGTTCTAGAGTCCAATTGGTAGCCATCTCGAGAAGTCGAGACCGGTCACCTAACTTTAGAATTGGTAAGGTTGCTTGATACACTCATAGGGGACTAAGGGTGTGGGTTCTTGGCTATTCATCACGACCGTGCAATCCGTGGCTTCATTATTGGTTAAATTGAAACACGGAATTTCTAGTATATCATCTATCTCATAAACTTGCTTCTACTGTGATACTTTTGATACTCTTATTATTTCCTGAGACAAATACTATATATATGATATATTAGTAGACACTATATATGTTTTGCATCTGCGCTAGTCCTGACCCCGCCCTACCGTAAATTAAGTCATCTTACGGTGATGACCTGGGTCCCTATGGCGAATGCGGATGGCATATATGTGTGTTTTATTTTCATTTCTTCTGTGATGTTAGGAGCTTAATTGATGGGACGACATTAATAAAATTAATGTTAAGAAAAGAAGCCTAAAAGATGTTGTAGAACCATATTTTTTAAAAAAGTAGTTTTAGTTTTTGCTTTGCATAAAGGTATTCATTCACGAATATCTAGCACCTCTTTCGATGAAGAAAGAGCCTACATCCCTTCACATTGAATGACCACTTGAGAAAAAACTAGTATATGCTATAACCCACTAGGTTTGTTTTGAAAACTACTCAATTTTTAAAGCGGAGTTTAAACCACTCTTTTCCAAATCACTTAGTTTCACAACGATATCAAGTTCATTACGTTAATAGTTTTGATCAAAACTAGCCGTACCTGATCGCACGCTTTTGGCGTGTCGGATGTTCAAAGTTCTAAAGTATAACCGCGATCAGGACGGTGTCGCTATGCAGCTAGCCGGTTGAGCACGGGTCGATCCACAGGGAGATGGTTGTATGTCCGTTCGAGTTTTAGACGAGTCAATAAAGAATTTGTATGTGTTTGTTCAAACTAACCTATGTGTTTTATATGCAAGTATGAAGTTGTTAAGAAAAATATACGAAATTGTAAGCGAAAGAAATCCGTACTCAAAACCTTTGAGCCGAGTCTTGACCAATTGAAGCTAGAGCAATCGGCAACAACGTGGATTAGGGGATTTAAGCACGGTATTCGTGGAATCCGGCTTATTTACCCTTGTCCTTCCGTTCTTGTCTCTTGCTTTCGTCTCCGGCCAAACCGAACGCAACTGGTCGCGGTTAGGAATCACCGTTACCTTGGTAGGGTAGGGTGCCTAACGGAGCGCTTGCGTAACGTTTGGGCGGAGTTCAATGGAAAATAACGAGAAAAGGAAATGAGCAAAGAAACATTAACTTACAATACCGTATTTATTCTTAACAACGATAATTACAATCATTCACAAAAAGAACCAAAAAGAGAGAACAAAAAGAACAAAGAAAAGAAAAGATTACAAGTAAGTAAGGGCATGGAATTTAAAGTGCAAGAAAGTAAAGCAAGGTAATAAAAAGCAAGAAAGAAATAAGCAATAAAAAGAACTAGAAACTAGAACTCAAGACAAGCATGGGATCAATAGCCAACCCTTAAACTTGCAAGCTCAATCAAGAGGTTGCAAGATCAAGAGAAGGGTAAAGAACTCATGTGAAATGAAGCATAAATTCCATAAGAAGATACAACCCTTGAGATCAATAACAAACCCTTAAACTTTCAAGCTCAATGAAGAGGTTGAAAGATCAAGAGAAAGCAAGAATCTCAAGGGGAAGCTAAACAAACAAGAATGATACAAAAACTCTCATCTTCATTTAACGTCCACTCAATACTCTCACTACATTTTCATGGAGGAAAGATGAAGAAGAAGAAGAAGAAGAAGAACAAAACTACACTAAAAGAGGCTAAAGAAATTAACAAAGAATTGACACCCTTGGCTTGGCAAATTCTGGGGTATTTATAGGCAGGGAACTGAAAACCTAGGGCAAGAATCGGGCTCCATATGAAAGTACCAAACTGCCCCCAGAAAACGACAGAGAGAAGAGTCTACATGGCCACGGTTCCGCGGCCTAAGCGCGCTAATGCCGCGGAACCGCGGCGCTTTAAAGGAGTTAGGCCATAGGATTTTGTGGGGTTCCCTGGTTTGATGTCTTCTTCAGTGTGGTATATGACTTTTCTCAGAAACTCTTCACAATTCTTCCAGAATTTCAGTAGATTAAAAGGTGATGTGATGTGGATCTTTTGCCATGATTTTCTCGAGCTCCGCGTAGATTTCTTGGATCTTGTGTTGACATTGAGCTTTGTGCATGACATGACAATCGATTTGCCATTTTTCCCTTAAACTGGTATATGGCAACACACGGATAGAGAGCGGAGACCCGTTCTTTATCTGTTGTTGGCAGTAATCCGGAATTTGTCGTACTTTTCCATGGATTTCACTGTTTAGAGTTGAGAACCAGTATTCTGCAAATATGTAGCAAACACTGATCAAAAGCACCTGCCTATAAATAAACGAGCGTAAGAATGGGCGGTATAAAATGCAATATTCTGGTATGAACAAGTACCCCCAAACTTAACTTTTGCTCGTCCCGAGCAAAACCAATTATTCACAAAAAAGTCCTAACCGCACTTTCGCAGGGAACGCGATTGCACTGAGCGCGTGCAACAAGCCGTTAAACCTCTAGGTGTCCCTAGTAGGAGGAGTGTTGTCTCCTGAGGGTTTTCAGCGGATACTACCCATAAAATCCCGTCAAGCTAGTGTCATAAGTTAACATCGATTCTACTCCTACAATTTAGTATTTACGTTAGAAATTCTATCATCCTAAGTTAGAAATATCCAACCCTTATGTTTCACACCTCCTATCTGTTTAACTTTAGATCCTATACGTTCCAAAAAAGTTTAGAAAGATGTTGGTTCTCCTGAGTTTTCCTTCTAAAGTGCGGCCTCAAATCAGGGATTTTTATCAACTTTACAGAAAACACAAGTCTTATTCTTTATTTCTATCTCTTATCCAAACATCAATTGTATACCCCTACGTGTGTGTATATTTGCACCCCTACACTCAAGAATTCAATTCAAGCTATAATACCCTTGCCCTAATACCTAATACTACTTCTTTTCATTTAATGATGGACGGTGTTGCTCACACACTTTTCATGCGACTATTAATGCTTCTTGAGGCACTAACGGCCGATTACTGAATGTGTGAGCTTAAAGCGTAAATAGCAGTTTCCAGGTCTTGACTTTATTCTATTTTTCTTTTTCTTTTTTTTTTCTTTTTCAAGACCGGATATGTTTTTCAATAATGCTCTTTTGGTGTTTAGCTTTAAATACCGTTTTTTCTTTCATACTAGGCTTTCAGGCAAGAGTATTTCTAGGTATCCTCTACTATCCAAGTTTCAAGGTGCGTGTAAGTGCAATTTGTAGGGTATATACTTTCTAAATTTGAACTCAAGAAAATAAACTATTTTTCAGACTTATCCTTCAGTAAAGCATCAATACTTTCCCTTCATCTTGACTTGACTCAAGAACTGAACTCAAGATTACCTATTTCTCAAAAAAAACTGTAAGGACGTATACTTACCAAAGTTAGACAGAATGAGGGTTATTTTTAGGGTTTTCAATTCCTAAGCCTAGAATTTAGTTATTTCTATCATATCAACTAAACTTTCGGAATAAAGATCTAAGTTACCCTATTAGCTAACTTGACGACAAAGTTTTTATATTTTTTGGAAAATTTTCAATTTTTGTGGGTTTTTAATAAGGTATGAAAATGCAAAATATACAAATGAATGCGAAGGAAGAAAGCTTACCAAGCACATCCCCAAACTTAAACTTGACAGTGCCCTCACTGTCAGGCTACACCAAGAGGGTCAAAAATGTCGGCGCTCCCTAGAAACAAATTATATACAAAACAAAAACAAAAAATATATACAAAAAGGAGTACCCCCCAAATTTAAGTAAAACAGTGTTTCCACTGTTAAGCGTTGAAGTTCAGGATCGAGGGGGGAAAGAATAGTATCAATCTATACAAGGCCTTACACAGGCCAAAAGTTAACACCAACCATTCAAAAATTCTATCTCTGTAATATGCGGGTTGGTGAAAGAAGGTGTAGAGAAAAGAGATGGAGAATACGCGAGACCGTATGGAGATAGAAGCGGGATACGGTCTCGGTATATGAGAAGAAGAATGGCGGAAGGGAGAAGGAAGTGGAATACGAACTTGAGGGTGGAAATGGAGTGAATAGATTAGCACAATTTGTGATGACTGATGTGTAAGAAGCGTTTGTGCTAATCTATTAACCCATCGAGAAATGGAGTCAAATCCCTCAAGATTCGTGAGAAACCATGGGTACGCCGAACTTGGTAAACCAGACATATGAAATGAAAGTGAGACGGGTTCTTGCAAGGTCGGAACGATGGAAAGGATGGAAGGAAGTGATCGAGGAAGGGTATCTGTTAAAGGTTCGGGAGGGTGTTCACAGTCAATGAAAGGGACAGGATGAATTGAAAAATCCGACTCATCATCTAGAACTGTTTCATCCTCAAAAATATCCTCAAAATTCTCCTCAAAGTTAAGCTCATCCATGCATATTCCATCAATATCCAGACGCATATTGGGTTCGGGAAAAACAGTTAATGATTCGGGATGATGAATTGGAGAGGAAAACTTAGCCAAATCTGCGGGTTCATCATCCAAAATATTCCCAGCGTCAATATCCTCAATCAAGTGAAAATCTATATTCTCAGACACCTCAACAAAAGCATGGATATCAATCAATTCAGGTTCTAGAGTGGAGGTGTAGAGGTCAAAAGGATTGGGTGTGGTTTCACTTGGCAAGGTCCCTTCACAATCGGGTAAATCAAACACTACAAAGTCGCACAACTCATTAATCATTCTAGCTTCAATCGGTGAATCGTTGGGAACACTAGATAGACATTCAAAACTGGAGTTGTGGGATTCAAGTTGAAATGGATAGGCTTGATTCGGAAGGGGGTACAGCTCACTCTCACCACTCAAATTCAGAGCCTGTCCTACCGCCTCTTCATACATTGGAAAATTTGGAGCTAGTTGAAAACTAGCTACCGGGTCACTAGGTTGTATGAGGGCGGCCATGGACGCATTCAAATCCATCATCTGTTGGTACGACGCTACCCTAAAGTCTTCCAATGACTGTTCCAGACTAGACATGGGTTGGGAAGGGGTTTCAGTAAAAGATTCAAAGTTGTTTTGGTACTGGAAACTCCCAAATGACGGTTCAGAAGCAATGTCTAGGGAAGGTGTAAAAGTCGGGTAGGACTGGTAGGAATTGAATGGCTGGACAGGGGTAGAATCAACATTTGGATACGAAGGTGAATGGAATTGTTGATCCCAAGAATTTGAAGTGGTGAAAGGAGTGAAAGATCGGCTATGAGATTGTTCAATATGTTCAGCGATGGACAAAGGACGACTTGCAAATGGGGTATCAACATAAGAGGGTGGGGGAGGTTGAAAAGGTTGATACAAAGTGGATTGCGGAGGGCAAGTGTTTGTCCTAGACGCGTCTATCCGATCTTTCAAAGAGATTTTGGGCATGGAGGGATCGTTCGACGTTCGGCCAAAGCAAGAACCGTAAGAAGTAATGTCTGGTTGTGGGTACCAAAGTTCGGCAAGAGTTTTGCGAGGTGGGGTACCCATGATATGAAGAGAGAAAGAAAGAAATGCAGAGAAAAGGAGGGGAAAAAATGTGATTTTTTTTAAATTTTTTTTTAGATATTAACAAAAGAATGAAATATACACACAAAAAAGAATATGGACAAAAACAATCACGACACAAAAATACCACACACCTAATCGTTCTACGGTTCACCTAGGTCAACTAGACCTGCTCCAGAACTTGATTGTCGAAGTAAAACTGTGTCGAGAAACGGGCTTAAGATACACTGATCACGAGGCCAGGTAAGTGCAGAGATAAGGGGGGTTTTCCAACGCTTTCGTGAAATTCCTTAATTAAATAACCCTTTCTCTTTTGGCGGTTACGCCGTTAACACTTTTCTAGACTCCCCGTAAACAATGTACCGTTAAGCGAGGTTCTAAACACAGTTAACTTCTCCTAGTGAGCGCGAAGTCCTTAAGGCTTAAAGTCTAGTTTCTTTTAAATTTTGTGCGGGTAAGCGTTATGCTCAAGTTCGTGATTTTTGGGCCATGGAAAAGGTGATGAAATCCTTTACCGTATGTTGTGGGGTTCGCTTGCCCTTAAATCCGTATTAATGTATGCAATGCGCAATTCAATAAAAATTCTATAAAGAATCAAACAATTGTTTTTTAGTTTAAGCACGGCACTGCAACAAATACGGGTTAGTCAATTTTTAGCGTTTGCTAGCGAACTTGCAAAGAATATTGCAAAGAATAGTATATTGGATGCGTCGGATTTGAGAAGAAGGTGTTAGTAAAGTACGTACCGTTAAGTTTTTGGGTTAGGAAACCCCCGTTGAATCAAATCCGGTAAGCTTGAAAAGTTTGCTTGCGCGGGTCAAACTACCCGGATCTTTGGCACTGTACTTTGCAATCACCTTAGCCTTGAATGTACACTTTGCTCCCCACAATCGCAGTTTGCAAATCTGCAAAAATCTGCACTCTTGCCCACAAAAATGATCAAAAATAACAAAAAGTTTTTCTTATTTTTTTATTTTTTTATTTTTATAAATATATACAAAAAGAATATTAACCCGAATAACAAGAAAGAAAATACGCTACCGTCTCCCCGGCAACGACGCCATTTGATCGCACGCTTTTGGCGTGTCGGATGTTCAAAGTTCTAAAATATAACCGCGATCAGGACGGTGTCGCTATGCAGCTAGCCGGTTGAGCACGGGTCGATCCACAGGGAGATGGTTGTATGTCCGTTCGAGTTTTAGACGAGTCAATAAAGAATTTGTATGTGTTTGTTCAAACTAACCTATGTGTTTTATATGCAAGTATGAAGTTGTTAAGAAAAAGATACGAAATTGTAAGCGAAAGAAATCCGTACTCAAAACCTTTGAGCCGAAACTTGACCAATTGAAGCTAGAGCAATCGGCAACAACGTGGATTAAAGGATTTAAGCACGGTATTCGTGGAATCCGGCTTATTTACCCTTGTCCTTCCGTTGTTGTCTCTTGCTTTCGCCTCCGGCCAAACCGAACGCAACTGGTCGCGGTTAGGAATCACCGTTACCTTGGTAGGGTAGGGTGCCTAACGGAGCGCTTGCATAACGTTTGGGCAGAGTTCAATGGAAAATAAGAGGAAAAGGAAATGAGCAAAGAAACATTAACTTACAATACCGTATTTATTCTTAACAACGATAATTACAATCATTCACAAAAAGAACCAAAAAGAGAGAACAAAAAGAACAAAGAAAAGAAAAGATTACAAGTAAGTAAGGGCATGGAATTTAAAGTGCAAGAAAGTAAAGTAAGGTAATAAAAGGCAAGAAAGAAATAAGCAATAAAAAGAACTAGAAACTAGAACTCAAGACAAGCATGGGATCAATAGCCAACCCTTAAACTTGCAAGCTCAATCAAGAGGTTGCAAGATCAAGAGAAGGGTAAAGAACTCATGTGAAATGAAGCACTAATTCCATAAGAAGATACAACCCTTGAGATCAATAACAAACCCTTAAACTTTCAAGCTCAATGAAGAGGTTGAAAGATCAAGAGAAAACAAGAATCTCAAGGGGAAGCTAAACAAACAAGAATGATACAAAAACTCTCATCTTCATTTAACGTCCACTCAATACTCTCACTACATTTTCATGGAAGAAAGATGAAGAAGAAGAAGAAGAAGAAGAAGTACAAAACTACACTAAAAGAGGCTAAAGAAATTAACAAAGAATTGACACCCTTGGCTTGGCAAATTCTGGGGTATTTATAGGCAGGGAACTGGAATCCTAGGGCAAGAATCGGGCTCCATATGAAAGTACCAAACTGCCCCCAGAAAACGACAGAGAGAAGAGTCTACATGGCCGCGGTTCCGCGGCCTAAGCGCGCTAATGCCGCGGAACCGCGGCGCTTTAAAGGAGTTAGGCCATAGGATTTTGTGGGGTTCCCTGGTTTGATGTCTTCTTCAGTGTGGTATATGACTTTTCTCAGAAACTCTTCACAATTCTTCCAGAATTTCAATAGATCAAAAGGTGATGTGATATGGATCTTTTGCCATGATTTCCTCGAGCTCCGCGTAGATTTCTTGGATCTTGTGTTGACATTGAGCTTTGTGCATGACATGACAATCGATTTGCCATTTTATCCCTTAAACTGGTATGTGGCAACACACGGATAGAGAGCGGAGACCCGTTCTTTATCTGTTGTTGGCAGTAATCCGAAATTTGTCGTACTTTTCCATGGATTTCACTGTTTAGAGTTGAGAACCAGTATTCTGCAAATATGTAGCAAACACTGATCAAAAACACCTGCCTATAAATAAACGAGCGTAAGAATGGGCGGTATAAAATGCAATATTCTGGTATGAACAGTACCCCTCCGTCATTTCAGATAGGTAGTGTTTAGTATTTGTACTGTGTTTATTGACCTCTATCAAGACACAGTGTACGGTAGCTGGGTTATACTTATCTGTAGTATATAGATGCGATCGGTAAGAACAGTCATATAGTCTTGTTTACATCCGTCAAGGTTTTGTATGGGTGGATTCGGATCGATCATGAAATGACAGGTAGAACTTTACTGGCAGCCTATGGTTTGTTGACCTCCGTCAAGGTCATAAGTCGTTAGGGGTAAAAACCATATCGGGAGTTTCAAGTATTGAAACTTGCAAAGAGTTGCATACCTTCTATATGATACTTGGGTCTTGATCCCCACCGCGAGTAAGCGTTAATCCCGGGAGAGTTTTTGACTTTGCAATTAGCTAAATCAAGTAGGAAAGGTGTTGGCGGGGCAACGCTTCCAGGGAAAAGAGTTCACTTTAAATTAAGGAATTTCGCGAAACCGTTGGAAAACCTCCTTTGAAGTACAAACACCCGACTTGGCTGAACGATTAAGCGAACTTGTAAGGTGCAATTAATTCCGACTAATCTTTTCTTTTAATTTTTGAAAAAGGATTGATAAAAATAGTGGGAGCCTTCCTGATTAGATAAGATTAATAAACTAATCTAATCTTATAAGAGCGCACGCTAATTGTTTCTTTTCTCTCTCTCTAGGTAGCAACTATGTCACGCCTTAATTAAGATAATAATATAGATGTCACCGAACCCGCTTATTATTCTGGGATAGGGAATGTTGGTTCCGCCCTAAGTTATGACAACAGTCATGAGTCTGAGTAAGGGGAATGGGTATACAAGGATTTCCATGAAACCCTGATTAAGAAGAAACATTCTGATGCATCTTCTTCAGATGTGTTGGTTATTGAGAATTGTTTCTCAGTATACTCTACATCCTGAGTATTGGATACCGGGTCAGAATCCCACATTTGTAATTTGTTACAAGGATTGAGAAAAAGTAGAGCACTGGGGAAGGGTGATATGTCTCTCAGAGTAGAGAATGAAGCAATTGTTTCTTCTGAAACCGTAGGCGAATATCACCATGTACTAGCCACCGGCAATATATTGATTTTGAATAACTGTTACTTCGTACCGTCTATGATATGCAATATAATATCCATTTCTTTATTAGATAAAGATGCATATAACTTTGCACGGAAGAAAAATGTTATGAATATTTTCCTAAATCAAGTGTTGGTAAGTTATGTAATGGTTTGTATGTTCTAAATCAAAATACAGTTCTAAACATACAAAACACACACAAGAGGAAAAGTTCAGATATGAATGAAACCTTCTTGTGGTATTGTAGACTTGGTCATATCAATGCGACCAAACTAACAAAGTTGCATAAAGATGGATATTTGAACTCGTTCGAATTTAAATCTTATAAAAACGAAGTAGAGAACCAAATAAGTAAAAGTATCAAAATCCTGTGATCTGATCGAGGAGGGGAATACTTGAGCACAGAATTTCAAGATTATCTAAAAGGGAATGGGATTCTCTCTCAGCTTACTCCCCCGTATACACCACAGCACAACGGTGTCTCGAAGCGGAGAAATCACATCCTATTAGATATGGTGCGCTCTATGATTAGTAGTGATGAGTTATCTCTTTCATTCTAGGGATTTACGCTTGAAACAACAGCTTATATATTGAATAGGGTTCCTATTAAGTCTGCGTCTACCACTCCATATGAGATATGGGAGGGGAAGAGACCATGTCTTAATTTCATTAAGATATGGGTTTTCCGGCTTATGTAAAGAAACACAATTCGGAGAAACTCAAGGCAATGTCAGTTTTATGCAAGTTTGTAGGATGTCCAAGTATTTGCGAGGGCATATCTTCTACCACACCGAGGAATAGAAAGTGTTCGTTGCTCAGCACGCTATCTTTGGAAAGGGAATTTCTTTTAAACGAAATTAGTGGGAGCAAGGTAGGGCTGAAAGAAGTTCCGAAAGTACAGAGTGTAGCTGAGGATTTGGCAGAACCTCAAGATTCAATAATCCCAGACGAACCCTTACCACTTCGTAGATCTAGTAAGGTTTCTCACCCACCTGAGAGATACTATGGTTTTCTCATAGACGGTGGGAGTGAAGATTGCAACATGGAAGATGATGACCTGACTAGTTTTGAGCAAGCCATCACAAATAGTGACTCTGTGAAATGGCTGGACGCTATGCTATATGAGAATGAATCCATGTACACCAACAAAGTATGGACTTTGAGGTTGCTCCTGAAGGGGTAAAACCCATTAACAGCAAATGGATCTTCAAGAAGAAGATCAGTATAGATGGAAAGGTTGAGGCCTTCAAAACTATAATTGTAGAAAAAGGTTTTCGTCAACAACCAAGTGTCGACAATGACGAGATCTTTTCTCCAATGGCTATATTTAAGTCCATCTAGATCCTACTTGCCATTGCTGCCTTCCATGACTATGAAATCTGGCAGATAGATATTGATTGGTGTAATTTATTGCACATATTTCTAACCCATTTATCATTTTATTATCTTATACTATGTTGTTCAGGGTATCTTTTGTGAATTATTATAGATAATAGGACTTAGATGCAACAAGACGGAAAATTGTACTAAAATGAGGATTACGTGTGCAAAATGGAAACTTAAGGGAGTTATTCAGAAAATTAAAAGAATAATTTGTAAATTTGGAACAAATTTGGGAATATCATTACAAGTAAGAAAAGCTTGCAATAAATAGAGGTGAATCGATTATCAAAACAACAAATCAGTTGGAGACACCAAATCAAATCAAAAACAACAAATCAACATGCCTAATTATATGCCAAATTTAGGAACAGTTCAGATATCCACGAAACTACAGAAAAACAGCGAGATATTCAATATTTTATGAGCTCAAAAATCATCTAAATTGATGATAAAACCACAGAAAAAATCTGGAGCAACAAAGCCGAAATTCGGCGGCCGAATCAAGTCTGGGTAAGCGGTCGGTTTTGGGCCATTATATGAGATTTTTTATGGTCACGATCGTCTTTTCACATAGATTAATATGAGACATAGGGTTTCATCTTTCGAAAATTCTGAAGGCACGCAACAATATCCAACAGAGCAACTAGATTCTCATTGATTAGATTTTCATAGTTGTTAGCAAATTGATTTTCTTTTATCTTTTATTACTTGTTCTCCGAACTTTCTTAACCCTATATAAGCACTTGTATTGTCTTAGGGTTTGATATATCTCTCTCATATGCTTAAAAATTAGGGTTTACTCTTGGAAAAGAAGCAATCAAGAATAATTGTAAGTGCTTTTATTATGAATAAAGTTTTTCTTTATTATAATACGAGTAACTAATATATTTTTCTAGGGATTTTATTTGCGTAATTTCTATGGTTGAATGTTTTATCTCTTCTCTTTCTTGTATTTAATGGTAAATTTATTTTAATATACTTCCTTTCTTTTAAGTTTTCATCATATGAACAAGATTTTAATAAGGATAATTGACAATTTGAATGGATCTAGTGATAGGTGATACACCTAAAAACTAATTAGGATGATGAAGATTTGACAAACTAGAACTCTAATTAGAGACGATAAAGATATGATTTTTATTAAAATAAATTCAACTTAGATCATTATTCTTAATAACGTAGAACTAAGTTTTTAATATGGTATCTAGATGATCTTTTATAACTAATAGGCTATTATTAATTAAGTTTTCATAACCTATGCCTTTATATTAAGTAATAGATAACATATTAGAAAGAGATCTAGAAAAGAAGTAATATCTTTTAAACCAACCATTGAAAGATAAGCAAAATAAAAACCATAAATTCTTTTCTTATAAAAAACCCATCTTTTTAATTCCTTGCTACATAGTTTTAAATCAACTATCTTTTTAAACTTGCATTTAAATTAGTTAACACACCTCTCTGTGAAAACGATTTTCAAGTATGACTGCGATAAGCTGTATACTTGCGGTTAAAATTGAAGACTAATAAAAATCCTCATCAAGTTTTTGGCGCAGTTGCCAGGAAGGTGTAGTTTAATTACATTTAAATTTTAGTTGTAGATTAAATTAGATTTCTTTTAGTGCATTTGATTCTGCAAAATTTATGTTTAAAATTTCAGGAATCGATACCAACTTATTGGAAGAGAAGATCAAGATGAACAGGAGGAAAATCTAGGTAAGATCTCGTTCTTCCCAAAATCTCAATTTTATTCCAACTAACAGATTTTTGCAGGATTCATTGCGCTATAAAAATAAAATAAAATTAGTTTAGATTTTAGATTTTTTATTGTTTTAGATTTTATAAGGTGTTTTTCGCCACCCCGTTGAGATGGGAATGAGCACGCTTGTTAGGCGTATACAGATTCTCCCTGTCTAGGGTAGACTGGAGTTTATTGATTGTGGGAATTCGAATCTCCGACAGCCGCGGACTAAGCTGCTGTTAATTACTCCTCTCCTTTAGAGCGAGGGAACCTCCGATTAACGGGTCAAGCTGGTCATGCGAACTCAATGTGCAGTGTGTCCATGTTGTGTTTTGGACGTGATGGCAGCCTCGCAGAGTTTACAGGGATCCCGCTACCCAGATAGCGGGCTGGGGGTTAAGGGGGCTAACATCCTCCTTATGGGGTGCAGGGCAGCGTCCCGTTGGAAATTTTTTCTAACGGGGTATGTGTTTTGAGTGTGGAGTGTGTGGGAAAAAGAGAGGTGATGAGCGTCCTAAGGACACGTGAGATGACACGTGACCGATAGGTGCTAGCGGGTCACGTGCGCGGCACGCGGGCACTGGATGCTAACGGGTCACGTGTGCGGCACGCGACCACTGGTGCCAATAGGTCACATGCCCTGCGCGTGGGCGCTGGGCGCCAGCGGGTCATGTGCGCGGCACGCGACTGCTGGAAACACCAGCAGAAGAAGGGACTTAGCCCTTGGACTGGGAGTTAAACTCCTGAGTGGTTTTGGAGTTAAACTCCTAGAAAAAGAAGGGTATGGATTTGGAGTTCAACTCCTAGAAAAAGATTTGGATTTGGAGTTAAACTCCTAAAAGATCTAGATTTGGAGTTAAATTTATTTAAGGATTTGGATCTTGGAGTTGAACTCCTCAAACAACTTCGGAGATGATCAAAGGAAACCCCTTTCTCCTCTGTTGAGCCTTGGATCCTTCCAAAGTAAGATTTTTGGAGGTGGGTCTTCTTCCTCCTACTCTCTTTTGCTGGATCTTGGAGAAAAAGAAAGTTGAGATAAAAAAAATATCTCCCTTTTAGGGATTTGATGGAAGATCCGAACTCCCCTTCGAGGGTTTTATGGTAAAACTTTATTTGGTTTCGAGAAAAAGAGAGCTAAGATCTTGATTTAATAGGAAATGAAAAGAAAGAGGGAGAACTTGAGGTAGAGGAGATGGAGGCACAAACCCTAATTTTTGTATAGAATCAAAGTCATATTCATTTCATCATAATGTTGCCTTATATAGGCTTACAAGTTTACATATTTCCCCTTGGGTTTTACAAAATGACATTTTGCCTGTCCCATGCCTCATGTGCTTGTTTATTTTTGCACATGAATTATGGGCTTTACAAAAATTTGGCTTTTTGCCCATTTACTTTACATTTATGCATGAAAATTATATCAAACTTATTTATTACATAAGTTTCTTCTTGTCATGGGGGAGACCGGCCCTTTCATGTTCGGGCTTGACTTGGGCATCGGCCCGCTTGGCTTGGGTTGGGCCCACTTGACTTGAAGTTGACTTTGACTTTGACTTGGTCAACTGAAGTGTAATTTTTGACCCCAACAAAGTGCCTCCCATCAATAAATGCACACTGCGTATATGGGTTGTGTGCATGAAATTGATGGATCTTGTTCCGTGAAAGTTTGACTTTGAGGTGGAGCATTATCCCGGGGGAGTAATTCCGATGTGCGGAGCATAATTCCGGGATCGGAGCATCATTCTGGGGGAATAATTCTTATGCGCGAAGCATAATTCTGGGATCGGCGTATCATTCCGAGGAGCGGAGTATGATTCCAGGAGCATAATTCCGGGATTGGAGAATCATTCCGAGGAGCGAAGTCTGATTCCAAGAGTATAATTCCAGGATTGGAACATCATTCCGAGTAGCGGAGTATGATTCCAGGAGCATAATTCCATGATCAGAGTATCATTCCGCGGAGCGGAGTATGATTCCAGGAGCATAATTCTAGGATCGGAGCATCATTCCGAGGAGCGGAGTATAATTCCTGGGGAGGATATATTCTGAGACGAAGGATGGTTTCAACGCAGGGTTCCAGGACGAAACATAATTCCGACGTGGGACAGGTGTATCCTAAGATGAAGCATAATTCCGGCACATGGTTCCAAGATGAAGTAAAATTTCGACACGGGACAGGTGTATCTTGAGACGAAGCGTAATTTCGGCACAAGGCAGACATTTGATCGAAGCATAGTTCCGATGCAGAGGTTGATTCCCAGGCGAAGCATAATTCCGACAGGGAAGGAAGATACTCCGATGCGAAGCATGATTCTGACATGGGGTACATTCTGAGACGAAACATGATTCCGGCGTAGAGGTTGCTTCCAAGGCAAAGTATGATTTCGACAGGGAAGGCAGATACTCCGAGGCGAAGAATGATTTCGACACGGGTAAATTCTGAGACAAAGCATGATTCCGACGTAGAAATAGACATTCTGAATGAAACATAGTTGCGATGCAGAGCTTGTTGGTTGACTTGATTCCGAGATGGAGCATGATTCCGACGGGGAGGTTTTTGGTTGACTTGATTTGGTTCCCGTTTTAACGACGTAGAGGTCTATGCTGCCTTTTTTGCGACTTGGATGGTCAATGTTGCACTTTTAACGACTTGGATGGTCGTGCTACCCTTTTAGCGACGTGGACAGTCGGTGCCACCATTTTAGCGGCGTGGACGGTTGGTGCCGCCCTTTTAGCGACTTGGACGGTCGGTGCTACCATTTTTGCGACTTGGACGGTCGATGCTGCTCTTTTTACGACGTGGAAGGTCGATACTACCCTTTTTGCGACATGAACGGTCGATGCTGCCATTTTTACGACTTGGACAGTCGGTACTTCCATTTTTATGACGTGGATGGTCGATACTGCCCTTTTTACGACGTGGATGGTCGATGCTGCCCTTTTTTCGACGTGGACGGTCGGTATTGCCATTTTTGCGATGTGGACAGTTGATGCTGCCCTTTTTACGACATGGGCGGTTGATGCTGCCTTTTTTACGATTTGGACGGTCGGTGGTGCCATTTTTGCGACGTGGACGGTCGATACTGCCATTTTTGTGACGTGGATGGTCAATACTGCCCTTTTTGCGACGTGGACGGTCGATACTGCCCTTTTTGCGACTTGGACAGTCGGTACTGCCATTTTTGCAACGTGGACAGCCGATATTGCCATTTTTATGACGTGGACGGTTGATGCTACCCTTTTTACGACGTAGACGGTCAATGCCGCCCTTTTTATGACGTGGATGGTCGGTGCTTCCATTTTTACGACTTGGACGGTCGGTGTTTGATTTGAGTTGCTCCGCTTCTTGCAGTGTCAGAGTTGAGGTTGACTTTCTCCTCTTCTTGCGGTGTCGGGATTGAATTTGACTTGCTCCGCTTTCTGCGATGTCAGGGATTGGATTGACTTGCTCCAGTTTCTGCGGTGTTAGGGTTTGATTTGACTTGGTCCGCTTTTGCGATATCGAGGTTTGATTTGTTTCCGAGGTGGAGCTTGATTCCGCCAGGGAGGTCATTGGATGACTTGATTCTGAGGTGGAGCTTGATTCCAATGGGGAGGTCGTTAGCTATCTTGTTGATTTGATTTGGGAGTTTCTTATCCGTCTAGCTGGGCTTTTGAGCCTGGGACTTAGAATTTGGGTTTTTGTTTGGCGTTAACATTGCTACACTGAAATATGTTACCAGGAGCGAATCATCATTTGTCATGGAGAACATAGGATTTGGGTTGGCATCAACATCGCTACACTGGAATATGGTACCACGAGCGAATCATCATTTTCCATGAGAGGATTTAAGAATTTTAGTTTTGGTTTGGTATCAGCATTGTTACACTAGAATATGGTACTAGGAGCGAATCATCATTTGCCATGAGGGGATTCCTCTCGTTCCCAATTTAACGACCTAGGGGTCATCTGTTCCCAGTTTAACGACTTAGAGATCATCTGTTCCCAGTTTAACGACTTAGAGGTCATCGGTTCCCAGTTTAATGACTCATGGGTCTATTGGATCGAAAGTTTGGAATTTTTGGGATTGGAGTCGGCATCAGCGTTGCTAACACTAAAGCACAGGTGCCAGGAGCAATTCATCATTTGCCTTTACCTGTTGGGGAGGGATGATTTAGGAGACAGGTTTAGACCCTTATCACCTAAGACTTTTCAATTTTATGAGCCGTAAGGGTCCCATAAAAGCATTTTCTCCCTACGAGTCGAAAGGATCTCATAGGTGTATTTTCTCCTTAGGAATCGTGAGGACCCCCAATTGTGTTTTTTCCCTGGTGAGTCGTAAGGATCCAATGAAGGTGTTTTCTTACGAGTTGAGAGGATCTCGTAAGTTTTGTTCTCCTCATGTATCGTGAGGACACATGAGTGGGTCTTTCCTAAATAGAACATAATTCCATGGGCGGAGACTGGCTGTGGGAATTGAGATTGCGGTAGGGCATGCGTGTGATGAGGATTATTTGAATCCGTGGATTGTATACGGTAGTCAATTTAGGGACTGGACGTAGGGCTGGGAGAATTTGGGGGATTTGGAATTTTGTTGACGTCTGCATCGCTAACACCAGAATGGTACCAGGAGCAACTCATCATTTTCCATTAGGATATTCAGGGATTTGAAATTTTGTTGGCGTTTGCATCGTTAACACTGAAATATGGTTTCAGGAGCAACTCATCATTCACCTTTGGGGGGTTTGAAATATTTATTTACATGAACATTTTTTTTATTTTTTTATTTTTACCACGATTGCTCCATCATTTCATCTTTTCTTATCGTGAAGGTCGCGGTTGCCCCATCATTTCGGCTAATTATTTGCGGTTGCCCCATCATTTCGTCTTTATTTTCATTTTTATTTTACTCGCTGCTCATCATTCACTGAGCATGTCACGACCCGAAATTGGCACGTGACGGCCTTTAAACTACGCAACGTCTACAGGCGTAACGCAATTTAAGAAGGACAAAAACCCAGAAATC
The DNA here is from genome assembly GCA_030015575.1 of Agapanthus africanus. Classification (NCBI taxonomy): domain Eukaryota; kingdom Viridiplantae; phylum Streptophyta; class Magnoliopsida; order Asparagales; family Amaryllidaceae; genus Agapanthus; species Agapanthus africanus. The sequence continues at coordinate 230,711,354 of CM057341.1, forward strand.
TAAACCATCAAAAAGCAGTAAAAGATAAGAAACATTGTTTAAACTTTTGAAAATCTCAAGTATAAATTCTTTAAGTCCAATTACTTTCTTAAAAATTTTAGCAGCACCTCCTTTGTAAAAACTAGCCCAAAAAATGGGTACATACAAAGATGAAAGTAAAGCATCCCCAACGGGAGCAAATCCACGCCAAACGGCGGAAAACAACCACCACAAGAAAATATACGACGCCGTAGCGAAGAAAAAGACGATATAAATCAAACTGTATATAAAACATCAACAAAGTCACAAAATAATATACAATATCGTCCTCACAATAAGTCTCTAAGTCAAAACATGATAATGGTAGATGGAGAGTACAAGGTACAAGATAACAATAACAACAACAGATAACCGCAAAACCCACCTGTAGCAAAACCGTGCACGGTCAGCCGAAGCGGTATCTGCAGCAAAAGATGATACGAAAGATGAAAAGTCTGCCGCGACTGCCCTAGGGAACCACCTGCAACCACTGTAGCACAACGGGGGTGAGTTGCCAACTCGTGAATAGTAAATAACATATGCAGGTAATCGCAAGTATGCACGTACAGCGCGAATCTAAAACATGCAAGCTGATAGCAATAAGTTGGCAGTATGTATGTGTAATAGTCATGAAAAGTACTCTAGCAGGTATTACAATACATGAAGCAATGCATATAAAGTAAATGAGGAGTATGGAATAAAGCATGTCATAAATCACGGAATCCTGACCTCGTGACAGGACCAACGTCCATCAAGACAATCTAAATCCCATAGTTCCTCAAATCAGCCCCTAAATTGGCTCTCATATCAAGTAAATCTCATATATCATGTATGTACAACATCAGTATATCCCACATATCCCGTATGTACAACATCAGTATATCTCACATATCCCGTATGTACAACATCAGTATCAAATAAGTTTCATATAAGGTGAGTGTCTAACATCGACACCCAAAAACATCATGAAACAAGTGTCTAGCATCGACACAGAAATACTGACCTCTGAGGCGCCATCACCTGAGACTGGCCCTCCCATGTCATGTACGTACATCCTAATAACCTGGGTAAACACCACCCGCAATCTGCAAAGCATGTACGTACATAACCTCGATCGATATCCCCCAGATATACGTCGAGTCTAAATACTATCACCAGATGGCAAACGCCCCTAGCCGGGCTCAACGGCATGGACCTTCGATCTTCTTTCCCCGGGAAACCAACCGGGCTCCACCATGTACCCGCACACGGCCCACGACACCTCCTCGCGTGGGGTATATATAAGCTCAGAACCGAGAAATCTCATGGTGGAAGCTGAAATATCATATCACGAGAAACCGGGTTTTTCAAATAATGTATAATTTCATGAAACAACCACGGTCCTCAAATCCAGAAAACTGGTATAACTGCATGAATCAATACATATATATTAGCGTCCCACTCCACTAATATATATATATATATATATAACAGCGTCCCACTCCACTGTTATATATACTTAGGAGTAACAATATCAGAGAACATCATATGAAATCCAAGAATGTAACATATGCAGCATAAAACAGTAATATGAGCATATAAAGGAAAACCGCTATTTAACTGCAACAAGTTATTAAATATATCATGCGGTTCCTGATTTCTCCGAAATCACATGCAACATCATATACAGGTGAACATGTAGCTATAACAAGGTATGCGCAACCATGTCGGTATAGCAAGATATGTGTGTCCATATGTAAGTATGTATGATGTAAAAGTATCGGTAGCAAGGTATGTCTCTATGCTTATCCATAATACCCTCCAGGTATATGTATGTATGTATTTCAGATGTACATGTAGTTATATCTCATATGTGTATATACCTATCACTAATGGTGCACTATCCTATAGGTATATGGGTAACTAGAATGTAAGCATGTCAGGGCATATGTATAAGCATGTAGGTATACAGGTATGCTATATGTCATATGCATAATGAAAATAAGGATCTTGTCTCAATATTCCTAAGCAATCCAATATCACATATGTATAGGTGTTGTACGTGTCATGGCAATTATTGACGGTGTGAGTGGCATATAATCAGTGCTCGTGCAATATGAACCGTTAATAATAGTGTTGTGTCTCATTAATACTATGTCCAAATACAATAGGTAAATGAGATATGCAACGAAATACACATGCACAAACGAGTCCATATACTAAACACTAAAGGTCATATCATTTGCTCTAGCCCAGACGCATAACGCCATGCGGGCAATCCCCCTGTAGATGTTAAATCTACTCACCAACGATCCTGGGTAAGTAAAACCAACCACCTGCTTTCCCCTCTTCACAGCATCCGAAGTCCCCGCCTGCGATCCTGAACACATATAACAATGAAGCAAGTGTATATAAGCAATCGACCAAAAATACGTACAACTACGTTTAACCGACACACCAACTCAAAACATACCCTCGAGTGTCCGTTTAGTGGCTAACGCGCGAAACGAACTCAAGAGTAAGAACTACACAAAGACACGAACAACATCGGCACGACCCTAGCTAGGAGCGCAAAGTGACACAACTACCAAGTCTAGTCCCTGATCGTACCGATCGTACATTCACAATATAAGATATAGCGTGAAATCAATATACATAACGTCGCAACGTCAAAAGAAACCCACGCCTAAAATATCTGTAAATCTAGTAAGCAGTATATATCATTTTAGCACAAAACTACAAGTTTTACCAAAACTAGAACTTACAAATATCTTCAAATAGTAAGGTTAAACCACTTATACCTTTACTAAGATTTTAGATTTCACTAAATAGGATTAGAAAAAATTTAGTTTGTTAATTAGCTTAATTAACCGATTAGGAAAATATCATTTAACAAATTAGCAACTTGATTAAGTTTTCTTCAGGCTTAACATATTAATTAACCATTTCACTAATCAAAATCCTAATTTGATTAACAAAACCCTTACTAGAATTTTCCAAATATGAATTTAAAAGCTTAATTTAAATATCTAATTAAGCTAATTAAAGTAATAATACCACAAAAGAGATTAGAGTTAGGGTTTTATACCTTCAAAGAATAACACTTGAAACAAGAAAAAATCAAACTTTTGCCTCCAAAATCCTCACTAGAATGAAGATCTAAGCAAGTTTTGTGAAGAAGAATGAAGGTTTTGGATTATATTTGATTTTATGAATTTATTTGGATTTTTCATGATTATTTTGAAGCAAAATGAGATAAAATGAAGAAAAGAAGAAAGAGGGCTGAAATGGGGAAGGGAGGCTCGGCTAAGTGTGATGGGGAGGGTGTTTTGACTAAAAAGAAGAAATATCTAGCAAAAGAAACAACATTAAATGCTAATTAATGCATTTTGCCACCTTTTCTTTTCTTTTCTTTTCAATTTTTCATTTTAATTCACAAAATATCTAGATATTTAGAATGGATGGTTTAACAAAATATCTAGTGATTAGATTAGCATAAAACCATATTAGTAGTAATTAACCAAAACCAAAAAGTAATTACCACTAATAAAGTGCGCAAATAAAACATTAAAATAATATTTTATTAGGGGAAAAATCTATGTGAACCAAAACTTCCCATTGACCCCAAAGTTCGCGCACTAGCTTTATTCTAGCAAAACTAGGTGCCGACAAGTTTATATTGAAGTTTGATCACAATCGGGTTAAAACGGAAAACAACGAAAATTTTACCCTAAAAACGGAAAATTCGAAAAACGATTTCTAAATCGTTACAGAGCAGGATATGGTTTCCCACTACTGCTAACATCTTTTTGCGTTTCAGTTTCGGCTATCAATGTTTTGACCTTGTTGGTGACCAAATCCATGATTTGATCTTGCGTTAGTGAGTTGCTGTCATCGGTAGCTAAAACATTTCTCGAGATAGGATGTGGCCGACTTTCGTGCGGCTCGCCTGTTCCCCTCCGAAAGACGGCGCACAGGACCGCGGTGTCCTGACGCTGAGATTCGGGGCAGATGCTATATGGTTTTATCCGTCTACCTCTCCGAAAATGCCAAGTTGATTTATGACACCGTGTATCGGAGGTTTAGACGAATGCGGCCGATGTAGCAGACTTCGTCAGATTCCCCCTCCCTAGAGGGGTTTTTGATTGTGGGGACGCTCTTCCCTGCAGGCGCAAGCCCCTGCAGTTAATTACGCTACCGCATCGCGGTAGCCACTTTCTCCTTCTCCAGAATTTCACTTCGTGTCGTGTGTGTTTGTTTTGTTTGTGGTTGCCCGTGGATTGTATACGGAGACTGAATAATGCCGTCGCCCGTAGGACGTGGATTAGTCCAAATCCGTATTTATTTAGATTTGGATTTGGTGTTTTTTAGTTTAAGGATGCGTTAGTCGCGTTGCGGCTAAGATCAACTTAAACGTTCGCCAAGGATACGTTAATCCTATTTTGGACTAAGATCGACTTGAACGGGATCGTTTAGATCCGAAAGAAGAGCAAATAGCTCTATTGTTCCAGTTTAGAGACGTGGTGGTCCATGTTCCAGTTTAGGGACGTGGTGGTCCGTCATTAGTTTAGGGACGTCTCGGTCCGATATTAGTTTTGGGACGTCTCGGTCCGATATTAGTTTTAAGGACGTTTCGGTCCGATATTAGTTTAGGGACGTTTCGGTCCAATATTAGTTTAGGGACGTCTCGGTCCGATATTAGTTTTAAGGACGTTTCGGTCCGATATTAGTTTAGGGACGTTTCGGTCCACGAGTTTAAGGACCCCGCAGTCCATATTCATGTGTGATCGTTGGGACCCGTCGCCTCTCTGACGTCGTTGAAGGGTTACAACGATAGATGTCAGAGGAGTTCGGAGATGTACCCTCGAACCGGAGATAAATTGATTTAGGAGAGCAATTTTGCTCAGTCAATTTAATTTGAGGACTTACGGCCAAAATTGGGTTAAGTCCAGTTGAGAATATTCAACATTTTTCTTGATCTTTGGCCTATTAGGCCTGTGCTGGGGCTTTACCCATATTTAATAATGCACTGCATTCTATTCTGGCCTGCTAGGCTTTTGATTTGGGCTCTGTCCCTTTATTTATGATGCAGAGCATCTATTTTAGTTTGGGCTCTGTCCCCTTTTTAAAGCAATGCATTGCATTTTATTAGACCTGTTAGGCCTTCTTTAATTGGGCTTGGCCCCTTTTGTAACCAAGGCAGTGCATTTGTCTGGCGCTTTGCGCCGAGTAATGAGCGCAAGCTCATATGGTGATGACACGTGTCATGCTCTGGTGAGCGCAAGCGCACTAGCGCAGTGCGCTGCGCTAGCGCGCTGCGCTGTTGCGCTGCTGACACGTGGCGTGCTCTCAGCGAGTTGCGCCAATTCCAGAGAGCAAAGCTCTATCTTAAGAGCGCTTAGCGCAAGTGGTTCTATAGCTGACACGTGGCGCTCTCTTAAGAGCGCAACGGCGCAATTTGGAAGTGCAAAGCACTAAGAATCTTTTAGATTCAAGAACGGAAGTGCAAAGCACTATTTAATTTCTTGATCTAAATTAGATCAAAGAAAAATAAATTTTTCTTTTGTTTGAAGAACCAGAGGTTCTTAAAAGTGCAAAGCACTATTTTTTATTTTTATTGTTTTAAAGAACCAGAGGTTCACAAGAAGTGCAAAGCACTGTTTATTATGTAAAGATCATTGATTTTGTTTTTAGATCAATGATTTATTAGAAGGAATTTCTTCTACTTCATGAAGGTTCTTTACCTTTTTCTTGAAATCTTCTCAGAGTTCTCTCTGTTTAAAGTTCTTGATTTTTCAAGAAAATGTTGATGCCTTTGAATTGAGGCTTAGGGTCCTTTTTATAGTGCTCACAAATTAGTTAAATTTGTTAAAGAGATCATTCTCTGAGTGATTTGGGGAATTTTCCCCATCGTTGGATCTTTGATCCAAGAGCTTCTGCTTTGCAGAAGAAATTCTTGTTTTAACAAGAACAGAAAAGATTTCTTAAAATCTTAATTCAGTTTGGCGCAGATGCCCCAGCGCGTGACACGTGTCGCGCAGCGCAGGGCGCAGCGCAACTGCGCTAGCGCATCTGCGCTGACACGTGTCGGGCAGCGCAGGGCGCAGCGCATGTGCGCTAGCGCATCTGCGCTGACACGTGGCGCAGCGCAACTGAAGCGTTGCTTCATAAAAATAGAGCTCTGCTCTGATTGGGCACGCCTTCTTGGGCGTTGCGCTGACGTATTAGTGCCTGACACGTGGCGCGTTGCGCCCGAGACTTGCAGCGTTGCTTCAAAATTTTGGATTTTGAATTTGAACAGAGCTTTGCTCTGATTGGGCGAAACAAATGCCCCCCCACCGTTGCGCTCACGTGGCGCACACGTGAGTGCAGCGGTGGCAAGCCCTTGACCGTTGGATCAAGAGGCGAGCTCAAGGGGCGCAAGCGCCTTATAAATAGGGCCTCTGACCCTTAGAAAATCTCACCATTTTCCTAGATTTTGATTTTCAGAGCTTTGCTCTTACTTAAAACTCCAGAGCTTTGCTCTCGTTTCCAGAACTTTAGAGCTTTGCTCTCATTTTCCAAGTTAGAAAATTTTAGGTAAACTTAATCTTAGATTAAATATTTTAATTAACTAATAGAGCTTTGCTCTTACAGATCTTTCGATCTAAAGAGATCCCCATTGGGATTTTATAAACAGAGCTTCGCTCTCAAAAAACTTGCAGATCTATAGGGATTTTGTTCATAGGTTTTAACCCATGAACAGAGCTTTGCTCATAGATCATCTGTAGATCTTTTAGATCTGATAAAAAAAAATGAAAAATTTGCGCTGGTTTTTTTGTGGATTTTCCAAGATTTCAAATTTTTTAATTCTTTTAAGTGTAGACATTTTCTAATGGACCTTTCCATTATTACCATAGAGCTGTGCTCTTTTTTAAGGAATTTTATTCCTTTGAGACCAGAATTTGACAAGTGTCATTCTGTGACAGAGCTTTGCTCTGAAAGAGGAGATTTTCTCCTTATCTCTAGGGATTCTTCCCCCTTTTTAAAATGGGAATGTTTCCCCGGGGACCAACTGACAATCTCATCCAATGATGAGTTTGTCTTATTAACTGACGTATTGTCATTTAGATTTTGTGGGTCCCTCTTTGGTCTCCTACTCACTGCACTGTGGTGCGGTGTAATTAATTAATTTTGATTTTAATTTAATTAATGCATTTTCTTCTTTCAATGCCAAACGTTGGGATTACAACACTAACGGCTACATTGTTCTTTTGCAGCGATCATGTCTGAAGACACTTCATTCCCGTTCGTCCGCTCGGAGGAGGGATTTCCCGAGGCGCCCTTGGACCGTGAATCCCTAACCATGATTAGAGAGTACGACCCTGAGTACAAGAAACTCCACCTTTGGGGGTCTTGGTATAACCAGATTATTATGGGTCGACGCAGCTTCACCTGCACGGTGCCGTCAGAACCTATTACGGCAATTCACTTCGCTAACCCACCTCCAGTGCAGTATGCCGTGGAGATGATAGACTGGACTGCGAACAGCTTTCTTCATCCCGCTATGGATGCGGTTCCGGTTCAGCGTCCTATGGTTTTGGATATCCTAGGACGCCGTATCTGTCAGGGGGAAGCACGGCCTTGGGGGCAATCATATAACCTTGGTTTGATTCCCCGTCACCCGATTGGCTATCTGCCGTGGGCCCGGTACATCCTGTCGACGAAGAAGTCGCAGTTGATAAGACTAGGACTGTATACCGCGGTCTACGTCTCTCTCTTCCAATACCCTACGCTCCCCACCTGGTGGTTCAAGGCTTTCTTGGAGCAATGGAATATTCCCACCCACACTTTCCTTGCCATGGATCGGGAAGTGTCTATTTCTTTGGAGGAATTCACGGAGGTATCCGGCCTACCGGTCATGGGGGAACACTATGAAGAGCTGCTCCCGACAGATGAGTACATCTTTGGTGCTAAGCCGATGGTAAGGGGGATTACGCCGGAAAATGCCGTTCAACACCAATTCCCGAGCCTGATCAAGGTGTTGAACATCTACGAGTCCCTCTTCATCGAACACGGGAGCCGAGGAGTTAATTTTGAGGACTTCATTGCTCGCTTCCTCCGTCCGAGCGTTATTTCGCCAGGAGCCGTCAAATCTTCCATCCTGGATGATCCTTTTGGCCTAGGTTTGGATAACCTGCCGACGAAGGAGATAGACCAAAAGGCTTTCTTCCTCCCAGACTTCCCTACCATATCTTTCGCGGAAATTGCAGCCCCTGGGATGCATGAGGAGGCCTTTTTCTTAGGATTTCTCGGGCTGTGGCTGAGTTGGTTCGCGATCCCAATGCATTCTCATCGCATGCGGCCCTCTGTCTTTTATCCAGCCCACCGCATGGTCATCGGGGTAAAGGTGGCCGTGGGGATTGCCGGCCTGGCGCACCTATATCATGGCCTCAGCCGAGCAGCGGATGCCAACGAGCCCGGGGTACTGCACGTGGTCTTCCCGATGCACTACTTTGCATCGTGACTCGAGCTACACACGGCGGGTGTCTTCGGTATGCATAAAAGGCCTTCATTCTTTGACAAGTGCGGTTTTCCTCGCATTTTATAGCTGATTGGCTCATCAATCGTGACCCCTTCACCACGGGACGCCAGAGGTTTACTGCTTCGCCCTCACACCGTTGGAGTCGGGATGTCCTTCATTGATAAGGTATTGACCATTGGAAAAGCGTCCACCTCTGCGGTGCGACCATTACAGGACTCCTTCAAGGATGGAGCTTCAGTGTTAACGGCCCGGGAGATCCTTCATTTGTATTCTATTAGACCGGGTTTCCTAGTTTTCAGGCAGGGCGGTGCAGCAGTCTTTATGAGATATAACCCGCATCGTTTTGCCCGACAACTGGGTTACGATCAAGGGGTACCCTTAGAAGCTTTCTTACTGGAACCTGCTGTCAATGAAGAAGGGATGGAGAACGCGTTACACCACTTCATGCGCCTGAACACGGGTTCTCGTTTTTTCGTTAGCACGCCGGCCTGTGCTCCACGACTCCTTAATGTATATAAAGAGTGGTACAATCATGCGACGGGGGCTGTTATAAAGGAAGAGAGGCGAGTGTTGATCGACCGTAAAGAAGTACCCCCCGGTACCAATTGTAACGCTCCCTTAGCGCCAAGGATCCTGGTGGTTCCTCCTCTAAAAGATGCTGGGGGCAGACCATCACGTGCGCAAAGCCCTCCACGTGAGCTGCCGCTCCCTGATATCATAGACGTACCTCCCGCATCCTGTGCTCCAGTGGAGACAGTGGTTGTACCCTCGCCGGACTCTGGCGTGGGTGCAGACATCGGGACCCGTCGTCCCAAAGTGGCTGCTAAACGGAAGTCGATCCCCCACGAGCCTAGGGTCAGGGGTCAAAAGAAAAAGAAGTCGCTCTTCGCTGCGGATGTCGTGTTTGGCCAGGAACCCCATGCTCCTCATGCTGAAGGTCTGCTCGAATATGGGACTAACGCAGGGTTGGTGATTCCGCCGCCGGACGATACAGACTTGGAGGCTGCTCTCAGAGCTTCGGCATGGTTGGTGAAGCGTGACGCGTGGCTGGCTAAGCTTGCGCAATCAGGTAACTACTAGTCGCCTTTTCTTTATTGCAACATATCCTCTTCATTATTTTTGACTAACGCTTTTCTTTCTGTTCTTTCAACAGGCATCACTGATGAAGAAGCCATTGCTGCTTCTCTAAGGACTTTTCAGGAGGAGGAACGTCTCAGGGCATCTATGGGCCTTAGTAAGTTTCAACTCATCAAGTTTTTCATTTTCCTTGTGTTATGGTCGATCTAACCCTTCCCTTTTAATTACAGGAACCTCAATGCCGTTCCCTCCTAGCGATGCAAATGTTGTACCAGCTGCCGACGTTCCTGCTTCTTCTGGGCCACCGCAGGAGGTTCGTCTTGAAGAGCCGATGAGAGATGCCTTAAAGGCTCTGGAGGCATCCCTGAATGAAGACGATGATGCCTTGAAGGAGGCGTCACAGAGGTCCCTCATGACCGCTCGGGAGGAGAGGAAGCGGTTGAGGCGTGAGGCGAAGGCGCGTAGGGCTGCTTTGGCTATGGGAGCGGGCCCCAGCACCGCCCCTCGAGCTGATACTCCCTCCGAAGAGGCCCCTGTCGCCCTATCCACTGCCCGCAGAGGGGTGGCGCGAGCAGTTCGGAGCGCAAACGGTAAATCCGCTTCAGGTAATATTTCTCTCAGAGTTTTTGTTATAAGGATTTTAATGTCATTGGTCCTTATATCTCTTATCTTTGCAGGGCCAAGTCCGATCGAGGGAGAGGCGGAAGCCGTCGATCCTAGGGGAACGGAGGAGGCGACGCCTGCCGAACTCGAGCCGACAGTGGGTAATATCGTTGAGGCCATGGAGCTTGAAGTGGAGGTCGATGGGCCTACCGCCGAGAAGGTCATTGATGCTGAACCTGAAGCGGTGGCAGATGATGAGTCCAGGGTGGTGGCGGCTGAGGCGCTCGAGGTCGGCGGTCCCCTGGCGACAGTAGACGATACAACCGCAGCTACTGAACCTGAGAGAGTAGTGGGTGAGGTGGCCATGATTCCCGAGGATGAACCAACCGCTCCCTCTCTGGAATCTGGCAATACTCCAATCATAGCCCTTCCCGTCTATGGCCCTCCGTCGTCCCCAGGTCTTGCTAGCACGATGATGGTCCCCATCAAGTCGGGTGACGAGGCCACGGGCGGTGGTCTCATGTCGGTAGAGGAGGGAGTCGCCTCCGTTTCAGCCGGGAGCTCCTCAGGTAAACCCTAAGTGGCTGCTTTTCTTTACTTTACAACCTTTTCTGACAAGTTCACCTTTTCGTAATGCAGGTGCAGCTAGTGCCGATGCCCCACCGCTCGAGGGAGCGCCTTCAACGACTGCTTTGGCGGTGGTCACCTCTCAGCCTTCTCTCATACCCTCGAAGATGTTGGAAGGTATGTGTTTACGATTTATTAATCTTGTTTTCTAGACATATAACTCGTGTACTAAAGTCACACTGTTGTGTTTTCAGGAGTGCTTTTTGATCATGTATATCAGATGTTGCTCCCACACTTTTCCTTCCCATCTGAGCTTGCTTCTCCCTCTGGTGGCGCTGGTGAGTACCGTTCCCGATTGGTAGCTTTGTCTTTTCAGTGGTAGAATTATTTCTAACTCTCTCTTGTTCTGACTGCAGTGCTGCAAATCGAAGGGGGAGCAGAAAGATCGGCTGCGCCACCAGCCCTTCCGGCCTTGCCACATGTCTCCACCGGTATAGTAAACTATCTTATCAATGGCTTCCTTCATATCTATTGAATCATCATCTAATCGCATTTCGTCTTTTTCCAGCTGTCGTTCCAGTCTTGGTGCCTTTTGAGTCTCGCATTACAATACCGGGCGGCCCTTCCCAGCGACGTCCGTCCTCAAAAGGTGCCGTGAATAGTTTGCGCATGTTGAGCGACTACATCGAGGAACTCGACATCGAGGCTCCTGTATCTGCTGAGGACTTCGCCATGACGGTTAACCCGATGTTGGCGATATTTGCCACCTTCCATGACGAGGGCATTGTCGCCTCTTGGGTTAACTATTGTCGGGAGATCGAGGCTCGCCTTCATCAGCTGGAGTCAATGCGCCTGTCCCCCGAGACTTTGGCCTCGAGCACTCAACGGGGAGCATGGCTCGAGCAAAGCGCTTCTCATTTCCGTCATCTGGAACAAGAAGTGGCTTTGAGGCTGAAGGAGTGGCAAGATTCTTCAAGCAGAACTGCTCGCTTGCGTGTAGAAGTTGAGACGAACGCCGCTGAGGTAAAGACCGTCTTCGAGGGTCTTCTGGAGCGCATATCGAATGGGCTGAGACTAAAGCGGGCACTTGATGTCGCCGAGCATGACACTCCAGGCCGTGAAGCTGCTCATCAAGCCATCAGGGATCAGCTTGCATCCGTCGCACAGCAACGGGCCCAGGTGGAGGCGGAGTTGGCAGTGGTATCCAATCGGGAAAAGGCATGGAAGGAAGTGTACGAACAACTGATAGAGCTACTTAAGACGCTTCCTTCCCAATAGCTGCCTTTGTATCAATGTATTTGTAAAAATTTTCTTTTCTGAGTAACATGTATCCGTTTTTTGCTCTTTTGTATGATTCACCATGTATTTGATTGAGGTCAATGAATAAAGATACACACTTTCTTTTGCAATATCTTGTATGCTCTTTTGTTTTTTGCCTTTACATCATGATGTTGTCGATGAACCTGATTGGCAGACAACTTAATTTTTCCAAGAGATAGCGATGGCTTAGGCCGCAGGTTCAGATCTGCCGTCTAAGCCTTTTCAATTCTATGAGCCGTGAGGGTCTCATAGAGATTTTTCTCCCTACGGATCGAGAGGATCTCATAGGTGGATTTTCTCCTTCGGAATCGTGAAGATTCCTAAGTGTGGTTTTCTCTTATAAGTCATAAGGATCCTATAAGAGAATTTTCCCTTTTACGAGTCGAGAGGATTCGTAAGCGGTTGTTTCCCTCCTTGTCGAAATTCGACTTCGGAGAGTGAGACCCGTGAATAGTATGCAAGAGACCAGTTTGGATTGACTTGCAGGGCCCCATTGCTCAAAAAGCAAGCTTTTCAATCCTTACTGCCTGAGACCTCGTCTTGCAAATTAAGAAGTAAGTTCAATTTGTTGAAGAAATCCCTTTTCTGAAAGATTTGGCGGGATTTCCCCCACCGTCGGATCTTTGATCCAAGGGCTTCTGTTTTACAGAAGATAGTCTTCTTATTTTAACAATAACAGAAAAGATTTCTTCAGAACCTTAATTTTTGTTTAGCGCAAATGCTCTAGGGTATGACACGTATCGCACATCGCACAGTGCAGCGCGACTGCGCTAGCGCATCTGCGCCGACACGTGTCACGCAGCGCACGGCGCACACGCCGCTGAAGCGTTGCTTCCTTTAGTGCCGCTTGAGATAGAGCTTTGCTTTGATTGGGTGTGCTGTTTTGGGCGTTGTGCTGATGCGTCTGCGTCAGACACGTGGCGTATCGCGCAGCGCAAATAATCTGAAGCGTCGCTTCATTAAATTAATTTTCAGGACAGAGCTTTGCTCTGATTGGGGGAAGACGAAGCGTTGCTTCATCTCCCGCCTCGGAATTTGAACAGAAGTTCGCTCCGATTAAGGTAAACTGCCGTGACAACTCTTGGAAGTCGAAGAGGCACTTGATGCCTATAAATAGGACCTTTGGTCCCCCCTAGATACTTATCATCTTTCCGATTTCTATTTTCGAAGACTTCAGAGCTTCTTTCTTGCCTCCAAGAACTCCGGTGCCTTGCTCCTCCTTATTTTTTTTTAAAGTTTTTAGGAAAACTTTAGGTAAAATCGATTCTTAGATTAATCTTAACCAGCAGAGCTTTCATCCAGGGGACTTTATCCTTGAGCATAGTTTTGCTCTCTAGGAATTTAGTCCTCTACGTATATTATTGCTTTTCTATTGCCGATCTTCCTGTAATATTTCCTCCAGGCATAATGGCGGCGGTGCATCTATACAGTTTGCACGAGTTTATTACCTACGACGATATCCGCGCTCAGGGTCGTCAACAAAACCAGGAGTTTACAGACGCTGAATGTGCAGAAGTCATGGGTCGTCTGAACGCAAGCGGTGGTTGGCTGTTGCCTCGTCGTTCGGCCCTTTTGAAAGTTGTGTTGGGAGCCATATGGAGAGCACTTCCGGGTCTTCATGAGGCCTTACCGCTCAACGCGCTGGATGATACCGAAGACAAGGTGCATTCAGTGTACCTGACAGGGCTGATTTCCAAGAAACGACGGAACAGCCTTATTGACATCCTACACCAAGTCTTCCAGCAGAAGACGATAGTTGCTGCTTATCAAAGGCCAGGAGGGCTCGCCGATGACCTCGATACAGAGGAGCGAGAAAGACTGCGCATAAGAATAATTAGAAAGGCCAGAAGAACTCTGGATGGCCTTACTTTTGATTTCCTCAATCCGTGCCCCGGATCTGAGGTTATACCGTTGGAATAATTTGACTAATGTTTCTTATGCTTGTAAAAGAAATTTTTTTTTAGCAGTATAAATGGAAACCCTTCCCTTTTCTATTTCAACTTGTCTTATTTCTCGTCCTGAGTCTTCTGCCCATGCATAAATGAATGCGTCACGCACGCCAGATCAAATGTAGATCGGATATTCTTTCTGTCATCTTCTTTTTTTTTTGTCAGCAGGCTGTCTTAATAACCATGGTTGATGGATGTCCAAAACGAGTATTCCGACTTTCTTAGGAAATAGCGATGGCTTAGGCCGCAGGTTCTGGTCTGCTGCCTAAGATTTTTCAACTCTATGAGCCGTGAGGGTCTCATAGAGGCTTTTCTTCCTACGGATCGAGAGGATCTCATAGGCGGATTTTCTCCTTAGGAATCGTGAGGATTCCTAAGTGTGGTTTTCTCTTATAAGTCGTAAGGATCCCATAAGAGAATTTTCCCTCTTACGAGTCGAGAGGATTCGTAAGCGGTTGTTTCCCTCCTCGTCGAAATTCGACTTCGGAGAGTGAGACCCGTGAATAGTATGCAAGAGACCAGTTTGGATTGACTTGCAGGGCCCCATTGCTCAAAAAGCAAGCTTTTCAATCCTTGCTGTCTGAGACTTCTTCTTACAAATTGAGACGAATCGGGGATTTGTTTGCAGTTGTAGCGGAACAGTTGACATGAGTTAAGAAGCTCTCGTCACAGAGTGTTTTTATCCTTGAGTCGAGGAGTTTGCTAGGGATTATTTGTTTCCCAAGCGCCAAGGATTATTTGTTTCCTTGGGGCTTGAAACGAGTCGAGGGTTCCCACGGGGGCTCTGGTGGCTCTGCGGGTCGACGCGGATCAGGAGGCTCTCGTCAAGGAGTGTTTGTATCCGTGAGTCGAGGAATTTGCTAGGGATTATTTGTTTCCCAAGCACGAAGGATCATTTGTTTCCTTGGGGTTTGAAACGAGTCAAGGGTTCCCACGGGGGCTCTGGTGGCTCTGCGGGTTGACGCGGATCAGGAGGCTCTCGTCAAGGAGTGTTTGTATCCGTGAGTCGAGGAATTTGCTAAGGATTATTTGTTTCCCAAGCACCAAGGATCATTTGTTTCCTTGGGGTTTGAAACGAGTCGAGGGTTCCCACGGGGGCTCTGGTAGCTCTGCGGGTCGACGCGGATCAGGAGGCTCTCGTCAAGGAGTGTTTGTATCCGTGAGTCGAGGAATTTGCTAGGGATTATTTGTTTCCCAAGCGCCAAGGATCATTTATTTCCTTGGGGTTTGAAACGAGTCGAGGGTTCCTACGGGGGCTCTGGTGGCTCTGCGGGTCGACGCGGATCAGGAGGCTCTCGTCAAGGAGTGTTTGTATCCGTGAGTCGAGGAATTTGCTGGGAGGGTATGGTTCCCTCTTTGTTTATGCCCTTGGATTGTATACAGGGATCGATGTGATCTTAACTGTAGGGCAAAAAGTTTCATTCTTTCATTTTTTTTATTCTTTCCGCGATGCTCTATCATTTCAGCTTTTATATCGCGAAGGTCGCGATTGCCCAATCATTTCAGCTATTTTTCGCGGTGCCCAATCATTTCGGCTATTTATTTTATTTCCACTCGCTGCTTTTTATTGCGAGTTGCCCAATCATTTCGGCTATTTCGCATGCATACATTTTACTTGCTGCTTTTTATTGCAAGTTGCCCTATCATTTCGGCTATTTCGTATGCATGTGCGGCTTACTGGCTTTTCACCGTAAACTTGAACTTGGATACTGATTTTGGCATCAGCACCGCTACAACTGGGATGTCGCCAGGAGCAAATCATCATTTGCCTCTGTCATTGTCGAACAAAGGAGGCTTAGCGACCAGGGTTAGGGTCCTGTCGACTAAGGCTTTTGACTTTATGAGCCGTAAGGGTCTCATAAAGCTATTTCTCCCTACAAGTCATGAGGATCTTATAGGTGTATTTTCTCCTTAGGAATCGTGAGGGTTCCTAAGTGTTTTGTTCCTCTGTAAGTCGTAAGGATCCTACAGGAGGGTTTTCTCTTTGTAAATGGAGAGGATTTACAAGGGTTATGCGAACATATCCCCAGTCACGGATGGACCTTGGTTAGGGAAATGTTTATTCGCGCCCACGGATTGTATACAAGGGTCAGTATTGAGCCACTTGTAGGGCAATATCGAAAGTTGTGGGGGTTGCTTAAGCACAGGTTTAGATCTCTGTAACTTAAGACTTTCAAATCTTACGAGCCGTGAGGGTCCCATAAGAGCGTTCTCCTTACGAGTCGTGAGGATCTCGCAAGTGTATTTTCTCCTTAGGAATCGTGGGGATTCCTAAGTGTGTTGTTCCCTTGTGAATCGTAAGGATCTCACGCGGGTGGTTTCTCCTTATAGGGTCGAGAGGACCTTACAAGTGTTTCTTAACGAGGTTGTGCCCTTTCGGGTTTTCACAAACACTCGCCGATAGTCCTGCTGTTTTTACTCACGGAGCCCTCTCGGGTTTTCATCCGTGCCCGTTTTGCTTATGGACATACCGTTTTTTTTTATTCTTTTTATTTTCTTCTTCTTCTTCTTCTTTTTTACGAGGTCGCGCCCTTTCGGGTTTTCACGAACACTCGCCGATAGTCCTGCTGTTTTTTACTCACGGAGCCCTTTCGGGTTTTCATCCGTGCCCTTTTTGCTTATGGACATACCGTTTTTTTTTATTTTATATTTTTTTTTATTTTTTATTTTTTTTATCTCGTCAGCCTAAGGATGCTGCGGTATTAGTTTAAAGACGTTTCGGTCTGCTATTAGTTTAAGGACATTTCAGTCCGCTGTTAGTTTAAGGACATTTCGGTCCGCTGTTAGTTTAGGGACATTTCGGTCCGCTATTGAGAAGCTGGCTACTGCTTATAAAGTTTGAGCTTAGGAAGATAGCGAGCGGACATAGACGTCGTCATCTATCGTTGACCTAGGCTGTGGCTCATTAAGCGTAGTATTTCTTTAGGAAGCGACCGTTTATCGGCCTGAAAGGCCTTTCACCGTGCATGTCCATGAGTAGATAGGCCCCACCTTGGTAAACTTTATCTATGATGTACGGGCCTTCATAATTTGGCTCGAATTTTCCCCGCTTGGCGCGACTGGGAATCATAGGCCTTTTGACTACTAGCACGAGTTCGCCTTGGTGGAATGTCCTCGGTCGGGTCAATCTTTCGTATGAGCGCGTCATCTTTACTTTATAAGCTTCCAGATTTTGTTGCGCTATGAGCCTAGTTTCATCAAGGGCGTCAAGCTCCTCAAGCCGAAGGTGAGCATTTTCTTCGTCCGTTAGCTCGTGGTGAACTGCCACTCGTAGAGAGGGTAACTCTATCTCGAGAGGGAGTACTGCTTCCGTACCGAACACCAACGCGTACGGCGTTGTGTTTGTGGCCGTCTTGAATGTAGTTCGGTATGCCCAAAGAGCTGCTTGCAGTCTTTCGTGCCAATCTTTCTTATTACGGGACACCGTTTTCTTTATGATTTTTGTCAAGGTCTTGTTGAAGGCCTCGGCGAGACCGTTAGCTCGTGGACTATAGACTGAGGAATATCTCCAGTCTATGTTATGCTGCTGTGCGAAGCGGCTGATTTTATGACTTCGGTAGGCTGGCCCGTTATCGGAGATGATCCGCCTCGGAGTTCCAAACCGATATATGACGTGCGTTTTGAAGAAATGGAGGATATTCTCCGCCTTCACTTCTCTCAATGGTACTGCTTCTGCCCACTTAGAGAAGTAGTCAGTCGTCGCTAGGATGAAACGATGTCCTTTAGACGATGCTGGTTCGATGGGGCCGACTATATCAGTCCCCCACATTTCGAATGGCCAGCTAGCTACCGTTGGATGCAATGGATTTGGGTGCTGGTGGATGAAGTCCCCATGAATCTGGCATGAGTGACATTGCTTCGCATATTCGATGCAGTCTTGAATCATCGTGGGCCAGTAATAACCCATCCGTTTGATCTTCAACTTCATCTTTGGACCTGCTTGGTGAGAACCGCAGATTCCGTCATGAACCTCCTGAACGACTCTTTCCGATTCGTCCGGTCCTAAGCATCTCAGCCACAGAGAATCGAATGACCTCTTGTATAGAGTATCATTGACGAAGGCGAAAGACAGAGCTCGTTTTATGAGTTGATGTCTTGCGGACGCATCTTCGGGCATTTGGTGGGACTTGAAGTAGTCTATAAAGACTTCCCTCCAATCCTCAACCTTCTCATGATCTTTTATTTGCAAGGTCGCTTGTTCAGTCACTCCCTTTTCTTCGGGCGATCCCGGAGGTATTTCTGCGGGGGCGAGCACTCGACGACTTTGTACCATGATTCTAACGTCATCGAGGTTCTCGTCAGCCATTTCTTTAGCAAGTTTGGCCAACGCGTCCGCTTTGCTGTTATCCGCGCGTGGTATGCTCTCCAAAGTATAGGAGGGAATTTGGGTTAGCAGTTGTTGCACCTTTTCACCGTATTTTACCAATTCCGGTTTGCATGTTTGGTAATCGCCGTTTACTTGACTAACGACCAGTTGCGAATCTCCGTATATGAGGAGGTTTTCAATTCCCATGTCAATGGCGATCTCGAGGCCTGCTATCAGAGCTTCGTATTCGGCTTCGTTGTTTGTCCTCGGTTCCGTCAGGGAGAACGCGTAGCGCATTATCCCCCCTTGTGGAGTTATAAAGATGAGTCCTACCCCCGATTTGATTATAGGGGTACTTTGTTTGCGCTTCTTCACGGAAGATGCTCCGTCAAAATAAAGCTCCCATCGGGTATTATCACCATCGATTGCATCAAACGCATGTTCATCTGGAAGATCGCAGTTTAAAGGAGAGTCGGCCGGTATCGGGTGCTCAGCAAGGAAGTCGGCGATGGCCTGGCCTTTTACTGCTTTGAGTGGTCGATATGCTATCGAGAACTCCATTAAGAGCAGGGCCCATTTAGCGAGTCGTCCCGTCAATATGGCCTTTGACATTAGATATTTGAGAGGGTCCACCTTTGAAATGAGATGGACTTCATGCGCTAATGCGTAATGTCTAAGCTTTGTTATTGCGAAGATCAACGCCAGGCAGTGTTTTTCAATGGGGGAGTAATTGCTTTCTGCCCCCAGCAGCACTCGACTTAAGTAGTAAAGTGCTCTTTCTTTCCCCTGGTCATTCTCTTGTGCCCATAATGCGCCCAAAGAACCTTCAAGGGTGGCCGTGTAAAGAATGAGAGGCTTCCCCTTCACTGGAGCAGCCAACACTGGAGGGTTTTGCAAATACTGTTTGATCTCATCTAGTGCGCTTTGGCACTTTTGATCCCAGACGAACGGGGTTCCCTTCTTCATCAGGTGGCTGTAAGGACGGCACTTTCCTGAGAGGTTGGCTATAAATAGCCGTATGTACGCGAGCTTCCCTTGGAGAGACCGCAGCTGTTTGAGAGTTCTCGGCGGAGGCATTCCTATGATTGCCTTGATCTTGGACGGATCTATCTCGATACCTCGGTGTCGAACGATGAATCCCAGGAATTTGCCCGAGGAAACCCCGAATGCACACTTCAGAGGGTTCATCTTCAAGTTGTATTGTCGAAGACGTTGAAATACGGTCTTCAGATGCTCGAGATGTTCCTCATATGATTTGCTTTTAACAACGAGGTCGTCGATATAGCATTCAACGATTTCGTGTATAAGGTTATCGAAAATCTTCGTCATGGCCCTTTGGTAGGTTGCACCGGCGTTCTTTAAACCGAAGGGCATCACCTTGTAACAGAATATTCCCAAAGGAGTCCGGAAAGCCGTATGTTTCTGGTCTTCAGGGTGCATTTTTATTTGATTATATCCTGATGAGCCGTCCATGAATGAGAAAATCTCATACGTGGACGTATTGTCTATCATCAGTTCGGTGACTGGTACTGGGAAATCATCCTTCGGGCAGGCTTTGTTGAGATCCCGAAAGTCCACGCATATACGCACCGTACCATTTTTCTTCATCACTGGGACGATATTAGCAATCCATTCAGGGTATTGAACCTCTTGGATAAAGCCGGAGTCTATCAGCTTTTTGACTTCCGCGTTGATGCTCATCTTGAGCTCAAGCCGCATTCTTCTCGGCGCTTGTTTGACCGGCTTGACACTCGGGGATATTGCCAGTCTATGTACAGCAACTTCTGGATCAAGTCCCGGCATCTCGGAATAGTTCCATGCGAAGCAATCTTTATGCTGTACAAGGACGTCCTTTAACGCAGCCACCTTTTCTTCAGACAGCAGCTCGCTGACGAATGTCGGTCGCGGATCGTTTATCGTCCCCAACTCAATTTTCTTGAGGTTATCTGCAGTGGTATGTATGCCGTCCTCCAGTTCTTTCGGAGCTGGGGGAAATTCTGAGATCACCTCATCATTGCTGTTTTCGAGGCACCACGGAATGCTGCCCATGTTCTCGGATTCTTCTTGTAGCATCGTTATCATGTGACAGGTACGAATTAGCTTCCAATCCCAATGTGGAACTGATCTTTCTTTCGTGGCCTTAGGCTCGTGCTTTTGTGGTGGTGCTACCCTCCAGTTGTTGGACAGAGCAAATTTACCAAGCTGATATTGATCTTCGACCCAATTCTTGAAGGTGAAGCAATCTTCAAGAGGATGGCCTACTACTCGATGGTAAGAGAAATAGTCCGGGTGTGAGGCTTCGCCTGCTTGTTCAGGGTGTTTAGACTCCGGCAGCGCGAGCATCTGATGTTTTAGAGCAAGCTCAAATATCCTCCTTGTCTTATCCCGAGAAAAAGAGTATGCTCGACTCATTTTCTTCATGAGGGATAGATCAATAACGCTCGACTCCCATTTGCGTGGCTTCTTAGCCCTGCTTTGTTGTTGTTGAGTGCCTTTTTGGCCTTTCGACTTATTTCTGCTTTTGAGCTGAGTCTTCTTTATAACAGGTTGACAAGGAGCGGCATTTTCATCCTTTACAGCTTGTTGGAGAAGGCGTTGCGTCTTGGCTTTCTCGTAGATGGCCGTCTCACGGTTGTGATCATCTCGGACTTTTTGACCAGCTTTCTTTATAAGTCTGTCCATTTGTTCCTCGAACGACGAATTGGGCTCTCTTGCATCTGGAACCTTCACTGGCTTAGGATTAGCGTCCTCCAATTGAGCATCCGCTTCTTCATCAAGGTCATATATGACGTAGCAGCCGGGTAGTAACTCTCGTTTCTTTGACCGGATGTATCCAAGCCCTCTCGTTTCCATTCTCCCATTAGGCAGTTTGCGTTGAGTCCCGGGAATATTCCAGACCCTGTCATAGAATTTGGCCTCTCTAACGGTCTGTTTGAAGGATATCCCCTGGTGTTTCAGCAGCTTCTTCAAACCCTCTGTATAATATCTGGGAAGACGGATAGGCTGAAGCTTATCGAGCGCAGGCTCTGCGCCATACCAGATTTCTTTTTTCATCTTGGTTTCTTCAGAGCGGTAAAACAAAATTGCTTTCTTGTTTTCTCGCATGGGAGGGATGTAGAATGTCCGCAGCTCTTCTATACTGTAGATATTAAGTGCGTCCAGTTCTTTATGATGTTTAGGCGGCACCATGGCTACTTGCAGACTTTGCTCTTCGTCAGCGGAAGCTTGTATTGAAGGTCGAGCAGAGAATACGACATGGACCTCATCCTCCGAGTCACTACCAAAGACCAATGTAGGAGTGGACGGTCCTGGCTTGTTATGTTGGGGCGGACCCGAATAAACAATCTCCTCTTCTTCCTCGGTATCACTGCCGAAGACAGGGATGGTGGCGTTAGTTTTATTTTCCGGCTTGTGACACTTCTCCGTGTCTTCGAAATCCGGCAAGAAGTATTTGGCATCTTCGTATTTGCGGACCTCGTTCACAGAGAACGGGTTCAGTTCTCCCGTCACGGTATACTCGAAACCATCCTTAAAATACTTCATACACTGATGTTGTGTAGAAGGGATGATGTTGTACTCGTGTAACCATGGTCGGCCGAGCAAAGCGTTGTAGCATGTCTTGGCATCTATGACGTAGAACTTAATGTCCATGACGAGTAGTCCGAAGCGTAGCGTCAGTATCACAGATCCAAGAGTCTTTGACGATTGGGAGTCGAACCCGGATATGGTGATCTTGTCCCGAGCAAGGTGCTGGACGCTCATGCAGATTTCCTTCAACACCCGCACATTGAGTAGGTTAACAGACGACCCGTTATCAATCAGGATTTTGCCTATCTTTATATCATGGCAGTATCCCGAAACATAGAGAGGGCGATTTTGTTCGCAAGTCCCAAGTAAAAGGTCTTCATCGCCAAAAGTAACATCAGCCGTGTGTACTTCCTCTAATTCATCCTTCATCTTTTCCTCGGCCAGGAATGCTTGGAATTGTTCCGGGTCTTGGAGTGCCTTAATCAACGAATCTCTCGCCTCTTTTGATAACAAAAGGGCGTCAAGAATGCTGAGCTGTGAGGGAAGCTTCCTTAGATGTGCTAAAACGTTGTAATCCACCTTATTCTTCTTTAGTGGGTTCTTAGCGGTTAACTCTTCCGCAACTTGGTCATCGAGAGTAATATCCTCAGAGACCTTTTCTTTCCCTTTATCTTTTCTGTTCAAGGGTCCGAGGTTCTTTTCAGGCAGCGTCCGATTTCGCAGCCGAATATTTTCGCAGACCTTCGGTTCTTCTTCTTTTCCTGAAGCGGACTCTTTAAAGAGAGGGGCAAGTTCTAGCTCTTCATCAGAATCACTCCCGAATGTAAGCACTTGTGATCCACCGGTGTTAACCATGCGACAATCGCCAGCAGTTCTTTTAAGCCCTTCGGTCGTATTTCTCTGCTCCCGACGAGTTTTACGTTTTTCCCGCTTAAAGCGTTGTCGATGAGCAACGTATCTTTGCCACCATCTATCGAAAGCTTTGCACTCTTGAGTGGGGTGCGAAATCCTCTGATGATATAAGCAATACGAGGGGTGCGTTTCCACTTCACCGGCGATGTTTCCTTCAGAGGATGGTAGCTTCATGCCCATTGATATGGCTTTAGCGAACTTTTTCCTCATCCTGAGTTGGCTTTTGTCGGTAGTAGAGGTGTTTTGCTCCAGCGGGATCGTCTCAGCTCCTTCATCAAGTCGCTGGCGCTTGGCCCTTTCAAATATAGCCGCCTCGCGCTCCCGATCAGCTTTACTTTTCAACCGAGCTTCATTAAGGAGGGCGTTAATTACTTCATCTGATGGTCCCAGAACTTTTGGTTCAGGATCTGCCCCCAGCTTTTCGGTGCAAGGAGTCTCCTCATCGTTCGTGATCGAATGGGAAATCATATGGCAACTTGCCACATGTTCTTCAGATTCATTTGACGAACTACCTCCCTCATCTTCTTCTTGGAAGACATAGTAGAGGAACTCTTGCAATGTAATGGGAGTCCGCGCCTTCTGGTTGTACTCTTCCAGCGCGTCAATTTGCTTTTGCAAGTCCGTGCGCCTATCGCTAGGCTTCACCGGCTTCTTGGCCTTCTTCTTTTTCTTCAAAGACTTTGACGACTGGCTACTAGTGCTCGAACCCCCATCATTGGTCTTTGGAGTTGGACGTGGCTTCAACATCCCCTCAACGACCTGCGGTTCCAATGGGTTCTTCCACTTGATCGCCGGACATGTCCGAAGGTCATTTAGCATTCTCTTCGTTTTCGATGATAATACAACCTCCCACGGAGTTTCTTCAATGACAGAGCATGTTGCCCCCGGCGTATTCGTCCCTTTAGAGGTGTGGGGCTGCGGGGGATTCACCTTCCATTTGTCAGATAACGCGAACTTGCCCTGTCGATACTGATTTTCAAGCCAATTCTTGAAAACGTAGCAATCTTCGATCGGATGGCCTAGTACTCGATGATAAGGGCAGTAATTAGGCTCGTTGACGTCACTTGGTTGCAATGGTCGTTTTGGATCCGGCAGATTTATGAGTCTGTTGCGCAATGCCAGCTTGAATAACCTCCTCGTTTATCGCGGGGGAAGGAATAAGGACGTCCCATCCTATCCTCAAGGGGTACGTACGGGCGCGTATTGTTTGGACGAGCAACCGGCTTCGAATCGTTCGGTTGTTGTTGAGCATTAGCGACAACGATCGCTTTTCCCTTTCCTTTGTCATTTCGGGAATCCGGCTTTGGGAGAGGGGGTTTATGGCCCATCTGGTCCATCTGCGCTAGTTTGTCAATTAAAGCCTGGAAGGAAGTCGGCTTGAAAAACATCATAAACTGTGAGATGGTTGCTTGTGGATCAAGGGTTCCGACAAACATTCCCACCGCAGGGGCTTCTTCTATGCGCTGCTCACATTTCGACCATAGATTACGCCACCGTATAGCGTACTGAACCCATGTCTCGCCGGGTTTTACCCTGGCGTTAATCAGTGCCGTCATCGGGGTACGTTCACTGGAACTTGCAAAACGCTGGGTAAACAGCAGCTCCATTTCCGCGAAGGTTTTGATAGAATCATTAGGGAGTTCAGAGTACCACTCGAACGCCGTATCTGATAGACTTCCAACAAACTGGCAGAGCAAAAGCTTGTCATCGCCGCCGGTGTTACCGCAAAGCGCCCAGAACTGGGCGACATGCTGATGAGGATTGCCGGTCCCTTTGTAGACATGAAATTTGGGAATTGTGTAACCCGGCGGGTACTTGATTTGGTCATACCAGCCTGGATATGGCCACCCCGTTTTTACGACGTGGCCGGCTGCTTCGGCCGCATGATGAACCCTTATTTGCTGGGCTATGTATTCGTCCAGATCAGTCTTAGAGATTGTATCCTCTTTAGCTGTTAATAGAGCGGGCTGCGGATTCAACGTCTCTCCCTTATTATCTCCAAGGACGATTAGGGGTTCTTCAGCGGGAGGATCTTGTTGTATCATCATCCTTATCATGTCCTGGAAGAGGAGGCCCATACGCTGTATGTTGGTCGCTTGTTCAGCAGCCTCTTTGTCCCTCTTTTCCAGTACTCGGCGAAGGAACTCGGCGTCGGTCTCTTCCTCCTGGCGCTCATCTAAGGACATCTCAGGGTTCTCTTTTGGCTCCGTGAGTGCAGCCATTGTAGTCATCATCTCCTGGAGCTTTTGTTGCTGCTCCTGAGCCTTGGTCACTGATCGGGTAAGCGGTCGGTGACCCGTAGAAGTACGGCTTTCTTCCTTTCCAGAAGCCATATAAACCGTATGAACTGTTATGCCCCCTGACTTGGGGCGTTTAGGTTCACCGCTTTTAGACTTTGCCATTGACGCGGGGGTTTTCTCTGGCCTCCTCCTTTTGTGGGCCGTTGAGGTTGAAGGAACCATTGTAGGGGGCACCCTAGCAGCTGCTGTCCGCTGCTGTCTAATGGGACAATCCTTGCCTTTCTCCACCTTTGCCTTTTTCTGGCGACGAAAGTGGTCCGGGTCAATCACAGAGTCTTGAACCCTACGCCAAACCTTGTATATTTTTGACGACAGCCGTTGAGGGGGCTGTTCCAGCTTTGTCTCTGGAGCTCTCTCCGCAGGTGGAGGAGATCTCTTCAATGTAGCGGTTGGAGAGTTCTTCCGTACCCTTCTCAGCAGCTCAAAGCTGTTCCTAGTTGGAACAGCAGCGTTGACTTCCACCACTGGAGCCGGTGGAGTTAGCCCTGAGGAAGTGTTGCCCCCTGCCTTCCTCACTCGTTGCCAATGGCGACGTCGTGCACGATGATCCATCGGGATTGGTTCGGAATTTGAGATAGTTTCTTTTTGCCCCCTGTTCAAGTGTGGGGTGACTGCTGATGTCAGCCTATCGAAGACTGATGCCTTTTGACCAGCGAGGGTAGGAATGAGAATCGTCAATCTTGCGAAGACCGACTCTTTGATGAGAGAAGCCGCTTTAACAACTTCCTGAGCAGCGGCCGTTGCCCTCTTTGGGACGGCCACTTTATGATTCTGATCCAGCCTGGAGAAAACGGAGGCTGTTGGTTTGGTAACGGGCGACCCGTTGACAGGGGCCGTCGTAGCAGTGAGCCGGTCGAAGACCGACTTCTTGTTCGCCTCTAGTGCAGGTATTGGCGTAGGGAAGCTTGTAGGTGGGATCATGGTCCCAAAGAACAGACCAGTGGTGGCTCGGGTCATCTGATCTACCGGCAGAGTGAGGAAGGAAGCCGCTTGGGGTCCATATGCTACACCTCCTGATGAGGTGGAGCGTTTGTTGCAGTGGCACTTCGAGCAGTTGGTGCAATTAGATGCCATTGAATCTTGAGTTCTGCGCCAGGCAAGAGACCAAATCTTAGTAACTTGAACTCCGAAGGCAACCATTTAACAAACCGCGATTGGTTCGCGAGGACGACACACGAAGTGTGGAGTGGAAAGAGGAAGAGGTCCCACCGGGCGTGCCAGAATCTGTTCCCCTCCGAAAGACGGCGCACAGGACCGCGGCGTCCTGACGCTGTGATTCAGGGCAGATGCTATATGGTTTTATCCGTCTACCTCTCCGAAAATGCCAAGTTGATTTATGACACCGTGTATTGGAGGTTTAGACGGATGCGGCCGATGTAGCAGACTTCGTCAGATTCCCCCTCACTAGAGGGGTTTTTGATTGTGGGGACGCTCTTCCCTGCAGGCGCAAGCCCCTGCAGTTAATTACGCTACCGCATCGCGGTAGCCACTTTCTCCTTCTCCAGAATTTCACTTCGTGTCATGTGTGTTTGTTTTGTTTGTGGTTGCCCGTGGATTGTATACGGAGACTGAATAATGCCGTCTCCCGTAGGATGTGGATTAGTCCAAATCCGTATTTATTTAGATTTGGGTTTGGTGTTTTTTAGTTTAAGGATGCGTTAGTCGCGTTGCGGCTAAGATCAACTTAAACGTTCGCCAAGGATACGTTAATCCTATTTTGGACTAAGATCGACTTGAACGGGATCGTTTAGATCCGAAAGAAGAGCAAATGGCTCTATTGTTCCAGTTTAGAGACGTGGTGGTCCATGTTCCAGTTTAGGGACGTGGTGGTCCGTCATTAGTTTAGGGACGTCTCGGTCCGATATTAGTTTAGGGACGTCTCGGTCCGATATTAGTTTTAAGGACGTTTCGGTCCGATATTAGTTTAGGGACGTTTCGGTCCAATATTAGTTTAGGGACGTCTCGGTCCGATATTAGTTTAGGGACGTCTCGGTCCAATATTAGTTTTAAGGACGTTTCGGTCCGATATTAGTTTTAAGGACGTTTCGGTCCGATATTAGTTTAGGGACGTTTCGGTCCACGAGTTTAAGGACCCCGCGGTCCATATTCATGTGTGATCGTTGGGACCCGTCGCCTCTCTGACGTCGTTGAAGGGTTACAAGGATAGATGTCAGAGGAGTTCGGAGATGTACCCTCAAACCGGAGATAAATTGATTTAGGAGAGCAATTTTGCTCAGTCAATTTAATTTGAGGACTTACGGCCAAAATTGGGTTAAGTCCAGTTGAGAATATTCAACATTTTTCTTGATCTTTGGCCTATTAGGCCTGTGCTGGGGCTTTGCCCATATTTAATAATGCACTGCATTCTATTCTGGCCTGC
The DNA here is from genome assembly GCA_030015575.1 of Agapanthus africanus. NCBI lineage: Eukaryota > Viridiplantae > Streptophyta > Magnoliopsida > Asparagales > Amaryllidaceae > Agapanthus > Agapanthus africanus. Next base: position 230,738,817 of record CM057341.1, read on the forward strand.
TAGGCTTTTGATTTGGGCTCTGTCCCTTTATTTATGATGCAGAGCATCTATTTTAGTTTGGGCTCTGTCCCTTTTTTAAAGCAATGCATTGCATTTTATTAGACCTGTTAGGCCTTCTTTAATTGGGCTTGGCCCCTTTTGTAACCAAGACAATGCATTTGTCTGGCGCTTTGCGCCGAGTAATGAGCGCAAGCTCATATGGTGATGACACGTATCATGCTCTGGTGAGCGCAAGCGCACTAGCGCAGTGCGCTGCGCTGTGCTAGCGCGCTGCGCTGTTGCGCTGCTGACACGTGGCGCGCTCTCAGCGAGTTGCGTCAATTCCAGAGAGCAAAGCTCTATCTTAAGAACGCTTAGCGCAAGTGGTTCTATAGCTGACACGTGGCGCTCTCTTAAGAGCGCAACGACGCAGTTTAGAAGTGCAAAACACTAAGAATCTTTTAGATTCAAGAAAGGAAGTGCAAAGCACTATTTAATTTCTTGATCTAAATTAGATCAAAGAAAAATAAAATTTTCTTTTGTTTGAAGAACCAGAGGTTCTTAAAAGTGCAAAGCACTATTTTTTATTTTTATTGTTTTAAAGAACCAGATGTTCATAAGAAGTGCAAAGCACTGTTTATTATGTAAAGATAGTTGATTTTGTTTTTAGATCAATGATCTATTAGAAAGAATTTCTTCTACTTCATGAAGGTTCTTTACCTTTTTCTTGAAATCTTCTCAGAGTTCTCTCTGTTTAAAGTTCTTGATTTTTCAAGAAAATGTTGATGCCTTTGAATTGAGGCTTAGGGTCCTTTTTATAGTGCTCACAAATTAGTTAAATTTGTTAAAGAGATCATTCTCTGAGTGATTTGGGGAATTTTCCCCATCGTTGGATCTTTGATCCAAGGTCTTCTGCTTTGCAGAAGAAAATCTTCTTGTTTTAACAAGAACAGAAAAGATTTCTTAAAATCTTAATTCAGTTTGGCGCAGATGCCCCAGCGCGTGACACGTGTCGCGCAGCGCAGGGCGCAGCGCAACTGCGCTAGCGCATCTGCGCTGACACGTGTCGCGCAGCGCAGGGCGCAGCGCAACTGCGCTAGCGCATCTGCGCTGACACGTGTCGCGCAGCGCAGGGCGCAGCGCAACTGAAGCGTTGCTTCATAAAAATAGAGCTCTGCTCTGATTGGGCGCGCCTTCTTGGGCGTTGCGCTGACGTATTAGTGCCTGACACGTGGCGCGTTGCGCCCGAGACTTGAAGCGTTGCTTCAAAATTTTGAATTTTGAATTTGAACAGAGCTTTGCTCTGATTGGGCGAAACATCGCCCACCTTTGGATTTGAGGGAATAGGCATCGGTTGCCTTAGGACACCGTTACCCAATTCATGAGTAGAGCCCTACGCTTGATTGGGTGGTTGAGAGGCAACTTGGACCGTGAGCTAAAAGATGACGTTTGTCAAGTCGTCAATCTTTAAGTAGAAGTTGGCCATCTCTTTGTCTTTATTTCTGAGCTGCTTCTGAAGCATTTGGAGAAGTTGCTGCTCTGCGGTCTTGGGATGGATGATTGGCTCCTTTTCACTTTCCAAGCCTGACTCCTTATGAACCGAGGGATCTTCCTGCTTATCAGCCTCACCGGAAGGGTTATCATTACCTTCTAGAGAAGGCTAGTCTTGGGAAGTGGCAACCACATTCACACCATATTGGATTTGAGATGTGGTGGCCCTATCCTTGCTCTTGCTATGTGTGCCCGCTATGTAGACAGTGTGGACCACATATCCAGCCATCTCTTTATTTTTGGCGGCTGATTTACAGATCGTCGTTGTGGCCCATTCTCTTCTGGAAAGGACAGGCGACTGAAGACGGTTGACCTGACTGGCTCCTTGGGTGGAACTGTCTGGATCACAGTTTTTTTGACTCTTGCGGTCAAGCCATTCTTCTGAATCAATTTCAGCGGTTCAATAGAGTTAGCGAGCTTTACAGCCGATTCAACTGTTGTTGCGGGCTAATCTTGTTCTTGGAATCTCATGAAGTTCTGCCTAGCAGGAGCCCTAGCCCTTTTGTTGGCTCTGTATTTGAGACTTTTTTATCTTATCTTCTCGATTTTGAGGGCTTGGCGGGCATCCGTTATCCAGAAAGCCATTGTGAGTCGATTGACGGGGAGCTTAGAGAAGAAACCCGATTGAGCAGTTGTTAGGGGCACCGCTGGAGCTTACCCGAGATGCCTTATTGCTTTGTTAGTATTGATAGCCTTGCCCCCAGCTAGAGCAACGAAGAGTCATTCGGAAATGGATTTTTGCCTAGGCCGAAGTGCCTTCGCAACCATGACATTTTGCCTTTTCCATTTTTAGGCCGGTTTATCCGTCACCGGAGCTTGAGGAGCATGAATGCTATTAGCTGGCACGAACAGAATAGAGCCAAATGGTAGCAGGGACTCCTCCACCGTCACTCGAGACTGTCCAGGCATTCATTTTCATCATGTAAGAGATGGGAGCCATGTTGAGAGCTGAGCTTGTCCTTGGACACATTTTGTTACGTTCGAAGACTGCAATTTCAAACTGTTAATTTGCATAAAGAAGCATGATTTCAGTACAGAGAATCGATATATATGTTGATTGGTTTCGCGTGAATGTTTAACCCGAACATGGGAAGAGAAAAAAGGTCCCACCGGGCGTGCCAGAGTCTGTAGGGTGTTTTTCGCTACCCTATTGAGATGGGAATGCGCGCGTTTGTCGGGCGTATATAAATCCCTCCTGCCTAGGGTAGGCTTGAAAGTCGACCTTAGCACCACCATGAGGTTCTAGAGGCATCAAGCATGCCACATTTTAAATTTTTATTAGGTGCCAAGTTAGACTAACAAGATCATTACTAAATTATTAGGGTTTGCCTTTGTGATGCGATTAAACCAAGAGAAGAAAAGAGGATACAACCTTTGTAGTTCAAGTCCTTCTCTTCTAAAGCTCCGGGTTGAAGTCCACGTGACTCTACAAGGCTCCTCTTCGAGTTGAACGACCCTCCTTCATGATCTTCGCGCCAAAGACGATCCACCCGAAGTCCCTCTGGCCCAAGCTAACTCTACACAAAACTCCTTTAGTGTAGCAAACACACTACACCAAATTGCTAGTTTGGTATGGGATGGTGAAGTAGGGGATATTAAAAGCTCACAAGATTGTGTTCAAGATTCATGATTCACATCTCATGTGAGGGTTGAAACTTGAACCGTGACATTTGAGGAGGAAGATGAAGCTAGAGAGCAACCATGGGAGCAACTCAAGAAAAATGGCTAAGTGTTGAGAATGAGACTAGAATGAACGGCAGCTCTTGACCCCCACTCATTCAAGCATGGAAATTTGCAATATAAAATTGTAACCATGCTTGAATAGTGAGTCAAGATGAATAAACTATGAATAAAGCCAATGCTTGCAACTATGCTCTCATTTTCCACATTTTCTCTATTTTTCTCAAAAATAGAAAATCAAGCCATGCTTCATTATATATATAAATATATATATCATATATATTTATATATATATATATATATATATATAATGAAGAATAATTATTGAGCTAATGATATTAGTTAAGATATAATTATATCACATATAATATATATCACATTATAAAATCAACACTTGATTTAATAATCCGGTTATATCACATATGACCGACTAATATCATTCATCTGTATATCATTATCAAATCAACACTTGATTCGACAATCTGGTTATATCACATATAACCGAACCGATAACAGATAATTGCCAGATTACAATACGGTATCATATACTCATATTTAATCAGGCCTACGCACATATCAACATATGTGCCCTACTTCGTTTCGCTCGAACCAGGAAACTTTGTGTGAGACTCTAAAGACTCGTCAATACGCCAGCAGTAGGTGATGATCACATCAGCCACCTACAAGCCGTCAGCGGTACTACCTGGACGTAACGGCTACCCGGGTATTGAACGATATGAAGATCAATAATCAAGCTCGTCCATACACTCCATGAAGCCTATCAGTAACACTGCCGTACAGTCCGGTCTCTTTATCTGATATGTCGCATATCATGTCTAGGGGTGGTAAACGTCAGTCCCCGGTAACGTAATATGTCATGCCGATGTCTGGCCTATAATGGTTCGAGAAACTACTGATAACACTTATCAGTAAATCTCGGCAGCAGCCCTGGCCAAGGATTTCCATTTATAGCTAATCGAGCATAGCGCAACATCAACCCCCCAATACCGGGAGAGACGAAACCCCTCCTATCGCTCATTGCCTCCATGTGACTTGGGATTGTACCCAAAATCCACCTATTTGCACGTCTCCTTTGAGCGTGGTAGAGAGGAAATCAAAGCACGGTGGGAGCCGTACAAGACCTTATGACGATCTCGGGTCTACAGACTAACCTGTACCAGTGTCACTAGAGGACCGCTATCTGACGATAGTAATACTACCACATAAGAGTCCTCGGCGAGTCCTGTTCGGTGTACCCATTCTCCAATGAGCACATGTGTACAATCTTTGATGTCATACACCAATGGTTGTGGGATTAACCATCTCCCTCTAAGGGACAAGAAACGTACACACTAGTATATTCTGGAATATCGATGCCCTAGTCTCGATATTCTCTCGACTAGGAACTAATTAAAGGATGTACTTTTGGACCACCTTGGCCTCACTAGTATGATCTCATCATAGTCCTGGTAGTCAAGTACATATCCTAAGGGCTTTATCAATATGTAAGAGACAGACAGTATAAATACCAGTCTACATGTTAAGATAAAAGTAACCTGATAGCATACTATCATATCGAGCAAGAAAGTCCTCTATATATATGTCCAAGCATCCATTATAATATACATCACATGTATAATAATGGCCTCTAGGGCATACATATTCCTAACAATCTCCCACTTGCACTAAGGCCAGTTGTTGTAGTATCTCATACCCAATGTCCCAAAAGTCTCTCGAATAGCATCTGGGGGATGGCCTCGGTGAGTGGATCCGCTGTGTTATCCTCTGTGTCAACTCTCCTAATCTCGATCTTCCGGAGATCAACTATTTCCCTGATCAGGTGATACTGTCTAAGAATATGTCTGGATCGCTGACGGGACCGGGGTTCCTAGACCAAAACCATAACTCCATTGTCATTACAATACACAGGTATTGGATGCCCATTGGTAAGAACCTAGTTCATCTCATGAACTCTATTCATCCAGACAATCTCTTTAACAGCATCGTTAGTAGCGATGTAATTAGCCTCTATCAATGAGTCTGCTACGGTATATAGCTTGGAACCCTTCCAACATACCGTCCATCCACTGAGGGTGAAGACAAAACCCGAGACAACTTTCAGTCGTCCTTTTCACTCTGGAAGCTCGAATCGGTAGAGGACTCCATCTGGAGTTCACCGTTACCATACACCAATAACATATCTTTAGCCCTTCTCAAGTACTTAAGAATGTTCTTCAGCTGTCCAGTGGTTTTCCCAAAGATCTTTTTGATACTTATTCACTACACCTTGTGAGTAAGCTACATCTGGTCTGGGATATAACATTACATACATGATTGACCTGTCTGCCAAAGTATAGGGTGTCCCTTGTATACGATCACTCTCCAAATCAGTCTCGAGAGACATCTCTTTCGAAAGAGTGATTTTTGAATAAGCGGGTACATTACTACGCTTAGAATCATCCATACTAAAACCCTTTTAGCATGGTGTCTATGTACCTGGATTGGGACCATCCCAAATCCATTTAGATCTATAACCCCAAGATGTAGGAAGCATCAGTTAGTTCTTTCATGGAGAACCTGTGTGATAAGAGGTTCTTGACCGAGTGTAGCATAAGAACACCATTTCCTATCAAGAGTATGTCATCCGCGTACAACACGAGGAAGATAACCATACTCTATACAACCTTCTTATTTATACATGTTTCATCTACCTTTTGATGAAGTCAAACTCTTTGACAGCTTCATTAAAATAGATGTTCCATCTCCGCGATGTCTGCTTTAACGCGTAGATGGATTTAAGCAGCTTGCACATGCTTCCGCTGCTCCCACTGTCTATGAAGCCCTCTGGAAGTGTCATATACGCTCTCTTCTAAATCACCATTTAGAAAAGCGGTTTTGACGTGCAGTCTGCTAGATATCGTAATCATGGTATGCAGTAATGGCAAGTAGGATCCTGATGGACTTAAGCATAGCTTTGAAAGTCTCAACTTTCAAATTATCTTTCTCAAAGATCATCTTGCTCCCAATGAGTTTTACCCTTTCAGGAGCAACATGCAAAGTCAACAATTTGCTGGTGTATATGGATTCTATCTCAGATCGCATAGCATCCAGCCATTTCACATAGTCTCCACTTGTGATGGCCTGCTCGAAACTAGTTGGGTCATCATCTCCATGATGCAATCCTCGCTCCCACCATCTACGAGAAGACCGTAGTATCTCTCAGGTGGATGAGGAACCCAACTAGATCTGCGGAGTAGCTGCGGTTCATCAGGGACTATCAAATTCTCTGGTTCCACCAAATCGTCAGTTATAGTTTGCTTTGCTGGAATTTCTTCTAGTTCTACCTCATCGCCACTAATTTCTTCCACAAGAAATTCTTTTTCTAAAAAGGTGGCAGGTTGAGAAACAGAACATCTTTTGTTCCTCGGTGTGGTGGAAAATATACCCTCGCGAATGGTCGGAATATCCAACAAATTTGCACAGAACTAACCTTGCCTCGAGCTTGTCTGGATTTTTCTTTTCAATATAGGCCGGACAACCCCATATCTTAACTCATTTAAGAGATGGTCTATTCCCATTCCATATCTCATATAGAGTGGTAAGCAACGGATTTGATTAGGACTCTATTCAATAGGTATGCAGCTTCTCAAGTGCATGTCCCTGAAAGGAAATAGGCAACTCAGCAGTATTCATCATAGAGCACACCATATCTCATAGGGTATGAATCCTCCATCCCGATATACCGTTGTGTTGTAGTTTATATAGAGGAGTAAACTGAGAGAGAATCCCATTCTCTTTTAAATAGTCTCGGAATTCCGTGCTCAAGTATTCAACTCCCGATCATATCGAAGGATTTGAATACCTTTACCCATCTTGTTCTCAACTTCGTACTTATATTCCTCAAAATTCTCAAAAGATTCAGTTTTGTGTTTCAACAAGAACACATAATCGTATTTTGAGAGAACATCGGCGAATGTAATAAAGTACGCGGAACCATCCCTGGCATGTGTAGATATAGGACCGCATACATCACTATGTATCTATCCAAGAGTTTAGTAGCTCTTTCTCCGTTTCCAGTAAACGGAGATTTGGTCACCAAGTCTTTGAGACATGACTGACAAGTTTCATAAGATGTAAATTTGAACGGATTCAAATATGCATCCTTATGGAACTTTAGCTAGACTTGTTTCATCGACACGACCTAGTCTATAATGCCTCAAGAAGACTTCGTTCATTTCTTAACTGTTCCTCTTGTGTGTGTTATGTACGTTTAGAACTATTGTTTGATTCAGAACGTGTACACTGTTATACAACGTACCTTACCCAATCAACACTTGATTTAGGAAAATATTCACAATATTTTGGTACGGAATAACAGTCGCTTAGAATCAACGTATTACCAGTTGGTAACACTAGGTGATACTAGGTGATGTCTGCCAACTGCTTTGGCTGCAACAATTGCACCATTCTCTACTACTTAGAGACATATCACCCTTTCCTAGTTCTCCACCTTTCTATAACCCATGTAACAAATTACATGTATGGGATCCTGATCCGGTATCCAATACTCAGGACATAGAGTAAACTGAGAAACAGTTATTCGTAACGAACACACCCGAAGACAATACATCAACATGCTTTTTCTTCATTTGGGTGGCATGGGAATCTGAATATTCCACTATTCCTTGCTCAGACTTATGACAATCATAAGATAGAGCGGAACCCAACCCAGTATAATAAGTAGATTCGGTCAATACATCCATATTATTATCTTGATTGAGGCATGCCATTGGTCGCTACCAGGAGAGAGAGAAGGATAATCACTTTGCGTGCGCTCTTTGCAAGATTAGATTGGTTATTTTTATGTAATCAGGATTGCTCCCACTGTTTTTATCAAATCTTCCTTGAAACCCTGAAAGGTAAGACTAGCCGGGATTAATTACACTCTACAAGTTCGCCAATCTTTCAGCCAGGCCAGTGTCAGTACTTTAAGGGAGGTTCTCCGTGCTTTCGCACGGACCTAATTAAAATAAACCTCGTTTCCCTATAGGCATAACCCCGTTGACACCTTTCTATACACCTACTAGATTAGTTAATTGTAAAGTGCAAAATTCTCTTAGGAGTAACTCTTACTCGCTGTGGGTATCGGGATCCAACTATCATATAGAAGGTATGCAATCTTATTGCAAATTTCAACACTTGAAATTTCCGATAATGGTTTTTACCCCTAGCGTCCTATGACTTTGACGCGGGCCAAACAACCCATAGAGCGCTAGTCAAGTTCAACCCGTTCATTTCTTGATTGAAATAAACCCACCCGTATGACCCTTGACGCAGGCCAAACAACGCCGTACGACTACCCTAATCCAATCGCATCACATGCTGCAGATAAGCACTAATTCAGCTGCCGCACACTACACCTTGACGCAGGCCAAACAACCGTAGCATGAACACTAAAATAGTACTTATCTGAAATGACGGAGGGCTACGCAGGTTTTAAAGAAAACCATGAGCGTAATAAACTTGATATCGTTGTAGAATCTAGTGATTTTTAAAAGGAGTGTTTTTGAAGCTTTTGCTAGTTTCGCTAAAGAGGTCACTACCGGTGAAGGGATCTCGGCTCTTTCCTCATCGAATGAGGTGCAGGATATTCAGGAATACCACTGTGTAACGCAAGAACTACAGAAGCAATTAAAAAAACCGAGTGAGTTGTAGCATTTTCTAGTTTCGCTAAAGAAGTCACTCCCGTGAAGGGATCTCGGCTCTTTCCTCATCGAATGAGGTGCTGGATATTCATCAAGGAATACCACTATGCAAAGCAAAAACTAGAGCTATCTTTTCTGAAAATTTGATTCTACAGCATATTTAGGTTTCTTTCTTTTCATTAATCTCATTAATGAAGTCCCATCATTTAATGTTTCCTAAACATTACAGAAAAATGAAAAGAAAATAGAACGTACGTTTATGCCATCCGTATTCGCCATGGGGCCCATCATACACCATTAGGTTACTTAACTACCGGCAGAGCGGGGGCTGAACTAGCGCGGGTGCAAAACATAAGCAGTATTTATTATATATCATATATATAATATCGTCTCACGCAGTTATATGATCAACATCACAGAATCAAGCAGCAGAAGCAACATATGAAATATTGGATATACTAGGATGTCCGTTTTTTAAATTTAGCCAATAATGTAAAACACGGATTCCACAGTCGTGATGAAAGGCAAACCTACATCCCAAGACCCCTACGAGAGTGGTAAGTAACCCTGACAATTCTAGAGTTAGGAGACCCGGTCTCAACTCCTTGAGATGGTCTCCCATTGGACTCTAGAACCCGGTTACTTGTGCTCCCCGTCTTGGGTCTATCCTAATGTGGAAAAGTAAATAATATACAAAAATGGTGACATCATCCTCAACCTAGAAGTGCCCCAATAAAAGAATATTATATACAGATTTTACATGAATGAAAATAAAAACCCTCATCTCACATAAAACCCCCGGCTATTCTTTCACGACCATCCAATAAATCATATCAATAGCAACACATGACATCACATATCATCAACGTAAGCAAATATGCGCATCCCTAAATCTTGTTGATATATAGTAATGAGATTGGGATACCCCATATATTACACTTACGGTCGCAGAAAAGAAACAGAAAACTACAATAATTAGAATTCGCAATATCCTTAGACATCATAAATCCGGAATATCTCATATTCCGGATTTCATGCCTAACATATAAAACTTGCATTTTAGTCTCAAATTGAAAACCCTTTTCAATCGGTTATCGGATAATTCAACAAGATTCCTGGCTTAGTGATCGCGTACAATACGCAATTGCGACGGAGTTTTGATCCGAATCAAAACTTCGTGGCAATCGATCAATTGAGGCTAAACGACTAGCTTTACAATATACTAACTAGTTTTCATAAAACTAATTAATCCGGATTCTAATAATTGTATCACACACACCACAAAGATTGTAAAGTAACCGCAACATTAGAATTCCGCACGCAGTTAGCAAATTTAACCAATTTTTCAAAACACGAAAAATCCAGTGAGCTAAAGTTCCAAAACCGATCGTTTTAAGCCAATCCGGAAGTCGAAACGAACTCGAAACCAGTCTGAATCTTCGCGGGGCGAAGACCTAAAGTAAACTATTGAATTGGGGGCCTAGAGGGGGTACCCTACCCCTAAAGCCACCATGAGGTGGCCAGAGGGCGAGGCAGCCCCGAAACTGCCTATGATGGGGCAGTTTCAGGTCCCCACCGCCAAGACGACCTTATGGTGGTCTTGGGCAGTGGGCCTAGCCATTCAGTCCCCCCTGGGGTATTCCCGAGGTGTGCATGCTCCACCCTGCGGCTTCTCGGTTCAAACCGTGAGCCCGCGGGGTGTGCAAACAACTCAAAATATCAATTTCTAAACTGTTTTTATCGGCAGTTTTTGCACGACAAAAGCGGCGGATTTCTAACGTCGCTACAAGTTACCCTAATATTCTAGCTTAGCTCTGATACCATGAAAGTCGACCTTAGCACCACCATGAGGTTCTGGTGGTGTTCTAGAGGTATCAAGCATGCCACATTTTAAATTTTTATTAGGTGCTAAGTTAGACTAACAAGATCATCACTAGATTATTATGGTTTGCCTTTGTGATGTGATTAAACCAAGAGAAGAAAAGAGCGTACAACTTTTGTAGTTTGAGTCCTTCTCTTCTAAAGCTCTGGGTTGAAGTCCATATGGCTATACAAGGCTCCTCTTCGAGTTGAACGACCCTCCTTCATGATCTTCGTGCCAAAGACGATCCACCCGAAATCCCTCTAGCCCAAGCTAACTCTACACTAAACTCTTTTAGTGTAGCAAACACACCACACCAAATTGCTAGCTTGGTGTGGGATGGTGAAGTAGGGGATGTTAAAAGCTCACAAGATTGTGTTCAAGCTTCATGATTCACATCTCATATGAGGGTTGAAGGTTTAACCATGACATTTGAGGAGGAAGATGAAGCTAGAGAGCAACCATAGGAGCAACTCAAGAAAAATGGCTAAGTGTTGAGAATGAAACTAGAATGAATAGCAACTCTTGACCCCCACTCATTCAAGCATGAAATTTTGCAATATAAAATTCCAACCATGCTTGAATAGTGAGTCAAGATGAATAAACTATGAATAAAGCCCATGCTTGCAACCATGCTCTCATTTTCCACCTCTTTTCTATTTTTCTATATATCATATATATTAATATAAATATATATATATATACACACACATATATATATATATATATAATGAATAATAATTAGTGAGCTAATGGTTTTAGTTAAGATATAATTATATCACATATAATATATATCACATTATTAAATCAACACTTGATTTAATAATCCGGTTATATCACATATGACCAACTAATATCATTCATCTGTATATCACATTATCAAATCAACACTTGATTCAAATATCTTGTTATATCACATATAACCGAACCGATAACAGATAACTGCCCAATTACAATACGGTATCACATACTCATATTTAATTAGGCCCGCGCACATATCAACATATGTGCGCTACTTCGTTTCGCTCGAACCAGGAAATTTCTGTGTGGGACTCTAAAGACTCATCAATACACTAACTGTAGGTGATGATCACATCAGTCACCTACAAGCCGTCAGCGGTACTAGCTGGACGTAACAGCTACCTGAGTATTGAGCGATATGAAGATCAACAAGCAAGCTCGTCCATACTCTCCATGAAACCTATCAGTAACACTACCGTACAGTCCGGTCTCTTCGTCTGATATGTCGCATATCATGTCTAGGGATGGTAAACGTCAGTCCCCAGTAACGTGATAAGTCATGCCGATGTCTGGCCTATAATGGTTCGAGAAACTACTGATAACACTTATCAGTAAATCTCGGCAGCAGCCCTGGCCAGGGACTTCCAGTTATAGCCAATCGAGCATAGCGCAATATCAACCCCCAATACCGGGAGAGACGAAACCCCTCTTATCGCTCATTGCCTCCTTGCGACTTGGGACTGTACCTAAAATCCACCTGTTTGCACGTCTCCTTTTAGCGTGGTAGGGAAGAAATCAAAGCACAGTGGGAGCCGCACAAGACTCTATGACGATCTCGGGTCTACAAACTAACCTGTACCAGTGTCACCAGAGGACTGCTATCTGACGATAAGTATACTACCATATAGGAGTTCTCGGTCCTGTTCGGCGTACCCATTCTGCAATGAGCACCTGTATACAATCTTTGATGTTACACACCAATGGTTGTGTGATCAACCATCGCCCTCTAAGGGACAAGAAACGTACACACTAGTATACTCTGGAATATCGATGCCCTAGTCTCGATATTCGCTCGACAAGGAACTGATTAAAGGATGTACTTTTGGACCACCCTAGCCCCACTAGTATGATCTCATCATAGTCCTGGTAGTCAAGAACATATCCTAAGGGCTTTATCAACATGTAAGAGACAGACAGTATAAATACCAGTCTACATGTTAAGATAAAGGCAACCTTATAGCATACTATCATGTCGAGCAAGAATTCCTCTATATATATGTCCAAGCATCGACTATAATATACATCACATGTACAATAATGGCCTCTAGGGCATACATATTCCTAACAAGGCTGGTGTTTATTGATTGTGGGGATCCGAATCTCCGACGGCAGCGGACTAAACTGTCGTTAATCACCCATCGCCTTTGGAGTGAGAGAACCTCCGATTAACGGGTGAAATCGGTCATGCGAACTCAATATGCAGTGTGTGCATATTGTGTTTTGGGTATGTCGGGAGCCTCGCAAAGTTTACGGGGGTACAGCTACCTGGATAGCGGGCTAGTGGTCAAGGGGGCTAGCAGCCCCCTTTCGAGGTGCGAGGTGTAGGGCAGTGCACTGTTAGAAATTTTTTTAACGGGAGATGTTTTTTGAGTGTAGAGTGTGTAAGAAAAAGAGGGATGAGAAGCTTCCTAAGGACGCATGAGATAGCATGTGGGCACTGGGCGCCAGCGGGTCATGTGCCAAGTGTGTGGACGCTTGGCGCCAGCGGGTCACGTGCACTGCACGCGGGCGCTGGGCGCCAGCAGATCACGTGCGCAGCACGCGGGCTCTCGAAACACCAGTGAAAGAAGGGACTTAGCCCTTGGACTGAGAGTTAAACTCCCGAGGGACTTTGGAGTTAAACTCCTAGAAAAAGAAAGGTATGGATTTAGAGTTAAACTCCCAAAAGATTTGGTTTTGGAGTTAAACTCCTAAAAGATCTGAATTTGGAGTTAAACTCCTTTGAGAATTTGGATCTTAAAGTTGAAATCCTCAAAGATCTTTGGAAATGATCAAAGGGGATCCCTTTCTCCTCCCTTGAGCCTTGGATCCTCTCAAAGTGGGATTTTGGGAGGTGAGTCTTCTTCCTCCTCCTCTCTTTTGCTGGATCTTGGAGAAAAAGGGAGGTGATATAAAAAAATATCCTTTTTAGGGATTTGATGGGAGATCTGAACTCCCCTTCGAGGGTTTTATGGTGAAACTTTATTTGGTTTCGAGAAAAAGAGAGCTAAGATCTTGATTTAATTGGAAATAAAAAGAAAGGGGAAGAACTTGAGATAGAGGAGATGGAGGCACAAACCCTAATTTTTGTGGGGAATCAAAGTCCTTTTCATTTCATCATAATGTTGTCTTATATAGGCTTATAAGTTTACAAATAGCCCTTTGGGCTCTACAAAATGTCATTTTGCCCATCTCATGCCTCATGTGCTTATTTTTTTCTTTTTTCACATGAACCATGGGCTTTTCAAAAATTTGGCTTTTTGCCCATTTATTTTACATTCATGCATGAAAATTATATCAAATTTATTTATTACATAATCTTCTTCTTGGCATGGAGGAGGCCGGCATTTTCATGTTCGGGCTCGACTTAGGCATTTGCCCACTTGACTTGGGCTTGGGTCCACTTGACTTGGAGTTAACTTTGACTTTGACTTGGTCAACTGAAGTGTAATTTTTGACCCCAACAAATTGCATTGGATATTTAAAAAGATTCTATGCGGAAAAAACCCAAATCCAGATTATGTGAGAATTTCATCACCCTTCCTAGGCCCCACAAATCATAATTGAGCATCCGCATTAACCTACATTAAATTATAAAATATCTAGATTTCATCCCCTTAAGGACGTATCACTCTCAATAGGATAAGAGGAGGTTATAGGTAATTTAACGGTTATCCGATTCAATTATGAAATGTCTACTGACGTGTGACTAGTTGTAGTTATTTAATTAAGGCATGTTATTCTGGTGATTCGTATAGCGGAACCCTCCCACTTAACTGGCACTAATATAGCTTCAAGATTATTAAAAAGCTGTTAGAAGATCTATCCCGCAATTTGTCTCTTGGCAGTTAGGAGCGGGTCTAGTAACTTGTCCTAGGTAACCCTACATCTAGGTTGTTTGCGCATCTTCGATTGTGATTTGCTAGAATCTCTAGTTTAGTTTCTGCATCTTAGTTTTTGTATATAAAAAATATATATATATATTGCGTACGGTGTATGCACGTATGGGATCGAGACGAAAAAACCTGTTTGACTCATCTTGATTTTATAAATACTATGGCTGAGATCGTCCCCGCTACACCTACATTACAGGATAAATGCTATCCAATCCGCACATCACTACCATCTTGCATAGTCTTACCGATTTCTTCCGGTGACTATAAAATTAAATCTGCTTTCATAAACCCACTTCCCAAATTCAATGGTCTAGAATCGGAAGACGCCTATTTCTTTACAAGGGAATTTATGGACTTATGCCAATTATTCAAATTGAAACAGTTAAATCAAGATACTGTAAAATTTAGACTAATACCCTTGGCCCTCACTGATATAGTTAAGCATTGGCTGTACAGTGTGCCGGCCAACACTATTCGCACCTGGAAGGAGTTTACTAAAGCTTTCCATAAAAAATTCTACCCGCATTTAAAAACCGCTAAATTCAGAAATGATATTATGGAATTTTCACAAAAACCGGGGGAATATTTTTGGAAATATTTTGAACGTTTTAAAGGCCGTCTCATTAAATGCCCACATCACAATATAGCTAAGTGGGAATTATGTCAGATAGTGTATGATGGTATGAAGTCTAAACTTATAATAAAGTCGATGTGTCAAGACGGCTTTATGATGAAAAAATAAGATAACGCATGGAACTTTCTAGAAGAATTATCTGATAAAACCAAGCAATGGGAGAGTACTAGTGAAAGAGGTTCGACCACATCTAGGGGAAGGTTACACTCAGTTGAAACTACTATAGGGATGCAAGTCGAGCTAGTAACAATAAGAAAATCGGTAGAAAAGCTATCAACTACAACCGTCCCCGTCCAACAAGTTAGCAAACCCTCTCCTTACCTAAACTGTCAAGACTTGTTCCACCTTTCTGAAGAATATCCCCTTCTAAGCGATCCTCAAGGACAAGAGACCGCCAATATTGCATATCAAAATCATAATAATAATTCATATTCTCAAACATACAACCCTAGTTGGAGGAACCACCCAAATTTACAATGGAATCAAAGCAATAATAGCCAACAATTCCAAAGACAGGGTTTCCCAGCCAACCCAACCCAACCCAACACACAATAAGGGTATAGGGATGAGAATACTAGACTTAATAAAATTGAAAAGCAGCTGGAAAATATTGAAAACCAAATTGGCCAGTTAGTTGCAATATTGGGAGGACGAGAAATGGGCATCATACATAGCCAGCCTGTAAAAAATCCAAAAGATCCACGTGCGAATCCCATGCAAGCAAATGCTATAATTACTTTGCGATCGAAAACGCAGGTTGATAATCAGGTTAGGATACCCAAAAATTCGAAAGAGATACCGGCTAATGAGGAGCAGCGGTCTCCTACCCCATTTACACAACCGGTATTTATTGATACACCCACAATCCATCCATCTTCCATGGATACCCTTCTTTAGCCTAGAGCACCATATCCAAAACATTTGAAAGCCAAGAAGTAAGATGCTGAAGTGGTGAAGATGCTGGAGATGTTTAAACAAGTCAAGGTCAACATACCTCTCCTATATGCAATTGACCAAATTCCATCTTATGCTAAATTTCTTAAAGATATCTGCATTAAAAAGAGGCAAGCACATGTGCCTAAGAGGGTTTTTCTAGGAGGTAATGCTAGTGACGTTCTACGTGATGTATTACCTATAAAGTATAAGGACCCCGGTTGTCCTATAATTTCATGCATTATTGGAGGTAAGGTTATTAATAGAGCTTTACTTGACCTAGGGGCTAGTGTAAACCTTTTTTCCTTTTTCGATCTATGAACAGCTAGGGATAGGTGAGTTTGAACCAACAAAATTCACTTTGCAGTTGGTAGATCATTCCATTAAGTAACCAAAGGGAGATATTAAGGATGTGTTAATCAAAGTAGGTGAATTTATATTCCCTATAGATTTCATCGATTTAGAAACATAACCTATCTCTAATCCTAAAAATCAAATTTCGGTAATCTTAGAACGACCATTTCTATCTATTGCTAACACTTTGATTCACTGTCGCAATGGTTCAACAAAAATTTCATTTGGAAACATGACAGTTGATATAAATATTTTCAATTTAGGAAGCCAACCCAGTAATTCTTATGACTTACCATATGACATCAACGTTTTATTTGAATTGTCTAATGAGAAAACAAGTAACGATGATGAGTATTTATTTGATTTTAAAGACTGCGATTATTCATTTGATGGTACACATGATCAACTTATTGATACTTCTCCTAATCTTCATGATAAAGTTAATATGGTAATGTCTTGAAATAATTTCCTTGAAAATAAAATTTTGTTGATAGAAAAGGAGAAAAAAGAATTGATTTTGTTGAATGAATCATTGAAAAGCGAAAAAGAGAAATTGATTTTGTCTCGAAATTATTTGAGGGAAGAAAATGATAGATTGATTGGAATTTTTACCAATGAAATTGATGGTTTAAAATCTTCGATGATCTAACAAGAAGTTTTGAGAAATGATGTTTTGATTGATAGATTAGAATAAGAGAAAAATAATTTTCTGACACAAATTGATAAATTTGAGAAGGAGAAAATTGAGTTTCTTTCAAAAATTGATATTCAATCAAAAACTACTGATACTTTAAACACTGAAAATGAAAATTTGATTTTTTCATGTGATATTTTGAGAAATGATCATGAAAATTTGGTTTCATCTTTTAAAAGAGAAATTGATTCTTTAAAGCTGTTCTGAATTTCTCAAGGAAAGTTAATTGAAAAAATTGCTTTCTTCAAGAAACAAAATAATGATTTAACAGTTTCTTTTTCTAAGTTTTCAAAAAGACAGGAAACGATTAATCCTTTACCAAGTAAAGGGAAGAAATTTTTAAATAAAAGAAATGTTAATCTTAAAACTTTGAAAATTCAAAAATGCACTTCATCTAAATTTGTCAACAACTATTCTAAATATAAATCTAATCCCATGGGTACATCTAATCACACTTTTTGTTCATCACGAAAAACTACATTTTAATACCGCTCATTCATTATCATTTTTGCGTTATATCGGTACTATTAATCCGTGTCTGCTCAATAGATATAGATTACTGGTATTCATGACAAAATACTAGAAACACACTCAAATGCACATATACGACATTTGTGAGCCAACACTGCAACCCGAACGGAAAACCGATCAATATTCAAGAATTTTTGCAACAAATACATGTGTGCACAATTTTTATCCATTTTGGTCCAATATGTCACAATTGTAATTTCAAGTGAGATCATAAGTATATTTAGATGCATGAACCTTGCTGAGCAGTTATGATGATGCTGGTTTGAGCAAGTAGGCAAGTAGTCATGAGTGAGCGATAAAGTTGTGATGTGATGGTTTGAAATTAAACAATTTCCCTCCAAATCTACAGATTAAGACTCAAGTGTTTATAAAAGAATCAAACAATACCAGAGAGATCGTGGAGAGGAAATGAGATCATCACACAAAGACAGGCCCCACCAACCGCCAGAAAACCGCCCAAATCCCTCTATTTCCCGCTACAGGTGGTTTTGTAGTCTCCAAAGTGCCTCATTTTTCTTCTGGTCATTTCTTATCATCGCATCACTTCTTTTTTATTGTTTGTTTATTTTGTTGAAGTGCATATAAATACTATATCAGAGGAAAGGAAAAAGATCCAAGTTTTGTGTTAAGACCAAATTCTTCACTTTTGTAATTCTTATTTTGTAATTTTAAGTTGTATCTTGAGTTCTTGCCCCTTTCTCTTGACCTTATAACTTCTTAGTTGAACTTACAAGCTTAAATTTTAGGTTCTTGAACTCAATTAGTTTGTATCTCATTTTCAAGTTTAATAAAATATGCTTTTGGTTACTCATATCATGTCTTGCTCATTTCAACTTGTTAGATCTTTTTTTTATCTTACAACCTCTTAAGTGAGTTTGAAAGTTTAAAATTTGGTATTTGATTTCATAGTAATATCTGGACTCAAAAGATACTTGAAGACTTTATATTGGACATATCGGTTCTTAGTATTCCATAACTTTTGCTTTACTTATCTTGCATTTTTTTATTATGTGTTCTTCTCTTTTTGTGTTTTCTTTGATTTTTGTGAATATGTGTGAGCAGCTAAATAACTTGTTAAGGGTAGAATAGGGTTAGTTTGAATAGGAGAAGTATTTGCTAATTTCCTTTAAAAATAATTAATTCGTAATTGAAAATTCGACCAAACGATTCGCAATCCGCTCCGTTAGGCACCCTATCTTATCATGATAGCGGTTATTCCTAATTGTGACCAGTTGTGATTGGTTTTCCGGAGGTGATGGTTAAGAGAAAAAAACGGAAGGATAAGTGACAAGAAGTACGGATTTAGCGCACAATCGCAAATATCGTAATTCAAGCTCCCTAATCTACGTTGTTGCTGATTACCTTAGCATCAATATCAAGCTAGGTTTATAAGGAAACGAAAAATATTATCTTAGCTCAAGCTAACCTAAAAATACCCCTAAAAAGTCCTTTCTTTTGAACATATCATATTTTACGACATTTAGTATAACAAACAACTCCAAGTTACGGACTTAACTCATTAAAACAATCTTAAAAACCTACCATCTCCTTGCGGATGACCCGTACTCATCTTCGCTCGCTACACGCGACACCGTTTTGATTGTGGTACCTTAAAACTTAAATACGACTCGTAAAACCTTTACCAATCACTTGTCACTATTGTATTGCACATGGTCACTTTGTATATTCTTGTGAGTCGAAAAGAAATATATTTTTATATACCAATTTGAAATGGGTCCCTAAAATTAACCCCCATAAACCCAAGTTGGTTTGGGCACCAAAATACACACCCACATTTTCTTTTGTAGGTATTGAGAATTTGAAACCAAGAAGATTTCAACAAAGGTAGCACAACTATGCGGATGTAACAAGGTATGTACTCTAACACAATGAGAATATTGTTTGATTTTAGTGCGGGGGTGGTTTAGTTTTGTACAAAAAAAATCTTTTACTTTTAAGTTCTTTAAAAAATTTGAAAATTTTGAAAATAAAAATTAGAGAGTGAATAATGTATATAAAAGAGAAAGAGATTTTAATAAAAGTAAGAAAAATAGTTGGTTAAATGGATCTAGTAATAAGTTGTCATGAGCCCGTTCTCAAAAAGCTAGTATCATGAAACAGTTAGTAGGTTTGAGAAGATGTACGTGGAGCTTATTTTTTGAGTCTAAACATTTGAACGTTGATACCCTAATATAAACACGTGCACACATCTTGAAACTTAGGATAGTAAATAGACATGTCATTCTCTTGTCCGTAATGCCCTAGCACGAAAAAAAATTATTAATATCACAAAAAAATTATTAATATAAGAAAAAGAACAATATCCTGCAATTATCAAGATAGCATAAAAAAATTCAGCGGGGATAATTGTTCACCGCCGAAAACAAAGACGAACCAAGATAGATCGTTTTGCCTGAATTTGGGGGCAGATATTGTTTGGATTTATCCGTCCACCTCTCCGAAAATACCAAGTTAATTTTATGGCACCGTATATCAGAAGTTTGGATGAATGTGGTCGTTGTAGCAGACTTCATCAGATTCCCCCTCATTTGTAAGGAGTTTTTTTATTGTGGGGACGCTCTTCCCTGCAGGCGCAAGCCCCTACAGTTAGTTATGTTACTGCATTGTGATAACCACTTTCTCCTGCTCTAGCAATTCACTTCATTTCGTGTGTAGTTTTGTTTATTTTGGTTGCCCATGGATTGTATACGGAAACTAGTTTGTGTCGTCGCCCGTAGGGCCCGGATTAGTTCAAATCCGTATATTTTAGGTTTGTGCTTGAGTCAAAGATTTGCTTGAAGGGGATTTGAACTTAGGTTATATGTTCCTTTGGTTCAAAAATATTTTATTTTATTTAAGAACCGTTAATCTAGTTTGAGATTAATATCAACTTAAATATGAGCATTTGGGCTCAATTTATTTTAAACTAAGGATACGTTAGTCTAATTTGAGACTAAGATCATCATAGCAAAAGTTTCAGGATCATTTTTATTTAAGATCCAATAACCGAGTATTTGGGCTCAGCTGTAAGAAAACTTTTCAGAGAGACTTAACCAATTTGGGTTTAGTCTGCTCATTCTCTTTTTTTTCCTTCAAAAGTGCTAAGCACT
Source organism: Agapanthus africanus (assembly GCA_030015575.1). Lineage (NCBI taxonomy): Eukaryota > Viridiplantae > Streptophyta > Magnoliopsida > Asparagales > Amaryllidaceae > Agapanthus > Agapanthus africanus. The sequence continues at coordinate 230,759,745 of CM057341.1, forward strand.
TATTTAGGCTCTGTTTTTTCAGCCCCCTTTTTATGCAAAAGTCCTAAGCACTTATTTGACGCTCTAATGCTCATATGGGTATCATGTGAAGCATTCAATTACAGGCGCTGCCCAATCAGTGCTAAGAACTCAATTATATATATAGTGCTAAGCACTTTTTTCTTTTTTTTGGTGTCTACGTGAGGAGCACATGCGGCGTTAGGCATTGCCCAATTAGTGCTAAGCACTTAGCCGTATATATGGAGTGCTAAGCACTTTTATTCAGCGCCCATGTATATTTCTCGTGAAGCGCTGCACTTTTGCTTTGGGCGCCCATGTGTTCTTCACGTAAGGCGCTAGGCGCTGTTGAGGGGACGCCCACATAGGAAACACGTGAGGCGCCAGTCTTTTTATCTTTTTTAGAGATTAAATCTCTATTAAAAGCATTTTTATCATTAATGATCACCAAGATCTTTGTTTTGAAGATCTGGGATTAGGTTTTTCTTTGAGAACTAAGTTCTTTTATAATAACTATGTTTCTTTTAGGGTTAAACCCTATTTTCCGAGGAATTAAATTCCTATAGGATAGATTCATTTTCCTTTTATTTTTCTTTTGGATCTAGTTCTTTTCTTAATTTTTGATTCTCAAGAACAAGATCTTTTCGATGAGAATTAAATTCTCAAGTTGTGAAAGGCCTGTCTTGTGGATCTCTGATCCAGAGAAAGAACTAAATTCTTTGAGAAGGGTTATACCCTTAAGTAGATAAAAGAGATATTTTGACTCTGTGTTTTCTTTACCTAGGGTTTTTTCTTGAAGAAGAAAGTCTTCTTCTTTGAGAAGTAAATTCTCTGTTGTTTTGAAAGCTTTCTGTCTTTTTTAGAAGCTTATGGGGAGTTCCTCTCTCTGTGGGCATCTCTCTCGCTCTCTTTTAGAAACTTATGGGGTCAATCCTCTCTATGAGACTTGAAGTCTCATGTCCTTTATATAGTGGAGGCAGATTGTTAATCTGTTTTTTTTAAGAAAATCTCTCGTCGAGAGATTCCAATTGATTTAATTGGTTGATCTGGGGAATTTTATCCACTGTCGGATCATTGATCCAAGGGTTTTCTGTTTTACAGAATATGATTTCTTGTTTTTTAATGGGATTGGGGAAATATTTTTCCCTATACAGAATTTATTCTGTAAAATGATGATTTTTAATCACCATTGGATTTTTAATCCAAGAATTCTCTGTTTTACAGAGAGAAATATTTTTTATTTAGAAAAATTGAGGGAATATATTCCCAAAATAGAATTTTATTCTATAATTAGATTTTTGATCCAATCAAGAGTAGCTTTCTTATTTAAAAAGATTTGGGAGATATTTTCTCCTAATAGAATTTAATTCTATATTTTGATGATTTACCATCTCCATTGGATTTTTAATCCAACGGCTCTGTTTAATAGATAGTATCCCAAATTCTCATATAGAATTTAATTCTATTGATCTTGATTTGGGCGTCGGCGCTCACGTGTTGTGTACGTGGGTGCAACTTAAGAATTTAATTCTTAAAGTGGGTACTCATGTGCTTTGCACATTGGCGCCCACGTGATGAGCATGTGTGGCTCCATATAAGAATTTAATTCTTATTCAGAAAGTGTTTCTGTGCTTTGCACATTGGCGCCGTCGTGAGAAACATGTGCGGCGACACCATAGAATTTAATACCATAAAATTGTTGCTGGCGCTGGGCACCCTCGTGAGAAACACGTGAGGCGCTGCCCTATTTCAACGTAGCTTTGCTCTTTCTATATTTTGGGGGGAACAAATTCCCCCCACCGTTGGTCCCTCATGGCTCACACATGGGTGCAGCTATGCCACTTTTTCCACCGTTTGATTTCTTAGGGAGTTGAACCGTCCCTTCACATCTTATAAATAGGGCCTTTGGCCCTTGAGACTTCCGTTTCGTCATCTTCATTTTTCTTCCTTAAAAATTTAATTCTCTTCTCGGAGCTTAGATCTCTACCCAAACAAACTCTTAGAGTTGAACCCTGTTTAAGAAAATTGTTAAGGATTATAACCAACTTTTTAACTCTTAAAAGAAACTTTTTTTTGTTTTGGATTTTTAACCCATTAACAGAGCTTGACTTTTTTTCTTGAAATAATCTCTTAGAGATCTTAAAAAAACTTTGGGTAGACCGTGGGTCTTAGAGATCTTAGGGTTTTACCCTATTATTAAGTATGATTCTTGAGGGTTTTCTAGAATTTAATTCCAGTATATTTCCTATGGGTATTTCTGGGATTTAATCTCATTATCGGAGGAATTTAATTCCATTTTGTACTACAGAGCTTAGCTTTGAGAAATTTTGAAAACTTTTGGGAATTTTATTCCTCTTTTCTTTTTTCCTTTTAAGATTCTGTTGTGGGTTCTTCTTACAGATTTGGATCTGTTGTAGAACACGTTCTTCAAGAACATTGGGAGTTTTGAACTCCACTGTTCAATGAGACTTTTCATTTAATGAGAATCGTTTTGGATTCTAACAATGGGTCCATATCTCATCATTGATGAGGCATCACCTTGATTTTGTGGAGCCTGCTGTTTTTTTGGACTGTAGTGTTTTTAATATGCCGTAATGATGTATAGACTTGGGTGTTTTGAGAATACTAGAACCCTTAGTTGTAGTTAAGTACATTATGTCGACAACTAACTCTCCACGGTCCTTTTTCCCTTCAGGTACTATGGCTTCCGATTCCTTTTTCCCTTACGTTCATTCAGAGAGTGCTTTTGCTGACGTTCCTATGAATCGGGAAGTCTTTGCGCTAATCCGGGACAACGATCCAGAAAAGAAGTCTCTTCAATTTTGGGGGTCATGGTATAGTTATATTATCCGGGGTCAGCGTAGCTTTACTAGTGCGGTGCCTCCAGAACCGATCCCATCGATTCATCAGGTCGCTTACGCAGTGGAAGAGGTTAACTGGACCTCGGAAGGTCATCTCCAACCTTCCATGGCGTCGATACCAGTACAGCCGCCGATGGCCCTATCCATTCTAGGGCGTCGCATATGCTCTAGAGGAGCACGTCCTTGGGGACAGGTCTATTCGATAGGAATGAACCCCCGTCATCCGGCTGGTTATCTACAATGGGTCCGTTACATTTTTTCGGCCAAGAAGTCGCTGCTGCTGATGACCGGGTTATATCCAACAATCTATGCGACCCTCTTTTATTACCACACTCCTCATGTGTGGTAGGTTAAGTCTTTCCTGGAGCAATGGAATATCCTGACCCATACATTTCTCTTATCGGATCGGAAGGTGTCAATCTCGCTGGAGGAATTCACGGAGATATCCGGGTTACCTGTCAGAGGAGAGCATTATGAGGAGATACTTCCTCCTGATGAGTATGTCTTCGCTACTGAATCAGTGGTTATGGGTCTTACCCCAGAGAATGTTGTTCGACATAAGTTTCCGAGCCTGATCAAAGTGTTGAACATATATGAGAGCTTATTCTTAGAGTCCAGGGGCATGGCGTTACCTTTACGGACTTTGTTGCTCATTTCCTTCGGCCGAAGGTTTTATCGAAGAAAGCTGGGAAGTTCGCTAAGCTCGATGATCCATTCGGATTCGGCTTGGACAAACTGCCGACTGCAGAGGCGGATTTAAAGCAATTCTTTATTCCAGATACCCCAATTGTCCCTTTTACAGAGGTCGCTGCTCCGGACATTGATGATGAGATGTTTTTTATGGGGTTTATTGGTTTGTGGCTGAGCTGTTTTGCGCTCCCGATGCACCCTCGCTACATGAGACCGTCTGTCTTCTATCTGGCTCACTGTATCGCTGCGGGGACACGTATAGCTATTGGGGTCGCAAGACTGGCTCATTTATATCATGGTCTGAATATAGTGGCCGACACCACTCACCCGGGTTTAAAGCCCGTAAATCTCCCATTGCACTCTTCACCTCGTGGATCGAGATGCATATGCTGGGTGCTTTTAGTGTGCATAAACGGCCCAGATTTTATGAAGGATATAACTTTTCTCGGGTCATGCAATTGGTCGATGCTTCTTCTCCAGACCCAACACAGCGAGAGGCTCGGCAATTGCTTCTTCACCCGCACATGGTTGGAGATAGAATGACCTTCGTCGACAGGGTCCTGACTATTAGCAAGGAACCTTCTAAGGTAAACCAACCGCTCCGCGATGTCTTCAAGGATGGAGCTTCTGCATTGAGGGCCCGGGAGACCGTTCATTAGTATTCTATCAGGCCGGGCTTCCTCATATTCAGACAGAACGCCTCGGTGCTATTTATGAGATATAATCCGCATCGTTTCGCCCAGCAATCCGGTTACAACCAAGAGGTTCCCCTTAAAGCGTTCCTCATTGACCAGGTTGCTACAGAAGAGAGCGTTCGCAACGCGGCGCATCACTTCATACGGCTAAATACGGGATCCTATTTCATGATTAGTGAGCTGAGCCATATCCCGTAGGCCGCGAATGCTTTTATCTCTTGGTATCAGCATGCCACGGGTGCCGTCATCAAGGAGGAAAGGCGGATGCTTCTCGACCATAAGGATTCTGTCCTAGCGAGTAATCCCGCAGTCCCGCTGAAGCGACGGGCAATTGTCCGTCCTTCTTTAAAAAAGAGTGCCACGGCTGTAATTCTGCGAGCCTTTCCGGCTAAGCCACAACCGGATGTAAGTGGTCCTATGACTGTGGTGGCAATGGCATCCCCCGAGTCAGGTATTGGCTCGAAAATCGGAACTCACCGTCCGAAGAAGCCCGTTAAGCGAAAACTCTTATCATTCGGTGTTAGTGCCAGTTCGCAGAAGAAGAAGAAGTCTTTATTCTCGGCCGACATTGTATTTGGTCAAGATCCTCATGCTCCTTACTGCAAGGGCTTGTCCGAATAAGGTACCAACGACGGTCTGTTCGGAGCATCTATCGATGAGAATGCCGCCACTGATCTTCAAGTCGCTACTGAGGCTTCTAAGAGATTATCCCGCGAGCAAGCAACGCTTGCTTCTCTTGCGGCGTCCGGTATATTTCATTTACATTATTCTGTATATATATTTTTTAATTTATCATGCTTTATTAATGCTCTTTTCTTAACAGGAATCTTTACTGAAGAGGCTCTTTTGGCATTCGTCAAGACATTTGAGGAAGAGGAGAAGCTTCGCGCTTCAATGGGTCTCAGTATGATTCGTTTCGCGATGCCTTTACATATTTAGTTCATTTCGTTCACACCCTGACTCTCTTTCTCTTTCTGTTATAAGAACCACCGCAACTTGTGTTGTCCCGAGTATAATGCCATCCTCAGGGGGGTGCGGAGGAGCCTTCAGAGCCACCGGCTACGGTTGAGGCCATCCCAAGGCCGCCATGGGAGGCATTGCTAAAGTAGCCGATGATAGATGTTGCAGTAGATCCGGAGGCCTGATTTGGACAAAAATGGTCCCCTGTCGGAGGTTTTGAGGAGATCAATTCGTACAGCCAAAGCTGAGAATAAGCGCCAAAAGCACGCAGCAAGGGAGCACCAGGCTAACTTGGCCGCAGGCATGGGCTTGAGTGATGCCCGACCCTCTGACGTTCCTATGGAAGACATTCTTTCTGCCCTATCCACCGTCCATAGGAAGGTTGCGCATGCGGCTCGCGAAGATGCCGAGCGGTTACTTCAAGGTAAACAGCGCACAATCCCTTATTGAAATCTAATAGGAATTAGTTACTTTTCCAGGTTTCTTCTTACAGTAATTATTCTTGAATTATAACACATTTGTCTTTGAATTATGCGGCAGGGCCGAGTATAAGTAGTAACGTGGAGAGTGAAGTGTTGGCATTTGAAGGGTCTAGGCCGTCAGGCCTTCCTGTTGAATCAGGGACTGCTCCAGCTGTTGCTTCCTCCCTTTGTGGATCCCCAGCATCGGCGGGTGATGTGAGCATGATGACGGCCCTTATCGATTTGGGGGACGAAGTTGTGGATGCTGAATCCACCTTCCCGATGATAGTGGAAACCGAGGAAGTTGTCATAGCTGGTGACACTCCAGACACTGTTATGGTTTCTTCCCCATCTGGTATTCCTCGAGCTATTGCTTTTGCGTTCTCAATCCTGCTAGACATCTATGCTCATATCTCCTTTATTTTGAATACAGGCGGGGTAAATCCCGGTGCTGTGCTGATTGAAGAATCACTATCAGTCGTTGCCACGACTGTTACTGCTCCACCTCTTTCTTTCGTACCTCCCCCCTCCCGTGTTCTCTTGGGTTTAATGACGAAAGGTAAAGATTTTTCATTTTCTCGTTTCAGTATAGATATTATTTCTCGGATTAATTTCTTTACCATATATTGTTGCAATCCTGTAGGAGCGCTTTTTGACCGCTTATGCCAAATGTTAAGCTTGCACTTCACTTTCAAATCCGAATTCGTTCCTCCTTCGGGCGTCGGTTAGTATATTCTCCATCTCTTATTTCATCTTTTTACGAGTAATCTTTCCATTACTAAGCTTTTCTCGTATTGACCACAGTATTACGGCTCAAAGGAGAGAACGGAGGAATAACAGAGCTTCCCACGCTTCCTGATTTGCCATTTTTTACTATTGGTATGTTAGATCTCATTCATTATCATTCCTTTTATTTTAGGTTGAGATCTGACCTTTCTTTGTGCATGTTTTACTCTGTCGTAGTTACACCGGTTTCGGCTCCTCTTGAGTCCTGCATACTTATGCCCGCGGGGCCTTTCGTTAAACGTCAGTCATCAAGGGGCGCGGTGAATAGAAGGCAGATGCTAAGCGAATTTATTGAAGATCTTAATATTGAAGCTCTCACTTCTACTGCGGACTTTGCGGACGAGGTCAACCTTATGCTAGCGACTCTTGTGACTTTCCACAATGAAGACTTCGTCGGCATTTAGGTTGACTACTGTAAGCGGACTGAGACTTGTCTCCATGAGATCGAACGCAAGCGTCTTACACCAGAAGCGTTAACCTCGAAGACTCAACTGATCGCATGGATCGAGCAATGTGCTACTTCCATTCCATACTTTGAGCAGAAGTTGGTCTTGAAGCAAAAAGAACATGAGACGGCTTCCGGCGAATCCAGTCAATTGCATAGCCTGGCCAAAGCTAATGTCGTGCCGCTGCAAGTTATTTTTAAAAATCTTCAACAATGCGTGTCTTAAGGAATAGCGCTGAGGCTGAACCTCGACTCTACTGAGCAGGGAATGCGAGATTGCGAAATGGCTAAGTAGAAAATTGCTGAGAAGCTTTCATCATGCTGGCAACAACGGGCTCAAGTTGAAGCGATGTTGGCTGCAATAGTGGCGCGTGAGGAGGAGCTGCGGGAAGAGAGTGACAGGTTGCCATTTTATTGAGAACCCCACCTTCTTAACGGCTAAAATTGCATTCTTCCCTTTTTTATTTAAATTGTATCTTTCAAACACTTTGATTTATGAATAAAGAATATACATTTTTTTGCATGCGCTCCTCTGTGTTTGTTGTCGTAATTTAGCGCTAATTTGTTTATTCACTCGTTTCAGAGTCTCTAGTTTATTCACTTGTTTCGGAGTCTCTAGTTTATGTACTCATTTTGGAGTTTGTAATTTATTCACTCGTTTTGGAGACTCTAGTTTTGTACTCATTTCAGAATTTGTAATTTATTCACTCGTTTCGGAGTGTTTTTAGTTTACCTCACTTTGGTTTACAGGAAAACTTGTCCTAACGTTGTATGTAGATAACCCCCATTCTTTTTACGAAAGAGGTCTATTAGGTTTGTGGTACTAGGGTTTTAGTCCATGGTACCGTCACGTTGGCTGATGTATTCCTCGATATGCAGTCTTTAAGCCACTGTTCGAGTAACCCCACGAATGCCGTGTCTCTAATCCCTTCGGGGGTTGAACACTACATCTTCAAGCAATCTCCTTAGGTCATATTACCATTAGAAAAGCAAGCGTTAGGAATTTTCCATGACGCTTTTTACCTAAGGTTAGGCTCAATTTGGAGCCCCGATGAACCATAACCGCACCCTCCTGGGGTGGGATGATCTCCGATGGTCTTTTAGGCTTTATATGAGTTGCCGTCAAGACTCAAAGCTGGGAATATGCCGTCACTTCATTTTTTTTGATGATATCGTGCCATTTCTTTGCTGAAGTAGGGTAGACATCTGTAAGACCTCTATGCTGTATGTATTGCAATTGAAGCCCAAAGCTAGGAATATTCCATTGCTCTAATTTTATTTGATAACCACGTCCGCATCCTGCTAAAATGAGAGGGAACGCCGCGATAGTCTCTAGGTTGTTTATGTACCAGCGAGACTTGGAGTTAGCATTTTGCCGTTACTCCATTTTTACTTTGACCCTTAGGTCTTTTATTGACGTTGCGCCTGCATCCTGGTGGAATGAGAAGCATGTCGAGTCGATCTTAGGCTGTAGATGTTGCCATTAAGACCTGAAGTTAGGATTTTTCCATCACTTCACTTATATTTGATTGTTGTGTCTGCCCCTGTTGGAATGATGAGGGGACACAGAGATAGTCTCTAGGTTGTATATGAACCGTCAAGACTTGGTTATCCTTTTGAAAAAGCGTGGTGGGAAATATGGTTTTGTGCCTATGGATTGTATACAGGGGGCGTTGTGGACCTACCTGCATGGCAGAGAAATTTTTATTTTGTTTTATTTTTTATTTCCGCAATGCTCTATTTTTTTAGCTTTTCATATCGCGAAAGTCGCGATTGCCCAATTATTTCGGCTATTTATTGCGGGGCCCAATTATTTTGGTTATTTTTTATTTACTCGCTGCTTTTTATTGCAAGTTGCCCAAACATTTCGGCTCTTTTTTTTGCATAATTTTTATTCGCTGATTATTGTCGCGAGTTGGGGACTTGGTCCTGATACTCATTGTGGCATCAGTATCGCTATAACTGGAATATTTCCAGGAGCAAACCATCATTTTCCATGAGAGGACTTGGGGTTTAACACCTATTTAGACATCAGTATCGCTACAACTGGAATGTTGCCAGGAGCGAATCATCATTTACTTTTGTCGGTTCGAACAAAAATGGCTTAGCAAATAGGGTTAGGATCCTGTCGACTAAGGCTTTTTGACTTTATAGGTTGTAAGGGTCTCATAAAGGTATTTCTCCTTACAAGTCTTGAGAATCTCGTAGGTGTATTTTCTTCTTAGGAATCGTGGGGGTCCCTAGTAATATTTTCTCTTGTAAGTCATAGGGATCTTCCAAGAGTGTTTTCTCCATATACGTCGAGAGCACTTACAAGTGTCGTTCACCATACGGGGACATTTCTCGTCGTTAGTGGAACTTGGTGGGGGATATATTTATTTATGTTCATGGATTGTATACAAGGGTCAATATAGGACAGCCTGTAGGGCAATATTAGGGGGATATGAGAGCTTAAGAACAGGTTCAGATCCCTGTAGCTTAAGGCTTTTGAATCTTATGAGCCATGAGGGTCTCATAAGGGGAATTCTCCTTATGAATCATGAGGATCTCGCAAGTGTAGTTTCTTCTTAGGAATCGTAGGGATTCCTAAGTGTGTTGCTCCTTTGTGAGTCGTAAGAATCTCACGCAGGTTTTTATTACGAGATTGCGCCCTTCCGGGTTTTCACAAGCTCGCCGGTAGTCCTGCTGTTTTTACTCACGGCGCCCTTTCGGGTTTTCTTCCGTGTCCATTTCGCTTGTGAACATACCTTTCTTTTGAATGATGAAATTCTCAAAAGTATCTTTGTCGTAGGTGACCCTTCGATTTGCCAGTAGGATTTAGAGGCGGTTTCATCGCTGGAGTAGTTGTGTAACCAGTGGGACTTGAGTTGCAACCTTCGCCGTTAGGACTTTGATTGCAATATAGATCCCAAGGGAGCATATCACCGTTTTTGGGGGCGATGTGCTAGTTTAGGGATATCTCGATCCGTTGCGCCATGTTTGAGGCGAAATTTCAGTTTAAGGACATCCCGGTCCGTTGTTAGATTAGGGACATCTCGATCCGTTGTCACCATGTTTGAGACAGATAGTTAGTTTAAAGACTTCTTAGTCCGTTGTCGGCATTTTTGAAGCGACGGAGCATTTTGGATACTACTCTCAGAGTCCTGACTTAGGAAGATAGCGAGCGGACACAAGCGTCGTCATCTATTATTGACCTAAATCATGACTCATCAAGCGTACTATTTTTTGAGGAATCGGCCATTTATTGGCCGTAAGGGTCATTCTCCATACATATCCATAAGCAGGTAGGCTCCACCTTGGAAGACTTTGTCTATACTATACGAGTCTTCATAGTTCGGCTCGAACTTTCCCCGTTTTGCATGATTGGGAATCATTGGTCTTTTGATGACGAGCATGAGTTCGTCTTGGCGGAACGTTTTCGGCCGGGTTAGTCTTTCGTATGACCATGTCATCCTTTCCTTATAAACCTCTAGATTTTGTTGTGCTATAAGGCAAGTTTAGTCGAGGGCATCGAGCACCTCAAGCCGAAGATGGGCATTTTCTTCATCTGTCAACTCATATCGAACCACTACTCCTAGAGAGAGGAGTTCTATTTCCAGTGGGAGCACTGCTTCCATACCGAACACCAATGTGTATGGTGTCGTATTCATGACAGACTTGAACGTTGTTCTGTACGCCCAGAGCGCTTCGTGCAGCTTTTCGTGCCAGTCTATTTTGTTTCTGGACACCGTTTTCTTTATAATCTTTATCAAGGTCTTGTTGAAAGCTTCAGTTAGACCGTTGGCCCGAAGATTATAGACTGAAGAGTATTTCCAATCTATTTTATGTTGTTGTGCAAAGTGGCTGATTTTATGACTTCTATAGGCTGGCACGTTATCCGAGATAATTCATCACGGAGTGCCGAACCGATAGATGACATGTGCTCTGAAGAAATGGAGGATATTCTCCGTCTTCACCTCTTTTAGTGGTACTGTTTCTGCCCACTTAGAGAAGTAGTCGGTGTTTGCCAGTATGAACCGATGTCCTTTGGACAATGCTGGTTCAATAGGGCCAATTATATCGGTTCCCCTCATTTCGAACGGACAGCTAGCCACTGTTGGGTGTATCAGGTTTAGATGTTGGTGGATAAAGTCTCCGTGAATTTGGCACAAGTGACACGGTGTCGCATATTCGAGTCAGTCCTGGATCATCGTGGGCGAATAATAACCCATTCTTTTTATCTTCAGCTTCATTTTTGGCCCGGCTTGATGAGAACCGCAGAGTCCGTCGTGAGTTTCTTAGACAACTTTCTTTGCTTCCTCCAGCCCAGGCATCTTAGCTACAAACAGTCGGACAATCTCTTATACAAAGTATCATTGACGAAGGCGAAAGACAAAGCTCATTTCATGAGATGATGTCTGGACGACGCATTTTCGGGCGTTCGTTGGGATTTGAAGTTGTCTATGAAGACTTCCCTCCAATCCTTGACCTTTTCTTCATCCTTTATTTGAAGGGCTACTTGTTCGGTCGCTTCTTTTCCTTCGGATGGCTCTATTAGGTCTTCCGAAGATATATCCATTAGCGCGAGAATCTTGCGGCTTTTTACAATGATCCTTACGTCATCGGGGTCTTCATCGGCCAATTCCTTAGCCAATTTGGCTAATGCATCTGCCTTGCTGTTTTCCACTCACGGTATATTTTCCAGGGTGTATGAAAGGATTTGTGTCAGCAGTTGCCGCACTCTTTCGCCATACCTTATCAGCTCTAGCTTGCATGTCTAATAGTCACAATTTACTTGGCTGACGATCAGCTGGGAGCCTCCATATATGAGGAGGTCTTTGATTCCCATGTCGATAGCAATTTCTAGACCTGCTATCAAAACTTCATATTCATATTCAGCTTCGTTATTTGTTCTTGGCTCCGTTAAGGAAAGGGCGTAACGCATTATCCCTGATTATGGATTCACGAAGATGAGGCTCACCCCGGCTTTGATTATAGGGTTGTTTTGCTCTCACTGTTTAATGGAAGAGACTTCATCGAAGTAGAGTTCCTATTTAGAGTCATTCTCTTCTTCGATTGCATCGAACGCGTGTTCGACTGGCAACTCGCAATTCAAAGGGGAGTCAGCTGGTATCGGATGCTCCGCGAGAAAGTCGGCAATAGCCTGACCTTTCACTGCTTTAAGGGGAAGATACGTTATCGAGAACTCCATCAAGCGGAGAGCCCATTTGGCAAGCATTCTTTTTAGTATGGCCCTTGACATTAGATATTTGAGAGGATCCACCTTCGATATGAGATGGACCTCGTGTGCCAAGGCGTAATGTCTGAGTTTCGTTATTGCGAAGATCAGTGCCAGGCAATGCTTTTCGATGGGGGAATAGTTGTTTTCTGCCCCCAGGAGAACTCGACTTAGATAGAATAGAGCTCTCTCCTTTCCCTGATCGTTCTCTTATGCCCATAATGCACCTAAGGAACCTTCAAGGGATGTTGTATATAAGATAAGTGGTTTCCCCTTAACCGGAGCGGTCAATACCGGCGGATTTTGCAGGTATTGCTTGATTTCATCCAGTGCATTTTGGCACTTTTGATCCCAGACGAACGGGATCCCCTTCTTCATCAAATGACTGTAGGGGCAGCATTTTCTAGAAAGGTTAGCTATGAACTGCCGGATATATGTGAGCTTTCCTTGGAGAGATCGCAGTTGTTTGAGGGTTCTTGGTGTGGTCATTTCCATAATCTCCTTGATCTTTGAGGGATCAATTTTGATACCCCAGTGACGTATAATGAATCCTAAGAATTTGCCTGAGGAGACTCCAAACGCGCATTTTAGAGGATTCGTCTTTAGATTATACTTTCAAAGGCGTCGGAACACTATTTTAGATGTTCCCAATGTTCCTCGTGAGATTTGCTTTTTACCACAAGGTAGTCGATATAGCATTCTGAAAGTTTCTCCTAGCACCACCACAAGGTTTTAACCGGCATCAAGCATGCACTTTTTAAAAATTCTTGGTGCTAAGCTACACTAACCTAGAATCTTAACTAAAATATTAAGGTAAAAGATATGATATCACAAAACTATACTAAGTGATGGAGATTACAACCTTTGTAAATCGTGTCCTTCACTTCAATAGCTTTAGATAGTGGTCCCTACGACTCCTCTATGCTCCACTTGAAGAAGGAACAAGATTACTTCGATGTCTTCGTGTCGAAGATGATCCACCTTGAAGCTTCACTAATCCAAGCTACCTCCTCACTAAACTCCAATTAGTGAAGTGAACACCCTAATCTAAATGGCCAGTCTTGATTAGGATGATGAAGTTGGGGTTTTTGGCTCACTTAGAATTTCCTAATGTCCTAGGGTTCACAACACATGTGAGTGTTAGAGCAATGGAGGAGGAAGAAGAGGATAATGGGAAAGGAGAAGCAAAATGAGCTCAAGTAAGTGACCAAGTGTAGAATGGCTCAAGTAAGTGCCCTTACTTATTGAAGCATGAATTATTATCCAATAATAATTCACAAACATGCTTTAATAGTGATGGATAAATGATAAACAAATAAACAAGCCATGCTTCATCCATACCACAAATTTCTCCCATTTTCCACCCCACTTTTCTATTTTCTAAAAATAGAAAAACCATGCATGCTTCATTTCATATATATATATTAAGAAAATAATTAGTGAGCAATAATATTAGTTAATATATAATTATATCAAATATAAATATATAGCATATTATTAAATCAAAACTTGATTCAATAATCCGGTTATATCACAAATAACCGACTAATATCATTTATCTGTATATCACATTATCAAATCAACACTTGATTTAATAATCCGGTTATATCACATATAACCTAACTGATATCAAATTACCGCAAAATTAGAATACAGTATCACATACTCGTATTTAATCAGCCCCCCCGCACATATCAGCATATGTGCCCTATTTCGTTTCGCTTGAACTATGAAAGCTCTGTGTGGGACTCTAAAGACTCATCAATACGCCAGCAGTAAGTGATGATCACATCAGTCGCCCACAAGCCGTCAGCGGTACTAGCTGGATGTAACGGCTACCCGGGTATTGAGCGATTAGAAGATCAACAAGCAAGCATGTCCAAACTCCCATGATGCCTATAAGTAACACTTACCGTACAATCCGGTCTCTTCATCTGATATGTCGCATATCGAGTCTAGGGATGGAATCGTCAGACCCCAGTAACTTGATAAGTCATGCCGATATGTGGCTTATAACGGTTCGAGAAACTACTGATAACGCTTACCAGTAATGTAACATTTTGAAAATTTTAGATAATAAATTGATTTAATTAATTAGATAATAAAATGTTAATCTAAAAAGTTATTGAAACAAAATAGGACATTTTCATAAGTAGTGTGTGAAACTAATTAATTTGAAATTTTAGTTTGTAACATTAGTAAATTACAAGGGTTTTAGTGAAAAATTTAGTTTCATTTGTAGTATGATGCAGTATGAGGGGTTTTGTGAAAAGATTAGGTAATTGTGAAAATTTGGAATTTGTGAGGGTTCATGTGCAAAAAAAAGGGTAAGGTCATGTTAAGCTTAAGTTATAACCGTGGAATAACACATCCAAGATGACACTTCATATATCCACCTCATTCTTGCATGAAAACCCTACCTTTTTTCCTTGCTACACCACCTACTTGCATGAAAATACCACACCCTTACTTAGTGACACCTCCTCCTACAACTCATAACTCACTCCCCTTATCCTATACAAACTTGTTTAGTTCATAAAACTAATTTTAGATCAGAACATAGAAAAGAAAAAGGAAAAAAAACTTAGAACAACAAAGAAAAAATAAAAGAATAGAGAAGTGAAGAGAAGAGCTAAGTGCTAAGTGCTAAGATTTCACCATCACCCTCAAGCTAGGATCCTTGAGTTATGCTTCTTGGAGGGAGTTTTCCAGTGATCTTGCAGTAGGTATAATCCTTAAAACCTGTAAGATTTTAGTTCTGTAACTGTTTTATTTTTGAAATCGAATATCGGTAATATCGTATTTTAGGCAAAATTTAGCTCTGTATTAATCTGCTATAGTTTAGATGATAAGTAAAATGATCAAACAGTTACATCGTCTTACAAACTGGACCTAAAATAAACCATAGGAAGACGAAACCCGTTGCTCGGATTTTGGCCGGCGACAAGAAGAAAAAATCCGATCTCACTGGATTTCTTGGGGAATTGGGTGTTGTGGTTTCTAGGGTAGGTCTATGGGTATGGATTAATGTATTTAGTATTGTTTATTTAAATTAAATTTTCAGTAGGGGAAATCTGGAAGAAAATATCTGAAAAGGGATCAAAATTCTAAAATACGACACGGATGTTTCGTGACACGATTCTGTTTTTACTGTTACGGACAGCGAAGGGTTAAATTAGGTTAGTATAAGTGTTAGATAGTCGCAATATCCTCACATAGCATGTTTAGTATGTGTAATATCATAAACTAGGATAAGTGTGATACTGATATTGAATTTAGAACCACTAGGTGTAACTACTAGAAAATCTAGCAACACCAGAAGTAGCATAAGACCACTAAAAGACTTCATGTAAAGCTCTAACCCCAAACCCCATATTTGACCCGGTGACATCCCTCAATTTTCCGAGCTCGCCAGCCCCCATAAGGTTTTGATGTTGATTTTTCTTCTGTGGCTGTAATAGAGTATATTATATTGTTTGTTTTGTCCCAATATTCATACAGAGAAATCTGGGAATGTTTATTTTAGGTTTTATTAAAGTCTCCGACATTTCGATATGATTTTCCGTATTTCTGTACTGCAACTGAAATGTTGACGTTCGTACGTTAAGTTCAGGGGCATCTGATCATCTTTGGGGTAAGTGAGCTGTAGGTTCTAACCTACGGGTGCTTAGCTCATTGTTTTGGTATTCAATATGATATTTACATCGATGTGATTTTAAATACGATTATAGGTGCGATCGCGAAGGATTTCGAGACGGAGTTGACGAACTTAGCAGCGTGGATTTCAGCAAGCTTATTAAGTTGGTGAGTAGATTTATATCTATGGGGAAAGTCGGTGGATGGCGTATAGCACCCCCACAACCTTATAAATAGTATTATGATATATAGTAGTTTTAGAAATTTATTAAGATATGGATATTTGAATTAAATTGCAACTAGTATGTTACTCATGTACATATAGTTTACGGATGGTTTGGTAAGTTAGTATGAAGGATCATGCCATACTAGAGAGGGTTTGAGATATAGTGATAATGTGAGACATTATACAGGGATTGGTTTGTATTGGAAATGATGAGATTTATATGCCGAATAACGGCCAGGTTTTTCCTTTAGACTCGTAGAGTTAAATTATATTCCGTTTTAGGATGTAATACTGGAGTGAGTTATATTCTTTTAAAAACTACGATTCGTTTCTCTTTTAAATGATAAAATACAAGGATGCGATGCCCACTTCTAAAACGAATATCTATTTTAAACTAAGGCAGCTTCCTTATCTCAAAACCAACATTTCGTTTTCTTTCAAAGATAATGATATAGCTCATAGCAGGTAATTACAGTTATCAGTTACGCTTAGATTTACTTTACATGTTCGCGTTATATTTATCAATGTTATACGTTTTCGTAATACGAACACTCTGATAGAACACTGCACAACTACCAATGAGTACCATGCTGCACAAGCACGTACACCTATGTTACACTACACCTCATTGGTACTGCCATGTCATTGTAGGACCGTTATGATATATTGTATATGTAGATATCGATATGAGTTGGCTATTACACTTTTAGAACACTTGCATAAATACTAATGATTGCCATGCTGCATGAGCACAGACGCGTATATTACACCACACATTATTAGTAGTGCCATGACACAATAGGATTGATATCATTATGCCTATATGATTTAATTAAGCGGTCTTTCCTTATTTCCTGTTGTAAATTACGAATATCAGTACTATAGATGTTGTATTTAGTTCTTATGGATTTTCTGGATATTTACTCATGATGATATATATCAGTGGTATGGGACGCTGTTATATATGTATATATATAATATATCATCAGAATGGTCTATGTAAGTATTCTCATTCTTTACTTGATATTTCTGGATATGATGAGTTGGAGTCCACCATAAGTGTTATGTCTTCTGATTATTTTATTCCGAACCGAGATGGGGGGTTATACGGTTTCGGACTTGTTACTTATCCGGACTGAGGTGGGGGGTTATACAGTCGGATACATGGTGGACCCGGTTCGGGGCCGAGGGGCAGGATAGCCGCATTATAGGTGGGGAGCCTAACGAGAATACTCGATACCGGAGATAGAGATGAGCACGGCAAATATCCAGGGGATACTGGCCGGAGTTCGATTGGGCACGACCAGGGGATACCGACCGGGGACAGGGATATCGGGTGGCAATCATCTGTTGAGATGGTGTCGAAGATATCTGCGTTTACGTGTCGATGCTGGACACAAGAGATTTCTGATTTCGATGTCGATGCTGGACATCCATATATATTGATATGATTGTCATCATGAGGCACACAGTTAGATTTCATTTATTGGATTCGACTAGGACTGATCCGGGGGATAGTACCTATATATATATATATATATATATATATATATATATATATATATATTCTACTTGGGGGCATGACAGTTAGTGTTGCATTATGATACATACGCATATCATGTTATATTAGTACAGATTATGGTAGTACTATACTTATGACCTAGGTATCGTCGTGCATTTCGATTTCTACCTTTAGATGTACTTTTATTCACTGAGTTGGCAACTCATCCCCATTGTGCCACAGTTTCTTACAGGTTTTACCGCTTGGATTATCAGCGACTTTGGTACACATTTCTTTCGGTGATCACTTTGGGTAAGTGGGTTACTATTGTATCGTATTCACTCTTGATTATTCTTATATTCTTGTATCTAGTGGAAACTCCATCAATTTAGAAATGGTATATTGTGGACTTAGAATCGAGACTTAAAATTTGTGAGGTCGCACTCATTAAAGTCGACTTCTGATATAGATTGTTTGGCTGCTCCGTCGTTTGGACGTGGAGGCTAGCTCCCGTTGGGATGCAAGTTATATTATTATGTTGTATCGGTTTATATAAAAATGCAAAGGAGGTGCTGTCGAATTTCAAAACGTCAGAGATGCTTTTTCAAATACTCTTAGTTAAATTTAAATGTTATTTAAACTGATTCAATCTAATGACTATTTTAAACTCACCTACAATATTTTTAAAAGGGTTTAGATTCCGGGTTTCGGCTTACTTGAACCGCGTCGACGTCTTAGATGTCACGTGATTTAAGTGCCGGTCACGTGCCACATTTGGGTCGTGACAAAGTTGGTATCAAAGTGTTTGGTTTAACCTTTGTTCGAGTCTAGGTTGGCTATATGGGATCTAGGCATGCACTTTTGTTACCTAGACTTTATCTTATAGGACTGAGACTTGACTTTGGGGGTCTTATATCCGAACTTTCGTTATATAGGATGACCTTTGTTGATGTAGTAGGTATTAAGTAGAGTAGCGTACCATACATATGTTCCGCGGCATATTTACGATATGATACTCCACCTAAGTTACCTTAGGATTTATATTTTGAGATCTTCCTTCTATTCATTCCGTTGATTTATCCTCGTCAATACATGTTGATTGTTCCGGTCACCATGTTTATGGAAGCTGAGAGTGCTGAGGTTTGAGATAAGGTCAGAGTAGACTTGTCTGGGACAAGGACTGACCAGGATGACATTCCGGTGATATAGAGACACGTCGTTTATTGATATTGATCAAGTTCTAATATTGAAGCGAGTTTCTTTGGGATCCGCTCCAAACGGTAGAGTCATTGCTAGATATCTGCCGGACTTAAGGCATGATGTTTTTCCCCTCTCCGAAGATCGTGGTGTTGCATTCTATTCAGATAGCGATAACAAACATTGCTAAGGTTATCAAGATGTTATTTTAAAGGTTGGCGATGTTTACAAGAGTAGATGGATCAGAAGGATTCGTAGCCGATCAGATGTGGGATGGTTAGGACTTTTAATCCGTTGTGGCGCTCCAGTTACGAGATCGGTGAAATTGATTTGTTTCTTCTGATGGGTCTTGCTCAGACGAGATGCAAGTCGCTTGAGAAAGAGATCGTACAGTAAGTTTTCCTCCGAAGGATTGGGATGAATTTTCGAATGTGAGCTTAGTCAGATTCTTCTACAGAGTATCAGAGATGCCAGATTCATCTTTTTGGAAATCATGTAAGGCTCCGGGCATGGTCATGATCGAGTATGACTTGTAACTCGCCGGATAGTCGAGATACGCTCTTTAAGTGGGTGATATTTGAAATTTATGAAATAGGAGATTGATGCAGAGTTTTAGTGGACAGTTGTTCTTCACCGCCGATGTTGAAGATTCAAAGCAATTTCAGAAGCGAGTACGACCATACTTTTAAGGAAAATCTTAAGGAAATGATAGTCGTTACTAAAGGGAAAGTGGATTCAGAAATGAGTGTTAGTTTCGGGCAGACTGGATAGCTGAGATCAGCAGGAGACTTGAAAGGGTTCTTTCTGAAAGTTGATAATAAGTAAGATTGGAGCCAGAAATCAGTTGTTAGCACACAAGCAGAGGATAGAGATTTTCATTATCAACATGTTGCGTTACGAGAGACAGGACTACTGGCTAAGAAGATGTGATGGGATGTATCAGCAATAAGAAGAATGGTGTCGTTGCTTCTCACCGAACGATTGCATAAAGAAGCCATAGTATTAGGGATCCGCAAGAAGAACCAGAATTCAGAGACAGAGAACGTTAAAAAGTGGTAGACGGCAAGTAGTAATCCTTACTATTCCTATTTCCGGTGGTATAAACACCTTTCGACATTGAAGAGAATATACATCGATGTCATTTGAGTTCGAATTTCGTTTTTATGATCCAAATATTTTGTTTCCAACATTGAAGAAGGGACAACTCAACGTTCGTTATTTTGATATATTCATCTTTGAGGATTTGAGGGTTATATTATATTTTGTACACACCAGGTGCAATTGATGAGATTTCCATGTATAGTGATTTCACTTTGATTTACGTTTTCTGCACACCAGGTGATTTTCGTGCGAGGTGACTGCGCTCGATCAAAGTGTTATGTATACCGGATGCACTACACTGATATTTCCATACACATCAGATGCACATGGTTAATAGATTATATATATATATATATATATATATATATATATATATATCCTAGGTATACTTGATTTTGTGCACTCTGATGCACTTGATTTTGATTTTTTGCACTCTGATGCACTTGAGGTTGATTTTGTGCACCCCGATGCACTTGATACTATTTTGTACCCTTTTGTTACATGCACAGTAGCTACAGTGGATATCTTTTCGTGCACGCCTGTTGCACTTAACGCTGTTTTGTTTTCATTCACACCGTGACGTGTGGTTTGAGATTGCACGCAAACCCATTAGGGTTGAATTTGTTTTCGTGCTTTGCACTTGATAGATTATATTATAAATTTGATTTATATAAAAGAATTTTCGCTTGATCGTGTGCATTGATATTGCACTACGATTATGACAATTATTGTGTACTAAAGATGCACAACGGTTTTCGTATTTGGCAAATTGCAACAGAACTGGAGTAATTCTTATAGCAACCGCTAGAGTTACAGTTATGTGAAGGTGTATCTTTTGAGTTTTCAAGCACACAGTTGCGATATGATGCATCTTAGCTCATGTGGGACTTCGGAGTTCCGTCGTATCGAGCGGACGATGTGTTTTAAAATTTGGACCCAAGAAAATTGTTTTGAAATGAGTGATTTGACTGAGAAAAATATTTTAAGAAAGGGGTTTAATTTAAATTCGGGGACTGAATTTTCTTAAGGGGGAATATTGTAACATTTTGAAAATTTTAGATAATAAAATTAATTTAATTAATTAGATAATAATGTTAATCTAAAAAGTTATTGAAACGAAAAAGGACATTTTCATAAGTAGTGTGTGAAACTAATTAATTTGAAATTTTAGTTTGTACCATTAGTAAATTACAAGGGTTTTAGTGAAAAATTTAGCTTCATTTGTAGTATGATGTAGTATGAGGGGTTTTGTGAAAAGATTAGGTAATTGTGAAAATTTGGAATTTGTGAGGGTTTATGTGCAGAAATAAGGGTAAGGTCATGTTAAGCTTAAGTTATAACCATGGCATAACACATCCAAGATGACACTTCATATATCCACCTCATTCTTGCATGAAAACCCCATCTTTTTTCCTTGTTATACCACCTACTTGCATGAAAATACCACACCCTTGCTTGGTGACACCTCCTCCTACAACTCATAACTCACTCCTCTTATCCTATACAAACTTGTTCAGTTCATAAAATTAATTTTAGATCAGAACATAGAAAAGAAAACGGAAAAAAAAACTTAGAACAACAAAGAAAAAAATAAAAGAAAAGAGAAGTGAAGAGAAGAGCTAAGTGCTAAGATTTCTCCATCACTCTCAAGTAAGGATCCTTGAGTTATGCTTCTTGGAGGGAGTTTTCCAGTGATCTTGCTATAGGTATAATCCTTAAACCCTGTAAGATTTTAAAACTGTAACTGTTTTATTTTTGAAATCGAATATCGGTAATATCGTATTTTAGGCAAAATTGAGCTCTGTATTAATTTGCTATAGTTTAGATGATAACTAAAATGATCAAACAGTTACATCGTCTTACAAACTGGACCTAAGATAAACCATAGGAAGACGAAACCCGTTGCTCGGATTTTGGCTGGCGACAAGAAGAACAAATCCGATCTCGCCGGATTTCTTGGGGAATTGGGTGTTGTGGTTTCTAGGGTAAGTCTATGGGTGTGGATTAATGTGTTTGGTATTTGTTTATTTAAGTTAAATTTTCAGTAGGGGAAATCTGGAAGCAAATATCTGAAAAGGGATCAAAATTCTAAAATACGACACGGATGTTTCATGACACAATTCTATTTTTACTGTTACGGGCAGCGAAGGGTTAACTTAGGTTAGTATAACTATTAGATAGTTGCAATATCCTCACATAGCATGTTTAATATGTGTAGTATCATAAACTAAGATAAGTGTGATACTGATATTGAATTTGAAACCACTAGGTGTAACTACTAGAAAATCTAGCAACACCAGAAGTAGCATAAGACCACTAGAAGACTTCATGTAAAGCTCTAACCCCAAACCCCACATTTGATCCAGTGGCATCCCTCAATTTTCCGAGCTCGCCGGCCCCCATAAGGTTTTTGGTGTTGATTTTTCTTCTGCAGCTCTAATAGAGTATATTATATTGTTTGTTTTGTCCCAATATTCATACAGAGAAATTTGGAAATGTTTAGTTTAGGTTTTATTAAAGTCTCCAACATTTCGATATGATTTTCCGTATTTCTGTACTGCAACTGAAATGTTGACGTTCGTACGTTAAGTTCAGGGACATCTGATCATCTTTGGGGTAGGTAAGCTGTATGTTCTAACCTACGGGTGCTTAGCTCGTTGTTTTGGTTTTCAATATGATATTTACATCGATGTGATTTTAAATACGATTATAGGTGCGATCGCGAAGGATTCCGAAACGGAGTTGACGAACTTAGCAGCGTGGATTTCAGCAAGCTTATTAAGTTGGTGAGTAGATTTATATCTTCGGGGAAAGTCGGGTGGATGGCGTATAGCACCCCCACAACCTTATAAATAGTATTATGATATATAGTAGTTTTAGAAATTTATTAAGATATGGATATTTGAATTAAATTGCAACTAGTATGATACTCATGTACATATAGTTTACGGATGGTTTGGTAAGTTAGTACGAAGGATCATGCCGTACTAGAGAGGGTTTGAGATATAGTGATAATGTGAGACATTATACGAGGATTGGTTTGTATTGGAAATGATGAGATTTATATGCCGAATAATGGCCAGGTTTTTCGTTTAGACTCGTAGAGTTAAATTATATTCCGTTTTAGAATGTAATACTGGTGTGAGCTATATTCTTTTAAAAACTACGATTCGTTTCTCTTTTAAATGATAAAATACAATGATGCGATACCCACTTCCAAAACGAATATCTATTTTAAACTAAGACAGCTTCCTTATCTCAAAACCAACATTTCGTTTCCTTTTCAAAGATAATGATATAGCTCATAGCAGGTAATTACAGTTATCAGTTACATTTAGATTTAATTTACCTGTTCGTGTTATATTTATCGATATTATACGTTTCCGTGATACGAACACTCTGATAGAACACTGCACAACTACCAATGAGTACCATGCTGCACAAGCATGTATACCTATGTTACATTATACCTCATTGGTACTGCCATGTCACTGTAAGACCGTTATGATATATTGTATATGTAGATATCGATATGAGTAGGCTATTACACTTATAGAACACTTGCACAAAAACTAATGATTGCCATGCTGCACGAGCATAGACGCATATGCTACACCACACATCATTAGTAGTGCCATGATATAATAGAATTGATATCATTATGCCTATATGATTTAATTAAGCAGTCTTTCCTTATTTTCTATTGTAAATTACGAATATCAGTACTATATATGTTGTATTTAGTTCTTATGGATTTTCTGGATATTTACTCATGATGATATATATCAGTGCTATGGGACGCTGTTATATATGTGTATATAATATATCATCAGAATGGTCTATGTAAGTATTCTCATTCTTTACTTGATATTTCTGGATATGATGAGTTAGATTCCACCATGAGTGTTACGTCTTCTGATTATTTTATTCTGAACCGAAGTGGGGGGTTATACGGTTTCGGACTTGTTACTTATCCGGACTGAGGTGGGGGTTATACAGTCGGATACATGGTGGACCCGGTTCGGGTCCGAGGGGCAGGATAGCCGCATTATAGGCGATGAGCCGAACGAGGATACTCGATACCGGAGATAGAGACGAACACGGCAGATATCCAGGGGATACTGGCCAGGGTTCGATTGGGCACGGCGGATATCCAGGGGATACCGACCGGGGCCAGAGATATCGGGTGGCGATCATCTGTTGAGATGGTGTCGAAATATCTGCATTTACGTGTCGATGCTGGACACGAGAGATTTCTGATTTCGATGTCGATGCTGGACATCCATATATATTGATATAATTGTTATCATGAGGTACACAATTAGATTTCATTTATTGGATTCGACTAGGACTGATCCGGGAGACAGTACCTATACATATATATATATATATATATCCGGGGGTCAGTACCTATATATATATATATATATATATATATATATAGAGAGAGAGAGAGAGAGAGATAGATATATATTCTACTTGGGGGCATGACAGTTAGTGTTGCATTATGATACATATGCATATCATGTTATATTAGTACAGATTATGGTAGAACTATACTTATGACCTAGGTATCGCCATGCATTTTGATTTCTACCTTTAGATTTACTTTTATTCACTGAGTTGGCAACTCTTCCCCGTTGTGCCACAGTTTCTTGCAGGTTTTACCGCTTAGATTATCAGCGGCTTTGGTACACATTTCTTTCAGTGATCACTTTGGGTAAGTGGGTTACTATTATATCGTACTCACTCTTGATTATTCTTATATTCTTGTATTTAGTGGAAACTCCATCAACTTAGAAATGGTATATTGTGGACTTAGAATCGAAACTTAGAATTTTTGAAGTCGCACTCATTAGAGTCGACTTCTGATATAAATTGTTTGGCTGCTCCGTCGTTTGGACGTGGAGGCTAGCTCCCGCTGGGATGCTAGTTATATTATTATGTTGTATCGGTTTATATAAAAATGCAAAGGAGGTTCTGTCAAATTTCAAAACTTCAAAGATGCTTTTTCAAACACACTTAGTTAAATTTAAATGTTATTCAAACTGATTCAATCTAATGACTATTTTAAACTCACCTCCAATATTTTTAAAAGGGTTTAGATTTCGGGTTTCGGCTTACTTGAACCGCGTCGACGTCTTGAGATGTCATGTGATTTAAGTGCCGGTCACGTGCCACATTTGGGTCGTGACAAGTAAATCTCATAAGCCCTTGCTAGGGACTTACTGTTATAGCCAATCAAGCATAGCGCAACATCAACTCACAATACCGGGAGAGTCGAAACCCCTCCTATCGCTCACTGCCTCCATGTGACTCAGGACTGTACGCAAAATCCACCTGTTTGCATGACTCCTTTGATCCATAGTAGGGAGGCAATCAAAGCACAGTGGGAACCACATAAGACACTATGACGATCTCGTGTCTACAGACTAACCTGTATCAGTGTCACCACAGAACTGCTATCTGACGATAGGTATAGTACTATCTAGGAGTTCTCGGCGAGTCATGTTCAGTGTACTCATTCTCTAATGAGCACATGTATACAATATTTGATGTCAAACACCAATGTTTATGGGATCAACCATCTCCCCCTACAGGGTCAAGAAACGTACACACTAGTCTACTCTGGAATATCGATACCCTGTCTCGATATCCTCTCGACTAGGAACTATTAAAGGATGTGCTTGTGGGCTATACAAGTCCTAGTAGTATGATCCGCATCATAGTCCTGGTAGTCAAGCTAACATCCTAAGGGCTTTATCAACATGTATCAGAGATACAGTATAATAATACAAGTGTACATGTTAAGATAAAGAGCAACCAGATAGCATACTATCATGTCGAGCAAGAAAGTCCTCTATATATATGTCCAAGCATCCACTATATCATACAATAATGGCCTCTTGGGCATACATATTCCTAACACATTCGACAATCTCATAGATAAGGTCATTGAAGATCTTTATCATGGCCTTTTGGTAGGTAGCGCCAGCAATCTTTAAACCAAAGAGCATCACCTTATAGCAGAATATGCCCAACGGTGTTTGGAAAACGGTATGCCTTTGGTCTTCAGGATGCATTTTTATTTGGTTGTATCCTGAAGATCCATCCATGAAGAAGAAGACTTTATGGGTAAACGTGTTATCGATCATTAGCTCGGTAACAGGTACCGGGAAATCATCCTTTGGGCAAGCTTTGTTGAGGTCCCGAAAGTCCACGCAGATGCGAACCGTCCCATTTTTCTTCATCACAGGAATGATGTTAGCGATCCATTCGGGATATTGAACTTCTTGGATGAAACCGGAGTCGATTAGTTTCTTGACTTCAGCATTGATACTCATCTCAAGTTCGAGCCGCATTCTTCTTGGCGCCTGTTTAACTGACTTGATGTCCAGCGATATGACCAGTTTATGTACCGCTACTTTTGGATGTAAACCTGGTATCTCGGAATAGTTCCATGTGAAGCAATCTTTATATTGCATGAGCACGTCCTTTAACGTGGATACCTAATTTTCAGATAGTAGCTCACTGACGAACGTTGGTCTCGGATCATTTTCTGTCCCTAAGTCAATTTTTCTTAAGTTGTCCACCATAGTGTGTATCCCATCTTCCAACTCTTTTGGTGCTGTTGGAAACTCAAAGATCACCTCATCCTCTTCTTCATTTGCGAAGCACATATGGAGGTCATCCATAGTCTCACGCCGACCCTCTTTTGAGAGTGTTATCATATGGCAGGTACGAGTTCCCTTCCTTTTTTATAGTTGAGCCGGTCCTATCCCGACAGGGTTGGTCTTCTTTGGCTCATGCTTTTGCGGAGGGGTTACCCTTCAGCTGTCGGATAACATAAACCTACTTTGTCGATTCTAGCCTTCCACCCAGTCTTTGAAAGTGAAGCAGTCTTCAAGGCGATGACCTATTGCTCGATGGTAAGAGCAATAATCCGAATGATAGACCATGTTTATTTGTTCGAGATGCCGAGACTCCGTAAGTGTCATATTTGGTGCTTCATGACCCATCTTCTTTATAAAGGATGGGCTCCAATCGAGTTTTTCTCGATTGCACGATGTCTTGGGTCCGCTTTGTTGTTTTAGAACCCTGTTTGCGTTCTTTGCCCTGTTTTTGCCTCTATTTTGGGACTTTTCCCTTTCGCGAGAACGTACAGTAGGCCGTGGATGAAGAGTGTTATATTCTTCCTTCTCCACAGATTGTTGACTGAGACGCTGTGTCCTGCCCTTTTCATTAATGGCCATTCGCGGCTGTGACCGTCCTGGCTTTTTTGACTGGCTTCTTTTATTAACTTGCCAATTTGTTCTTCCAGCGACGGACTTAACGCTCTTAGAGTGGGATTTCGCTCTGCTTCAACATCACAGCCATTTGGAAGAGCGTTTTCCCCATCACTGGAGTTGTTTATGACATAGCAACTGTGGAACCGCTCCCGTTTCTTGGACTGAACGTATCTGAACCCGGTTGTCTCCATCTTCCTGTTGGGCATCTTTCGCTGAGTCCCGAGAACATCCCAGATCTTTTTGTATAATTGGGCTTGTCGAACAGTTTGTTCGAGAGGTACACCTTGGCATCTTAATAGCCTTTTTAATCTCTCCACGTAATATCTTGGCAGACGGATTGGTTGAAGCCTGTCGAGTGCAAAATCGATACCATGCCAGACTTTCTTTTCTACTTTATTTTCCGTAGATTGGTAGAAGAGGATCGCTTTTCCACCTCTTCACCAGGGAGGTACATAGAAAATTTGCAGTTTTTGTACGCTGTATATATGGAGCGCATCAAGTTCCTTATAATGCCAAGGCGGAGCCATTGTAATTTGTAGATTCTGATATGTTCTGGCAAAAGTTTGTATTGACGGGCGGACGGAGAACACTGCATGTGCCTCATCATCTGAGTCGCTGCCAAAGACCAAAATAGGAGTAGATGGTCCGGGCCTATTGTTTTCCTTGGTATAGCTCCTAAAGATTGGGATAGTTGTGACGAACTTCTGTTTATCCTCCGGCTTATGACACATTTCCGTATCTTCGAATTCTGGTAGGAAGTACTTTGTGTCTTCATATTTTCGGAACTCATTTATAGAGAACGGATTTAGCTCCCCTGTAACAGTGTATTCCAAGCCGTCTTTAAAATACTTCATAAACCGATGTTGTGTAGAAGAGATAATGTTGTACTCATGTAATCAAGGCCTGCCGAGCAAAGCATTATAGCAAGTCTTGGCGTCAATGACATGAAATATGATGTCGGTGACGAGCAGCCTGAAGCACAGCAACAGTATTATGGACCTAAGCATCCGTGACGACTGTGAGTTGAATCCGGAGATGGTAACTTTATCTCGAGCGAGGTGCTGAACGTTCATGCAAATCTCCTTCAGCACTCTCACGTTGAGAAGGTTAACGGAGGATCCGTTGTCGACAAGGGAATTTCCTATTTTGATGTCATGGCAGAATTCGGTGACGTATAACGGGTGATTATGCTCGCACATACCGAGGAGAAGATCTTTATCACTGAATGTAATGTCAGCCGCGTGGACCTCAGCCAGCTCATCCTTCATCTTCTCTTCTTCGAAGAAAGCTTGGAACTGATCAGGCTCCTGTAATGCCTTGATCAGAGAATCTCGTGCCTCTTTGTGTTAGTGTATATGCCCTAGGGGCCATTATTGTATCATACTAGATTGTATATTACTTAATGGAAGCTTGGGTTATTCACAGTTGTATATACAGTCTTGCTAAAAATGGTAGTATGCTACTTGGTTTATGTCTACTTTAATATGTGCATATGTTTCTTGTATCGTATCACTTATACATATTAGTAGAGCCCATAGGTTCTTTGCTTGATTACCAGCATTTTGATGGCAGTCACACTAGTGGGGGCTGGGTAGTCTATAACCAACATCCTATACAGGTCCCTAGTCGCAGGATTATCGAGACTGGGCATCGATACTCCAGAGTAGACTAGTGTGTACGCTTCTCATCCCAGTTGGGGAGATGGTCTGTCCCATAGCCATCAGTACGTAGTACTGGAGATAGTATACAGGTGCTCGTTAGGTTACGGGTACACCGGACAGGACTCGCAGGGGAACTGTTGGTTGGTATTATACCCGTCGTCAGTTAACAGTTCTCAGATGACATGAGTACAGCATAGTCCGCAGACTTGACACTGCTACTTCGCCTTGAGTGTGTCCCACTGTTCTTAGATTGCTACCCTACCATGGCTCAAAGGAGTCGTGCAAACAGGTAGCAGTTGGGTGCAGTCCCGAGCACTTGGAGGCAGTAGTGGTTAGATAGGATTCGTCTCTCCCGGTATTGGGAGATGATATCGCACTGTGTCAGAGAGCTATTACGCAAAGTCCCTGGCCAAGGAAAGCGAGATATACCGGTAGGTTCCAGTAGCTTCTCAGGGTGTAATGGGCTTCGCTCCGACACGACTTATACAGCTATTAGGGGACTGACGCTTGCCACCCCCTAGGCTTAATATGCGATAGTCTTAGACGAACAGACCGGACTATACAGAGATTGTCACATAGACTCAGTGGGAGTTCATATGAGTTTCCTCATCGGCATTCTTATCGACATCTACCTGGGGACCGTTACGTACAGCTAGTGCCGCTTGCGGTCTATGGTTAAACCCACTGCCAGCGTAGTGTCGAGTCTTTAGAGTCCAACACAGAGAGTTTTCCTGCTCCAGGCGAAACGATATAGAGGTCGTATGGTTTTACGACAAGGGTTTGGACGCGTACGTGTGTTTACGCACGTACGACTTTTCGGACAGTTTTTACCAGCCGGATTTGGTTTAAGCCAGATTCTAGTATCGGGTTATTGGATTTATACAGTCTAAATTTTTTCCGTGTTATCACGGATTGGAGGGGCGTTCTCGTAATATGTCGGGAAGCTTCTAGAAGAGTGGTGACTTGGGGGGTAAGGTGGCATTGCATTAAATGAGATTAGTGATTCATTTGTGTGATTCATTTGTGTGATTCATCCATGTCATTAATACATCATAAATGCTTAATGACTCATGGAGATGAATCACTCATAGATATTTATGAAGCATGGTTGTTAATTCTTTTATTTCATTTTTGGATAAATAAATACTGCTTCATATATATTATGATAGATCATTATCTCATTTCATTATCATCTTCATCTTCTCTCTCCTCAAGCTCACTCTCTCTTCAAACCCTAACCCTAGCCTCTCATGGGTTGAGATCAAGGGTTAGCTAGACTAATACATCCATAACCTCACTCTATATACCCTAGGTAGCTTAGATTAGCACTTTAAGCAACCTAGTTATCTTAAGTTTGAGATTAAGCTTGGCGTAGGAGCTTTTGGGTGGATCGTCTTTGACTCGAGGAGGCTGTAAATGTGCCGATGTTCCAAGGAGCCTACGAGGAGTGGAGGACAGCGATGAAGACCCGAAGGTCATGTAACGTGAGGTATAACTTCGAATCCTAGTAGTTAAACCTCTAGCATATAGTTAGCAATGGTTTAGATAACGATTCATGCGCTCAAGTCCGTGTTACGAAGCTTTGATAATCGTTTTTCATATATTCCGCCTCCCCGCAAGTTCGTGGGGTGCGTGACATGGATTTACAGTGGTATCAGAGCCAACTAAACCATTACTAGCTTGTTAGCAACTGATTAGAAGTTCGATCGACAGAAAAACACGAAACAAAAATACGAAACCCTAAGTTCCTGTTAATTTTAAAAGTGTCTTAAAAAATATTTGACATACCTTAAAATTCACAGCAGGGAATTTAATGAATTCTGGGAAAATACGAGGGCTCAACTCGACTTGATAACCGCGGAACCGCGGCCAAATGGTGCTTTTGGCCGTGAATCCGCGCCCGAGTCAACTCTGAGTTGACTCGGATTTGCTCTGTAATTCATTATATTTGGTGTTTTGTTTTCTAGTATGTTCTGTTTCTACCCAGGTTTCTTCAGTACAGGTTTGCTTTTGGGGTAGACACGGAATATGGTATTCGATCGATGTTCTAAGATATTTGCTAATTGGGTTTTTTATCTGTAATGTTTAATGTGTTCGTAAACCTCCCCTAACTGCTAGTATGTCGGTTGGCAGGGGGTTGCACATTTCTTTAATGTTTACTGTTTGTGTATATGAACTGTGTTGGACTGTTGTGATGATTAGCCGGGGTTTGAGATGTATTTAATATTCATTCATTCAATGTAAATGTAATTTGATATAATATTCTTTTGCGGGGCACATCCAGGTTGCGGTTGTAGCCACCGTTGTATTATTTCTTTTTACTGTTTTTGCTCTTAGGATAGATCCAAGGTGGGGTACACAAACTACCGGGTACGTCAAAGTGTTTAGTGGCCTACTCACGTTGTTGAGGGAGACCGTTTCACTTCGGGGACTTGGCGGGTAGTTTGCCGTACCCGTAGGGGTCTAGGGTGGGGTAGTGGCTATTCATCACAACTGTGTAATCTGTCTTTTATTGCAGGCTCAAAGCAAATGCGGATTGCTAGTAAATCCAATAAAGTTCATCTGTGATCTGGAATGCTTATTATTGCGTCTGACGAATGTACAATATCTATATATGATAGCTATTAGACGTCACTTATGTTTTACACCCGCGCTAGCCCAGCCCCCGCTCTGTCGTTAGTTAAGTAACCTAACGGGTGATGATGGGACCCAGTGGCGAATGCGGATGGCATAAGAGGACGTAGTATTTTCGTTGTTTTCTGCAATGATAAGATAAATGATGGGACGCATTATAATAATGCAAAGAAAATAAACCAAAGTTAAATCGTTGGAACAAATTTAAAAGAAATCACTCGGTTATTTTAAAAGAGCAGAATTTTTTAATTGCGGAGCTTTAACCACTCCTTTTAGAAAAGTATCAGGTTCCTTCGATTATATCAAGTTCATTACGTTCACGGTTTTGCCAAAACCAGTCGTAGCCCTCCGTCATTTCATATAGATATTCAATAGTATTCAAGCTATGTTTGTTGACCTTCGTCAAGGCATAGTGATTGGTAGTTGTTTGGTGTTCATATGTATCATAGATAGATGCGTTGGTTTGGGACAGTCATATTGCCTTGTTGACCTTCGTCAAGGGTATATACGGGTGGGTTCAAATTAACCTGGACAATGACGGATAGAACTTGATATGTGACTTATGATTTGTTGACCTTCGTCAAGGTCATAAAGCATGGGGCAAAAAATCCACATCAGGAGTTTCTAAAGAAACTGAAACTTGCTAGAGTTGCATACCATTTTTGGAGTTTGATGAATGTTGGTAGGATTCCTTCAACATTATCATACGATGATATTTTGGATCCCGATCCTACTGTGAGTATATACTGCTTATCAGGAGATTCGTCACTTAACGATCAATGCTATAAACCAAGTAGGTGCCTAGAAAGGTGTCAGCGGGGTTACGCCCCCAGAGAAAAGAGGTTATTTAATTAAAGAACTTCGCGAAAGCGTTGGAAAACGTCCCTCAAAGTATCGACACTGGCCTGGCTGAACGGTTAAGCAAGTATTGTACGGTGAGAATAGTCCTGGCTAATTCTTCTTTTATGGTTTGAGTAAGGAATCGAGAAACAGTGGGAGCCATCCAGTTTAGATAAACTAAAAACCACTCTAAACTTGCAAGAGCATCATGTTAATAGTGTTTTTTTCTCTCTCTCTCTTAATTGCAGCGACCTTGTGACCACACATAGGTTTCATCTAGATAACAATTTGACTGAATCTGACTTATTTGACTGGCAAAGGTCTGTCCAGATGTCCATTGCCTATGACAAACTAGACCACCCTATTACTACTTAAGATCCCGCCGTCCCAGGTCCAGTTTCCACCGTCATGGATATGGATATCCGACAGACAAGGGAAAAGGATAAAGCGAAAGCCAAGTGCCTCGTGTTAGCTTCAGTTGATGGTGTATACCAGAAGCAGCATGAGAAGATGGACTCAGTTTCCATCTTTCTCCATAACAAAGATTTATATGGAGAGCAATCTCATATCGCAAGATATGAAACCTCGACCGAATTAATTCAAGCGAGGTTGGTCGTCGGGTCATTTGTAGGGGACAACGTCCTTACAATGGCTAGCTATAATGATAAGCTCCAGGACCTGGAGACCACGTTGGGAAACAGGTCAGATACTGACTTGATTCTACAGTCTCTACCTTCTACCCTGAAGGAAACCAAGGAAGTAGAAGGAAAGAGAAGGGCAAAAGTTTCAGGACTTAATGTAGTAAAAGAGGGTAGTTCCTATTAATATGGGATTGGACATTAGCAGAAAGATTGCAGGGCTTTAGAAGCCAGTAACCAGGATACAAAGCATGTTGTGGCTTCAGCCTCAAGTGTGTTTGTTATTTAGAACTGTATGTCAGTTAACCCTACTTCCTGGGTATTGGATACCGAGTCAGGAACTCACATCTATAATTCATTACAGGCTCTGAGAAACCGTAGGGTTATCGGGATAGGTGATATAACCCTCACAGTTGCTAACGGAATGAGCATGAACGCTGAATCCGTAGGGGAATATCATCTTGGACTGACAACTGGGCAGATATTGATTCTGCGTAACTGTTTTTATGTACCAGGTACGACTTATAATATCATATCTGTACCCTTACTATCTAAGGAAGGATATGATTTTACTTTTACAAGAGATGTGGTTCACATCTACCTAAATCAAGTTATGATTAGGTCAGGTACATTAGAAAACAGAATATACATATTAAATCAAGCTCAGATTTTCAGTGTCCAGAACACACTTAAAAGAAAGTCTCCGGAAACAATCAGGCTTTCTTATGGCATTGTAAACTAGGTCACATCAATGAGAGAAGATTGACTAAGTTACATAGAGATGGATATTTGAATCCGTTCAAATATCAATCTTATGCTACTTGTGAATCTTGTCTCATGGGAAAAATGACAAAGACTCCGTTTTCCGGACACGGAATAAGAGCGAGCGAGCTCTTAGGACTCATACACAGTGATGTGTGCGGTCCAATGTCTACACATGCGCGAGGTGGTTATTCCTACTTCATTACTTTTACGGATGATTTCCCTAGGTATGGATATATCTTCTTGATGAAGCATAAATCCGAGGCCATTGAGAAATTCCAAGAATACAAGAATGAAGTGGAAAAACAAACCGGCAAAAGTATCAAGACACTGAGATCTGATCGAGGTGGAGAATACTTAAGTACCGAGTTCCTAGGTTACTTAAAAGAGAATGGAATTCTCTCTCAGCTTACTCCTCCATACACACCACAACACAACGGTGTATTAGAAAGGAGGAATCGGACCCTATTGGATATGGTTCGTTCCATGATAAGTAAGGCTGAGTTACCGCAATCATTCTGGGGTTATGCACTAGAAACAGCTGCATATCTCTTGAACAAGGCTCCAACCAAGACTGTGCCTACCACCCCATTTCAGATGTGGAGTGGGAAGAAACCCTGTCTTAAGTATCTTAAGACATGGGGATGTCCATCTTTTGTAAAAAAGCAGCATGCGGACAAGCTCGAGGCATGCTCAGTACTATGTAAGTTTGTGGGATACCCAAAGAACTCCAGGGGGTATCTTTTCTATTCCGCAGAGGAATAAAAGGTTTTTGTTTCTCAGCATCCCCACTTCTTGGAAACTGAATTTTTAGAAAATCAGAAGAATGGGAGCGAAATAGAACTGGAAGAAATTCCAGAAACACAAGCTGTTACTGAAAGTATGGTAGAACCAGAGGTTTCAGAAGAAACGGACATCCCAGCGCCACTCCGCAGAAGTAGTAGGCAGTCTCATCCGCCTGAGAGATACTACGATTTTCTCATAGATGGGGATAGAGAGGATTGCGTCATTGATGATGATGACCCTACTAGCTTCCAGCAAGCCATTCAAAGCGACGACTCGGTAAAATGGCTGGATGCAATGCGGACCGAAATGGAGTCCATGTACACCAACAAAGTATGGACTTTGGACATTGCTCCAGATGGGGTAAAACCCGTAGGATGCAAATGGATCTTCAGAAAGAAGATTGGTGTAGATGGACAGGTTGAAACCTATAAGGCTAGACTTGTTGCAAAGGGTTTCCGTCAAAGACCTGGTTTGGACTATGACGAAACCTTTTCTCTAGTGGCTATGCTAAAATCCATTCGGGTCCTTCTTACTAATGCTGCCTTCCACGATTATGAGATCCGGCAGATGGACGTAAAGACGGCTTTTCTAAATGGAAATTTAGAAGAAAGCGTCTATATGGATCAGCCAGAAGGATTCATTCAGAGTGGGAGCAGCAGTAAAGTATGCAAGCTGCTTAAGTCCATTTATGGACTAAAGCAGGCATCACGGAGTTGGAACATCTGTTTTGATGATACTGTCAAGGAATTTGACTTTATCAAAAATCCAGATGAACCATGCATATACAGTAAAATTGTAGGGAGAGCTGTAATATTCCTCGTATTATACGTGGATGACATTCTCCTAATAGGAAATGATATTCCTATGTTACAATCAGTCAAAAGATTCTTGTCACATAAATTCTCCATGAAAGACCTGGGTGATGCCACCTACATTCTGGGGATCCAGATCTATCGTGATAGATCAAAGAGAATGTTGGGACTTTCGCAGTCCAGGTACATAGACACCGTATTGAAAAGATTCAGTATGGAAGATTCTAAGCGCGGTAACCTACCGGCTTGTCACGGAATCACCCTCTCTAAAGATATGTCTCCCAAGACTGATTTGGAAAGGGATCGCATGTCGATTATACCCTACGCTTCAGCGGTAGGCTCTATAATGTATGCGATATTATGTACCGGACCAGGTGTAGCATACGCATTGAGCATAGTAAGCCGGTATCAAGCAAACCCAGGGGAGAATCACTGGATAGCAGTAAAGAACATTCTCAAGTACCTGAGAAGGACTAAGGAGATGTTCTTGGTGTATGGCGGAAAAGACCTCCAGATGGAGGCCTTTGCCGACTCCGGCTTCCAGAGTGACAAAGATAACTCCAAGTCCATGTCGGGTTATGTTTTTACCCTCAATGGAGGGGCGGTCTGTTGGATGAGTTCCAAGCAGGAGACCGTTGCTGACTCAACAATGGAAGCGGAGTACATAGCTGCTTGCGATGCCGTAAAAGAAGCTGTCTGGATGAAGAAGTTCCTTACAGAACTTCAGGTGGTTCCTTCCAGTGTTGGTCCAATACCTCTGTATTGTGACAACAACGGCGCTATAGCTTTAGCGAAGGAACCCAGGTCCCATCAGAACTCCAGACACATCTTAAGTCGGTATCACCTGATCAGGGAGATCGTAGATCGCCGGGAGATCGAGGTGAAAAGAGTAGAGACGGAGAATAACATTGCTGATCCATTCACAAAGGTCATTTCTCAGATGCATTTCGAGAGGCTATTCGAGATGATAGGTCTACAATATGCCAGCTCATGGCCCTAGTGCAAATGGGAGATTGTTAGTGTATATACCTTAGGGGCCATTATTGTATCATACTAGATTGTATATTACTTAATGGAAGCTTGGGTTATTCACAGTTGTATATACAGTCTTGCTAAAAATGGTAGTATGCTACTTGGTTTGTGTCTACTTTAATATGTGCATATGTTTCTTGTATCGTATCACTTATACATATTAGTAGAGCCCATAGGTTCTTTGCTTGATTACCAGCGTTGTGATGGAAGTCACATTAGTGAAGGCTGGGTAGTCTATAAGCAATATCCTATACAGGTCCCTAGTCGCAGGATTATCGAGACTGGGCATCGATACTCTAGAGTAGACTAGTGTGTACGCTTCTCATCCCAGTTGGGGAGATGGTCTGTCCCATAGCCATCAGTACGTAGTACTGGAGATAGTATACAGGTGCTCGTTAGGTTACGGGTACACCGGACAGGACTCGCAGGGGAACTGTTGGTTGGGATTATACCCGTCATCAGTTAACAGTTCCCAGATGACATGAGTACAGCATAGTCCGCAGACTTGACACTGCTACTTCGCCTCGAGTGTGTCCCACTGTTCTTAGATTGCTACCCTACCATGGCTCAAAGAAGTCGTGCAAACAGGTAGCAGTTAGGTGCAGTCCCGAGCACTTGGAGGCAGTAGTGGTTAGATAGGATTCGTCTCTCCCGGTATTGGGAGATGATATCGCGCTGTGTCAGAGAGCCATTACGCAAAGTCCCTGGCCAGGGCAAACGAGATATACGGGTAGGTTCCAATAGCTTCTCAGGGTGTAATGGGCTTCGCTCCGACATGACTTATACAGCTATTAGGGGACTGACGCTTGCCGTCTCCTAGGCTTGATATGCGATAGTCTTAGATGAACAGACCGGACTGTACGGAGATTGTCACATCAGGCTCAGTGGGAGTTCGGATGAGTTTCCTCATCGGCCTTCTTATCGACATCTACCTGGGGACCGTTACGTACAGCTAGTGCCGCTTGCGGTCTGTGGTTAAACCCACTGCCAGTGTAGTGTCGAGTCTTTAGAGTCCCACACAGAGAGTTTCCCTGCTCCAGGCGAAACGATATAGAGGTCGTATGGTTTTACGACAAGGGTTTGGACGCGTATGTGTGTTTACGCACGTACGACTTTTCGGACAGTTTTTACTAGCCGGCTTTGGTTTAAGCCAGATTCTAGTATCGGGTTATTGGATTTATACAGTCTAAAGTTTTTCCGTATTTTCACGGATTGGAGGGGCGTTCTCGTAATTTGTCGGGAAGCTTCTAGAAGAGTGGTGACTTGGGGGGTAAGGTGGCATTGCATTAAATGAGATTAGTGACTCATTTGTGTGATTCATCCATGTCATTAATGCATCATAAATGCTTAATGACTCATGGAGATGAATCACTCATAGATATTTATGAAGCATGGTTGTTAATTCTTTTATTTCATTTTTGGATAAATAAATAATGCTTCATATATATTATGATAGATCATTATCTCATTTCATTATCATCTTCACCTTCTCTCTCCTCAAGCTCACTCTCTCTTCAAACCCTAACCCTAGCCTCTCATGTGTTGAGATCAAGGGTTAGCTAGACTAATACATCCATAACCTCACTCTATATCCCCTAGGTAGCTTAGATTAGTACTTTAAGCATCCTAGTTATCTCAAGTTTGAGATTAAGCTTGGCGTAGGAGCTTTCGGGTGTACCGTCTTTAACTCGAGGAGGCCGTAAAGGTGCCGATATTCCAAGGAGCCTACGAGGAGTGGAGGACAGCGATGAAGACCCGAAGGACATGTAACGTGAGGTATAACTTCGATTCCGAGTAGTTAAACCTCTAGCATATAGTTAGCAATGGTTTAGATAACGATTCATGCGCTCAAGTCTGTGTTACGAAGCTTTGATAATCGTTTTTCATATATTCCGCCTCCCCGCAAGTTCGTGGGGTGCGTGACATGGACTTAGACTTTGGATAGGAGAAGAGCATCCAATATGCTCAATTGCGAGGGTATTTTTCTCAGATGTGCCAGGACATTATAATCCACCTTGTTTTTCTTAGGCGGGTCTTTTGCCGTGAGCTCTTTGACTGCTTCTTCATCGATGGCGATCTCCTCCGGGATTTTTCCTTTCGCTTTATCCTTTTTATTCGAACCATTGTTTGTAGGTTCGAGATTCATCTCAGGCAGCATGCAGTTACGCAGCTGATATTCTCGCAGTTCTTCTCCTCCTCTTCTTTTTCGGAGGGGGAGTCTTTGAAGAAAGGGCTGAGAGACATCCGTCCTCAAAGTCGCTCTCTAAGGTAAGAACTTAGGGGTTTTCCCCTTCCAAACTGGTACCAACCATATGATAGTTGCTAATCGTTTCTTCATGCGTGTTTGTCGCACTATTTTGCCATCGACGATTATGAGTTTCGCGCTTCATCCTCTTGAAGTGTTTTTGATGGGCAACGTATCCTTGCTACCACTTCTTGAAGGTATTGCATTCCTCGGTGGGGTGGGTGATGATTTTTTGATAGGTTTTACGATCAAAGAATTAATTACTGCAATCAAGAACGGCGTCGCTTGGTAGCTATCCGGTGAGTACGGGTCGGTCCACAGGGATTTTGTGTATTCTCAAATTGTTCTAACGAGTTAATTTCAAACGGTGTTGGGATGATTATCACTAAAAACTAAGTTGATTTAGACTAGGACTAGAATCTTGCTAGGGTTAGGTTTAGGTTATGTTTGGAAATTTAAGATTTCCCACCGCTTTTAATGCCCGAATTTAGATCTATTTAGGTGTTATGGTAATAATTAATAAAGGGGATTAGGACGATCGGGAAGAAACGATG
The DNA here is from genome assembly GCA_030015575.1 of Agapanthus africanus. NCBI lineage: Eukaryota > Viridiplantae > Streptophyta > Magnoliopsida > Asparagales > Amaryllidaceae > Agapanthus > Agapanthus africanus. Next base: position 230,798,772 of record CM057341.1, read on the forward strand.
TTTCTTCCTCTAGGTCCTTGTCCGTCCTTTCTTAATTCTTACCCTAACCTCCATAGAAAATATGCACAACCGGTCTTTTAAATTACGGTATCACTGTTACCTCATGGGTAGGGTGCCGTAGGGAGCGGTGTGTGTATGTATGCATGGAGTCCTATTAATTAATATGTGATGGGCAAGAAAGGGGTGAGAGATTTTCATCTCTCAAACCTTTGCTATACCTAACCCTAACAAGTGAGGAACTACTCACTCATTAGGGGATTGATAAAAGACATGTTTTTATTTGTTTTGTTTTTAAAAGATTAACTATCTAATTTACGGCAGATTAATAAAAAGTTCTAATCTAATTAACTAGGGCAGATAATAAATCTATACTAGGGCAGAAAAGAATTTAAGAACTAGGGCAATAAAAATAAATCTACTTACTTTATTTGATGCTCTCAAAACATTACAAATGATTTCGGAATTTTTGATCAATGAAAAGAGGCATACATCAAAAAAGAGATTTAGGATTTCTATTTATAGAGCATAGAAACCCTAGGGTTACATTCGATACAGATCTGCATTTACAAATATACCCTAAAAAAGCCTAGTCAACGTACCGCCACGCCGTAAAAGTTTCCAACGACACGTGTCTAGCACGGCCGCGGATCCGCAGCCATATGCCCTGTTTGGCCGCGGATCCACGGCCATATGAAGGGCTTGATGGCTCAATTTTCTATGGCTTCTGTCTGTTGCTATTGTCTTCTATTTTCTTCAGTTGGTTCTTTAGAATGTCTTCTAGTTCTCTTCCAGATTTCTACAGTGAATAATGTCGTGGACTTTTACCCTTTGCTTCGTGTCGAAGTCTTGAACCTTGCGCTGCCTTTGTGCTTTGTGAACTTGTTCATTGATCTTCATTGTCCCTCAAAATGTAGGCATGATCAAGATTCCACCATTTATCGGTCGTAGTCTCACTTTTGTATCATCTTTTCATCAAATTCACTGTTTTTGTTCCGAGAACCTGTAGCCTGCAACTATGTAACAGACATGGATCAAAAGCACCTGTTTATTTGTAAAATGAATAAGAATGGGGAATATAATAATGCAAAATTATGATATGAACAAATACCCCCAAACTTATCTTTTGCTCGTCCTCGAGCAAAACTAGTTTTATTCTCGAAAAAGACCTAGCCTCACTTTCGCAGGGAAACGCGATTGCACTGAGCTCGTGCAACAAGCCGTTAAATCTCTAGGTGTCCCTAGTAGGAGAAGTGTTGTCTCCTGAGGGTTTTCAGCGGATACTACCCACAAAATCCTATCAATTCGGCCTATTGACTTTTATTCTCCAATTATGTTTTCTAACAAGAAACTCTATTATTTTCGACTCAGAAATTATCAACCCGTATTTTTCACGCTTCCTTATCATTTAACTTAAGATTATATATGTTTTGTAGATTTACTTAGCTTTTAGAATCTTTTAAGTTTTCCTTCTAGGGTTCTATCTCAACTTAGGAATTTTTATCATCTCTATTAAAAATATAAGTCCTATTCTTCATTCCTATCTCTTATCTAAACCCCAATCACATACCCCTACGTGTGTGTATATATCACCCCTACACTTGGAAATTCAAATCAAGCTATTATACTCTTATCCATCGTCCAAAGTACTTTTCAATTGGTGAATTCTTAGATGAAATTGCTCACACATTCTTCATGCGACCGTTAATACTTCTTGAGGTACCAACAACCGATTACAAAATGTGCTTGAACATTAAGGCGTAATTCCTAGTCTTGTAATACCTAAGGCTTATAGTAGTAACTCCCAAACCAGTTGGTCTAAGGCACTAGGTGATGAAGCACCATCGCTAAATATTTTTTCTATTAATGCAGCCTTAAGTAATTACAAAAACCAGTGTTCATATTTTTTTATCTCTTTATTCACACTTGTATTTTTATTTTATTTTTCTTCATACTAAGGACTTTAGACAAGAGCATTTCAAGGTATCTTCTACTATTCCAAGTTTCAAGGTTCGTATTTGTGCATTTTGTAGGGTATATATTTTCAGAATTTAAACTTAAACTTAGGAATTATTTTTCAGACTTATACTTTAATAAAAATATCAATACTTTTCCCTTGTTTTAATTTAGCCAAAGAAGTGAGCTCGAAATTTGCCTATTTCTAAATAAACTACAAAGACATATACTTTCTACCGTTAAACTTTAAGAAAGGTTATTTTTAGGGTTTTTAATTTACTAAGTCTAAGATCTAGTTGTTCCTAGCTCGTTAACCTTTTTGTCAAATTCAAGTCAATTATGGCCAAAATTGAATTTTTCAATTTTTGTAATTTTTTAAAGATTTTTCAATTTTTGTAATTTTTAAAAATTTTCAATTTTTGTAATTTTTAAAATTTTTCAATTTTTATAGGTTTTAAAATAAGTATGCAAATGCAAAAATATACATATGAATGCGAAGGAAGAAAGCATACCGAGCACACCCCCAAACTTAAACTTGACAGTGTCCTCACTTGTCAGGCTACACCAAGAGGATCAAAATTGTCGGCACTTCCCTGTTTATTTTTTATATTACAAAAATACGCAAAAAAAATTATTTTTTTTTAATGTTTTTTTATGTTATTTTGTATATATTTACAAATGATACACACCCCCAAACTTGTTTGAATCAAAGTCTTGACTAGATGATCGAAAATTTGGGGGTAAAATGGAGGAAGATCAATCAGTGTAAATCGGCTCCGGCAAAAAACAGGAGCTCCTCCGACGGGTCCATAGTGAGAAACGGTTTCAGTCGATATCCGTTTACTTTAAATAAAGTACTGTCCTCCGGGTTTTCTAGGTCTACCGCACCGTGCGGATATACGGTGCGTACCAAAAACGGCCCTTTCCACCAAGATTTGAGCTTGCCGTGGTGAAAGTGTAACCGAGTGTCATAAAGCAAAACCTGTTGACCAGGTTTGAACGTTTTGCGCATAAGGTGTTTGTCATGGAACACTTTCGTTCGGTTTTTAACAATTACAGCATTATCATAAGCCTCATCCCGCAGCTCTTCTAGTTCATTTAATTGCAGCTTTCGATTGCTGCCCGCATCTCCCATCGATAGGTTCAACTCCTTAATCGCCCAAAATGCCTTGTGCTCAATCTCAACTAGGAGGTGGCAAGCCTTCCCATAAACAAGCCGGTATGGAGACATACCAAGATCGGTCTTCTTTGCAGTACGGAATGCCCATAGTGCATCAATCAATTTATGTGACCAATCTTTACGGTTTTTAGAAACCGTTTTCTCCAAAATTTGTTTAATTTGCCGATTCGAAAGCTCGGCTTGCCCAAAAGTTTGGGGATGGTATGGTGTTGACAATTTGTGAGTAATGGAATATTTGCGCATTAAGGACTCAAAAGTCCTATTGCAGAAGTGAGATCCATTATCACTTATAATTGCTCGAGGGTGCCCAAACCGAGAAAAGATGTTTTCCTTAAGAAATCGAACGACGACCTTATTATCATTCGTTCAGCTAGGCGCAGCCACGACCCATTTTGACACATAGTCAACAGCCAAAAGAATATACACATTCCCAAAAGAATTGGGGAATGGTCTCATGAAGTCTATTCCCCAAATATCAAAAATATCCACAACCAAAATTGGTTGGAGCGGCATTTTGTTTCTCCGCGATATCCGGCCCAAGTGTTGGCACCGGGAGCATGTCTTGCAGTATTCATATGCATCTTTAAAGAGACGTGGCTAGTAGAAACCACACTGCAAGATTTTCTCTGCTGTCTTCTTGGGGCCAAAATGCCCGCCACACGCTTGATCGTGGAAAAAAGACAGCACACTCTTAAACTCATTTTCAGGGACACACCGACGAATGATTTGGTCGGAACAGTATTTAAAAAGATACGGCTCATCCCAGTAAAAATATTTTACTTGGGACAAGAATCGGAGTTTATCCTGTTTCGACCAATCTTTAGGTATCAGTCCGCTGGCCAAGTAGTTTACTATATCAGCGAACCATGGTTTGCATGACACGGTTAAGAGTTGCTCATCGAGAAAAATATCTTTAATTGGAATTTTAAGTGTAGGAGAAGAAGGAAGTCGTGAAAGGTGGTCGGCAACTACGTTTTCACATCCTCTTTTGTCCCTTATGACAAGGTCAAACTCTTGTAGCAAGCGGATCCAACGTATTAACCTCGATTTAGCATCCTTCTTCGCAAAAAGGTGGTGAAGAGCTGAATGGTCCGTGTACACAATCACTGGAGAGCCGATTAAATAAGGCAGGAATTTTTCAAGTGCAAACACAATGGCTAAAAATTATTTTTCTGATGTTGTGTAATTCAGTTGGGCCTCATTTAATGTTCGGCTAGCATAATAAATTACGTGCGGCATCTTATTAATGTGCTGTCCAAGAACAGCACCGATGGCGAAATCAGATGCATCGCACATAATTTCGAATGGATGCGTCTAGTCGGGAGATGAAAGAATGGGCACAGAAATGAGTGAGTGTTTCAATGACTCGAACGCTTCCATGCAAGTTGAGTCAAAATCAAATGTTGTGTTCTTGTCCAATAAAAGAGTCAAGGGTCTAGCTATCTTGCTAAAATCCTTGATGAACCGTCTATAAAAACCGGCATGGCCAAAGAAGGCTCGGATGTCTTTGACGCATTTAGGAGGAGGAAGAATGGAAATGACTTCAATCTTGGCTTTATCAACCTCTATGCCATTTTGCGAGATGACATGTCCTAAGACAATGCCTTCTCGTACCATAAAGTGGCACTTCTCCTAATTTAAAGTGAGGTTCTTATCCCTACAACGGGTAAGAACTGCATCAAGGTATAGCAAACACTCGTCGAAGGAGTCACCGAAAATTGAGAAATCATCCATAAAGATCTCCAAAAATTTCTCCACCATGTCAGAAAAGATCCCCATCATACACCGCTGGAAAGTAGCGGGTGCACTGCATAACCCAAAGGGAATGCGACGGTAAGCGAAAGTACCGAAAGGATAAGTAAATGTGGTCTTGTCTTGATCCTTTTTGGTGATGGGGACTTGATTATAGCCGGAATAGCCATCCCAAAAGCAATAAAATTCGTGCCCAGCCAATCGTTTTAGTATTTGGTCAATAAATGGTAAAGGAAAGTGGTCTTTCCTTGTCGTGGCATTGAGTTTTCTATAGTCGATGCAAACTCGCCACCCAGTTTGGGTGCGAGTATGTATTAACTCATTTGCCTCATTGGTTATGACCGTAATGCCCGATTTCTTTGGGACAACATGAATGGGGCTAGCCCACTGGCTATCCGAGATAGGGTAAATGATACCACTATCAAGGCATTTGACAATCTCCTTCTTGACAGCCTCCTTCATTATGAGGTTGAGGTATCTTTGTGGATCCCTTACTGGCTTAGCATCATCCATCATGTGTATATGATGTTCAACGATGAGGGGACTAATCCCCATATGTCCGCCATAGTCCAGCCAAAAGTTTGCCGGTTGTTTTGTAAGACCATTAAAAGGACTTTCTCTTGCTCGAGAGCTAGAGAGGGCGATATGATAACGGGAAGGGTCTCATTCTCACCTAGGTAAGCATATTTAAGGTGAGATGGCAAAAGCTTTAGTTCGAGTTTAGGAGGTGAAAAAATTGAAGGTAACATTGGTGAAACTGTTTCAAACTCGAAGGATTCCATCAATGGTTCAAATCGAGTGTAAGCAACCAAGTCGGATGGTTCAACTAACTCATCCGAAAAATCAAAAGACTCAAACTACGATGGTGAGTCTTCAAAATCTTCCAAAAAAGTGAAACACTCGTAATCGTTTTCCAGCGTGAAAGCTGTGTCAGATTCTAGGAGGAACGCACTAGAGGTGTCAACACTGCTGTGATCGAACAGAAATTTTTCGAGCTCACAGTCCTCCTGTGTGATCTCATGGATCGAGCAAACATCAAGTATACTAGCATTAGGCTCGGAGGGCTGATTCCCCAACTTAAAGATGTTGAATTCAATCGTCATATTGCCAAAAGATAGGTTCATTGAACCATTACGACAATTGATCACCGCATTAGAAGTCGCAAGGAATGGTCGACCAAGTATCACCGGAATTTGACTCCGGGGGTTAGCTATAAGTTGTGTATCCATAACAATGAAGTCAACGGGGAAAATGAAATCCCCTACTTTAATTAACATATCCTCTAACTCACCCCTAGGATGGGTGATGGATCGGTCGGCCATTTGAAGAGTACAATGAGTGGGTTTAAGCTCTCCAACACCTAATTGTTCGTACACTGAATAGGGTAGCAAATTGACACTAGCACTAAGATCTAATAGTGCTCTATTGATGCTCTTGTCCCCAATTGTTATCGAAATTGTAGAACAGTCGGGGTTTTTATGTTTTTGGGGTAAAGATTGGACAAGAGCATCACTAACAGCACTAGCCACGAAATCTTTCTTTGATACTTGTGACTTCCTCTTCTTGGTGCATAAGTCCTTTAAGATTTTCGCGTATGAGGGAACTTGTTGGATTGCATCCAAGAGAGGTATGTTTATACTAACCTGTTTGAACAACTCTACAATCTTCTCCATTTGTGGAGTTGGTTTATTGGATCTCAACCTATTTGGAAAAGGAAAATTTTGAAAATTTGTTGAGTCCAATGTCTGTAGAGTAGATTGCGGAGTTGGAACGGATCCCAGTGAAGGTGTGTTCGTAATGTGAGAAGTGGGTCCGTTCGAAGTAGAAGAAGTAGAGCCTTGTGAAGAATGAAGAATAGGCTCTAACGAAGAAGATGAAGAAGAAGAAGAAGAAGATGAAGAAGAACCACCGGCAGGGGTGTCATTATTAATACCCACGTTATTGTGCAACACTTTTCCAGATCTCAACGTGGTCACAGCATTCACATTATGATTTTGTTGTTCATATGCAACATGTGCATTGTGCGCGTGACCAGGATTTATCAATGGTTGAGATGGAAGCTTTCCCTTTTCTCGCTCACTCAATGCAGCATTTAGTTGTGCAATTTGGGCCTCAATTGATTTGATACTTTGATCATGTGAGGCACTGTTTTGCACCAAAAATTGAATGAAAGTATCCAACCTTGCTGCGGATTATGTAGATTGTTTTAGAAACGCATCTAGACTTCTTTCTAGCAAGGTAACCTTATCATTATTCGGTTGAACAAAATTGTTTTGAGGGTAAGAGTTGTTGGGCACAAAATTGTTCATTTGGTTTGGGTAAGGTTGTGGTTGGAAAGGTTACTGGTATTGAGTTTGTGGAGGTGCTTGTTGTTGTGGAGGAGGAGGCCTTTGAAAGTTGTTGTTTCCTTGGAATTGTTGATTTAGATTCCAAGCAAAATTTGGGTGACTCCTCCAACCAGGATTATAAGTCAAAGAGTATGGATCATTTCTTTGTCTTTACTGGAAGGCAGCATTGACTTGATCTTATCCTTGAACAGGTGGATTGTAAGGACACTCTTCGGTAAGATGTGATGATCCGAACAACAAGCACAAACAGTTCGTGGGGGTAAAGCAGGGGCAGGAGAAGGCGGTGAGATTTTGGTCTCAATTGCTTCTAGCTTTTTCGTAAGTGCGGCCATCTCGGCCTTCATTGCAATCGACATATCTAATTGATGTATGCCTGCCCTAAACTGACCAATAGAAGAAGATGAGGTGGTCTTGGTGCTTTCCCACTGAAGTGTTTGTTCAGCAAGATCGTCGAGAAACTGCCAAGCTTCCTCACTAGATTTGGGTAGAAAGTGACCTTGACAAATAGTTTCCAACAACTGCTTCGTTGCTGGGTTCAATCCTTCGTATAAAGTTTGGCAAAGTTGCCAATTCTCGATACCGTGGTGAGGGCATTGAATAAGTAGGTCTTTAAATCTTTCAAAACACTTCCAAAAGGGTTCGGAAGGAAACTGGGAAAATTGAATAATCTCATTGCAAATTCTTACGGTCTTATGACGTGGATAAAACTTTTTAAGAAAAGCTTTAACAAACTCTTCCCAATTTTTAATTGAGTGCGATGTTGTGCTGTATAACCATTTCTTGGCTAAGTCACATAAGGTGAAAGGAATGACCCTTGGCCTTATAGCATCATCAAACAGTTGTGTTGTCTTCATCATTGCACAAACATTCTGGAATTTGTTTATGAAGATATAGGAATCTTCGGATTCCAGTCCGTGAAATTTTGGCAACATGTTGATGAAGTGGGGTTTGATCTCGAAGTTGTCTCCATTTTCCGGTGGGAGTGAAAGACAAGTAGGTAAGGCGGTGCGGATAGGGTAGAAAAGATCCTGGAGCGCGATTCATTGGGGCGCTTCAACAAGCGGGTGTTGTGGGTTATTCACACCTAGCGGAGGTGGAATTAGTCCCGTGGGTAAGGTGTTGTTAGGATTAAATCCCGACATCTCCTTAGAAGACGAAGAATGTAAAGGTGAAGGTAAGGAAGTGGAAGGAATTTCGACTTCGGAGTCGAAAGCGTCGACGGTCGGTACCAACGAGACACGGACTAATCGGGCACTAGTGTCCCTAGTCCAACCGGACATACACTAAAGAGGTAGTGTAGTCAAAAAGGGTGAAAAACAGAAGGTGGGGGTAAGAAAATGTCAATAGAAAGAAAGTGGGTGTAAGTGGGGTGCACGGATTTCTTAGCGACAAGGTGCAAGTTTTTGTAAAAAAATTTCCTTTTTTCTTTTTGTGTTTTTTTATGTGAAGCTTTTTGCAAAAATGATTTTCGATAAAAGGCTTAGACACACGTTCAATCAATCGCAAATGCACAATCAAGCCTAGATCTAGGGTCACCTAAGTCAGCTAGACAGCTCCTAACTGTTCCAAAGGGCAAGAAATAGGACCGCAAACCGTCTCTTCACCGCCAATTGTGGCCAGGTAAGCACAAGTAGAGAAAGGAGGGATCCGCTCACGAATCACCGTGAGACGGGCCTTTTAAAGTTACCTTTCACTACCTGTCTAGCCTAGGCACCACAAAGTCAGGTTAGGATCAACGGTCGATACCTACAACTATTCATTTGTCCTATTGAGCGCGAAGTCCTTAGGGCTAAATCTAATCTTTTTTTAATTAGATTGATGGTCAGTGCAATATGCTTTATGTGATTTTTGGGGTCCTGGGAAGGGTAATGAAATCCCCACCCAATCTGGATTGGTGTTCAAGACCCTTAAAGTCAATTTAGATATACAAAGCAGTAAACACAATCATATGCAAACAAAAATTTTTAGCGCGGCGCAAAGAATCCTGCACAAGATCAAGTTATTGAGAAGGGGAGAAATTTTTGGCGCAAAGAATCCTGCAGGAAATTTTTACAGAGGAGATATCAGGGGGTTCAGAGGAAGAAAAGGAACTTACAGAGGGATTTCGGATTGCTGACGTCAGCAACCCACGGTGGATCCACGGCGGAAAGGGGGTTGCGGCGGTGGAAACGCGGTGTGATATATGGTTCAGTTCCCGAGACTTCATCTGCTCCTCTAGTCTGCTTTTTCTCTATTGTTCAGATCTAGGCTTTTCTGTTTTGCTCTCTGGATTTTTCCAGATCCGAACTTCTTCATCGATCCTGCACAATTCAAACGAAACACCCTTCAAAAAATAACAAGATGATAAAATTTTTATATTTTTTAATTTTTCAGTTTTTTATGAGTTTTATGAATTTATATTAACCCGAAATTGCAAAAAGAAAATACTACGCCATCCCCGGCAACGGCGCCATTTGATTTTTTGATAGGTTTTACGATCAAAGAATTAATTACCGCAATCAAGAACGGCGTCGCTTGGTAGCTAGCCGGTGAGTATGGGTCGGTCCACAGGGATTTTGTGTATTCTCAAATTGTTCTAACGAGTTAATTCCAAACGGTGTTGGGATGATTATCACTAAAAACTAAGTTGATTTAGACTAGAACTAGAATCTTGCTAGGGTTGGGTTTAGGTTAAGTTTGGAAATTTAAGATTTTCCACCGCTTTCAATGCCCTAATTTAGATCTATTTAGGTATTATGGTAATAATTAATAAAGGGGATTAGGACGATCGGGAAGAAACGATGTTTCTTCCTCTAGGTTTTTGTCCGTCCTTTCTTAATTCTTACCCTAACCTCCATGGAAAACATGCACAACCGGTCTTTTAAACTACGGTATCACCGTTACCTCATGGGTAGGGTGCCATAGGGAGCAGTGTGTGTATGTATGCATGGAGTCCTATTAATTAATATGTGATGGGCAAGAAAGGGGTGAGAGATTTTCATCTCTCAAACCTTTCATATGCCTAACCCTAACAAGTGAGGAACTACTCACTCATTAGGGGATTGATAAAAGACATGTTTTTATTTGTTTTGTTTTTAAAAGATTAACTATCTAAACTACGGCAGATTAATAAAAAGTTCTAATCTAATTAACTAGGGTAGATAATAAATCTATACTAGGGCAGAAAAAAATTTAAGAACTAGGGCAATAAAAATAAATCTACTTACTTTATTTGATGCTCTCAAAACATTACAAATGATTTCTGAATTTTTGATCAATGAAAAGAGGCATACATCAAAAAAGAGGTTTAGGATTTCTATTTATAGAGCATAGAAACCCTAGGGTTACATTCGATACAGATCTGCATTTACAAATATACCCTAAAAAAGCCTAGTCAACGCACCGCCACGCCGTCAAAGTTTCCACCGACACGTGTCTAGCACGGCCGCGGATCCGCGGCCATATGCCCTGTTTGGCCGTGGATCCGCGGCCATATGAAGGGCTTGATGGCTCAATATGACTTCTGTCTGTTGCTAATGTCTTCTGTTTTCTTCAGTTGGTTCTTTAGAATGTCTTCTAGTTCTCTTCCAGATTTCCACAGTGAATAATGTCGTGGACTTTTACCCTTTGCTTTGTGTCGAAGTCTTGAACCTTGCGCTGCCTTTGTGCTCTGTGAACTTGTTCATTGATCTTCATTGTCCCTCAAAATGTAGGCATGATCAAGATTCCACCATTTATCGGTCGTAGTCTCACTTTTGTATCGTCTTTTCATCAATTTCACTGTTTTTGTTCCGAGAACCTATAACCTGCAACTATGTAGCAGACATGGATCAAAAGCACCTGTTTATTTGTAAAATGAATAAGAATAGGGAATATAATAATGCAAAATTATGATATGAACAGGTGACCCTACGATGATACAAGCAGTAGTTTAGGCATGCATCTTCTCCATCGAGGCATATGACCCCGGAAGTGTTTCTTATGAGAGGTGGCAGCTTCATCCCCATTGACAGGGCTTCGGCGAACCGCTTCTCTGTTTTAATCCTGCTCTTATTTGCAGCAGGTGTGCTTTAGTTTGGTTGGAGTACTTTATGACTTGTCCTCGCCGTAGCTTCTTTATCCTGACGCTGACACTTAGCCATTCCATATATGGCTGTCTCGCGTTCTTGATCAATTTTGCTTTTTTGAAAGGCTTCGTTTAACAGCTTATCGATCGGGTCTTCTGGCAGTTCCATGGATTTTAGCGCCAATTCTGCCCCCAGTTCCTCTGCGTTGTTTTCTGACACTGAGGGAGCTTCTTCGCCATATAACAACAAATAGGAGATCATGTGCCAACTTACTACACGGTCTTCAGTGTCTTCCGATGAGTCATTTTCCTCATCGTTGCCACTATCTTCGTCCTCAAGAATATGCTTGAGGAATTCTTCAAGTGTGACCGGTGTCCGCACCTTCTGGTTGTACTCCTTCAGCACGTCAATGTACTTTTTTAAGTCTATGTAATTGTCTTCATACTCGGCAGGCTGCATAGGTTTCTTGGTCTTCTTCTTTTTCTTCGAAGACTTTGAAGGCTCGACTTGGGGGTTTTGCCCTTTGTCAACAACTTTCAGTATGGGACGTGGGTTCAGCATCCCTTCGACAATTTCGGGTTCAAGTGGGCTTTTCCACCTTACTGCTGGACATACCTGTAGATCCTTCAACCTTTTTTTGGTTTTTGCTGAAAGAACGAGTTCCCATAGAGTTTCTTCTACGAGTGAGAATGAAGCCCCCGGTGCATCCACCTTTTTAAAAGTGTGCTTCAGTGGTGGGTTTACCCTCTAGTTATCAGACAGCACAAATTTCCCCTGTTGATACTGGTCCTCGACCCAGTTCTTGAAGACGTAGCAATTCACAATTGGATGGCTCACCATTTTGTGATAAGAGCAGTAATTAGGGTTGTTGACGTCGCCGGGTTGCGGTGGACGCCGCGGGTCTGGTAATGTGAAGAGTTGTTACGCACTTCCAATTCGAATAGTCTCCTCGTCTTATCGCGGGGAAACGAGTAGGCGCGTTCTAATCTTTCCTCCAAGGATGGGCACGGACGCGCGTTGTTTTAGCAAGCAACCGGTTTTAGGTTGCTCGGTTATTGTTGTGTATTGGAAATGAAGGCCGCTTTCTCTTTACCCTTATTATTTCGAGGGTCCTTATCTTAGGAAGAATGCCCATGGCCCATCTGGTCTATTTAGGCCAGTTTATTTATCAAAACCTGGAAAGTTGTTGGTTTGAAAAATGTCATGAACTGGGACACAGTTGATTGAGGATCAAGGGTCCCGATGAACATGACAACGGCAGGAGATTCAATGTGTTGTTCACACTTAGACCATAGGTTCCTCCACCGGATCGCGTATTAGACTCAGGTCTCTCCCGACTTTATCCTGGCATTAATTAATGACGTAATTGGAGTGTGCTTGCTTGCGCTGGCGAAACATTGTGTGAACAGCAGTTCTATTTCTGTGAATGTTTTTACGGAGTCATTTGGGAGCTCCGGGTACCATTCAAAGGCTGTTTCTAACAAGCTGCCGACGAACTGGCAAAGCAACAATTTTCCATCGCCTCCGGTGTTGCCGCACAAAGCTCTGAAATGTGTGACGTGTTGATGAGGTTTTCTTATCCCTTTGTATACATGGAACTTGGGGATCATATATCCCGGCGGGTACTTGATTTGATCATACCAGCCTGGATATGGTCGTCCAGTTCTGACGATTTGGCCAGCAGCTTCATTAGATTGATGGGCTCTTATTTGTTGAGCAATATAATTATCAAGGGCGGCCTTAGAGATTGTTTCCTCCTTGGCTGCCGATAAGGCCGGAGAGGGGTTTGATGTTTCCCCATTGTCATCCTCGATGATTATCGGTGGATCTTCGGTCGGGTTCTAGCTGGATCATCATTCCAACCATGTCTTAGAAAAAGAGAGCTATATGCTTTATGTTAGCAGCTTGCTCAGTGGCTTCCTTTTCCTTTCTTTCAAGCACCCTTCGCAGAAACTCTGTATCGGTCTCATACTCTTAGCGCTGTTCAGCTGTTGTATCAGAACTTTATTTCTGTCCAGTAAGTGCTGCCATTTTGGTCAACATTTTCTAAAGTTTCTGTTGTTGCTCTTGAGCCTTAGTCAGCGACTGAGTTAGCGATCGGTGACTTGCTAAAGCATGGCTTTCTTCTTTCGCAGAAGCCATGTAGACCGTATGTACGATCATGCCCCTGGACTTGGGGCGTTTGGGTCCATCGCCTTTGGATTTTGCCGCCGACGGTGTGATTTTCTCCAGCCTCAACCTTTTGTGGGAGGTTGAAGTTGAAGGATCCGCTGTAACAGGCACCTGTGTAGAAGGAGTCCCCCATTGTATGACGGAAGAGTGATCTTTCTCTTGCCGAGCCTTTAATCTCTTTGGTCGACGAGAGTGATTTTCATCAATCACGGAATCTTGGAATTTCTGCCGGACTCTATAAATTTGCGAGGAGAGCTGCTGATGGAGCCGCTCTGGCTTTGCCTGTGTAGGGACTTCCGCAGGTGGGGGTGATTTCTTAAACACCATCATTGGGGAGTTCTTGTGCACCCTCCTGAGCATATCAAAGATGTTCTCGGTTGGAACAGCAGCGTCAACTTTCACCATTGGAGCTGGTGGGGTGAGTCCAGAGGGGGAGTTGCCTCCAGCTTCTCTCACTCGGCGCCAGTAGCGACGTCGAGCGTGCCTTGCAAAAGGGACCACCTCAGTTTTGGAAGCGGCTTCTTCATGTCCTCTGCTTTGCTAAGGGGCTTCAATCAGCGTCATCCTATTGAAAACCGACATCCTTGGTAGAGTTTGAGGAGCAGCAGTCAGTCTTTTGAAAACCGACTGCCTGATGGAGGAAGCACATTTGACGGCTTCATTGGTAGCAGGAGTTGGGAGGGATAGCCGTTTTGGGGTAGCCCCTTCAAGTATTACGAGCTTCTTTACGGGCCCGTTTGAGTTCTTGCTCAGCCTGTTGAAGACTGAGACGCCATATTTGGACGGACGGTTGAGAGGGGCCGTTGTGGTTGCCAGTCGATCGAACACCGACTTTTTAAGAGCTTCTTCTTGCGATGCTGAGGCACCGAAACTCACTGGTGGGAGCATGGTCCTAAAGAACAATCCAGTAGTGGTTTGCGTAACTTGCCCCATCGGCATTGAGAAAATAGAGATCGCGTTAGGTCCGTAGGTCACTCCTCCAGCTAGGGTAGAGGGAGGGTTGCCGCTGCTTGTAGTGCATTGAGAAGCCATCGATTTCTCTGCACGGGAGTAAGACACCAAGTTTTAGTACCTAGAATCCAAGGGCAACCATAGCGAACCGCGATTTTGTTCGCAAAACACAACACACAAAGTGTGGAGTGGAATGTGGAACAGGTCCCACCGGGCGTGTCAGAATCTATTCACCGCCGAAAACAGAGATGAATCGGGATATTTGTCTTGCCTGAATTTAGGGGCAGATGCTATTTGGATTTATCCGTTCACCTCTCCGAAAATACAAAGTTAATTTATGGCACCGTATATCGGAGCTTTGGATGGATGCTGTCACTCCACGCTTCCCAGAGTGCACTAACTACGGCACGTGACAGAGCCAACCAAGCTACCTGTGGATAGGAATTATCCCTCCACAATCATATTACGGCTGTCTATAAGATATCAAGAACAGAAAAATATAAAATCTATCTAATACATGTCCATCTGCCAGGATAAAAGAGTCAAGAAATATATAGGCGGAAACGATAAATCCCATAAACAATAACATCTGAAAAAAAACGTCCCAATACGGGCTCACATCAGGAAATAAAAGCTACGGAAAGAAACTAAACTAAATATCACTAACGCGATCCTCACAACTCGGGTTGACGGTTAAAATACTCCTAGTCAGCCTGCAATAGAGATAGAGGAACTGGGTCATGCAAAACCCAGACGTCGGTGCGTCATAATATCAAACAATAGTAAGAACCAGGATGTAACCAGATATGCAGGCATGAGTATAAAACAATAACATGAATATAACAGTGAGGTGTGTATGTGTATGTGAAGTGCGATGAGTAATCTAAACTGCGCTACTGGGTTACCTACTCTAAAGTTTTTGAAATTAATTTAATGGAATCGTCGATGTAACTCAATAGTATCCCGTGCATGCCCGGGAACACGATCTAGATTCTCGGGCTGAATCCAAGACATACCGCTAGGCAGTAAACGGGTAACATGTACAGATGAATGATGTCAGCAGCAGCATCCCGGAGCTGACCTAGCCCGTAAAAACTGATCAGTATAAGTATCGAACTGTCGAGTTACAAGTCAGGTTTCATTATTGATTTCCCCTTACCTCCCAAGGTTATGTGCTCAAGTCAGGTATTGATAATATGGATCTAATGCCAACACAGGATCAAGCAGGTACAGGTGTGTCTATGTAGACAATAGGTTACGTCCGTCAGGACAACAAGTCAGGATTGTCAGCATTAGTAACAAGATCAGGTAACAAGTTAAGTAGTGTATCAAGACAAGTCATGCGGTGTATATGTGTCAAGTGGATACCAAAAGTAAAACTGTAAACGATATCGGAATCACAGTAAATAGTGCTGATGTCAGGATGTATATGTGTCTATCTGTAATAACTTATGTATATCCATGACTACTTATGATGCAAGCTAGATAACATGGCATGATAATATAATAGTGAAATGACATTAAGGTGTTCTGGCATGCAACTAGATATGCAATAGATGGTACGGATATGAACGGATATCGAAAAATAGTAAAGTGTAGCATCGGATGCACAATTCAACATACATGTATTATTTTTATTCATTTGGAAATAAATATATAGACATAGCATGTGGCAAGATAAACTTACCTGATCGGATCTCACGACAGGGTACGTACGTCACATTCGATGTCGGGTAAACGTCGCAATGCACTCACGCGCGTACAGAACTGAACCAGGATACTCTAGAACGTGACCATGCTGGATGAGGATGGTGACTGGGTCTCCCGGATCATCGGCGGTTTGCACAACTCCGGCGATCACCGGAAAAGCAAGAATCAAGAAAAGAAGAAGAAGAAAGGAGAAGAGGGCTGGGGGTTCTCTGGTGTGGCTATGGGGTCAAAGATGAGGAGGCGAGGGGTGATGACGAGGTCTCCAGCGATGGGGATTGCCGGCGTTGTTGGGTTCTGTGGGTTCTAGGGTTTCTAGTGTGCAGGAAAGAAGAGGTGCTCGGGGTTCTTGGTGCAGGGGATTTGCAGGAAGAGGCGAGGAGACGGAAATGGTGACGAAGGCGGTGGCGCGGCGACGAGGTTGGGGAGTTGGGTTTCTTGGATTGAGGACTCAATATGTAGGGGGTTTGCTCGGGGTGTTGGGAGGTGATGAAGGTGTCGGGGTTGGAGAGAGGTGAGGAGAAGGAGGAGGTCGAGCTGATGACGTCGGGGTGATTAGGACGGTGACGAGGTCCGGGAGTTGGGTTTCTAGGGTTTGTGGGTTGTGACGAGGAGTTGTAGGGGCTCGGGGAAAGAGAGAGAGGATGACGAGATGGTCGAAGGTAAGGGAAAGGTGAGGTTGGGATGAAGGCAAGGGTGTCGACGGCGAGAGACAAGGGTGAGGCGTAGGTTCTCGCAAGGCGGAATGTGAGAAGATGCGAAGTGAGGACAGAGAGGGAATGGGTTTTTAATAATAGATTAAGTAAAAAAAAATTAATATATATATATATTAGGTATATATATATATATTAGGTATATATATATATATATATATATATTAGATATATATAGAGGAGAGAGACAGAGTAGGATATACTGTTAGGATATTGTAAAAAGTATATATTAGTTAAAGAATATATATATATATATATATATATATATATATATATTCGTATATAAAACAGATTATAATTTATAAAGTATATTATATATTTTGAGTTTTATAGCTAATACAAAAATACTCCGAAACATACCCGGGTTGTGTCTAAAAATATAGTTTGAAAATACGAATAATATACGTATCAACCAAAACCATAATGTGATGTCCGGTTAAAGGAAAATGCATACCCCCAAGAATGGATATGTTGGCTATAATGCCCTCAAGACAATTATCGTAATCGCAGGAAGGCGATTGTGATGATTGAGGAAAGACCTATACCGGTAGAACAGTCTTATTCGAGATGATAGTATGCTATCTGGTTTGTCTTTTTCATCTTGTACATACTTCAAGTGGTATTACAGATCACTATTACATATTGATAGAGCCCATAGGATTCTTGCTTGACTACCAGCATTATGATGGCGATCATATACGTGGGAGCTGGATGGTCTATAAGCACATCCTTAAATGTCCCTAGCCGTGGGAGTATCGAGACTGGGCATCAGTACTCCGGAGTAGACTAGTGTATACTAATCGAGACCCCGATGAGGGGCGGTGGCTAAGTCTCACAAGCCATTGGTATTAGTTTGTTCATCTAAGATAGTATACATGTGCTCATTGGGTTATGAGTATACTGAACGGACTCGCTGGGAACCTGCTAGAGGGTATTATACCTATTGTCATATGGCAGTTCCCTGGTGACATGTGTACAGGTTAGTTTGTCGACCTTAGATCGTCATTTGTCTCGTGTGAGTTTCCACTGTGCTTTGATTACTACCCTACCACGGCTCAAAGGAGTCGTGCAAACAGGTATTAGTTGGGTACAGTCCCGAGCCACATGGAGGCAGTGAGCGGATCGTCGGGGATTCGTCTCTCCCGGTATTGGGGGTTGATGTCGTGTTGTGCATGGGTGGCCATCACCATAAATCATCGTCCGGGGTGGACGAGAATTACCGATACAGGATTGATACTTTCTCAGGTGGTGATGGGTTTCATACCGATACTAAATGTCGTGTTTCTAGGGGTCTGACTTCATCCACCCCCTAGACTCGATATGCGATACTCTTAGACGAACAGACCGGACTGTACGGATATTGTCACTGTCAGGCTCGGTAGGGGTTTGGATGAGTTTGCTCGTCGGCCTTCCTTTCGCTCAATACCTGGGTAGCCGTTACGTACAGCTAGTGCCGCTAATATGCTTGTGGTTAAACCCACTGCCAGCGTATTGACGAGTCTTTAGAGTCCCTCACAGAGGGTTTTCACGGTTCAGGCGATATGGTGTACATGACATATGTTGGTACATACAGGTGTCCGATTAAATATGTGTACAGGCTGCACAGATTTTAATCGGACGGTTGATAATACTAGCGGCTTAGGATTAAGCCGGATTATTAAATCAGGTTTTGATTTAATAATTTATATATGTATTTATATATATGTATTCTAGTATTATTGTTCACTATTCATTTTCTCTCTTGGCTATTCGTATTTTTGTACGAATACGCGTATATGTATTTCGATACGTGTACCGGGTTGTATTCCGTATTTATACGGAATAGTTTCTAGAATATGGCCACCTCATTATTAGATTTTCTTTTTATAAAATCATTTGGGAAATGAGGTGGAGGGGTGAGATGGCATGAACATTGTTTAGCGTGTTGAGAGGTATGGCATGGATTTGTTTATTGTAAAATGAAATGAGATATTTTGGTGTGTGTGCATGATTGAGAGAGAGAGAGGCAGCCACAATTCTTGACATGCCATGCTTAGTTTTTCTTCACTTGCTTGCATTCTCTTCTCACTTGGAGACTTAGACACTTTCTTGAGTTGCTCATGCCACATTGTTTCCTCACCTCCTCTTCATCTTCTATGGTTGCTCTTTTGAGCATTAGTGATGAGAGAAAATTATAGTGAGACATTAATACACCTCCACTCTCCATTTCTAGCAACCTTGGAGTATCTGTTGCCTCGCATGGCGAGGCTGAAGCTTGCGCCGTTTCCCTCAGGTGGATCATCGTAGATGGAGGAAGAGCGGCAACCAAATTTGATCTGCGACCACTAAGAGCTTAGGATGATGGTAGAAGACCGAAGGACACGGATCAACTCGGTATAACTATCCAACTCCTCTTTATATGTTTGCTAGTATAGGGTTTAGGGTAGATCCGGGCATCGGGTTGTGGTAGCGCCAGTTTAGAAAAATTTTGTTCCGCATTTGGCCACGGTTTGATGGTCGGGGCGCTACCGTAATCCAACATGGTATCAGAGCCAACCCATAAACCTTTTACTAGCTAGTTTAGAAAATGTTCAAGTATCGAAACCGAAACAACCCCGGAACAGTACACTGCACATTTCAGTTTCTGTCAATTTTTTAAAGTCTTCAAACAAAAATTTTAAGCAACTGTAGAAGACTACTTTGATGAAAACTAGAACACCCTACAAAAACAAGTCACATCCGCCGGATTTGACCCAGCGAGATTTGCGAAAAAACGGGTGAGGCCAGTTTTTTAGTGGAGTTTGGACTTAAATTTTATAGGGTGGTCTAGTCTCTGGAATATTAGTGCAGTGGTATTGTTTGTTTTGTCTAGTTTGGATATTTTGTTATCTATTGTTCAAGGGTGTTTCGGGGTGTTTCGAAGTCGATAATTTAACACTGTTTAAATTTTTACAATGCATACATTATTATCTACCACTGTGAATGTCATTAGAGTGGTACAACTCGTCTAATTGCTATATGTTCTTTTAGACAGGTTTGCGAACGTAACATTCAGGTCGATGTTCTGTGTTGTGTTGTGATTGTGGTTGGATCATCGTGGTGGATAGCTTGGGTGCAATATTAGTACAGTTTAGTTTCATTTGTATATTTGATAATGCGGGGTGAGCGTCCGACATGTGGACTGCCGTCATTGCCAGTTTGTATATTATTTGTTTGGGGCATGACCGGGTTGAGGTCGATGTCACCTTTGTATATTATTTTCTTTTCTGTACTAGGATTACCCCACGGTGGAGTGCACGAATAGCCGGGTTCTAGAGGGAAACGAGTCAGCATCTCATGGCATTGGGACGGAGGAGACCGTACTCTAGAATTGGCATGCTTTTTCGCCACACTCGTAGAAGGTATAGGTTGACCCACGGAGGGGTGCCCAAGTTACCAGATTCTGTGAAGTGCCGGGTGGCCCATTTACTTTGTTGATTGGGGTTGTCTCGCTTCTGGGATTGGCGGGTAACTTGCCGTGCTCATAGGGGTCTAGTTTTTCATTGCACAGGCTATTCACATGACAAGGAACGTCGGGTCTCATTTGCAGCTCAAGTGAAACCCGAGGCTCCAGGATTATCTACCATTCTGTGTTGCTTCTGTGATGTTGCTTTATATCATGCCTGGGACGATTGTTGTATATATTTATATATATATATATATATATATACTAGTAGATGTTGTATATATTTTGCACACGCGCTAGTCCAGTCCCCGCTCTATCATTAGTTAAGTAACCTAACGGATGATGACGGGACCCAGTGGCGAATGCGGATGGTATATACGTATATCATATATTTTCGTTCTTTTCTGGTGTGATTAATTGATGGGACCGCGTTGATTCTTATCAATGCAAGGATAAAACAAACCTATATGATGTTGTTGGAACCAAGATTTTTTAAACGGACATTACAGACGTTCTCTTTTGCTTTGCACAGTGGTATTCGATTGGGAATATCCAGCACCTCATTCGACGAGGCAAGGGCCGAGATCCTTTCAACGGGAGTGACCCCTTGAGCAAAAGTTTGGGTCAGCATAATAACTTCACTATAGTCGATTCTTTTGCTTTGCATCGTGGTATTCAGTTTGGAATATCCTGCACCTCATTCGACGAGAAAAGAGCCTAGATCCCTTCACCAGGAGTGAGCTCTTTAGCAAAAGTTTTCGCCACTATATATTTGTAAAACCACTTGGATTCCTTCAACGATATCAAGTTCATTACGTTAAAGGTTTTTTCGCCAAAAACCAGCCGTAGCCCTCCGTCATTTCGAATTGGTAGTGCTTAGTATTCGTGCTACGTATTTCGATCTTTAGTCGAGGCGTAGTGTTCGGTAGCTATGTAATGCTTTTCCGTTGTATGGATATGCGATTGGTTAGAACAGTAGTGCGATCATTTTGATCTTTAGTCAAGGCTCGTACGGGTGGGTCTAATGCAATCAAGATAATGACGGGTAGAACTTGACTAGGACCTTTTGACATTTTGATCTTTAGTCAAGGTCACTTGGGTCCTAGGGGTAAAAATCATATCGGGAGTTTCAAACATACAGGAAACTTGTCAGGCTTGTGCATACCTTCTGGAGTGTGGTAACTTGAGTGGATTCCATCAAGTTATCATGCGATGATAGTTGGATCCCGATTCCCACTGATGAGCAGGATTACTCCTCGGGTGATTTTACATGATCCCGACTAATTCTCCTTTTGGGTTTGGAGGTGAATTTGAGAAAACAGTGGGAGCCATCCTGATTAGATAAAATGATTAACCATTCTGATCTAGGTTAGAGTGCACGCTGAGTGTTTCTTTACTCTCTCTCTCTCTTTGGCTGCGACCATGGCCCGACCCTTGACTAAAACTCATGAACCAAGTTAACCGAACCTTCTTAAAAACACTTTGGCTTTTGGAATGTCACGGTGTCGCATATATCATTGCCACTTCTATATCACCTTTGCATTTCTCCAGAACACCCCGTATCACTATGAACATCCACTCCTATTGGATAAATCCATCGTATAGTTACATACGAACTCGAAAGAACTTGTTCCAGATTCGAGAATGGATTCTGGTTCTGGAGAGATTGAATAGGATTATTCGGTTGTATTTTCCCTTTACCTTTTCTCAGGTTGTGAAGGCTCCTAGGATTAGGAGAGGGTACACCTATTGAGCTTATTAGATGGTCTTTCTCCAAACCATAGTCAGGTGCCAAAAGGTGGGGAAGGAAGAAAACCAATTAGCCTAAAGGTGGTATACAGAAGGTAATACGTAAAGACATATAAAGGGATTAGACTAACGGCAAAGAAAATTGCGACTCCTATCTTTCACGACAAAATACTGTATACCCATGCCACTCCCACATCCACTTTTGATTTCTCCGGAACACTTCGTATCACTACGAACGTCCATAATTCTTGGACATGTTATCATATAGTTACATACGAACTCGAAGGAATTCGTTCCAGATTCGAGGATGGTTTCCGGTTCAGGAGAAATAGAATATGATTATTCAGATGTCTTTTCCCATTACCTTCTCAAGTTGCGAGGGCTCCTGGCATAAGGAGTATACACCTATTACGCTTATTGGATAGTCTTCTTCCAAATCTTAGGCTGGTGCCGAAAGGTAGGGAAGGAAGAAAACCAATTAGCCTAAAGAAGGTGTACGGAAGGTAATAAGTAAAAACATAATAAAAGGATTGGAGTGAGGGCATGGAACTATACGGTTATAGTCATGAATCAGGATAGTGGAAGAGGCATTACTAAGAATACCCGGATGCCCTTTCGAAACATTTTCATATTTCAGTTTCACTGTGCAATGTTAATTAAAAACTGTTTTCCCAAATTGGAATCTAACTCCAGGGTATGTATTTACCAAATCAGTTTCTCACATCTATATGTTATTAAAGATGGTGAGTGGGAGTAAGATATTAGGAATTTGGTGATTAGATCCTCATAATATCAGAATTCGTTGTAATTGGTGATATTTGAGGAAATCGCCAGGGTTTTGCCTGACAACAAATATTCGGTTTTGAATATCCGTTGTTATGCACGAATTTCAAACTGATATATCTGTACATTTATTTTATAAAGTGAGATATAACTTTTTGATATTATATCTATGAAATTTACCTATATCAGTTGGGGATTAGGTAAGGTGCATTCAACAGCAGTGTAATTCTTCTTAATCATGGTACAGTTTTCAACTTACAACGCACAAGGTTTGAGTTATTGAACTTAGGGGACTTATACAAAGTAATGTATGTTGTCCAGTGTCCATTACGACAATGGGGTTGGTACTCGTACTATATTCTGTTTACTCATGACTTCTCCAGTTCTAGACAAGTATTTCGTTGAAATACAAAGTCCAGATTTTGAGAAGTTATAGGTATAAGAATAGAGTAGAGAACAATTTATTGGAAGTATCAGGATTCTTCGAGGTAGTCGAAGATATAGATACTTGTATTTGGTATTCCATTGGTAGTAATGGCCTTTGAGAACTTGCTTCTCTTTCAGCTTATTCCTATATGGATGCACTCCTAATTGAGTAACGCTGATTGGCCTCTTTCCATTTGGTTGATATGCACTGGAGATAGCTGCATGATTTTTGAATCTGATTCGAATTAAATTAGTACTTTTGTTTCTATATTGGATATATATAGAATCAATTTATATCTTAACGATGTTAAGGTATAGTGAGTTGTCCGGCTGATGCTTAAAACCAGAATCCGGACAAATTCAAGACACGTTTCAGTAATGGCAGTTTGTGAGTTATCCCGTGTTTTGATGGGGGTTAACTTTCTACCACCAGGAAGATCAATATTTACATTGTTCTTAACTCTCCACAGTTTTAGTAAAATGGATTTTTTTAGAAAACATTAGTGGGAGTATGGTAGAACTGGAAGACATTCCAGAACCACAAACGATTACTGAAAATTTAATAGAACATGAGAATTCAATTGGATTTGATGTTCCATTAGCCACTCCGCAAATTTGGTGGGTAATCTCAGGCACCCGAGAGGTACTTCGGTCTTCTCAGAGACGGTGACAGGGAGGTTCTTGTTTACCCAGACTTGCCATTAGACTATGAGACCCGGCAGGAGGATGAGTATAGCGTCGTTCTAAATTAGCTTTAGAAGTGCACGTGTATATGACTCTGCCAGAGGGTCGTTGTAGTCAGTGGGAGCAGCGAAAGTATAGTGGGTAAGTAGCTTATGTCTATTTATAGACTAAATCAAGTATAGCAGAAAAGGATCATCTATTTTTGATGAAACAATCATAAGGGTTTGACTTCATCAGAATAGGAGATGGATCTAGTAAAAAGGTAGTAGGGTGTGATGTCCTGGTATTTGGGATGACATGCACTTTATAGGAAGTGAAATTCATATACTACGATCGGTTATGATGTGGTTGTCACAAAGGTGTTTCTCCACATAGGACATGGATATAATATGAGGATTTATGGTGACTAGATCTATGATTTTAGATCTAGATTTGGAAAGTGTCCTAATTAGGGTACTTGACAATATTCTAAAGGTGTTTTAGAATGGACGACTCCTGGCATGGTGATGAACCTGCAGGTGATGGAGTCACCCTCTCTAAAGGATGTCTTTTAGACTAAATGGGAGAGGGATTTGCATGATTGGTATATCACTTGTTTAGGCAGTTAAGTCAATCATGTGATGTCAAGTACAACACCAGATATTGTTTTAGCACTAGCTGCAATAAACATATATTAATCCAATTCTGGAGAAATGTAAGGGAGAAGTTTATGAACATAAATAGATGTTCTTAGTATATGGTAACGACAGTCTTCTTCAGGAGACGGTTATCATTTCAGGCTTCCAAGGTGACCTGGATGACAGAGTGGCTGTCTGAGTTATAGTTTTTCCCTTTTCTGAAGGGCAGTATGTTGGACAGGTGGTCCAAACGGATACTAAGAAAAGTATGGCGCAGAATACTGATTAAATTCAGTGGATGATACAGTCTAAGAATATTGTTGGATTTGGATTTCATTTATGAACTGGGTCCTATCAGATATCCAGACAAATTCTAAGACAGGTATTGCTCATTTTGGGAGATAGCTTTCTCCGCGAAGTTGAGATATAGAGAGATACAGAAAGAAATTCTGGAGCGGATCCACTCACTGAGGTTGTTTCTCGAACGCAATAGTTTCGCAAACGGGCTTTGCGAGACTGATTAGTAGAGAAGTTGGATGTTCGGTATCACACGGGCTGTGAGTATGCAACACCGCAATAATTAGCCTTAGGTGCAAGTGGGAGATTGTTGGCTATAGTGCCCTTAATGCAATTATCGTAATCGCAGGCAGGTGATTGTGATGATTGGGGGAGGACCTATATCGGTAGAACAGTTTTACTTGAGATGATAGTATGCTGTCTGGTTTGTCTTTATCATCATGTACATGCTTCAGGTGGTATTACAGATCACTATTACATGTTGATAAAGCCCATAGAATTCTTTCTTGACTACCAGCATTATGATGGCGATCATATACGTTAGAGCTGGATAGTCTATAAGCACAACTTTAAATGTCCCTAGTCGTAGAAGTATCGAGACTGGGCATCAGTACTCCGGAGTAGACTAGTATATACTGATTGAGACCCCGACGAGGGGCGGTGGCCAGGTCTCACAAGCCAGTGGTGTTAGTTTGTTCACCTAAGATAGTATACAGGTGCTCATCACTGGACGGACTCGTCGGGGACCTGCTAGAGGGTAATATACCTATTGTCATATGGCAGTTCCCTGGTGACATGTGTACAGGTTAGTTTGTCGACCTGAGATCGTCATTTGTCTCGTGTGAGTTTCCACTGTGCTTTGATTACTACCCTACCATGGCTCAAAGGAGTCGTGCAAACAGGTTTTAGTTGGGTACAGTCCCGAGCCACATGGAGGCAGTGAGCGGATCGTCGGGGATTCGTCTCTCCCGGTATTGGGGGTTGATGTCGTGTTGTGCATGGGTGACCATCACCATAAATCATCGTCCGGGGTGGACGAGAATTACCGATACAGGATTGATACTTTCTCAGGTGGTGATGGGTTTCATACCGACACTAAATGTCGTATTTCTAGGGGTCTGACTTCATCCACCCCCTAGACTCGATATGCGATACTCTTAGACGAACAGACCGGACTGTACGGATATTGTCACTGTCGGGCTCGGTAGTGGTTTGGATGAGTTTGCTCGTCGGCCTTCCTTTCGCTCAATACCTGGGTAGCCGTTACGTACAGCTAGTGCCGTTGACGTGCTTGTGGTTAAACCCACTGCCAGCGTATTGACGAGTCTTTAGAGTCTCTCATAGAGGGTTTTCACGGTTCAGGCGATATGGTGTAGATGTCGTATGTTGGTACATAAAGGTGTCCGATTAAATATGTGTACAGGCTACACAGACTTTAATCGGACGGTTGATAATACTAGCGGCTTAGGATTAAGCCAAATTATTAAATCAGGTATTAATTTAATAATTTATATATGTATATATATATATGTATGTATTCTAGTATTATTGTTCACTATTCATTTTCTCCCTTGGCTATTCGTATTTTTGTACGAATACGCGTATATGTATTTCGATACGTGTACCAGGTTGTATTCCGTATTTATACGGAATAGTTTCTAGAAGTTGGCCACCACATTATTAGATTTTCTTTTTAGAAAATCATTTGGGAAATAAGGTGGAGATGGTGAGGTGGCTTGAACATTGTTTAGAATGTTGAGAGGTATGGCATGGATTTGTTTATTGTAAAATGAAATGAGATATTTTTGTATGTGTGCATGATTGAGAGAGAGAGAGAGAGAGGCAGCTACAATTCTTGACATGCCATGCTTAGTTTTTCTTCACTTGCTTGCATTCTCTTCTCACTTGGAGACTTAGCCACTTTCTTAAGTTGCGAACGGCCACATTGTTTCCTCACCTCCTCTTCATCTTCTATGGTTGCTCTTTTGAGCATTAGTGATGAGAGAAAATTATAGTGAGACATTCATACACCTCCACTCTCCATTGCAAGCAACCTTGGAGTATCGGTTGCCTCGCATGGCGAGGCTGAAGTTTGCGCCGTTTCCCTCAAGTAGATCATCGTAGATGGAGGAAGACCGGTAACCAAATTCGATCCACGACCACTAGGAGCTTAGGATGATAGTAGAAGACAAAGGACACGGATCGACTCGATATAACCATCCAACTCCTCTTTATATGTTTGCTAGTATAGGGTTTAGGGTAGATCCGGGCATCGGGTTGTGGTAGCGCCAGTTTAGAAAATTTTCGTTCCGCATTTGGCCACGGTTTGATAACCGAGGCGCTGCCATAACCCAACAGGATACACATAATATGCACGTAGCGATCCAAATAAGTCTGTTTCATTAAACGGGACAAGAACACGATATATGCAACCATAGAGTATGGGGTATGTTGCAAGCCATGCTAGGTATTTAAAAATATTATATTTGGTTATAATTGTATTATTTAAAATATATACAGATGCCAGATGTATGATACAGGTATATAGAACATAAATGTGTGCACGGATCCTCTGTACTAGCAAGGATAAGAGGTAATCAAGAACCAAGACGGGTTTAAAGCATGTGGGTCGGGTCGGATACCAAAGACAGATACCAAATATACTATCCGCACCCAAAACAAATAGAATCAAGAAATGGCCACAAGATAAAGAAAATAATCAAATGGAACATGGTATAAATAAACTAGGGTGTTACATTATACCCAACTACAAAAGGATTTCGTCCTCGAAATTCCCGGAATAAGAAAAGAAAAGCAAACATGAATCTAAGAGAAGAGGTGTGAAAACTTCTGTCGAATCTCTTCTTCTCGTTCCCAAGTCGATTCCCCGTGCGAACGATTCCCCCATCAAACAAGTACTAGAGGGATAACCTTGTTCTTGAGGACCTTTTCTCTTCGATCTACAATCACCTTCGGTCGTTCTTCATATGTCAATTCCTCCCTTACTGTCAGCTTCGAATGATCTAGTACTTGCGTCTTATCTCGAACATACTTGCGGAGTTGAGATACATGAAACACGTCGTGAACACTCGCCAAGAATGGTGGTAAACCCAATCGATAAGCTACTTCTCCAATGCGTTCGATAATATCAAAAGGCCCCACGAATCGAGGACTGAGCTTTCCTCGACTCCTAAATCGAATCACCCCTCTGGTTGGTGATGTCTTCAAGAATACAAGATCACCTACTGCGAACTCCAGAGGTCTTCGTCCTGTATCGGCCCAGCTTTTCCACCGATCTTGCGCTGCCTTCATATGATTTCGGATCATATTAACTTCTCCACGGTTTGCACGACAAGATCCGGTCCCAATAATCTTCATTCTCCAACATCGTCCCAACAGACGGACGAGCGACACATACGACCATATAATGCTTCGAATGGAGCCATCTAAATAGTCGCCTGAAAGCTGTTATTATACGAAAACTCCACCAAGTGTAGATGATCCTCTCATGAACCTTTGAAGTACAACATGCAAGCTCTCAACATATCTTCAAGAGTTTGGATCGTTCTTTGGGACTGGCCATCTGTGTGGAGATGATAGGCTGTACTAAACATCAATCGGGTCCCCAAACTTTCCTGTAAACTCCTCCAAAATTGCGATAAGAATCGGGTATCACGATCGGAAATGATGCTTACAGGTACTCCATGCAATCTCACAATCTCCTGCATGTACCACTCTGCTAACGCTTCCATCGACTGACCAACTCTAAACGGTATGAAATGAGCTACATTGGTCATCGATCAACAATTATCCAAACTGCATTATTACCCTTTGGACTCCGTGGTAATGCTGTCACGAAATCCATGGTTATATGTTTCCACTTCCACTGAAGAATCGGAAGTGGTTGCAATAAACCAGCTACGCTTTGATGTTCAGCCTTGGCTTGCTAACACACCAAGCACTTCGTTACAAAGCGAGCAATCTCCTTTTTCATGCCTTCCCACCAGAAATGCAGTCATAGATCACGGTACATCTTTGTGCCTCCCGGATATACGAAATATGCGGAATTATGCGCCTCCTTCATAACTTCTTCACAAATATCTCTTTTCGGCACACATAAGCTGCTCCCATATCGTAACGAACCATCTTCATGAATCAATAGGTCCGTTCGAAGTCCCGCTTCAACCTGTTCTCGAAACTTCTGCAACTTTGGATCGTGCGACTGCGCTGCTTTAATATTATCGATCAAGGACGACTGTACTTGCAGCTACATCAACTGTCCCGAAGAATGCGGTAACACGATCTCCAACTCAAATCTCTAAAAATCATCGATAATCTCTTTCTGTGCAGTCAACATCCGTATTGCTGGCAATCGACTTAGCGCATCCGGCACTACATTAACTTTCCCCGGATGGTATTTTAGATCGAGATCATAGTCAGCCATCAGCTCCAACCATCTACGCTGCCTCATATTGAGCTCTTTCTGGGTGAACACGTACTTTAGGCACTTGTGATCGGTGAATACTTCTACTCTTTCGCTCAATAAGTAGTGTCTCCAAATCATCAAAGCAAAAATCACTGTTGCAATCTCTAAATCATGAGTCGGATAATTCTTCTCATGAGTCTTCAATTGTCTCGATGCGCAGGCTATAACTTTCTCATGCTATATAAGAACACATCCAAGACTTTCCCAGATGCATTGCTGTGAATAACCAACCCTCCGGAACTGTCTGGCACGGTCAAAATAAGAGTGGTGGTCAATCGTTGCTTTAATGATTCAAAATCTGAAGCACATCTATCCGTCCATATGAACGATACCTCCTTTCGTGTAAGCTTGGTCAATGGTTTAGCTAAACGAGCGAAATTCTCCACGAATCTTCTATAATATCCGGCGAGTCCAAGAAAACTTCTGATCTCCGCTATGTTCTTCGGAATCGGCCAATCATGACCTGCAACAATCTTCTCAGGATCAACAGCAATTCCATCTCCGGATATGACATGCTACAAAAACTTCACTTCTTCCAGCCAAAACTCGCGCTTGCTCATTTTCGCATATAATCTTTCTTGTATCAACATTTACAGTGCAATCTTCAAGTGTTCTGCATGCTCTTCTTGGCTCTTCGAATAGACCAGAATATCATCGATAAACACTACTATAAACTGGTCCAAATACGGTGAAAAGATTTGGTTCATCAAGTCCATAAATATCGCCGGTGCGTTCGTGACTCCTAATGGCATCACTAAGTACTCGTAATGCCCATATCGAGTTTGAAACGCTATCTTGCAAATATTGTCTGATTTTACTCGAACTTGATGATATCCGAATCGTAAATCCAGCTTCGAGAATATCCTCGCGCCACTAAGTTGATCGAATAATTAGCGGATACGAGGGATTGGGTACTTTTTCTTAATAGCCACCCGATTTAATTCTCGATAATCGATGCACATCCTCCGTGCGCTATCTTTCTTCTTGACTAGAAGAACTGGAGCTCCCCAGGATGAATTGCTGCAGTGAATCCAACTCTTCTCTAATAATTCGGCAAACTGTTACTTGACTTCTTCTAACTCTACTGGTGCCATCGAATAATATGCCTTTGAGATTGGCGCTGCTTCAGGAACAAGATCAATCGCAAACTCCACATCTCGTTTCGTCAGTAAACCCGAGATATCTTTGAACATGTCCATAAACTCTCAAACCACTGCTGGCGCTTCCTCCTTAACTACTTCCATCAACGAAAGAACGGTGCTTG
This sequence comes from Agapanthus africanus, assembly GCA_030015575.1. Lineage (NCBI taxonomy): Eukaryota > Viridiplantae > Streptophyta > Magnoliopsida > Asparagales > Amaryllidaceae > Agapanthus > Agapanthus africanus. The sequence continues at coordinate 230,829,324 of CM057341.1, forward strand.
TCGGCCTAGCCCTAAATTCGACTGGCCTGACAAATCTGCTAACTCCTGTAAATATAAACTCCGGATGTCCAGGAATCTGGAAATTCACTTTCTTTGCCCTACAATCGATGCGAGCATGGAAAGTGCCGAGAAAATCCATTCCCAAGACAACATCACAGCCGCCGGTATCAATCACCAAGAAATCCACGAATAACTCTTGTCCGCAAATAACAACCGAACAATTCTTGCACTAACTACTAGATATAGTCTTCCCGTTCCCGGTGTGTATGTCCCAACAACTAGACAGGGCCGTGCATGAAATCAAGTGTGCAGTAATAGACTTTGTCATGCCCCGCTTCCCAGTGTACGATGAAGGAGATGCGACAAGGTCCGCTACGTATATACTCAGAAGTACATACGCTAAGCGTATCTAAGCAATATAAAATAAATACACAAGAGACAAGATATAAAAAGAACAGCAACTTTTATTTATTAACATTCTTTTGTACAATGCATGAAAAAGAAATACAACTGAAATAAAAAGATGCCTAAACAGTGGTATAACAGGAAATGAAAAATACAGAAAGGAAAAGTGTACAATGAGCTAAAGTGTAGGGTCTTCGGCAAACTGCTCCAAGTCTTCTTGAGATGGCTCGATCTCCGCCGGGTCCAAACCAACCTGACGACATTCAAAGAAGAAAGAAATAGAATATCGTCATCGAACAGGTCGCTCGGTAAGTCCCAAAGATAGGAGAGAAATAGACAAAGAGTAGGAGAGAGAGTAGCTTTTAATGTTGTATTGTATTGTTATAATATTGTATTAACGTTGTTGTTTGTAGCTTGGTACAGAAGAATGCTAGTGTATACGAGAGGGGTCTCTATATGCTAGAGACCAGGGCAAACGGAATATAGAGTATAAGGCTCCGTTAGAAGGCCCGGAACAACGGCAATTGGATTCATGTTAGGTGTCTTAAGTCTGACCGTCTCGTGCCACTTTTAACACCTTCCGTACCAATCTACCCCTTAAACCCCGCGATGTCTTATTTGTATTGTTATCTTGTAAACTGTATTGATTGTAAGATTGATTGACTGACTGACCGAAACCATGATATCAGGAAACAGTTGTAACCGTAGAGTCATGTAAATGGAATACTGAGAATCATGTAAAAGGAATATATCCATGGTTCGGTTCAGTCAAGTTGTATAAATTGATAATTGTATTCATGAATTCATGTGTTCATATTGAATTAGAATCTTGTAGATTATAAATTGACTTGAATCATATTCAAGTCAGATTGATTAGACTCAAACCCGAGTCAGACAATCAGAAATGTGAATCGAAGTTTTATAATTGCTAGGGTCTTTAGGGTAATTTATAAAACTTGAGGGGGTTTTATGTAAAAATACTTTTTATACTTTTCAAAATACGCCTCAAGTATTTATTGTTCGTCTTTAGAGTTGTAATGAGGGTAGATTTTATGTTGTGACATTTCTAGTGAACATATCCTAGTTTTATAAATAAGGGTATTTATCTGTAATATTGATTATTTGAAGTTCATGGTATTTTAGCGTAAAATTTATTCTTATGATTTTTAGGAAAAGGTGGAAAATTTATATTATAATAAAATAGATATTTAAATGATAAATATACATATGTTTATACAAAAATAATTTTAATAAATATTTTATATTCCAAAAATCTCATTTTCTTAAGATGTCGTATTTTAAACCTTTCGAGACCGAATGCTCCTTGCGGAGGTCTGAATCTCGTACTACTAGCCCGAGGGTGCGCATTAAACTGTACGATCCCGAACGGGTTCCCCAAAGATGGGTTGTAGCGGCGCTTTGCAAAGATTGTAAAATACTAATCCTTTAGAAAACGGTTTTATAAAGTAAAAGGTATTTATTTGCAAAGTGTAATTTTCCGTATTTTAGATTCTAGGGTTTCCTAAGCCAACTATCCTATTTCTAAATGATCTAAACGACCAGTCGTTAAAAGTCTCAAATCGCCTCTTCACTGCCAATTGTGGCCAGGTAAGTACAAGTGAGGAAGGAGGGATCCGCTCACGAATCGTGAGACGGGCCTTTTAAAATTACCTAAGCTCACTTGCCTAGCCTAGACACCACAAAGTCAGGTTTAAATAAACGATCGATATCCACAACTTATCGTGTTTTCCTAGTAAGAGGTATTTATTTAAAAGTGTATCAAAGGTAAACTTTTAGAATTAGTTTTATTAAGAATATGGTATTTAAATGAAAGTTTTGTTTTATCGTATTCTAAGTTTTGATGATATCGTTTTGGGGTTATATTTGCGTGTGTGTGGAGGTAGGTCATTACCTCGTGCTCTACTTTGAATGTATAGCAAAGTTAAGGGGTTAAATGTGAAATCGAAACATGATGGTATTAAAATGAAAAATACGATAAATTGGAAAGGTTATCATTTCATGTGACGAAACTTATTCAAATTGATTTTTAAAAGTTTAATAGTCAAGATAAAGATGTTTAGACATGAATGTATTGGTTAGAAGTGAAATTTTATAGAAAACCGAATCGGAAATCGGAATTGTTCCGATTCCGTCGGGTTTCGTAATTTCGTATTTTAGAGAAATAGAAAGGGGGATAAAGTGGGAGTTACGGGTTTCGCTCTATACTAAGGAGTGATGGGGGACTAAAGGAGTTATCGAGGCGTTGCTTCGTCGCCGGTTGTTTCTAAAAACGTCGCCGGAATTCCCGCCGGAATTTCGTCGGAGCTTCGCCTCAAGCTTGTTTTCAAAGTACACAAATCTTGGAAAGTTTTAGAGAGAGAGAGACTCAAGATTTTGGGGGTGAGAGGGTAGTGTGGGGTTGGTATTTATATGGTTAGGCTAGGGTTAGGGTAGATGAAAAGTTAAAAATAAAAATGTGATAAAATGTAATAAAAATGTATTAAAAGTGGAGTAATTGGGGTTTTTAAAGAGCTCTGGAAGTGGTCTGAGGCTGAAATTTTGCAGGTGTATAGAGAATATGAAAAGACACAACTTTCATGTTGGGTCGATCGCCGGAATCGGCCGACTCGTGGGTGACTCGGCCGTAACTCGGTCGGAGCACTGAGTCGGCCGAGTCAAGGCCGAGTTGGCCGATTCCCGGCCGAGTCCGGCTGCCAGGATCCCCCCCGACAGTTCATCTAACTCCTGAAAGTGTTACATCTTTGGGTGTAGTGAGGTTTTTGTAAGATATGCACGTGTAAACTCTTGGTATTCTAAAGGTTTTAAAAAAAAATCAATATTAAAAATAATGTGAGGTATGGGATTTGAACTCTGGTGGCTTGGTTCAGCAGTGTAAGGTATTACCAATGAGCTACAAGCTCCTTCTTGTAATTATGGTGTGAAATAATTACTTAAAGTGGTAACAACAACATTAAATACCCAAAGTATACTTTAATTTTAAAACAATTTTATGTACACTAAAAATGGAGTTATTTAAAAACAAAATAATTACTTATATATTGTGCTCAGCTTAAGATACTCCTTTATGGATTTTGAAAAAATTTAATTTAAAAATTTGTATAGGAAAAAGGTGTATAAGAAAATTAGGGTTGTTACATTCTACCCTCCTTATAAAAATTTCGTCCTCGAAATTTGTAAAAGTAAAGTGTAACAGTTTCAAGGAAAGTCTGGTGACTGTAGTATAGATATTGTATAAAAATAACAAAGTGATACAAGGGTGAAAAAGGATAACCGGTGTTACCTTGACCTACAGTCTTGGCTTCTACAGCTTCTAATGTGAATGTCTGTCACCGTGGTACATTCCTTCTAGATGGAGACACATTCTGCCTTTGAGGCCTCTTTCTCTGCCCTCTAGGCATGTCCCTCATTGCTTGCTGAAATTGGCGAGTAGGTTGAGCAGGTGGTGGAGCAGGTAGTGCATAACGAGGTCCAGGAGCCTGGATAGCTGGCCGCTGCGGGTAGTTGGTGGGTGTGTGAGTTGAGTTGCTATTGTAAGGACAGTTCCCAATTCCGTGGTTGGATGCGCCACAAATTAGACACAAGCCTTTTGCGCGCTTACAGTCCTTTCACAAGTGTCCCTTTCTTCTACAGTAGTAGCAGAAATCTGGACTTGACTGGTTATTGGTTTGTTCTGATCTCCAGGGTTCAAACGATGGCCTTGGAGAGGCTCCTCCTGCTATTTGAGTGGCAAGGCGTTTTAAACCAGCATATTGGGGTCTGCCCCTCGCCTTTATCACTGCCTCATAACTGCAGGCAGCTTCCAAAGCATCTTCATGTGTCAGAAATTTCCCCGTGGCTAGAGCAGCCTGAATCTTTGTGTCCAAACCTTGTTGAAAGTGACAGGCTCTGATCTCATCCGTCGGTATCAGGTGTGCCGCAAATCGGCTTAACATGGTGAATTCAGCGTCATATTCATCTACTGATTTGTCCCACATCGATCCTTATTGTACATGAATGAACTACTGCTCCATGGAAAACCTGGCAGTCACAGGGAAGTACTTCGCGTCGAACCTCTCGCGAAAAGTCTTCCATTCAATAAGCTGTACAAGACGGCTTTCTTCCGCCTTCCACCAGTTGCGAGCATTGTCCGTGAGCTGTAGTTTTGCCACACGGACCCAAGCTATGTCCGGCACTTGCGCTGCTGCCAGATCATCTTCTATGCTTTATGCCCATTCTTCAGCTTCAAGAGGGCTTCCTTTTCTGGAGAACTGCTTCGGATGTAAAGCCCTGAATTGCTTTACCCCCGGTGCGTCAGTCTTGAGACGGTTCAGGAGTTGTTGCTGTCCCTCAAGAAGGCTGCGGATCGCCTCAAGAAGTACTGTTTGCTCGGTGGGTGGCGTAAGAACAGCAGGTGTGAGGGGTAGTGCCGGAGGTGTGTTGTTGACGTTGGTGGTGGTGTTGTTCGGGGAATCCATAACCCTGAAGAAAAATTTTGGTTAGGACAGATTCAAGTACATGAAATGATAAGATTCAAGGAATATGAAATTGCAAGATTCAAGGAACATGAATTGTAAAGAATGTTTTAGTTGCTGGTTCTTGTGTTATATTTCTTAGGTTGTTCACGCAGAACAGAACTGCATGATGGGGATTCATACAGCTCTGACCCGCATGGGCCACCAACAAAACCTGTCACGCCCCGCTTCCCAGTGTACAATGAAGGAGGCGCGACGAGGTCCGCTACGTATATACTCAGAAGTACATACGCTAAGCGTATCTAAACAATATAAAATAAATACACAAGAGACAAGATATAAAAAGAACAGCAACTTTTATTTATTAACATTATTTTGTACAATGCATGAAAAAGAAATACAACTGAAATAAAAAGATGCCTAAATAGTGGCATAACAGGAAATGAAAAATACAGAAAAGAAAAGTGTACAATGAGCTAAAGTGCAGGGTCTTTGGCAAACTGCTCCAAGTTTTCTTGAGATGGCTCGATCTCCGCCGGGTCCAAACCAACCTGACGACATTCAAAGAAGAAAGAAATAGAATGTCGTCAGCGAACAGATCGCTCGGTAAGTCCCAAAGATAGGGGAGAAATAGACAAAGAGTAGGAGAGAGAGTAGATTTTAATGTTGTATTGTATTGTTATAATGTTGTATTAACGTTGTTGTTTGTAGCTTGGTATAGAAGAATGCCAGTGTATACGAGAGGGGTCTCTATATGCTAGAGACCAGGGCAAACGGAATATAGAGTATAAGGCTCCGTTAGAAGGCCCAGAACAACGGCAATTGGATTCATGTTAGGAGTCTTAAGTCTGACCGTCTCGTGCCACTTTTAACACCTTCCGTACCAATCTACCCCTTAAACCCCGCGATGTCTTGTTTGTATTGTTATCTTGTAAACTGTATTGATTGTAAGATTGATTGACTGACTGACCGAAACCATGATATCAGGAAACAGTTGTAACCGTAGATTCATGTAAATGGAATACTGAGAATCATGTAAAAGGAATATATCCATGGTTCGGTTCAGTCAAGTTGTATAAATTGATAATTGTATTCATGGATTCATATGTTCATATTGAATTGGAATCTTGTAGATTATAAATTGACTTGAATCATATTCAAGTCAGATTGATTAGACTCAAACCCGAGTCAGACAATCAGAAATGTGAATCGAACTCTTATAATTGCTAGGGTCTTTAGGGTAATTTATAAAACTTGAGGGGGTTTTATGTAAAAATACTTTTTATACTTTTCAAAATACGCCTCAAGTATTTATTGTTCGTCTTTAGAGTTGTAATGAGGGTAGATTTTATGTTGTGACATTTCTAGTGAACATATCCTAGTTTTATAAATAAGGGTATTTATCTGTAATATTGATTATTTGAAGTTCATGGTATTTTAGTGTAAAATTTATTCTTATGATTTTTAGGAAAAGGTGGAAAATTTATATTATAATAAAATAGATATTTAAATGATAAATATACATATGTTTATACAAAAATAATTTTAATAAATATTTTATATTCCAAAAATCTCATTTTCTTAAGATGTCGTATTTTAAACCTTTCGAGACCGAATGCTCCTTGCGGAGGTCTGAATCTCGCACTACTAGCCCGAGGGTGCGCGATAAACTGTACGATCCCGAACGGGTTCCCCAAAGATGGGTTGTAGCGACGCTTTGCAAAGATTGTAAAATACTAATCCTTTAGAAAACGATTTTATAAAGTAAAAGGTATTTATTTGCAAAGTGTAATTTTCCGTATTTTAGATTCTAGGGTTTCCTAAGCCAACTATCCTATTTCTAAATGGTCTAAACGACAAGTCGTTAAAAGTCTCAAATCGCCTCTTCACTACCAATTGTGGCCAGGTAAGTACAAGTGAGGAAGGAGGAATCCGCTCACGAATCGTGAGACGGGCCTTTTAAAATTACCTAAGCTCACTTGCCTAGCCTAGACACCACAAAGTCAGGTTTAGATAAACGATCGTTGTCCACAACTTATCGTGTTTTCCTAGTAAGAGGTATTTATTTAAAAGTGTATCAAAGGTAAACTTTTAGAATTAGTTTTATTAAGAATATGGTATTTAAATGAAAGTTTTGTTTTATCGTATTCTAAGTTTTGATGATATCGTTTTAGGGTTGTATTTGCGTGTGTGTGGAGGTAGATCATTACCTCGTGCTCTACTTTGAATGTATAGCAAAGTTAAGGGGTTAAATGTGAAATCTAAATATGATGGTATTAAAGTGAAAAATACGATAAATTGGAAAGGTTATCATTTCATGTGACGAAACTTGTTCAAATTGATTTTTAAAAGTTTAATAGTCAAGATAAAGATGTTTAGACATGAATGTATTGGTTAGAAGTGAAATTTTATAGAAAACCGAATCGGAAATCGGATTTGTTCCGATTCCGTCGGGTTTCATAATTTCGTATTTTAGAGAAATAGAAAGGAGGATAGAGTGGGAGTTACGGGTTTCGCTCTATACAAGGAGTGATGGGGGACTAAAGGAGTTGCCGAGACGTTGCTTCATCGCCGGTTGTTTCTAAAAACGTCGCCGGAATTCCCGCCGGAATTTCGTCGGAGCTTCGCCTCGAGCTTGTTTTCAAAGTACACAAATCTTGGAAAATTTTAGAGAGAGTGACTCAAGATTTTAGGGGTGAGAGGGTAGTGTGGGGTTGGTATTTATAGGGTTAGGGTAGATGAAAAGTTAAAAATAAAAATGTGATAAAATGTAATAAAAATGTATTAAAAGTGGAGTAATTGAGGTTTTTAAAGAGCTCTGGAAGGGGTCTGAGGCTGAAATTTTGCAGGTGCATAGGGAATATGAAAAGACACAACTTTCATGTTGGGGCCATCGCCGGAATCGGCCGACTCGTGGGTGACTCGGCCGTGACTCGGTCGGAGCACTGAGTCGGCCGAGTCAAGGCCGAGTTGGCCGATTCCCAGCCGAGTCCGGCGGCCAGGATCCCCCCGACTGTTCATCTAACTCCTGGAAGTGTTACATCTTTGGGTGTAGTAGGGTTTTTGTGAGATATGCACGTGTAAACTCTTGGTATTCTAAAGGTTTTTAAAAAATCAATATTAAAAATAATGTGAGGTATGGAATTTGAACTCTGGTGTCTTAGTTCAGCAGTGCAAGGTATTACCAATGAGCTACAAGCACCTTCTTGTAATTATGGTGTGAAATAATTACTTAAAAGTGGTAACAACAACATTAAATACCCCAAGTATACTTTAATTTTAAAACAATTTTATGTACACTAAAAATGGAGTTATTTAAAAACAAAATAATTACTTATATATTGTGCTCAGCTTAAGATACTCCTTTATGGATTTTGAAAAAAATTTAATTTAAAAATTTGTATAGGAAAAAGGTGTATAAGAAAATTAGGGTTGTTACATTCTACCCTCCTTATAAAAATTTCGTCCTCGAAATTTTTAAAAGGAAAGTGTAACAGTTTCAAGGAAAGTCTGGTGACTGTAGTATATATATTGTATAAAAATAACAAAGTGATACAAGGGTGAAAAGGGCTTACCGATGTTACCTTGACCTACAGTCTTGGCTTCTACAGCTTCTAATGTGAATGTCTGTCGCCGTGGTACATTCCTTCTAAATGGAGACACATTCTGCCTTTGAGGCCTCTTTCTCTGCCCTCTAGGCATGTCCCTCATTGCTTGCTGAAATTGGCGAGTAGGCTGTGCAGGTGGTGGAGCAGGTAGTGCATAACGAGGTGCAGGAGCCTGGATAGCTGGCCGCTGCGGGTAGTTGGTGGGTGTGTGAGTTGGGTTGCTATTATAAGGACAGTTCCCAATTCCGTGGTTGGATGCGCCACAAATTAGACACAAGCCTTTTGCGCGCCTACAGAACTTCCACAAGTGTCCCTTTCTTCTACAGTAGCAGAAATCTGGACTTGACTGGTTATTCACTAGTAAAATAGGGGGTTGCCCCTACGGATGGAAATATCCGTAGGGGCATATTTAACTTGGCCCTACGGATTAATCCGTAGGGCTAAAAGGTTGCCCCTACGGGCACTGACGTCCAAGAATAAAAATATTAATTCTTAATTTGGTTTTTGCCCCTACGGAGCCGCAAACAAAGGACCTACGGGTATATCCTTAGGGGCAAGTAAATATCGTTTTAAAATAAAGCCAGATCAAAAAGCCTACGCTCATTTTCTCTCTCTCCCTCAAACGCGCGCGAAAAACCCCAAATCGCCACCGTCGCGTCGCCACCGTCGTTGGGCAGAGTCGCCACCGTCGTCGCCACCACCGATTTCGTCGCCACCGTCGTCGCCACCGCCGGTTTCGTCGCCACCGTCGTCGCCACCGCCGGTTTCTTCGCCAATTCGCCACCGTCGTCGCTCCAGCCCACCAGCGCACCCGTTCAGGTATAAATCTCGAGGTAAATTAAAGCATTTTTGGATTATTCATGGCTGGGTCTGGGTTGCGCGAGCGAGAGTTGGGTTTGGGCAGGGGCGCGGTGGCGGTCGGGGTCAGGGTCGGGGTCGGGGTAGGGTTAGGGTTGGGGTTCGGCTGCTGCTGGGGTGGGGCTGGGGTTAGGGTTACGGTGGGGCTGGGGTTAGGGTTACTGTGGGGCTGGGGTAGGGTTACGGTGGGCTGGGGTTAGGGTTGGGGCTGGGGTTAGGGTTACTGTGGGGCTGGGGTTAGGGTTATGAGAGGCATGTCAGCATATTTATGTGTAATAATTGAGAGGATCAAGCTAAGTTATATGCAAGCAGTCCCTCAGAATACATAGATAGCTAGCCTTACATTTTAAATTAACATATTCCATAGTTGTCTTAATGGTAAGGCAGATACCCATATTGTGTAAGAGCTGACATTAATACAACCATAGGGAGCTGACAGATTATACATCTCATGTGGCATTAAAATCTATAAATGGACATACGAGATAATGCAAAGAAAGAGCAATAGATCAAGACTCAATCAACTTTCCTATGCTTTATGATTTCAGCGGATAGCTCAAGTTTAGTTTCAACTTTATATTCTTATTTTTCTCTCTTTTTTCTTTAGTGCTTCTTCCTCCATTTCTTTGAAGAGTCTCTCACAGCGAAATACACTACAATTGCTGTTGAAGATTTTAGAATGTATCCAGAATTTAAGAAAAAAATGTTGTGCCCCTTATGCTTCTGTTATTCAACTCCTTCCATACACTCTGGACTTCTCAAATTTAAAAACTATTAGAAGTGTACTTGTTTATCATACATTGAACACACCATGCATGCTATTTCTTTCACTCTCTTGTGGCATGATATTGATAGTTTATGTGAGAGTAAGACCATAACAAACATAGAAAATATTTCAACTAAGATATGAGAGACCGCTCCTAAAGAAAAACTAAAAGAGGTTAACTATGTAAAGATCAATTCCTATTCATTCTTTCCAATGTATAAAAAAAATCACATTTTTTTAACATTACAAATCTTTGCACAAGCGTGCAGCCGCACACAAATAGCCGTGTCCCTAACTAATATGTAACCATGACACATGGCAGATGAGGTGTCTCATAACTCAATATTAGCGATTTCCATGATCACGACACGTGGCAGATGAGGTGTCTCATAACGCTTTATGATATCAGTATCCTATATTTATAGTTTTAATTGTTGATTGTTATAGATGTATACCATTGCAATAATAGTTTTTGGTTGATGAATGCTATTGCAATGTAGGATGATCAGTTCTATCAATCTTGATCTCAATGGTTTAAAATCATGTTACACATACAACACGAATGCACAAGAAACGCATAATTAGAGAGCGACTCGAGATATTCGGGTTAAAACCAATATATGATACTCGATGATGATATGAAACCTTCATATTCCCATCGATACCCGTATATGAAACTAAAAGCGCCACTTAGTCCCCGTCTATCGGTTAACATACGTGCGATGCTCGTCGTGACCTAGAACTATACGAAGGTTGTTAAATATCGGACAGTATAGCTCGATACTAACAACCGTCGTATAGTCTACGCGACGAGAAAATTCAATCGTATGGTAACCCATAGATTTGTCCCGTGTGGACAAGTTAAGAATGTATAAAGCAAACGCCTTCATTCACTTGTGTTTTCATCCGTTTCGAGATATTTCGTCGGTACCTTTCCGCTGGTTCTCCGTGTACAAAGATAGATTAGATGTTCATTTCAACGTTGTTTCACAGCTTTGAAATGATTATCTATTCTATTACAGTGTACTCGGAGAACAGCGGGGAGGTGCTGCCGAAATTTACTCGAAACGGTTGAAAGCACAAGTGATGGGCGTTCGCTCTATACATTCTTAATGGGATAGAAGCCTACCCCCGACAGCCGGAACACATACATACAAACGCATAATTAGAAAGCGATTCGAGATGTTCGGGTTAAAACCAATATATGATACTCGATGATAATATGAAACCTTCATATTCCCATCGATACCCATATATGAAACTAAAAGCGCCACTTAGTCCCCGTCTATCGGTTAACATACGTGCGATGCTCGTCGTGACCTAGAACTATACGAAGGTTGTTAAATATCGGACAGTATAGCTCGATACTAACAACCGTCGTATAGTCTACGCGACGAGAAAATTCAATCGTATGGTAACCCATAGATTTGTCCCGTGTGGACAAGTTAAGAATGTATAAAGCAAACGCCTTCATTCACTTGTGTTTTCATCCGTTTCGAGATATTTCGTCGGTACCTTTCCGCTGGTTCTCCGTGTACAAAGATAGATTAGATGTTCATTTCAACGTTGTTTCACAGCTTTGAAATGATTATCTATTCTATTACAGTGTACTCGGAGAACAGCGGGGAGGTGCTGCCGAAATTTACTCGAAACGGTTGAAAGCACAAGTGATGGGCGTTCGCTCTATACATTCTTAATGGGATAGAAGCCTACCCCCGACAGCCGGAACACATACATACAAACGCATAATTAGAAAGCGATTCGAGATGTTCGGGTTAAAACCAATATATGATACTCGATGATAATATGAAACCTTCATATTCCCATCGATACCCATATATGAAACTAAAAGCGCCACTTAGTCCCCGTCTATCGGTTAACATACGTGCGATGCTCGTCGTGACCTAGAACTATACGAAGGTTGTTAAATATCGGACAGTATAGCTCGATACTAACAACCGTCGTATAGTCTACGCGACGAGAAAATTCAATCGTATGGTAACCCATAGATTTGTCCCGTGTGGACAAGTTAAGAATGTATAAAGCAAACGCCTTCATTCACTTGTGTTTTCATCCGTTTCGAGATATTTCGTCGGTATCTTTTCGCTGGTTCTCCATGTACAAAGATAGATTAGATGTTCATTTCAACGTTGTTTCACAGCTTTGAAATGATTATCTATTCTATTACAGTGTACTCGGAGAACAGCGGGGAGGTGCTGCCGAAATTTACTCGAAACGGTTGAAAGCACAAGTGATGGGCGTTCGCTCTATACATTCTTAATGGGATAGAAGCCTACCCCCGACAGCCGGAACACATACATACAAACGCATAATCAGAGAGCGATTCGAGATGTTCGGGTTAAAACCAATATATGATAATATGAAACCTTCATATTCCCATCGATACCCATATATGAAACTAAAAGCGCCACTTAGTCCCCGTCTATCGGTCAACATAACGTGCGATAATTTATTCTTTTCAACGACAAACGCACACACAAAGCATATACATGGATTTTCTCCTTATATTTCTCAATATAGTCAGCATAACCTACAATTTATATGTTATTCAGTCTAACATGGCCCATGAGTACGTCAGAGTTAAGGACTGGATGTATGTGGATTGGAAACAACGTATGCAACCTAAGTTTGTCGCAGGAGTTGCTGCTTTCCTTGAATTTGCACGAGCACATAATAAGATCATAATAGAGAAGATTCTCTGTCCGTGCGATAGATGTGGCAATAAGTACTGGCAGAAGGTAGAATTGGCAGAGCTTCATATTGTAAAACATGGGTTTACTAGACTTTATTCAACTTGGAAATATCACGGGGAAGGAGAAGAATGCAGTACTGCGGTAGAAGAAGGAGAACACGATAATGCGGCAGGAGAAGAAGAAGAATTCGGTAATACGGCAGGATACGGAAATTTATTTCCATCAGAAGAAATGGAGGATATGGTAGAGGCTGCCCTAGGTGAATCTATTCGTACCGAAGATGACATTCCTTTCGGTCAAGGACCGCGTGCGGATAAATATGAAAATTTCATGAATGATGCTAGGAAACCAATTTATGAGAATGCGAAGTATTCCACCCTCTCATGGTTCGTCCAACTTTTCCAAATTAAGTGCCTAAATGGATGGAGCAACAAGTCATTCACAATGCTTCTTTCGTTCTTGAAAGATTCTATGCCTCCGGGAAATAATGTGCCCGAAAGCTGGTACGAAGCCCAGAAAATGATGTCTGATTTGGGTCTAAAGTGCGAGAAGATTCAAGCATGTCCTAAAAATTGCGTGTTGTACCGGAAAGAGAATTCAGATTTGAAAGAGTGTCCAACATGCGGAGAGGCCAGGTATAAGCCGAAAGATTCTGATAAGAAGCCTGATATACCTGTGAAGATAGCACGATATTTTCCCATAACACAGAGGCTACAGAGGCTATTCAGGTGCAAGAAAACAGCCGAGGCAATGATTTGGCATCACCGTGCTCCTCCAAGCGAAAATGGAAAAATGAGCCATCCAAGAGATTCACCGGCATGGAAGGATTTCGATAGGAGGCACGCAATATTCAGTAGCGATCCTCGCAATGTCCGGCTCGGACTGGCTGCCGATGGCTTCTGCCCATTCAACTATATGGCTGGAAGTCACAGTACATGGCCCGTTGTAATGATAATTTATAATCTGTCGCCTTGGTTGGCTATGGACCAATCATACTTTATGATGCCTCTTCTTATCGACGGACCAAACTCACCGGGGAACAATATTGACGTCTATCTCCGACCTCTGATTGAGGAGCTGAAAACTTTGTTCATTGATGGTGTAGAGACATATGATTCAAACACAAATACAACCTTCATACTGCGTGCGGCTTTAATGTGGACAATTAATGACTTTCCTGCGTATGGAATGCTTTCAGGTTGGTCCGTACATGGTCACAAAGCATGTCCTCATTGCCATGAACACACAACATCAAAATTTTTGAATATTAGCAGGAAGGTTTGTTATTGCGGCCATCGACGTTTTCTGCCTCCAGACCACCCCTATAGGTTAGACACGGTTCACTTTGATGGTCATCAGGAGCTTCTTGGGCCTCCATCCCCATTGTCCGGAGAGGACGTGACTGCTAAATGGGATGGTTACAATAACGTGACCTTCGGGATGGATCCGACGAGACAGGTCAAACCACAATATTGGAACAAGTTAAGCATTTTCTTCGAGCTTCCGTACTGGTCTACAAATTCAGTGCGTCATTGTCTGGACGTCATGCATATAGAGAAGGGAGTATCAGAGCACATACTTAACTTGCTTCTGTATAAAGACGGGAAATCGAAAGACAACATGAATGCCCGGATGGATCTACAAGAGTGGGGAATAAGAAGTGAACTGCACCCTAAACCGGTAGCGGGTAAACCGGGCAAGTTTGTACTTCCCAATGCCGCTTATCATATGTCACAACCGGAGAAGAAAAGATTCCTGCAGGTGTTGCATGATTTGAAAGTCCCCACAGGTTTCTCAGGATCATTCAGCAAGAAAATAAAAATTGTGAAGGGCAAGATCGATGGGCTGAAAAGTCATGACCACCATGTTATCGTGGAGCACCTTCTTCCATTAGCCCTCAGGACTTCTCTCCCCGACTCGGTTGGTCTAGTAATCAACGACCTATGTTGTTTTTTCAGCGAGTTGTGTGCTAAAACGCTGGAGGTTGCGACGCTGGATAAACTAGAAAATTCTATTGCGTTGATACTTTACAAGTTTGAGCGTATTTTCCCACCGTCATTCTTCGATATCATAATACACTTGACGGTTCATCTTGCAACTGAGGCGAAGTTAGCCGGACCGGTACAATATCGATGGATGTATCCCGTCGAGAGGTACGTGTAATTTTTCGTTTCGCGCAATTTATAAATTTATTTTTGTCATGTATGCCCGTGTTTATTTATTCAACATATTCTCATTAGGTACCTTTACACTCTTAAGAAGTATATACGCAATAAAAATCGACCAGAGGGTTCTATCATGCAAGGTTATCTTCTTGATGAAGCAACCACATTTTGTTCCCGCTATCTGGACGAGAACATTTAGACAAGGCTTAACCGACCACGAAGAATTCAAGACGGGCCATATGGTAAAGCCGAGTATAAGAGGGTAGACACTATGTTTATCAACAAGATATACCGGTTTATCTTGCTTAATTGCGTATGTCTTGAACAAATTAGAGAGTAAGTTCTTTTGGATTAATTGTTATATCTGTGTTTGTGTGTGTATGAAATGACATAATATTAATGTCATAATTATTTGTCAAAAACAGAACTCATTTTAACGAGGTACGTGAGGGGCATCCTGATTGGAACGAAGAGCGTTTGGAAAAATACCATCAGGATAATTTTTGTGATCGGGTCACAGAGCATGTAAGTTATTCGAATTACATTTTATTGCTATCAGTTTTAATCTAAACTTGTATCGTTATGTATTTATCGTAAAAAATTTTTTGTTAGATCCACGATCCGAACTTGTCTGCATCATTTGAGAGTGATTCAAGATGTTTAGCTCAATTTCCTAGTATGGAGGTTGCACATTACAAAGGATTTGGTGTCCTTGGATACAAATTCGAAGTTAAGGACATAGAAACATCTAGAATCACTCAGAATAGTGGGATTGCGACGGTAGGATCGGACGGTGTGATTTACTATGGGTACTTAAATTGTATACTCGGCATCCACTATCCCGGACGATCAGAACTCTTTTATATATTCCACTGTACTTGGTACGATCCGCGAACCGATACAGACAGGTGGAGAAGCAGTCTTGGGACTTGGAAAGATGAATATGGATTGACCAGTGTGAACACACTTCGATTTTACGGTCAGGACGATCCGTTTATCTTTCCGAACCAAGCGTTCCAAATATACTACTCACAGTGTTTGAAGCATCCGGGGTGGAGTGTTGTATGCCGATGGAAACCTAGAGATGTCTACGATGTCCCAGAATATGAGGACAGCGATGAGGACGAAGAAGAGAGAAGGCTTAAAGTGCTCCGACCGTCTGTTTCGAAGGACGGATTGTCTTCGACCGATCATGAAGTTACGTGGGTTAGAAATGACATCGACGATGAAATCCAAGTAGATATGTATGATGCGCCCACGAAACGAAAAAGGTTATCAGTAATGTTATATTATTACTTCACATTTTACGCTCTAGATCATATATAGTCAATACTTTTAATGATTGTCTAATGCGTCCACGAACCGTTTATCTAGATTTGATGACGATGTCGGGAGCAGCGAGGGGCGGCAGGAGCTCCAGCCGCGGCAGAGGCAGAGGCAGAGCGGTTCTGCCGCCCGGAGAGCTCCGTAGGGAGCTTCAGAGGGCCGGTCTTGCACCCAGATCGGAGACCCCTTCGGATGCCTCCTTCCGTGTGGATTTTGCCACACCTCCAGGTATACTGCACGCATATCCATTTTCAATGTAATATTACAGATATTCATGCATGTTTATGTCAAAATTACTTATATTGTCAATGTTTGATTGTCTAGTTGTTGGTCCTGCGTCCACATCTGGGACAGAGGCCACCCCCGCTCCTCCAGGTATGTTTATATATCATATAGTGTATGTATATTGATTTAGAATGCTATATCATAAATATACACATTCCTTTTGCTCTTACTTAGCAATTTTTATTATTGTCTAGCTGTAGGTGGTGACACCACCGTACCTGCGGGTATGTTTATATGTCCTATAGTGCATGCATATTGATTTAGAACGTTATATTATTGATCTACACATTCTTTTTGCAATTACTTATAAAATATATTTTTAATTGTCTAGTTGTTGGTCCGCGTCCACATCTGGGACAGAGGCCACCCCCGCTCCTCCAGGTATGTTTATATATCATATAGTGTATATATATTGATTTAGAATGCTATATCATAAATATACACATTCCTTTTGCTCTTACTTAGCAATTTTTATTATTGTCTAGCTGTAAGTGGTGACACCACCGCACCTGCGGGTATGTTTATATGTCCTATAGTTCATGCATATTGATTTAGAACGTTATATTATTGATCTACACATTCTTTTTGCAATTACTTATAAAATCTATTTTTAATTGTCTAATTATAGGTGGTGCGTCCACACCTTCCACAGGGGCCACTCCTGCCGCATCCATACCCTCCGCATCGTCTGCAGGTTAGTATGAATAAATTTAAAATATTTATTTATTTTACATATGCTATATAGAATAAATATGAACTTCATGGAGATTTAGCGTCGATGTTTATTTTATAGTTGGAGGAGATGCGTCCGGGTCCGGGACCCCGGTTGTTCCTCACCAGAGGAACTATCGTCCCGCTCGTGCTGCTGCTCGGGCCCAGGCTCGTGCGCTAATCACCGGAGGTATATATCACACTTGAATTTTTGTTTAACCTTGATTTCTTAATACAACTTTGTCTTATTATTGATTGTCTTGATATTTCGTGCAGACGCAGGACCTCTCCATCCCCAGAGGGGGACTCGAGGCCCGAATCAGTCCCATAGGCTGAGGCCTGATAGAGCTAGGGGGGAGGCAGCATTCCCCCTATTTTTTACCCTTGACTATCGCTATACCGGTCCTCATGCCGAGAGGTTCGGCCGGTATTTGGGGGACGAGAGCCGGATCGTGAAGAACTATCCACTTCACGTTGAGTGGGGCGAGCAGCACCAGCGCTCATTCGCCCTCTTCTTTGATCAGGCTCGGGTATGTATTAATATATATTTTCATTTGATCTATCCAATATATTTATTATTAACACTTGCAATCTAATAACAATGTTTTTTTTTTGTATTTTCAGTTGGATTACGATTTTCAGCCTGTAGCCGACCCTGATCACTCGGGGAGGGTGCTCGACCTTCATGCTCTGTACAATGGCCTGATGAAGAACATGCAGGCCAAGGTCCGATACAACAGGAATGAGCTGAAGGCCGACTGCTACTCCCTGTGGATAGCGACCCCCGAGGCAGAGAGAGCGGCCCTCCTATCTACTCCGGCGTTTGCGAGAGTCGACGTAGAGACATGGCCTCTATTGTGCGCTTATTTCGACTCCGAACGCAAACAAGTATGTATTTTAAATTTAATTCATTATTTATGATATAATTTATTTCTTTGTGTTTCTTAATTAGAAAACTAAATGTTAATGCGTTGTGCAGAAACAGGCCGCTCAGAATACGGAGAACAGGAAGTCGGCGAAGAGGGGTCGCCCCACTTACACAGGTGGCTCGAGGAACATTACTAGAGCCATGGAGTTATCGGTAAATTAAGAGTTATTCTCTAATATTCTGCAATATTAAGAGTTATTCTCTAATATTTCTAATATTAAGAGTTACTTTCTAATATTGCAGACATCTCGGACCGTGGCGTCAGGTGGTACACCGAGCGTGCTGTCCGCATATCTTGCCGTCCACGGCACCTCGACAGATCCCGCCACGGGCGAGCTTCGATGTCCCGACGTCGCTACCCAGGAGTACTGCGTAAGTGTTAATATTTTTTCTACCCAAATTTGAAATTTTAGTTTTGGAAGGTTCAAGTTTAAATTTTATACTTATACTTTACTGCTTAATGTGGGTGTAGGAGCGGGTGGTTGAGCAGGCCCAGGCCTCGGGGATCGATTTTACCGGACAGAATGATCCGAGGCTGCTGACCCCAGTTCTGGACGCCGCACACGGAGGGTACCACGGAGGTTGGGAGAGAGGCCGGGGATTGGGCCCTAGCAGGGCCCATATGAGGTTGGACTCCACCCCGGCGGTTACTTCCTCCGTCTCCAGTGACCGGCATGTCCATCAGGAACTGGATAGCTTGAGGGCCACCGTTCAGGAGTTGAAGGAGATGCTGGTATGTATACTACTTTATAGTAAAATATCATTTCATATTATATACATATCAACATATCCATAATTAGTACGTAGCTTGAGCTTATTTGGTTTTAGACTTAAATTTGATTAATCATACATACATATGTAATTAAAATAAACAACGCTTTTCCAAACTAGATATCCAAACAGGGTTTCGAAATAACTTAATAATGAAACGAATTCGAATAATACACAGTTCTTACACGCTTCTTACACACGTTATGTCCAGACGCGACAGGGTAGATCGGCCGAGCCTCCACATGCATCTCCTTCGGCTGCGGCTCCGCAAGCTACTACATCGGCTGCGGTTCCGCAGACAGCTCCTGTAGCTCCACCGCCCACTCAGACTCCCGCAGCCGCGGCTCCGCAAGCGACTACCTCGACGGCGGCTGCGCAGACCACATCGCCAGCTCCACATGCCGCTCAGACTCCCTTATATGTAGCATTGCAGAGTGTATTGACCGAGGAGCAGGCGCGCGTTATTCTAACGTTATTCGGAGGTGGAGCTGGACCGAACTAGGGTAGCTTTTTGGTTCTTATTTTTTGAAACATGTATTTATATCACATTGTACTACATTTTGAAACGATATTGATTTTGGTTTGTATTTATATCATATTCAGTTTTTGGGTTTCTTTTGTATATTATATATATGCGTGAGATGTGATTATGAATACTGCAATATATGATTTGATTGATGTATATAGTATTGTGCACAGGGCGGGAAAAAATCAAGCAGCCCATTTTTTAAAAAAAACACAGACAATATGTACCTACGGATTAAGCCGTAGGTATATATGTTGCCCCTACGGACATATCCGTAGGGGCAAACTATCAGGAAACCTGATATTTTCCCACCTGATATCAGTGCAGGGTGTTGGGGGTGCCCCTACGGATATGTCCGTAGGGGCCACTGTTTATCCCCTACGGATAAATTCGTAGGGGCAAAATATCAGGTTTCCTGATATTTTTCACCCCGATCTCAGTGCAGGGTGTTGGGAGTGGCCCCTACGGACTTATCCGTAGGGGCTTCTTTATATCCCCTACGGAGGTATCCGTAGGGGTAGAAAAAGGACCTACGGATATATCCGTAGGTATATACAATATATTCAAAAAAAAAATTTACATATATGATTTTATTACCCCTACGGGGTACTCCGTAGGGGCCATAACACCTACCGAGATATCCGTAGGGGCATGAATTTATCCGTAGGGGCAAGTTCAGGGCCTCAACTTGCACCTGCGGCCTTTGCACCTACGGGGTCTTTTTTCGCCCCTACGTATATATCCGTAGGGGCAGTGGGTTGCCCCTACCGATAAATCCGTAGGGGCAACCCTTATTTGTAGTAGTGATTGGTTTGTTCTGATCTCCAGGGTTCAAACGATGGCCTTGGAGAGGCTCCTCCTGCTATTTGAGTGGCAGGGCATTTTAAACCAGCATATTGGGGTCTGTCCCTCGCCTTTATCACTGCCTCATAACTGCGGGCAGCTTCCAAAGCATCTTCATGTGTCAGAAATTTCCCCGTGGCTAGAGCAGCCTGAATCTCTGTGTCCAAACCTTGTTGAAAGTGACAGGCTCTGATCTCATCCGTCGGTATCAGGTGTGCCGCAAATCGGCTTAACATGGTGAATTCAGGGTCGTATCCATCTACTGATTTGTCCCACATCGATCCTTATTGTAGATGAATGGACTGCTGCTCCATGGCAAACCTGGCAGTCACAGGGAAGTACTTCGCATCGAACCTCTCGCGAAAAGTCTTCCATTCAATAGGCTGTACAAGACGGCTTTCTTCCGCCTTCCACCAGTTGCGAGCATTGTCCGTGAGCTGTAGTTTTGCCACACGGACCCAAGCTATGTCTGGCACTTGCGCTCCTGCCAGATCATCTTCTATGCTTTGTGCTCATTCTTCAGCTTCAAGAGGGCTTCCTTTTCCGGAGAACTGCTTCGGATGTAAACCCCTGAATTGCTTTACCCCCGGTGCGTCAGTCTCGAGATGGTTCAGGAGTTGTTGCTGTCCCTCAAGAAGGCTGCGGATCGCCTCAAGTAGTACTGTTTGCTCGGTGGGTGGCGTAAGACAGCAGGTGTGAGGGGTAGTGCTGGAGGTGTGTTGTTGACGTTGGTGCTGGTGTTGTTCGGGGAATCCATAACCCTGAAGAAAATTTTGGGTTAGGACAGATTCAAGTACATGAAATGATAAGATTCAAGGAATATGAAATTGCAAGATTCAAGGAACATGAATTGTAAAGAATTTTTTAGTTGCTGGTTCTTGTGTTATATTTCTTAGGTTGTTCACGCAGAACAGAACTGCATGATGGGAATTCATACAGCTCTGACCTGCATGGGCCACCAACAAAACTTATTACGCCCCGCTTCCCAGTGTACGATGAAGGAGACGCGACGAGGTCCGCTACGTATATACTCAGAAGTACATACGCTAAGCGTATCTAAGCAATATAAAATAAATACACAAGAGACAAGATATAAAAAGAACAGCAACTTTTATTTATTAACATTATTTTGTACAATGCATGAAAAGGAAATACAACTGAAATAAAAAGATGCCTAAACAGTGGCATAACAGGAAATGAAAAATACAGAAAGGAAAAGTGTACAATGAGCTAAAGTGCAGGGTATTCGGCAAACTGCTCCAAGTCTTCTTGAGATGGCTCGATCTTCGCCGGGTCCAAACCAACCTGACAACATTCAAAGAAGAAAGAAATAGAATGTCGTCAGCGAATAGATCGCTCGGTAAGTCCCAAAGATAGGGGAGAAATAGACAAAGAGTAGGAGAGAGAGTAGCTTTTAATGTTGTATTGTATTGTTATAATGTTATATTAACGTTGTTGTCAACCAAAGGTCCTGCGAATCGATTGAACCGTGTCCACTTAGCCGCATGCGCATCCATAGATCCGTCGATCTGCTTCAAGCTAATAAAATTTTCTTCCATTTCTTCTCGAGCAATTTGTGGAAAGAACTTCTCCAAGAAACTCTACGAAAATGTTGCCCAATTGATCGGCTTGGGAAGACGGGTCTCCTCCGTTAGCCACCACTTGCGGGCATAATCCATCAGTTGGATGCGTACAACATCCACCCTCTTGTCATCTGGAATCTGCGCGGCGATGAGCAGATTCTCCGTGCCAACTAGCCACTGCTCCGCTAGCAACGGCTCCTCCAAATCAGTAAATGTGGACGGACCAAGTCTCCTGAAATCCACCACGGTACCCACACGCTGTGCTGGCTTGGTTGCTATTGCGTCTACAGACTGTTGGACTGTCCGCAGACCCTCCTAAAAGTCCTCGGCTTACCGCTGATTCAGATCGGTTTGTCATTTCTAATTCTCCAGCACCCCACGTATCACTCCAAGCAATGCAGCGTTATCAACACGCCTCTGGTACGATCGCAGATCTCTATCCGCCATAATTATAAAGCCAAGACACTGAAGAGGATTAGCATGATAAAAAGGATTCAATAAACAGGATAGTTATGGATTCAAGAATGGAAGGATAGTAATATGGCAGGACATATTCCTAATTACGGGTTTTCTGGTTAGCGTATTGGGTTCAATATCCAACTACAAAAGAACCAAACTCGATTAATCCTAAATCGTATGTTTCTGATACCAAACAAACCCTGTCATGCCCTACTTCCCATAGTGCTCTAACTACGACACATAACAGAGCCAACCAAGCTACCTGTGGATAGGATTCATCCCTCCACAGTCACATTACGGCTGTCTATAAGATATCAAGAACAGAAAAATATAAAATCTATCTAATACATGTCCATCTGCCAGGATAAAAGAGTCAAGAAATATATAAGCGGAAACGATAAATCCAATATACAATAACATCGTCCCATTACGGGCTCACATCAGGAAATAAAAACTACGGAAAGAAACTAAACTAAATATCACTAACGCGATCCTCACTGCTCGGCTTGACGGCTAAAATACTCCTGATCAGCCTGCGATAGAGATAGAGGAACTAGGTCATGCAAAACCCAGACGTCAGTGCGTCATAATATCAAACAATAGTAAGAACCAGGATGTAACCAGATATGCAAGCATGAGTATAAAACAATAACATGAATATAACAGTGAGGTGTGTATGTGTATGTGAAGTGCGATGAGTAATCTAAACTGTGCTACTGGGTTACCTAATCTAAAGTTTTTGAAATCAATTTAATGGAATCGCCGATATAACTCAATAGTATCCCGTGCATGCTCGGGACTACGGTCCAGATTCTTGGGCTGAATCCGAGACGTGCCGCTAGGCAGTAAACGGGTAACATGTATAGATGAATGATGTCAGCAGCAACATCCTGGGGCTGGCATAGCCCTTAAAAACTAATCAGTATAAGCATCGAACTGTCGAGTTATAAGTCAAGTTTCATTATTGATTTCCCCTTACCCCCAAGGTTATGTTTTCAAGTCAGGTATTGATAATATGGATCTAATACCAACACAGGATCAAGCAGGTACAAGTGTGTCTATGTAGACAACAGGTTACGTTCGTCTGGACAACAAGTCAGGATTGTCGGCATTAGTAACAAGATCAGGTAACAAGTCAAGTAGTGTATCAGGTTAGGTCATGCTGTGCATATGTGTCAAGTGGATACCAAAAGTAAAACTGTAAACGATATCGGAATCACAGTAAATAGTGCTGATGTCGGGATGTATATGTGTCTATCTGTAATAACTTATGTATATCCATGACTACTTATGATGCTAGCTAGATAACATGGCATGATAATATAATAGTGAAATGACATTAGGGTGTTCCAGCATGCAACTAGATATGCAATAGATGATACGGATACGAACGGATATCGAAAAACAGTAAAGTGTAGCATCGGATGCACAATTCAACATACATGTATTATTTTTATTCATATGGATATAAATATATAGATATAGCATGTGGCAAGATAAACTTGCCCGATCGGATCTCACGGTGGGGTACATACGTCACGTTCGACGTCGAGTAAACATAGCAATGTACACGCGTGCGTACAGAACTGAACCAGGCTACTCAAGAACGTGATCACGCTGGATGAGGATGATGACCGGGTCGCCTGGATTATCGGTGATGTGCGTGACTCCGGCGATCACCGGAAAAGAAAGAATCATGAAAAGAAAAGAAGAGGGTTGGGGTTCTCTGGTATGGCTCTGGGGTCAGAGACGAGGAGGCGAGGCATGACGACGAGGTCTCCGGCGATAGGGGTTGCCGGTGTCGTTGGATTATGCGGGTGGTAGGGTTTCGAGTATGCAGGAAAGAGGAGGAGCTCGGGGTTCTTGGTATCGTGGGTTCGCAGGGAGAGGCGAGGAGATGGAAGTGGTGACGAAGGCGATGGCAACGACAAGGAGTTGCAGCGACGAGGTCGGGGAGTTGGGTTTCTTGGGTTGAGGTCTCGGTGTGCAGGGGGTTTGCTCAAGGTGTTGGGAGGTGATGAAGGTGTTGGGGTTAGAGAGAGGTGAGGAGAAGGAGAAGGTCAAGGTTATGATGTCGTGGTGTTGGGGATGGCGATGAGGTTGGGGAGTTGGGTTTCTTGGGTTTGTGGGTTGTGACGGGGAGTTGTAGGGGCTCGGGGAAAGAGAGAGAGGATGACGAGGTGGTCGAAGGCGAGGAGGGTGTCGACGGCCAGAGGCGTGGGTTCTCGCGAGGCGGGACGTGAGAAGAAGAAGCGAAGTGAGGAGGGAGAGGGGCTGGGTTTTTAATAAAAGATTAGGTAAAAAAATTAATATATAGATATATATATATATATATATATATATTAGGTATATATAGAGTAGAGAGACAGAGAGTGAGTAGGATAGACTGTTAGGATATTATAAAAAATATATATTAGTTAAAGAATATATATATATATATATATATATATATATATATTCGTATATAAAACAGTTTATAATATATAAAGATATATATTTTGAGTTATATAGCTAATAAAAAAATATTCCGAAACGTACCCGGGTTGTGTCTAAAAATATAGTATGAAAATACGGATAATATACGTATCAACCAAAACCATAATGCGATGTTCGGTTAAAAAATGCATACCCCCAAGAACGGATACACGTAATATGCACGTAGCGATCCAAACGAGTATGTTTCACTAAACGGGACAAGAACACGATATACGGATGCAATCATAGGGTATGGGATATGATGCAGGCCATGCTAGGTATTTAAAAATATTATATTTGGTTATAATTGTATTATTTAAAATATATGCAGATGCCAGATGTATGATATAGGTATATAGAACATATATGTGTGCACGGATCCTCTGTACTAGAAGGAAAGACGTAATCAAGAACCAAGACGGGTTTCAAGCATGCGGGTTAGATCGGATACCAAAGACAGATACCAAATATACTATCCGCACCCAAAACAAATAGAATCAAGAAATGGCCATAAAATAAAGAAAATAATCAAATAGAACATGGTATAAATGAATTAGGGTGTTACAGATATGGCCGTTCTAGCAGACTTCATCAGATTCCCTCTCATTTGTAAGGGGTTTTTGATTGTGAGGACGCTCTTCCCTGCGGGTGCAATCCCCTGCAGTTAATTACGTTACCGCATTGCGATAACCACTTTCTCCTGCTCCAGCGGTTCATTTTGTGTCATGTGTACTTTTGTTTATTTTGGTTGCCAGTGGATTGTATACGGAGACTAGTTTGTGTCGTCGCCCGTAGGTCGCGGATTAGTCTAAATCTGTATATTTTAGATTTGGGCTTGGGTCAAGAATTTGCTTGACGGGGTTTTGAACTTAGGTTATTTGTTCCTTTGGTTCAAAAATATTTTTTTTTATTTAAGGACTGTTAATCTAGTTTAAGATTAAGATCGACTTAAATATATAAGCATTTGGGCTCAATTTATTTTAAACTAATGATATGTTAGTCTAATTTGAGACTAAGACCATCTTAGCAAAAATTTTAGGATTATTTTTATTTAAGATCCAACAACAAAGCATTTGGGCTCGGCTGTAAGAAAACTTTTCAGAATGACTTAGCCAATTTGGGTTTAGTCTGCTCAGTCTCTTTTTTTTGTTCAAAAGTTCTAAGCACTTATTTAGGCTCTGTTTATTCAGCCCCATTTTTATGCAAAAGTGCTAAACACTTATTTGACGCTTTAACACTCACATGGGTATCATGTGAACTATTCAATTACGGGCTCTTCCTAATTAGTGCTAAGCACTCAATTATATATATAGTGATAAGCATTTTTTTTCTTTTTTCTGTCGTCTACATGAGGAGCACGTGCGGCGCTGGGCGCTGCCCAATCAGTGCTAAGCACTTAGCCATTTTTGCTATATATAGAGTGTTAAGCACTTTTATTCAGCACTCACGTGTATTTCTCGTGAGGTGCTGCACTTCTGCTTTGAGTGCCTACGTGTTCTTCACGTGAGGCGCTAGGCGCTGTTGAGAGGGCGTCCACGTGGGAACACCTGAGGTGCCAGTCTTTTACCTTTTATAGAGATTAAATCTCTGTTAATGATATTTTGACCATTAATGATCACCAAGATCTTTGTTTTGAAGATATAGGATCAGGTTTTTCTTTGAGAACTAAGTTCATTTATAAGAACTAAGTTTCTTTTAGGGTTAAACCATGTTTTCCGAGGAATTAAATTCCCATAGGATATGTTATTTTTCCTTTTATTTTCTTTTGGACCTGGTTCTTTTCTGAATTTTTGATTCTCAAGAACAAGATCTTCCCGATGAGAATTAAATTCTAAACTTGCGGAAGGCTTGCCTTGTGGATCTCTGATCCATAGAAAAAAATAAGTTCTTTGAGAAGGGTTAAACCCTTAAGTAGATAAAAGCGATATTTTGATCTCTGTGTTTTCTTTATCTAGGGTATTTTCTTGAAGAGAAAAGTCTTCTTCTTTGAGAATTAAATTCTCTATTATTTTGAAAACTTTCTGTCTTTTTTCAGAAGCTTATGGGGGGGTTCCTCTCTCTGTGTGCGTCTCTGTCTCTTTTTTTATTTAGAAACCTATGGGGTCAATTCTCTCTGTGAGACTTAAAGTCTCGGGTCTTTTATATAGTGGAGGAAAATTGTTAATCTTTTTTTTTATAGAAAATCTCTTATTGAGAGATTCCAATTGATTTAATTGATCTCAAAATTGATCTGGGGAATTTTACCCACCGTTGGATGTTTGATCTAAGGGTTTTCTGTTTTACAGAATATGATTTCTTATTTTTTAACAGGATTGGAGAAATATTTCCCCTATACAGAATTTATTCTGTAAAATGGTGATTTTAATCACCATTGGATTTTTAATCCAAAGGTTCTATATTTTACAGAGAGCAGTCTTTTTTATTTAGAAAGATTGAGAGAATATATTCCCAAATTGGAATTTTATTCTATAATTGGATCTTTGATCCAATCAAGAGTATCTTTCTTATTTAGAAAGATTTGGGAGATATTTTCTCCTAATAGAATTTAATTATATATTTTGATGATTTATTATCTCCATTGGATTTTTAATCCAACGGCTCTGTTTAACAGAGAGTATCCCAAATTCTCATGTAGAATTTAATTCTATTGATCTTGACTTGGGCACCGGCGCTCATGTGTTGTGCACATGGGCGCCACTTAAAAATTTAATTCTTATGGTGGGTACTCCTTTGCTTTGCACATTGGCGCCCGTGTGATGAGCACGTGCGACGCCATATAAGAATTTAATTCTTATTCAAAAAGTGGTTCTGTATTTTGCACATTGGCGCCGGCATGAGGAACACGTGCGGCGCCGCCATAGGATTTAATCCTACAAAATTGGTACTGGCGCTGGGCGCCCTCGTGAGAAACACGTGAGGCGCTTCCCTATTTCAACTGTGCTTTGCTCTTTCAATATTTTTGGTGGAACAATGATGTTAGCTATATTTCCCTCAAGGAAATTATTATAATCGTAGGCAGGCAATTATGATGATCGAAGGACTTATACGGGTAGAACAGTTTTACTCGAGATGATATCCGGTTCATCTCTATCATCATGTACATATATTATATGATATTACAGATCAATGTTACATGTTGATAGAGCCCAAAGGATTCTTTCTTGACTACCATAGTTATTTTGGCGGTCACACTTGTGAGAACAGAGTAGTCTATAAGTAAATCCTTAAATGTCCCTAGTCGTGGAAATATCAAGACTGGGTATCGATATTTCAGAATAGATTAGTGTATACGTTTCTTGACCTCGACGAGGGGTGATGACTGGTCTCACTGCCATTGGTGTTAGTTAGTCACCAAAGATAATATGCAGGCACTCATTAGGTTATGAGTTACACTAAACGGACTCGTCGGGAACTTGCTAGATGGTACTATACCTATTGTCAGATAGCAGTTCTCAGATGACATGAGTACAGCTTAGTCTGTCAACCTGAAATCGTCATTTGTCTCGTATGAGTTCCCACTATGCTTTGATTACTAGCCTAGCACGGCTAAAAGGAGTCGTGCAAACAGATTTTAGTTGGGTAATATCCCGAACCACATGGAGGGAGTGAGCGGATCGTTGGGGATTTGTCTCTCCCAGTATTGGGGGTAGATGTCGCGCTGTGCACGGGTGGCCATCACCAGAAATCCTTAGCCAAGGTGGATGAGATTTACTGATTTGGATCGGTAGTTTCTCGGTAGGTGATGGGCTTCACATCGACATGACTTATCGCATTATTAGGGTCTGACATTATCCACATCCTAGACCCGATATGCAATACTCTTAGACGGACAGACCGGACTGTACGGAGATTGTCATAGACAGGATCTGTAGGGGTACGGATGAATTTGCTCGCCGGCATTCTTTTCGTTCAATAACTGAGTAGCCGTTATGTATGGCTAATGCTGTTGACGTGCTTGTGGTTAAACCCACTGCCAACGTATTGTCGAGTCTTTAGAATCCCACACAGAGGGTTTTCCCGGTTTAGGCATAATGATGTAGTGCCCGTATATTGATACGTGCATGGTTCCGATCAGGTATGTGTGGTAACTACACGGACTTTGATTGGGCGGATGATAATACTAGCAGGCTTAGCATTAAACCGGATTATTAAATCAAGTTTTAGTTTAATAATTTGCATATATATATTTCGATATGTATATTCTAGTATTATGTTCATTGTATTTTTCTATCTCTTGGGTATTCGTATTTTGATACGAATAGGGGCATGAATTTGCGGAGACGTATTCTTGTATTCATACAACAATACTTCTAGAAGGAGGACACCCCATTTCTAAGTTTTTCTTTTGTTAAAAGAAATTAAGATGTTAAAAGAAATTAAGAAATGAGGTGGAAGAGAGAAATGGTAGAGGGTATGGGCAAATAAATTATTAATTCATTTACTTATACTATTCAAGAATGGGTGCATTTTTAAATGGAGAAATTCTTTTAACAAAAGAAATAGATTCCATGCTTGAATTTGTGATGTTTATTCATTCAACCATTTAGCTTCTCTCTCTTCTATGGCACCTCCTTCTTCTTCATTATCTTCAACCATCTTATGAGTTGAGAATCATAAAGATAAAAGAGAAATAAAAATACTAGAACACTCATACACATCACTGAGCATCCTAAATTCGCAACCTAGGATTTTTAGTTACTTCATTGATGAAGTTGAAGCTTGAACTTGGTTCCCTCGAATGTATCATTTTCAGCAAAGGAAGACAGGTTTGCAAACGCGATCCAAACCTCTTGAGAACTTGCTCGGGTCCAACTTAATTGGAGCCAATGAAGACGCTACAAAGGTTGTGATTTCTATCTTTTTGTGCTTGTTAATTTAGGTGTTTGGTTATGATCTTAGGGTTAAGTTTCTAGTGCCATCAAGAAAATTTTGTTTTTGTATTCTGCATTGGCCACGGGTTAGCGGCGAGAGCACTAGGAACCATCAATGGTATCAGAGCCACCCAAACACCCTAAATTAGATAGATACAACTCCCAAATCCTGCCAGTTTTTCCCCCGCAAAAGCGGCCGTTAAAAATAGTGAGAAAACCATCCTTATTAGATGTTTTGACTCCTCGCGAGCTTCCGTTTTGGACTGAGAAGCCGCGGGGAGGTGCACGGGGACCCAGGAATGTCCCGGAGGGACCTAGGGAAGACCCACCCCCCGAGACCACCCTAAGTTGGCCTTGGGGGGGCAGGGACCCGAGCCTTACCTCACAAGCCAGGCTCGGGTCTGCCTACCCTTGACCACCTTAAGGTGGCCTAGGATGGTAGGTACCCCTACTAGGTGCCTCCGGGTCGACTCTAATTTTATGCCGGGGCCTTCCGTGAAGCTTCGGATCAATCCGAGCTCATTTCGGCCTTCCGGAGTTGATTTTAGCATGAAATTTTTACCGATTTTTAGCACACTGGACTTTCGATGTTTTGGAAAATTGAAATGTTGGCTATTAGTGTACGGTATTAGATTATCGTAGGCTTGATGATGGTTACGTGTATCATAAAGTTTGGTAAAACTTCATCTAATTGTTATATGTATCATTTAGACAGGGTTACGGAATTGATACTCGCAAGTTTGCATGTTTATTGATGGATGATGTTTTTTTGCTATGGTTGTGTTGGATTTGTTGTGATGGATAGCCCGGTGTATGTAGTATTAGATGTAATTCTCTATGATGTAATGTATATTCATATTGTGTGGCGAGCGTCCGACATGTGGACTGCTGCCCCTGTGGCTTGTATATTATTCTTTGGGGCACATCCTGGTTGCTGATGTAGTCATTGTTGTATATTCAGGTTTTCATTACATGCACTAGGATTACCCGACGGCGGAGTGCTCGAGTAGTCGGGTTCTAGAGGGCAATAAGCCACCATCTCATGGCGTTGAGACCATGGTGCCTTACTTTAGAATTTGTGGGCTATTCGCCCCACTCGTAGGGGGTATAGGATTGACCTGTGGAGGGGTACCCAAGTCACCAGATTTTGGAAGTGATGGGTGGCTCACTCACTTCGTTGATTGGGATTGCCTCACTTTTAGGATTGGCGGGTGGCTTGCCTCACTCATAAGGGTCTAGGATCCGATACTACGGGGTATCCATACGACTGGGAAAATTAAATTTCATATTTGGCTCCATTGAAATGTACTTTTCCTAGATTATCTGCATTTCCATACTGTGTTTACTTCTGCTGTGACGTTTCTGTGATATTACATGATATCATGCGTGAGACAAATGTTGCTATATATATTATATTTAGTGGATGCTATATATGTTTGGCATTTGTGCTAGTCATGTCCCCGCCGTGCTATAAGTTACGTAATATTACGATGAAGACCCGGGATCCTGTGGCGAATGCGGATGGCATATATGTGTGTGCGTATTTTCTTTTCTTTCTGGCATGATATGTTTAATTGATGGAACTGCATTAATTCTGATTAATGCAAGGAAAGCAAACCTAAATGATATTGTTGGAACCAATTTTTAAAAACTATAGGCGTTTCCTTTTGCTTTGCGTCGAGATATTCAGTTAGGAATATCCTGCACCTTATTCGATGAGGAAACCGCCTAAATCCCTTCACATGGAGTGACCACTTTGGCAAAAGTTTACATGACTATAAACTAATCGGTTTTCTTCAAACCCACTCATTTTATAAATGCGGAGCCTAAACCACTCCTTTTCAAAACGACTCGGGTTCCTCCAAATTCATTACGTTAAAGGTTTTTCGCCAAAAACCAGTCGTAACCCTCCGTCATTTCAAATTGGTAGTATCTAGTATTCGTGCTGCGTTTGTTACCTAGTCAAGACGTAGTGTGTGGTAGCTAAGTAGATCTTTTCTGTGCATAGAGATGCGATTGGTTAGGACAGTTATGCGGCCTTGTTAACCTAGTCAAGGGCTCGTGCGGGTGAGTTTAATGCAATCAAGAAAATGACGGGTTGAATTTGACTAGCGATTTATGATTTGTTGACCTAGTCAGGGTTATAAGCCGTCAGGGGCAAAAACCATATCGGGAGTTTCAAACATATAGGAAACTTGCCAAGTTTGTGCATACCTTCTGGAGTGTGGTAATTTTGGTCGGATTCCGTCTAAGTTATCACACAATGATAGTTGGGTCCCGATTCCCACTGATGAATAGATATTACTCCTCGGGAGAATTTCACTTCATAATTAGCGAACCTATTAGGTGTCTAGAAAGTGTTAACGAGGTTACGCCTTTGCGGAAATGAGATTATTTAATTGGGTCCGTTCGAAACTACGGGGGACCTCCCTCGGAGTACAAACACCGGCCTGGCTTAACGGGTAGCAAACTTGTAAGGTGTGTATGATCCCAACTAGTTCTCCTTTTTAGGGTTTGAATGAGAATTCGAGAAAACAGTGGGAGCCATCCTAATTAAATAAACTGATTAACCAATCTAATATATGTTAGAGTGCACGCTGAGTGTTTTTCTCTCTCTCTGGTTTGCGACCATGACCTACCTTAAAGTAAAACTTATGAACAAGTTAACCGAAACTTCTTACACACTTTGACTTTTATATTGGCATGATTCACGACAAAGTCTCATATATCCCTGCCACTCCTATTTTCCCTTTGCATTTCTCCATAACACTCCATATCACTACGAAAATCCATATTGCTTGGGTATGTCATCGTATAGTTATATACAAACTCGAAGAAACTTGTTTCAATTCTAGAATAGATTTCGGTTCTGGAGAAATTGAATAGGATTATTCGGTTGTCTTTTCTCTTTATCTTCTCTTAGATAGCGAGGGCTCTTAGTATTAGAAGGGTACACCTATTACGCTTATTGGATATTCTTCTTCCAAAACTTAGGCAGGTGCCGAAATGTAGGGAAGGAAGAAAACCAATTAGCCTAAGTATGGTGTATAGAAGATAAGATGTAAAGACATATCAAGGGATTGAAGTGAGGGCAAAGAAAATTACGACTACTGTCATGAATCTAGATGGTAGAAACGGCATTACTAGGAATACCCGGCCACCCCCTCGAAACATTTTCATTTTCAGTTTTCCTGTGCGGTGTTAATTAAAAATTGCTTTCCCAATTAGATTCTGACTCCAGGGTATGTATTTACCAGACTTGATTCTCACATCTGTATGACATTACAGATATTTAGTAGGAGTAGAATATTGGGAATTAGGTGATTAGATTCTCAATATCAGAATTCTTTATAATTGGTGATATTTTTGGAAGTCATCTGGGTTTTTCCTAACGACAAATATTTTGTTTTGAATATCCATTGTTATGCGCAAATTCCAAACTGATATATCTGTACGTTTATTTTATAAAGTAAGATATAACTTTTTGAAATTATTTTTATAACATTTACCTTTATTAGTTGATGATTAGACAAGGTGCATTCAATAACAGTGTAATTATTCTTAACCATAACAAAATTTTCAATCTACGACGCGCAGGGTTTGAGTTATTAAACTCAGAGAACTTATACAAAGTATTTTATGTTGTCCAATATCCATTAAGACAAGGGGTAGGTACTTATACTATATTCCGTTTACTTGTGATTTCTCTGGTTTTAGACACGCATTTCGTTAAAATACAAGGTCCAAAATTTTGAGAAGTTATAGGTATAAGAATAAAGTAAAGGGCCATACGTTGCAAGTATTAGGATTTCTCGAGGTGATCGAAGATATAGATATTTATGCTAGGTATTCCACCGTAAATAATATATTTGAGAACTTGCTTCTCTCTCAGGTTATTCATCCATGGGTGCGCTTCTTGATGAGTAATATTGCGTAGCCTTCTTCCATTTAGTCAATATGCAGTGGAAAAGGCTACATGATTTTTTGAATCTGGTTCCAATTAAATTAGTGCATTTGTTTCTATATTGGATATAGAATGGATTAATATCTTAACGATTTTAAGGTATATGGAGTTTTCTAACTTATGCTTAAAACCAGAATCCAGACAAACTCAAGGCGCATTTCGGTAATGGTAGTTTACGGGTTATCCCGGACATTGACAAGGGTTTTACTTTCTACTATTTGCAAGATCAATAGTTATTTATTGTTTTTGACTCACCGCCTCTTTAGTAAAATGAATTCTTTTCAGAAAACATTAGTATGAGTATGGTAGAACTGGAAGTAATTTCAGAACCATAAATAGTTACTGAATTTTTAATTAAACCTAAGGATTCGATTGGATTTGACAATCCATTAGCCACTCTACAGATTTGGTGGATAAGCTCAGCCACCCGAGAGTTACTTCGGTCTCCTTAATGACGGTGACATGGAGGTTTTGATGACCCAAGCTTACTACTACCGCTGTCCTAGACTATGAGATCTGGCAGATGGATGACTATAACGCCGTTCTAAATTAGTTTTAGAAGTGCATGTCTATATGACCCTGTCAGAGGGTTGTTGTAGTTAGTGGGAGCAGCGGAAGCATGGTGGGCCGGTAGATTATGTCTATTTAAAGACTAAAGAAAGTATAGCATAGATATATCATCTATTTTTGATGTAACGGTCATAGAGTTTGACTTCATCATAACAATAAATGGATCAGGTAAGTAGATAGTAGGGAGTGATATCCTGGTATCTAGATGACGTACTCCTGATAGGAAGTGATGTTCTTATACTACAATCGATTATACTGTGGTTGTCATATGTGTTTCTCCATATAGGATCTGGAAAAAATATCAGGGATTCTGGTGACTAGATCTATGGTTTTAGATCTTGATTTGGGAAGTGTCCTAATTCAGGTACTTTGAAACTATTCTAAAGTGCTTTAGAATGGATGACTCCTAGCATGGTTGTGTATCTGCAGGTGATGGAGTCACCCTCTCTAAAGAGATGTTTTCTAGACTGATGAGAAGAGGGATTTGCATGATTGACATATTACTTGCTTAGGCAATTGAGTCAATCATGAAATGTCAAGTACCACACCAGATATTGCTTTTGCACTAACTGCAATAAACATGTATTAATCCAATCTTGGAGAAACATTGGGAAGCATTTATGAACATAAGAGAATGTTCATGGTATATAGTAATGGCGGCCTCCTTAAGGAGGCGGTTATCATTTCAAGCTTCCAAAGTGCCTGGATGACAGAGTGGTTGTCAGAGTTAATAGTTTTCCCTCTTTTGAGGTGCAGTATGTTGGATAGGTTTCCAAGCAGGATACTGAGGTGGTCATGACGTTGCGTGCTGATTACATCAGCAAATGGATACGGTCTAAGAAACTTGTTAGATTTGGTGTTTATGTTATGAACAAGGTCCCATAAGATATCCAGACAAGTTCTAAAACAGGTATCGCTCATTTCGGGAAATAGTCATTCTCCGCGAAGTTGAGATAAAAAGAGATAAAGATAGAAGTATAGAAGCGGATCCACTCGCTGTCACGCCCCGCTTCCCGGTGTACGTTAAGGAGACGTGAAATGCGACGCGATGTATTTACTCAGAAGTAAACACGCTAAGCGTAAATAAGCAATATAATATAAATATACACAAGAAGATATGGAATGTAAATGAACAGCAAACTTTTTGTTTATTAAACATTTCTTTACAATACACTGAAAATGTAAATACAAGAATGGAAAGCAATGCCTAAACAATGGCATGAACATGAAAGTAAAGTATATACAAGTGTCTAGAGCTCGGGGTCCTCGCTGAACTAATCCAAGTCCTCTAAACTGGGCTCTATCTCCAGTGAGTCGGATCCACCTGACAACATTCCAAAAAAAGAAAAGAGAAGGAATTTCATCAACGAACAATCGCTCGGTAAGTCCTAAAGAAAAGTAGGAATAGAATAAACAGATGAAAGATTATAACTGGTATAATGTTTGATTGTTATGATAACACAGTTGTTTGTAGTTTGGTACAGAATATACCACTGTATACGAGAGAAGTCCAACTATTCCGTGGACTAAGATATACGGAGCAGAAAGAACCGTTAAGCCACGGAACAACAGCAATGGATATTCAGGTTAGGTGTGTTAAAGTGATCATCCCGTGCCACTTCTAACACATTCCGTACCAGTCCACCCCTTTAAAACCCCATAATGTATTTTGTATTGTTTTGTTTAATAGATGTAAGACTTTCCAAAACTATGATA
The DNA here is from genome assembly GCA_030015575.1 of Agapanthus africanus. NCBI lineage: Eukaryota > Viridiplantae > Streptophyta > Magnoliopsida > Asparagales > Amaryllidaceae > Agapanthus > Agapanthus africanus. Next base: position 230,865,340 of record CM057341.1, read on the forward strand.
TCAGTAGTTTGAGTAAATGGAAAAGATATAAACGGATAGTCTTGTAGACTAGTCAAATGTATATCCATGGTTTGGTCAAATCATGTTCATGTTGATATAAATTGAATTCTGGTATAAATGGATTCATGTTGAATTGGAGTTGTACTTGAATTGTATTCAAGGATGGATTGATTTCAGATTAGACTGAGACTTTGTCTGAGTCAAACACTTTAAAACGAATTGAAGTCCTGAATTAGTTTTAGAGTTATCGGTAGCTGTTGCACATGGACGGCAGGATTTGTGTCTTTTTCCAAGACAATTACCGTATTGATAACACCATTTTTAGGTTGTCTACCTTAGATAGGCAAGCACCCATATTCTCCGGCTTCCTGAGGCTCAAGAGAATTGGTCCCGCTTAAACCTATATTTACTAGGGTCCTTATTATAAATTAATATAACCTGAGAGGGTTTTATGAAAAATAGTTTTGATATATTTTCAAAATAAAGCTCAAGTATTTATTTATCGTCTTTAAGGTTTTCATAGTTGTAATTTTTATAAAATGAATATTCTAGTGGATATAAACCTAATTTTGAATATTATATGGTATTTTCTTGTAATTTGACTAGTGTTGATTCTTGATGGTATTTTCATGAACTTTTTTGATTCTTTTCTTTTGATCAGAAAACATGGAATATATTATATATTTAAAATAGATATTTTGATAATATTTATATATATATATATAATTATTAAAAATAGAATTTATTTATTAAATAGAAATCACGTTTTCTTTAAAATTGTAATAAGAATTCCATCGTGATCGTATACTCCGTAAGGAGGTCTGCATCTCGCTCTACTAGTCCGATGGATGTGCGATAATTCACACCAACCAAATCGGATTCCCCAAAATGGGTTGTAAGGACTTAATCGTATGGAATTTAAATAAGACAATTTAAATAATACGGTTTTGTAATAGTTTTGGGTATTTTATTGTAAACTTGTAATTATCCCACAAACTAATGTTCCAAAATCCATCGTGCTATGTTAAGAATGAGTGTTGTGATGAGGTAGGTCATTACTTCATGAGTTTTCTAAAGGTAATAAAAAGGAATATGATGAAATATGTAGAATGTAAAGTTTGTGGTATTTAATCGTAAAAATGTGATAAAGGTTGCATAACATGTTATTTTGAGATGAAACTTGTTCTAAAATATTTGGTTATGATTACTAACCAATATATGAAGAATTGGTAGGTTTTTTATTAAGAAAATTTGGGGTTTTAAAAGAAAAGAGAATCGAAAGTGTTCCCCTCCGAACGGCGGCCAAGACATGGACTGTCTTGCCTGAGCTTCGGAGCAGATGCTATTTGGTGCTATCCGTCCACCTCTTCGAAGATGCCAAGTTAATTTATGGCACCATGTATCGAAGGTTTAAACGGATGCGGCCGATGTAGCAGACTTCGTCAGATTCCCCCTCGTTTGAGAGGTTTTTGATTGTGGGGACGCTCTTCCCTGCAGGCGCAAGCCCCTGCAGTTAATTACGCTACCGCATCGCGGTAACAACTTTCTCCTTCTCCAGATGGTCACTTCGTGTCGTGGGTGTTTGTTTTGTTTGTGATTGCCCGTGGATTGTATACGAAGACTGATTTATGTCGTCGCCTGTAGGACATGGATTAGTCCAAATCCGTGTTTTCTTAGATTTGGGTTTGGGGTTTTTGTTTGAGGATACGTTAGCCATATTTGAGGCTAAGATCAACTCAAACGTTTGTTAAGGATACGTTAGTCCAGTTTGAGACTAAGATCAACTTAACGGGATCGTTTAGATCCGACAAAAGAGCATTTAGGCTCTAATGTTCCAGTTTAGGGACATAGTGGTCCATTAAATGTATGGACATCGGGACCCATCACCTCTCTGACGACGTTGAAGGATTACAACGACAGATGTCAGAGGAGTTCAGAGATGTACCCTTGAGCCAGAGTTGATTAGGGGATTTATGGTCCAATTTGGGACTAGAGTCTGTTTGAAAGTTTAAAGATACATTAGCCATTTTTGAGAATAAGATCAACTTAAACAGGATCGTTTAGATCCGACAAAAGAGCATTTGGGGCTCTATTGTTCCAGTTTAGGGACGTGGTGGTCCAATGTTCCCATTTTGGGGACGGATGTTAGTTTAAGGACACGTTAGCCATATTTGAGGCTAAGATCAACTTAAACGTTTGTTAAGGATACGTTAGCCTAATTGCCAAACTAAGATCAACTTAACAGGATCGTTTAGATCCGACAAAAGAGCATTTGGGAGCTCGATTGTTCCAGTTTAGGGACGTAGTGGTCCATGTTCCAGTTTAGGGACGTGATGGTCCATGTTCCAGTTTAGGGACGTGGTGGTCCATCTCCAGTTTAGGGACGTGGTGGTCCATCGCCAGTTTAGGGACGTAGAGGTCCATTGCCAGTTTAGGGACGTGGTGGTCCAAGTTCGAGTTTAGGGACGTGGTGGTCCATTGCCAGTTTAGGGACATGGTGGTCCACCTCCAGTTTAGGGACATGGTGGTCCATGTTCCAGTTTAGGGACGTGGTGGTCCATGTTCTAGTTTAGGGACGTGGTGGTCCATTGAATGTATGGTTGTCGGGACCCATCACCTCTTTGAAGACGTTGAAGGATTACAACGACAAATATCAGAGGAGCTCAGAGATGTACCCTTGAACCAATGAGTTGGTTGAAAGAGCAGATGTGCTCAGTTCAAAATGATTTGAGGACTTATGGCCAATTTGGGCTAAGTCCAATTATGTTTGAAATATTGGCTCTCTGTTGGTCCATTGAAGGAGAGGCTTTGCCTCTAGAAACTTAGCCAATTGGGCTAAATCTAGTGTTAAACACTAGAGGTCAACAGTGTTGAACACTGGGAATAAGATTAACAAGTTAGTGTTAAACACTAAAAGATAATCAGTGTTAAACACTAGCAGCAGGGCTTTCAAATTAGTGTTAAACACTAAAGCAAATTAGTATTAAACACTGGTAATCAGAGATTTCAAATTAGTGTTTAACACTAAGAAAATCAGTGTTAAACACTGCAGATAGAGTTTTCCAAATTAGTGTTAAACACTAAGAAAATCAGTGTTAAACACTGCAGATAGAGTTTTCCAATTAGTGTTAAACACTAAGGAGGGAGGGGTCACGTGCGGACACGTGAGAGCGCCCTGATTTCCCTTATTTTATTCTGTAGATCAGTGTTTAACTCTTTTAATTCTGACGGCCATCACGTGTGAGCACGTGATGGAGGCCCCCGCTCTGGTCTATTAGAATGCTCATTAGGGGTCACGTGGTGACACGTGAGGGCGCCCTAAATGTGGAGCCAGATCTCCTTTTCTTCGTTTTGTAACTAAGCGTTAAACACTTTTTATGTTTTCTTTGGAGCATCACGTGCTGCCACGTGAGGAGGATTAGTGCGCTGATTGTTAGAGCATCAGCCAAGGGGTCACGTGGGAGCACGTGAGAGCGCCCAAGGCCTTTATTTCTTTTGCTTTTTCTTTCTGTGTTTCGGGGGTCACGTGGAGCACGTAATGGCATCAAAAAGTGGGGCCAGATCCCCTTTATTTTGTTCTGCAAACAAGTGTTTAACACTTTTAATATTCATAGCCATCACGTGTGGGCACGTGATGTATACTCATGCCCTGATTTATTAGAACATTTATTAGGTGTCACGTGAGAGCGCCCAGAATTGTTTCTGCCTTTTCTTTTGTTCCATATATAATGAGGGTCACGTGGGAGCACGTGAGGCATTGCCTCAAAACTTTCCTCTTCTCATTTTGGGGGATCTGTTCAGGGGTCACGTGGGGCACGTGACCCTAGTTCTTTTCATGAACAGAGATCTTTTAAGAATTGAATTCTTTGTAGGGCTAAACCCTAATTATGATTTTGGAGGAATTAAATTCCTATCGTGAAAGAATTAAATTCTTATTTAGGATAAAACCCTGATTTCTTTTCAAAGAAATTAAATTCCCAGATATGTAAAAGAATTAAATTCTTGATTAGGGTTAAACCCTAGTTTTGTTTTAGGAGGAATTAATTTCCTGAAAGTTTGGAGAATTAAATTCTCAAAACTCAATTCCTTCTCTGTGTTTTAGATCTGCATGGCAGGATCTCAACCCAATGAGAATTAAATTCTCAATTCATGGGGAGATGTGCACTTTGCAGATCCTCAACTAGAGAAAGAACTAAGTTCTTTTGTTTAATATCAGAGTTAAACTCTGTTGAGAATTAGATTCTCTTTTGAAGCCTCTTTTTTCTTACCTAGGGTTTTTCTTTTGCAGAGAATTAAATTCTCCTCTCTCTGTTTTTCTCTCCAAAAAAGTAGATCCCCCTTCTCTTCTATTCTTGGCTCCTATTTATAGGAGAAGGAAGAGAATCAATTTGTTTAGCAAATCTCTCATTGAGAGATTTGATTTGTATGTTGAGAGATTTGATTTATATTTATCATTAATCTGGGCCTTTAGATTGTTAAGTGAATTTTATTCACCATTGGATTTTAAATCCAAAGATATCCCTTTGTTATCTCGGTTAGATTTAGGGGGGAAATCTTTCCAAGTCCAAGATTTTTCCATAAATTGGTCATATTTAATCACCCTTGGATCTTTAATCCAACGGTCCCCATAATCCTTTTCCATTTGGAAAGATTTGGAAGCTTTTAGAATTTAATTCTATTAACTGTAAGGCTTTCGAAGCCAGTCACGTGCTGACACGTGACCCTTGGTCACGTGTGAGCACGTGACCCCCAAATTGGTTCCTTTAACAGCCGCTTGTTTATGTTGTTGTTTTAACCATCACGTGTCAACACGTGACCATTGGTCACGTGTAAGCACGTGATACCTCGTTGAGGTAATTTCTGACTTTTAGAATTAAATTCTAATTCATTATTTTAGAGGCTTTAAAAGCCCATCACGTGTCTGCACGTGACCCATGGTCACGTGTGAGCACGTGATGCCCCATTGGGGTCTTTTCCGAGTTTTTATTATATCTTTTAGCTCCTTCAGCGGGTTCTTAAAGGTCCGTCACGTATGGACACGTGATGCCTCATAACTTTTGATCCCGGATGAATTATGAGGCCTATAATATATCAAATTGAAGGGTTTTTCAAGATGCTTCCAATACCATCAGAATTTAATAGTTCCTCCTTCGGGAACTTATCAAAATACAGGCCGGAAGATATTGGTTCGCATTTCCTTAAGTGTATCGCTTCCATTTGATACCTTGGACTCTTCTGCGCAGAAATTTTCGGCGGGAACAAATGCCCCCCACTACTTTGCCCACGTAAGTGTATACATGGGTGAAGTAGTGCAAAGTAATGTATAACGTATGACCAGTTTCGGGTTGGTATATAACTTTCAGAATCTTGATCTGAGAAAATAAGGAGCGGAACAAGCGTCGTCATTTATCATTGAATCAAATCTCGACTCTTAAGAGATATAGTTCCAAACCCTTAACTCCATGAACCGCACCCTTCTATCTCTTTATATCTTACTCTGGCGTGAAGTAGTTTATATGCTCATGAGTAGCTTTTCCATTTCAGTGGCATGTAGCTTTGGCAAGTGTGGCTCATAGATGGTCCATCTTGACCTCTTTGCAGGGCGGTGATGGCTTAGGAGACAGGGTTAGGATCTGCCACCTAAGACTTTTCAACTTTATGAGCCGTGAGGGTCTCATAAAGACTTTTCTCCCTACGAGTCGAAAGGATCCCGCAGGTGTATTTTCTCCTTAGGGGTCGTGAGGAATCCTAAGTGTGTTTTCTCTTGAAAGTCGTAAGGATCTCACAAGAGAATTTTCCCGCTTATAAGTCGAGAGGACTCGTAAGTGGTTGTTTCCCTCCTAGTCGAGATTCGACTTTGGAGAGTGTGACCCGTGGATAGTATGCAAGAGACCGTTTTGGATCACCTTGCAGGGCCCCAGTGCTTAGGAAACAGGTTTTTTTTTAATCCCCGCTGCCTAAGGCTTTATCTCACGAGTCGAGACGAATCGAGAAGTTCTCGCAAGGACATCAATTTCTCACGAGTCGAAACGGATCGAGCAGATCTCACAAGAATATCCTAACGTCACAGTTAACCTCTGCTCTTTACGACAGAAGTCCGTTAGGGTCTGTGGTACTTAGGGTTTTGGCCGTCGTACCATCGCATGAGCTGATATATTCCTCGATAGGCAATTGTTTTGTTCGAGTAGCCCTGCGACTGCCGTGTCTCTGATCCCTTCTGGGGCTGGACAAGACGTCTTCAAGCAATCCTCCTTGGCAGTTTGACCGTCGGAAGAGCAAGCGCTAGGAATTTGCCATGCCGCTTTTTACTTGAGGTTAGGCTCATTTTGGAGAGCCCCGATGAGTCATAACCACTCCGCGCTGGTGTGGAATGATCTCCGATAGTCTTTCAGGCTTTATATGACTTGCCGTTAAGACCCTGAAGCTAGGAATTTGGCATTTTCTTCGTTTGCAGGATTTGCGTCTGCTGTATCGAGACGAATGTCGCGGTTGTCTCTAGGTTGCTGGTGAACCGTCGAGGTTTGGAACTAGGGATTTTGCCGTGGCTCCGCTTAGTGATGTTGCGTCTGCTGTGTCGAGACGAACGTCGAGGTGGTGACCACTCCGCACTTGTGCGAGATGATCTCCGATTGTCTTTCAGGCTTTATATGACTTGCCGTTAAGACCTTGAAGCTAGGAATTTGGCCTTCGCTTCGTTTGCTGGCATTGCGTCTGCTGTATCGAGACGAATGTCACGGTTGTCTCTGGGTTGCTGGTGAACCGTCGAGGTTTGGAACTAGGGATTTTGCCGTGGCTCCTTTTGGTGATGTTGCGTCTGCTGTATCGAGACGAACGTCAAGGTGGTGACCACTCCACACTGGTGCGAGATGATCTCCGATTGTCTTTCAGGCTTTATATGACTTGCCGTTAAGACCCTGAAGCTAGGAATTTGGCCTTTTCTTCGTTTGCTGGCATCGCGTCTGCTGTATCGAGACGAATGTCGCGATTGTCTCTAGGTTGCTGATGAACCGTCGAGGTTCGGAACTAGGGATTTTGCCGTGGCTCCTTTTGGTGATGTTGCGTCTGCTGTATCGAGACGAACGTCGAGGTGGTGACCACTCCACGCTTGTGCGAGATGATCTCCGATTGTCTTTCCGGTTTTATATGACTTACCGTCAAGACGTTGAAGCTAGGAATTTGGCCTTCGCTTCGTTTGCTTTGCCGCGTCCGAATCCTGTTGGAGGAAGGGCACTGTAGTGACATCTCGTTTGCTGTATCGAGACGAACGTTGAGGTTGTGGTGGGTTTTTGCCAATGAACCGCTTTGTTTCGACCGTGGGGTCTTTTGTTGGCGTTGCATCCACATCCTGCTGGAGGAAGAACGCTGGGGTGACATTTCATCTGCTGTATCGAGACGAACGTCGAGGTGGTGACCACTCCGCGCTGGTGTGAGATGATCTTCGATTGTCTTTCAGGCTTTATATAACTTGCCGTCAAGACCCTGAAGCTAGGAATTTGGCCTTCGCTTCGTTTGCTGGTATCGCGTCTGCTGTATCGAGACGAATGTCGCGGTGGTGATCACTCCATGTTGGTGTGAGGATCAGGATCCACTCTGGACGTTTCCCACGGGGTCGAAGAGTGACGTTATCCGCGTTCCACGTGATCAGGAATTTTGCTCTAGATGCTTCACACGGGTTCACTGCCGTGTTAGGCGAGGACTAGGCTCCGCTCTGGATGCTTCGCACGGGTTCACTGCCGTGCTCTGCGAGGACCAGGCTCCGCTCTGGATGCTTCACACGGGTTCACTGCCGTGCTCTGCGAGGACCAGGATCCGCTCTGGACGTTTTCCACGAGGTCAAAGAGTAACGTTACCCGCGTTCCACGTGACCAGGAATTTTGCACTAGATGCTTCACACGGGTTCACTGCCGCGTTAGGCAAGGACTAGGCTCCGCTCTGGATGCTTCGCACGGGTTCACTGCCTTGTTCTGCGAGGACCAGGATCCGCTCTGGACATTTTCCACGGGGTCAAAGAATGACGTTATCCGCGTTCCACGTGACCAGGAATTTTGCTCTAGATGCTTCACACGGGTTCACTGCCGCGTTAGGAAAGGACTAGGCTCCGCTCTGGATGCTTCGCACGGGTTCACTGCCGTGTTCTGCGAGGACCAGGATCCGCTCTGGATGTTTTCCATGGGGTCAAAGAGTGACGTTATCCGTGTTCCACGTGACCAGGAATTTTGCTCTAGATGCTTCACACGGGTTCACTGCCGCGTTAGGCGAGGACTAGGCTCCGCTCTGGATGCTTTGCACGGGTTCATTACCGTGTTCTGCGAGGACCAGGATCCGCTCTGGACGTTTTCCACGGGGTCGAAGAGTGACGTTATCCGTGTTCCACGTGACCAGGAATTTTGCTCTAGATGCTTCACACGGGTTTACTGCCGCGTTAGGAGAGGACTAGGCTTCGCTCTGGATGCTTCACACGGGTTCACTGCCGTGTTCTGCGAGGACCAGGATCCGCTCTGGACGTTTTCCATGGGGTCAAAGAGTGACGTTATCCGTGTTCCACGTGACCAGGAATTTTGCTCTAGATGCTTCATATGGGTTCACTACCGCGTTAGGCGAGGACTAGGCTCCGCTCTGGATGCTTCACACGGGTTTACTGCCCGTGCTCTGCGAGGACCAGGATCCGCTCTGGACGTTTTCCACGGGGTCAAAGAGTGACGTTATCCGTGTTCCACGTGACCAGGAATTTTGTTGATTATATCCGCATTTCACGGAGTTGGGATTTGACTCTCTGTGGGAGTACATCGTCGAGTCATGGAACTGGGAGTTGCTGCTGTTCCGCTTTGCTTGATGATGTGTCCGCCGTGATGAGATGAGTGTTGAGATGATCTCTAGGTTATTTGTGGCCCGTCGAGATTCGGCTTCTTCTTCTGATTAAACCTGGGGAGGAGGAGTATGATCCTTTTTTCGTTTGCGTCCCTGGATTGTATAAAGGGGTTGATGTAACATCACCTGTAGGGCATAAATTTTATTTTTTATTTTATTTCTTTTCCCGCGATGCTCTATCATTTCAGCTTTTATATCGCGAAGGTCACGATTGCCCTATCATTTCGGCTATTTTTCGCGGTGCCCAATCATTTCGGCTATTTATTTCATTTTTACTCGCTGCTTTTTTTTATTGCGAGTTGCCCAATCATTTCGGCTGTTTTTATATGCATACATTTTTACTTGCTGATTTCGTTGCAAGTTGCCCCATCATTTCGGCTATTTCATATGCATTTTTGGCTCGCTGATTTTTTTTTTATATCGCGAGTGTGGAACTTGGAATCTGATGCCAATCTTAGCATCAGCATCGCTACAACTGGAATATTGCCAGGAGCGAATCATCATTTGCCATGAAAGGACTTGGAATTTGATACCAATTTAGGCATCAACATCGCTACAACTGGGATATTGCCAGGAGCGAATCATCATTTGCCTCTGTCGATGTTGAACAAAGGTGGCTTAGTAAACAGGGTTAGGATCCTGTCGATTAAGGCTTTTGACTTCATGAGCCGTAAGGGTCTCATAAAGGTATTTCTCCCTACGAGTCGTGAGGATCTCGTAGGTGTGTTTTCTCCTTAGGGATCGTGAGGATTCCTAAGTGTATGTTCCCCTGTAAGTCGTAAGGATCTTACAAAAGGATTTTCTCCTTATAAGTCGAGAGGACTTACAAGGGTTGTTTACCATATGGACATATCCCCAGTCACGGGTGGGACTTTGTTAGGGAAATGTTTATTCGCGCCCATGGATTGTATACAAGGGCCAGTATTGAGCCGCTTGTAGGGCAGTATTGGAGATTGTGGGGATTGCTTAAGAACAGGTTCAGGTCTCTGTAACTTAAGACTTCCAAATCTTATGAGCCGTGAGGATCCCATAAGAGAGTTCTCCTTATAAGTCGTGAGGATCTCGCAAGTGTAATTTCTCCTTAGGAATCGGGAGGATCCCTAAGTGTGTTGCTCCCTTGTGAGTCGTAAGGATCTCACGCGGGTGGTTTCTCCTTACAAGGTCGAGAGAACCCTATAAGTGTCTTTTAACGAGGTTGCACCTTTTCGGGTTTTCACAAACACTCGCCGGTAGCCCTGCTGTTTTTACTCACGGAGCCCTTTCGGGTTTTCATCCGTGCCCCCTTTGCTTATGGACATACCGTTCTTTTTAATTTTTTTTTAATTTTTTTTTAACGAGGTCACGCCCTTTCGGGTTTTCACGAACACTCGCTGGTAGCCCTGCTGTTTTTACTCACGGAGCCCTTTCGGGTTTTCATCCGTGCCCATTTTGCTTGTGGACGTACCTTTTTTTTTTACCACGTCAGCCTGAAGATGCTGCGGGTTGGGAGTTGTTTAACGACGTTTCGGTCATTTGTAAGTTTTAGGACATTGCTGTCCGCCGTTAGTTTAAGGACGTTTCGGTCCGCCATCGCCGTATTTGAGACGCATCTCTAGTTTACTGACTTTTCGGTCTATGGGGCTTTCTCTATGACTGAGCATGATGCCCCCGGCATATCTATCTTTCTCGAAGCATATGGTTGTGGCGGGTTTACTTTCCACTTTTCAGGCAGCACAAACTTGCCTTGTTGGTATTGGTTTTCAACCCAGTTTTTGAAGACGTAGCAATTTTTGAGTGGGTGACCCATTACTCTGTGGTAGGGACAATAGTTAGGATTGTTAACGTCACCTGGTTGCAATGGACGTTTTGGATCTGGCAGAGTGATGAGCCCGCTGTGCACTGCTAGCTCGAATAATTTCTTTGTTTTATCTTTGGGAAACGAGTAAGGACGTTTCAACTTCTCATTGAGGTATCGCGGCTTGTTGTTTTGACGACAAAACGGTCTCGGGTTACTCGGCTGTTGTTGAGTGTTGGCAACAAAGGCCGTTTTTTCCTTTTCCTTTCTCATTTCGTTTGCTCCGTCGTTTGCGGGTCCGAGATTCTTTCCGGGTAGCGTGAGATTGTACGGCTGAACGTTCTCACAACTCTCCAATTCTTTTGTTTTAGAAATGAATTCCTTGAAGAGAGGGTAGAGGGCGGCTTCTTCATCAGAATCGCTTCCAAAGGTGAGAACTCGTGATCCCCCGGGCTCGTCCCTATAACAATTGCCGGCAATTTTTTTATGCTCATCTGTCGTATTTTTTCGCTGTCTACGAGCTTCCCGCTTTATTCTATTGACGTGTTTTCTATGAGCGACATATCCTTGCCACCAACACTTAAAGGAGTTGCAGTCTTCAGTAGGATGTGCGATCCTCTGATGATATAAGCAGAAGTTAGGGTGTACGTCCGTTTCATCAAAATGTATACCACCAGGAGAATTTTCTCTGAAAGAGGGCGGCCTCATCCCCATTGATATAGCTTTGGCGAATCGTTTCCTTGTCTTGATCCTGCTTTCATTTGCGGCGGATGTACTTTGATCTGGTGGGAGTGTTTCGACCCTTTTGTCCAGTCGCCGGCGTTTGGCCTTTTCAAATATGGCCATCTCGTACTCCCGATCGGCTTTGCTTTTAAGACGGGCTTCGTTCAGGAAGGCATCGATCATCTCGTCTGACGGCCACAGAAGTTCTGGTTCAGGATCTGCCCCCAGCTTCTCTGTGTAAGGAGCTTCTTCATCATTTATTGACGAGTGAGAGATCACATGGCAGCTTGCCATATAATCTTCAGATTCATCCGACGAGTCTTCTCCATTGTCATCATCTCCGTCCTCAAGGACGTGGCTGAGAAATTCTTGGAGTGTGACTGGGGTCTGCGCCTTCTGATTATATTCTTCCAACGCGTCAATCTGTTTCTGCAAATCCGTGCGCTTGTCGCCAGGCTTCACGGGCTTCTTGGATTTCTTCTTGTTTTTATTTGAAGATTTTGACGGCTGGGTGTGAGTGCTGGGGCCTTCACCATCGATCTTTGAAGTTGGGCGCGGCTTCAGCATCCCTTCAACGATCTGGGGTTCTAGCGAGTTCTTCCACCCGATCGCCGGGCATGTCTGGAGATCATTCAGCATCCTTTTAGTTTTGGCTGACAGCACGACCTCCCATGAAGATTTTTTAAGAAAAGAACAAGTTGCCCCCAGTGTGTCCTTTTTTAAGAAAAGAACAACAGAAATGATGAATTACTGTGCAACACAAATAGTACAAAGTGAACAGTGGGCCGCTGAAGCGCGGCAGAAGGCATGCTTCTGCCGCGTTTCCGCGCCAGTTTAGATGAATCAAGAGATCGTGTTTCACCATAACTCTTAGATATTCCTGCTGAATTTTTTAGGCATTTTTAATCTGGAAAAAATCCCGGTTTTTAGAAAATGTACAGAGAGCATTATAGATTTGGTGTTTCGGGTTCGTTCGGACTTCAAATCGCGTCTAGACTTCGCCTAAGGCTCTAGCTAGGCTCTGATACCAGTGAAAGGTTCCTAGGCACCCTATAGATGTCTCACAAGGCATCGAACATGCCAAATTTAAAAAATATGGTGCCGAGAAACCCTAGTTAACGGATCGTTGCTAGATGTCTAGGCGAAATATAAAACTAGTTAACAAATTAACTATAGGTTAGATGCTACAACCTTTGTAGATCCGGTAATCCTCTTCCTTGGCTTCATGAAAGCATCCTCTCGCTGTCCATCTCGATTCCCAAACTCGAACTTTGGCTTCATCGGAGAAACGTGCAAGCTAGGTCGTCGGCTTTGTGTCAAAGACGATCTACCTCGAGGCATCGCAAGTTCAAGCTCCGACTTCACAAACTTGTGAAGTAAACACCCAAAACAACTTGGCAAGAGGTAGAGGGTGAAGAAATAGGAGGTGGGTTCTCTTTGGAATTGGATTTTACTCACTAAATCTTAAGTTGCCATTGATGTAGCAAGCTTGAAGAAGAAGAAGATCAAGATAGTTATGATAAGTTCTATATAAAAGAAAATAGAAAATCAAATACTTATCATAACTTAAACTAGGGTTAAGTGTAGAGAATTAACCATGGTCACTTGGATGGGTAAGGGTTAAGCATGAAGATAAGGATGGTTAGCAAAGTCAAAGCTTCATGAAGCTTCAACATAAAACAAATAAAGCCACCATTCTTATCTTAAACTTATCCAAATAAATGAATAACAAAATAAATGAATAACTAAATATGCAAAACCCTAATTATCATAATAACCATGGTTTAATTCTATTCACTTAACCATATGATCAAGTATCATCAAACATGATACAAAAAAGTGCACAAAAGTATATCACATATACAATGTGCAATCCAAGTGAGAAAAATCCGTTTAAAGTGAACCAATACTAGTTAATGCAAAGTAATATATTAAATATATAATTATACATTAAATCATTAAATCAAAACTTGATTCAATGATCCGGTCATGTCGCACATAACCGACTAGTATTCAATGCATCGATTTATCGAATCAATGATTCGATAACTAGGTCATATCGAATATAACCAATCGAAACATATATCGCGAGAATGAAATGCGGTATCACATACACGCATTATTCTCGGTCCTGCACATATCTCATATGCGCTCCTATTTCGTTTCGCTTGAACCAGGAAACCTCTGTGTAGGACTCTAAAGACTCGTCAATACGCCGGTAGCAGATGATGATCATATCAAGCACCCACAAGCCGCAAGCGGTCTGCTAAACGTAACGGCCACCCGGGTATTGAGCGATCAGAAGATCGACGAGCTAGCCCGCTCACACTCCTGCGAATCCGACCAGTAACACTTACCGTACAGTCTGGTCTCTTCGTCTGATATGTCGCATATCAAGTCTAGGGGTGGTAAACGTCAGACCCCAATAACCCGATAAGTCGTGCCGATGTGAGGCTCGTAACGGGTCGAGAAACTACTGGTAACACTTACCAGCAAATCTCTGATCAGCCCTGGCCAGGGACTTCCCTGTTACGGCCAATCGAGCACTGCGCAACATCTACCCCCAATACCGGGAGAGACGAAACCCCTCCTATCGCTCATTGCCTCCATGTGACTCGGGACTGTACCCAAAGACCACCGTTTTGCACGCCCTCATGGACGTGGTAAGGTGGAGATCAAAGCACAGTGGGAATCACACAAGACTCTATGACGATCTTGGGTCTACAGACTAACCTGTACAAGTGTCACCAGAGAACTGCCATCTGACGTGAGGTATAATACCATCTGGGAGTTCTCGGTGAGTCCGTCCAGTGTACCCAGTCTCCACTGAGCACCCGTATACCATCTCTGATGTCAAACACCAATGGATATGGGATCATCCATCGCCCATCACATGGGTCGAGAAGCGTATACGCTAGTCTACTCTGGTATATCGATGCCCCATCTCGATACACCCACGACTAGGGACCTTGAAGGATGTACTTATGGACTACCATGTCCCCACTGGTATGATCTGCATCATAGTCCAGGTAGTCAAGTACAAGTCCTAAGGGCTTTACCAACATGTAACTATAAGACAGTATAAAGAGACTAGTGTACATGTTAAGATAAAGAGCAACCAGATAGCATACTATCATGTCGAGCAAGAAAGTCATCTCTATATATGTCCAAGCATCCAATATAATATACATAATCTGTACAATACTGGCCTCTAGGCCATACATACAACTAACAATCTCCCACTTGCACTAGGGCCAGCTGCTGTAGTATCTCATACCGAGCATCCCGAAGAGTCTCTCAAACTGTATCTGGGGAATGGCCTTCGTGAGTGGATCCGCCGTGTTGTTCTTCGTGTCTACCCTCCTGACCTCGATCTCCCGGCGATCAACTATCTCCCGGATCAGGTGATACCGCCTCAGAATATGCCTGGATCGCTGATGGGACCTGGGTTCCTTGGCCAAAGCCACCGCTCCATTGTTATCGCAATACAAAGGTATTGGATGCTCAATGGATGGAACCACTCCAAGTTCAGTAATGAACTTCTTGATCCAGACAGCCTCTTTGGCAGCATCGTTGGCAGCGATGTATTCAGCCTCCATCGTCGAGTCTGCCACGGTTTCCTGCTTGGAACTCTTCCAGCTAACCGCCCCTCCGTAAAGGGTAAAGACAAAGCCCGACTGCGACTTAGAGTCGTCCTTATCACTCTGGAAGCTCGAATCGGTAAAGGACTCCACTTGGAGTTCTCCGTTACCATACACCAAGAACATATCTCTAGTCCTTCGCAAGTACTTGAGAATGCTCTTCACAGCTGTCCAGTGACTCTCTCCAGGATCAGCTTGATACCTGCTCACTATACTTAGTGAGTATGCTACATCGGGTCTGGTACATAGCATCGCATACATGATAGAGCCTACTGCCGAAGCATAGGGTATCGCTTGCATGCGAGCTCTCTCCAAATCAGTCTTGGGAGACATCTCTTTGGAGAGAGTGACTCCAGAGATCGTGGGCATATTCCCACGCTTGGACTCTTCCATACTAAACCTCTTTAGTATGGTGTCAATGTACCTGGATTGGGACAATCCCAGAATCCGTTTGGATCTATCTCTATAGATCCTAATTCCCAATATGCAGAAGGTATCACCAAGATCTTTCATTGAGAATCTTTGTGATAAGAAGAGCTTGACCGCTTGCAGCATAGGAATATCATTTCCTATCAAGAGTATGTCGTCCACGTACAATACGAGGAAGACAACCTTACTCTCTGCCACCTTCTTGTAGATACAAGGTTCATCTGGATTTTTGACGAAATCAAACTCTTTGATAACGACGTCAAAGCAGATGTTCCAACTCCGCGATGCTTGCTTTAATCCATAAATGGATTTAAGCAGCTTGCACACCTTCCCGCTGCTCCCACTGTCTACGAAGCCCTCTGGCTGAGTCATGTACACGCACTCTTCTAAATCACCATTTAGAAAGGCGGTCTTAACATCCATTTTCCAGATTTCGTAATCATGATAAGCAGCGATGGCAAGCATGATCCGGATGGATTTAAGCATAGCTACTGGAGAAAAGGTCTCGTCATAGTCCACACCTGGTCTTTGACGAAAACCCTTTGCTACTAGTCTAGCTTTGAAAGTCTCCACTTTCCCATCTACACCAAGTTTCTTCTTGAAGATCCACTTGCTCCCAATGGGTTTTACCCCTTCAGGAGCAACTTCCAAAGTCCATACTTTGTTGGTGTACATGGAATCCATCTCAAACCGCATAGCATCCAGCCATTTTACTGAGTCCCCACTCGTGATGGCCTGCTCGAAGCTAGTTGGGTCATCATCCTCCATGATGCAATCCTCGCTCCCACCATCCATGAGAAAACCGTAGTATCTCTCAGGTTGGCGAGGAACCCTACTAGATCGGCGGAGTGGCTGGGGTTCATCGGGAACTACGGAATCCTCTGGTTCCACCAGATCTTCTGTTGTAGCTTCTGCAGCTGGAACTTCTTCCAGTTCTACCTCATGACCACTAATCTCTTTTTCAAGAAATTCCTTTTCTAAAAAGGTGGCATGCCGAGAAACAAACACTCTTTGTTCCTCAGGGTGGTAGAAGATATACCCTTGAGAATTCTTGGGATATCCTACAAATTTGCATAGAACAGACCGTGCCTCGAGTTTGTCCGGATTTTGTCGTTTGACATAGGCTGGACAACCCCATATCTTAACATAGTTAAGACATGGTCTCTTCCCTTTCCATATCTCATATGGAGTGGTAGACACTGATTTGGTGGGGACCATATTCAGTAGATGTATGGCTGTCTCAAGCGCATACCCCCAGAAGGAAATAGGTAACTCAGCTGTGCTCATCATAGAGCGCACCATATCTAATAGGGTGCGGTTCCTCCGTTCTGATACACCGTTGTGCTGTGGTGTATATGGAGGAGTCAGCTGAGAGAGAATCCCATTCTCTTTTAGGAAGTCCAGGAATTCATTGCTCAAGTATTCACCTCCTCGATCAGATCGAAGGATTTTAATACTCTTTCCGGTTTGGTTTTCGACTTCTTGTTTATATTCTCTAAATTTCTCAAAAGCTTCAGACTTGTGTCTTATCAAGTACACATGTCCGTATCTTGAGAGATCGTCAGTGAATGTAATGAAGTACGAAGAACTATCCCTGGCATATGTATACATGGGACCACATACATCACTATGTATCAGTCCCAAGAGTTCGGTAACTCTTTCTCCGTGTCCCGTAAACGGAGTTTTGGTCATCTTGCCTTTGAGACATGACTGGCAAGTGTCATAAGATGAAAATTCGAAAGGTTTCAAATATCCATCCTTATGCAACTTAGCCAGTCGTGTCACATTGATGTGACCCAGTCTACAATGCCACAAGAAGGATTCGTTGAGTTCAGAACTTTTCCTCTTGTGCGCGTTTGTTATGCTCAGAACTGTTGATTGATTTAGAACATAAATGCCATTGCATAACGTGCCTGATCCAACTAACTTTTGGTTACGGAAAATGTTCATAACATTGTCCTGTAATGCAAAATTATATCCCTCTTTACTTAATAAAGAAACCGATATAATGTTGCATATCAGGTTCGGCATGTAATAGCATTCGTTCAGAACCAATGTATTACCAGTTGGTAATACAAGGTGATATTCCCCGATAGTCTTGGCTGCAACAATTGCACCATTTCCTACTCTAATGTCTTTATCACCTTCTCCAAGTTCTCTACCTTTCCTTAGCCCATGTAACTGATTACATATATGGGATTCCGACCCGGTATCCAATACCCAGGACGTAGAGCAAATAGAGAAACAGTTCTCAGTAACGAACACACCCGAAGAAAATGCATCAACATGTACTTTCTTCATTCGGGTGGCATGGGAATCCTGGTATTCCCCTATATCCTGTTCATTCCTATAACTCTTATAGGAAAGAACGGAACCAACGTTCCCCAGCACAGTATAACATGCGGGTTCGGTCAATACATCCATCTTATTATCTTGATTAAGGCATGAACTGGTCGCTACCTGGAGAGAGAGAGAAGAAAACACTTTAGCGTATGCTCGTGCAAGATCAGATTGGTTATTATCTTATCTAATCAGGATGGCTCCCACTGCTTTTTATCAAATCTTCCTTCAAACCCTAAAAGGAAAGACTAGCCGGGATTAATTACACACTACAAGTTCGCCAATCTTTCAGCCAGGCCAGTGTTGGTACTTTGAGGGAGGTCCCCCGTGCTTTCGCACGAACCTAATTAATGTAAACCTCGTTTTCCCAGAGGCGTAACCCCGTTGACACCTTTCTAGACACCTACTTGATCAGCTAATTGCAATGTGTAAAACTCTCCCAGGAGTAACTCTTACTCGCAGTGGGTATCGGGATCCAACTATCTCATAGAAGGTATGCAATCTCATTGCAAATTTCAACACTTGAAATTCCCGATAATGCTTTTGCCCCTAGCGTGCTATGACCTTGACGAAAGCCAACAAACCACAGCCCGCTAGTCAAGTTCAACCCGTACATTTCTTGACTGAATTAAACCCACCCGCACGACCCTTGACGAAAGCCAACAAAGCCGTACGACTACCCTAATCCAGTCGCATCATATGCAGCAGATAAACAGCACATAGCTACCGCACACTACACCTTGACGAAAGCCAACAAATGTAGCACGAATACTATATGTAACCTATCTGAAATGACGGAGGGCTACGCAGGTTTTTCTGAAAACCTATTGCGTAATGAACTTGATATCGTTGTAGAATCAAATGAAGTTTTAAAAATGGAGTGATTTTGAGGCTTTTCTAGTTTTGCTAAAGGAGTCACTCCCGGTGAAGGGATCTCGGTCCTTTCCTCGTCGAATGAGGTGCGGGATATATCATATATATCGCTGTGCAAAGCAAAAACACAAAAGCAGTCAAAAGCAAACCGAGTGTGTAGCATCTGCCAGTTATTGCTAAAGGAGTCACTCCCGGTGAAGGGATCTCGGTCCTTTCCTCATCGAATAAGGTGCGGGGTATATCATATATACCGCTGTGCAAAGCAAGAACTGTAGCTACCTGTTTTATTTTAAAATTCGATTCTACAACATCTTAGGTTTCTTATCTTTCATTAATCACATTAATGAAGTCCTATCATTTAAATACCTAAACATCACAGATAGATATGACGTACACTTATGCCATCCGCATTCGCCTCGATGTCCCCTCGTGCACCATTAGGTTAGGTAACTAACGACAGAGCAGGGCAGGGCTAGCGCGGGTGTAAAACATAAGTAACGTCTATATAATATATCATATATACTATATACTATATCCATCACAGAGTCACAACACAGATATCGCAGCAGAATAAACATATGAAATATTGGATATACTAGGACGTCCGTGTTTTCAATACGAGCCAGTATAAAACACGGATTCCACGGTCGTGATGAATAGCCAATCCCACACCCCTAGACCCCTACGAGAGCGGCAAGCAACCCTGCCAATTCTAGGGTTAGGAGACCCGGACTCGACTCCTCGAGTTGGTCTCCCACTGGACCCCAGAACCCGGTTACTTGTGCTCCCCTCCTTGGGTCTATCCTAATGCGGAAAAGTAAATAATATACAAAGGGTGACAACTTCCGCTACCTGGAAGTGCCCCAAATAAAAGAATATTACATACAAGTTTTTACATGAATGAAAATGAAAAACACTCATCTCACATAAAAACCCCCGGCTATTCGAACACGACGATCCAATATAACATATCCAGCAACACATAACATCACATGTCATCAACGTAAGTAAGTATGCATACCCCAATTGTCGTTGACGTATAGCAACGAAACCGGCGATATGAACATACTACACTTACGGTCACAGAAAAGAAAGTGTAAAACTACAACAGTTGGAATCCGCAACTTCTTTAGACATCGCATGCCTAACAGATATAAATCCCGCATTTTAGTCTCATTATCGAAAACTCTTTTCAATAAAATATTGGACTAAATTGCTAGATTTATAACATTCATTCAGTTATCTCATAACTACTTGTGAATTCCAATTATTGTATCACATTCCAGGTAAACAGAAAATGTTAAACTTTCCGATCGAACAGTCGAATATCCAAGTTTTCCCGATACAGCTCAACACATGAAATAAGTCTAACAACATTCAGTTCGTGCCTCAGTACCGACGGTCCAGCCGTAGAAGGGTCAAGCCAACGCCTCACATGTGGCACGCCGTACTGCCCCAAATCCGAAGGTTCAAAGGGCAGTTCAAGACGGTCACATAATCGAATTAAGGTTTGTTGTCTTCTAGAGGGTCCATCGCGTTACTTGCACTACTTAGAACGTCGTTAAACTACGGAAAAATCCAACACTTGGAAATTTCCCGACAGGGGAAAAATTGGGTATTTATATCCGGTCGAACTTTTTAACATATTCTAAAATTTATCCGGAAAGCCACAAAGACGAAATTTGATACCCCGATCGAAACACCGAATCCCCAAAGCATCCCAGAAAATTCAACTCTTGAATAATTATTAAAAATTCCCATAAAACTCAGCAACAGAAATGATGAATTACTGTGCAACACAAATAGTACAAAGTGAACAGTGGGCCGCTGAAGCGCGGCAGAAGGCATGCTTCTGCCGCGTTTCCGCGCCAGTTTAGATGAATCAAGAGATCGTGTTTCACCATAACTCTTAGATATTCCTGCTGAATTTTTTAGGCATTTTTAATCTGGAAAAAATCCCGGTTTTTAGAAAATGTACAGAGAGCATTATAGATTTGGTGTTTCGGGTTCGTTCGGACTTCAAATCGCGTCTAGACTTCGCCTAAGGCTCTAGCTAGGCTCTGATACCAGTGAAAGGTTCCTAGGCACCCTATAGATGTCTCACAAGGCATCGAACATGCCAAATTTAAAAAATATGGTGCCGAGAAACCCTAGTTAACGGATCGTTGCTAGATGTCTAGGCGAAATATAAAACTAGTTAACAAATTAACTATAGGTTAGATGCTACAACCTTTGTAGATCCGGTAATCCTCTTCCTTGGCTTCACGAAAGCATCCTCTCGCTGTCCATCTCGATTCCCAAACTCGAACTTTGGCTTCATCGGAGAAACGTGCAAGCTAGGTCGTCGGCTTTGTGTCAAAGACGATCTA
Source organism: Agapanthus africanus (assembly GCA_030015575.1). Taxonomy (NCBI): domain Eukaryota; kingdom Viridiplantae; phylum Streptophyta; class Magnoliopsida; order Asparagales; family Amaryllidaceae; genus Agapanthus; species Agapanthus africanus. The sequence continues at coordinate 230,886,357 of CM057341.1, forward strand.
CCTCGAGGCATCGCAAGTTCAAGCTCCGACTTCACAAACTTGTGAAGTAAACACCCAAAACAACTTGGCAAGAGGTAGAGGGTGAAGAAATAGGAGGTGGGTTCTCTTTGGAATTGGATTTTACTCACTAAATCTTAAGTTGCCATTGATGTAGCAAGCTTGAAGAAGAAGAAGATCAAGATAGTTATGATAAGTTCTATATAAAAGAAAATAGAAAATCAAATACTTATCATAACTTAAACTAGGGTTAAGTGTAGAGAATTAACCATGGTCACTTGGATGGGTAAGGGTTAAGCATGAAGATAAGGATGGTTAGCAAAGTCAAAGCTTCATGAAGCTTCAACATAAAACAAATAAAGCCACCATTCTTATCTTAAACTTATCCAAATAAATGAATAACAAAATAAATGAATAACTAAATATGCAAAACCCTAATTATCATAATAACCATGGTTTAATTCTATTCACTTAACCATATGATCAAGTATCATCAAACATGATACAAAAAAGTACACAAAAGTATATCACATATACAATGTGCAATCCAAGTGAGAAAAATCCGTTTAAAGTGAACCAATACTAGTTAATGCAAAGTAATATATCAAATATATAATTATACATTAAATCATTAAATCAAAACTTGATTCAATGATCCGGTCATGTCGCACATAACCGACTAGTATTCAATGCATCGATTTATCGAATCAATGATTCGATAACTAGGTCATATCGAATATAACCAATCGAAACATATATCGCGAGAATGAAATGCGGTATCACATACACGCATTATTCTCGGTCCTGCACATATCTCATATGCGCTCCTATTTCGTTTCGCTTGAACCAGGAAACCTCTGTGTAGGACTCTAAAGACTCGTCAATACGCCGGTAGCAGATGATGATCATATCAAGCACCCACAAGCCGCAAGCGGTCTGCTAAACGTAACGGCCACCCGGGTATTGAGCGATCAGAAGATCGACGAGCTAGCCCGCTCACACTCCTGCGAATCCGACCAGTAACACTTACCGTACAGTCTGGTCTCTTCGTCTGATATGTCGCATATCAAGTCTAGGGGTGGTAAACGTCAGACCCCAATAACCCGATAAGTCGTGCCGATGTGAGGCTCGTAACGGGTCGAGAAACTACTGGTAACACTTACCAGCAAATCTCTGATCAGCCCTGGCCAGGGACTTCCCTGTTACGGCCAATCGAGCACTGCGCAACATCTACCCCCAATACCGGGAGAGACGAAACCCCTCCTATCGCTCATTGCCTCCATGTGACTCGGGACTGTACCCAAAGACCACCGTTTTGCACGCCCTCATGGACGTGGTAAGGTGGAGATCAAAGCACAGTGGGAATCACACAAGACTCTATGACGATCTTGGGTCTACAGACTAACCTGTACAAGTGTCACCAGAGAACTGCCATCTGACGTGAGGTATAATACCATCTGGGAGTTCTCGGCGAGTCCGTCCAGTGTACCCAGTCTCCACTGAGCACCCGTATACCATCTCTGATGTCAAACACCAATGGATATGGGATCATCCATCGCCCATCACATGGGTCGAGAAGCGTATACGCTAGTCTACTCTGGTATATCGATGCCCCATCTCGATACACCCACGACTAGGGACCTTGAAGGATGTACTTATGGACTACCATGTCCCCACTGGTATGATCTGCATCATAGTCCAGGTAGTCAAGTACAAGTCCTAAGGGCTTTACCAACATGTAACTATAAGACAGTATAAAGAGACTAGTATACATGTTAAGATAAAGAGCAACCAGATAGCATACTATCATGTCAAGCAAGAAAGTCATCTCTATATATGTCCAAGCATCCAATATAATATACATAATCTGTACAATACTGGCCTCTAGGGCATACATACAACTAACATGGAAATGGTTTCATCTTTGGCTGTTGAAGAGTCGGAAGAGGATTAGATGTCTCTCCTCTATTGTCTTCAGTAATGATCGGAGGGTCTTCAACTGGAGGGTCTGGCTGTAGCATCATCCCTACCATATCTTGGAAGAGGAGCGTCATTTGCTTTATGTTAGCCGCTTGCTCTTCGGCTTCTCTGTCCTTCTTTTCGAGGATTCTGCGTAAGAAGTCAGCATCAGTTTCTTGTTCGTGACGCTGCTCTGATGATGCCCCGGGGCTTTCTTTTGGCCCGGTGAGTGCGGCCATTGCAATCATCATTTCTTGAAGCTTCTGTTGCTGCTCCTGGGTTTTCGTCACGGATCGGGTGAGCCGTCGGTGACCCATCGAAGCACGGCTTTCCTCCTTTCTAGAAGCCATGTATACGGTGTGCACCACCATGCCCCCAGACTTGGGGCGTTTGGGCTTAGCGTCTTTGTGGTCTGCCACGTTTACTGGGGCTTTCTCTAGCCTCCTTCTTTTCTGAGTGGTTGACGTTGAGGGGGCCGCTGTCGTGAGCACCCAAGTAGTCGTCATCTTTTGTGGCTTAACAGGACGGTTTTCTTCCTGCGGACCTTCAGCTTCTTCTGCTGGCGGGAGAAATTTCGATCAATCACCGAGTCTTGGACTTGGCGCCAGACCTTGTAGATTTTAGAGGGCAGCCGCTGAGAGGACTGTTCTGGCTTGGCTTCCGCAACATTTCCCACCGGAGGAGGGGATCTTTTTAGTACGGCGGTAGGAGAGTTTCTGTGCACCGTGTTCAACAATTCAAAGCTGTTCCCGGTTGGAACAGCAGCATCGATCCCCACCGTTGGAGCTGGCGGAGTTATCTCAGAGAGGGAGTTACCCCCAGCCTTCCTCACTTGGCGCCAGTGGCGACGTCGAGCATGTCGCGCGATTGGAGTTGGTTTAGCCGTAGGGGTGAATTTTTCTTGCCCCCTGTCCAGATGAAGCGCTGCTGGTGCCTGCCTCTTGAAGACTGACGTCTTTTGAGTAGAGGTATCCAATTTGTCAAAGACAGACTTTCGAGCAGGAACGAGAGACGGAATAGTCGGTCTTGTGAAGACTGACCCTTTGGCAGGAGAAGCCGCCTTGACGACTTCAGGAGCAGGGATGGCTATCCTCTTCGGAACAACCTTTTCTGGTATTGCAGGCTTCTTCATGGGCCCACATGAGTTTTGGCCCAGTTTGCTGAAAGCTGAGGCATTGGGCTTGGGCGACCCGTTGAGAGGGGCCGCGATAGTTGTAAGCCGATCGAAGACTGACTTCTTCGGAGCTTCTTGCGATGGTAATGGGGCATTGAAGCTCATTGGTGGGATCATGGTCCCGAAGAATAGTCCAGCGGTGGCTTGAGTTACCTGCTCCACTAGCATCTTGAAAAGGTAGGCCGCTTGGGGCCCATAAGTCACTCCTCCAGCAAGGACAGAGCGAGAGTTGCAGTTGCAGGCAATGCAGTTTGAAGCCATTGATCTTCTGTTTTCTGCACGGAGCAAGACACCAAATCTTAGTACCTCGAATCCACAGGCAACCACAGCAAACCGCGATTCGTTCGCGAACACGACACACGAAGTGTGGAGTAGAAAGAGGAAAAGGTCCCACCGGACGTGCCAGAATCTGTTCCCCTCCGAACGGCGGCCAAGACATGGATTGTCTTGCTTGAGGTTCGGGGCAAATGCTATTTGCTGCTATCCGTCCACCTCTCCGAAGATGCCAAGTTGATTTATGGCACCATGTATCGAAGGTTTAAATGGATGTGGCCGATGTAGCAGACTTCGTCAGATTCCCCCTCGTTTGAGGGGTTTTTGATTGTGGGGACGCTCTTCCCTGCAGGCGCAAGCCCCTGCAGTTAATTACGCTACCGCATCGCGGTAACAAATTTCTCCTTCTTCAGATGGTCACTTCGTGTCGTGGGTGTTTGTTTTGTTTGTGGTTGCCCGTGGATTGTATATGGAGACTGATTTATGTCGTCGCCCGTAGGACGTGGATTAGTCCAAATCCATGTTTTCTTAGATTTGGGTTTGGGGTTTTGGTTTGAGGATACGTTAGCCATATTTAAGGCTAAGATCAACTCAAACGTTTGTTAAGGATACGTTAGTCCAGTTTGAGACTAAGATCAACTTAACGGGATCATTTAGATCCGACAAAAGAGCATTTGGGCTCTAATGTTCCAGTTTAGGGACATAGTGGTCCATTAAATGTATGGTCGTCGGGGCCCATCACCTCTCTGACGACGTTGAAGGATTACAACGACAGATGTCAGAGGAGTTCAGAGATGTACCCTTGAGCCAGAGTTGATTAGGGGATTTATAGTCCGATTTGGGACTAGAGTCTGTTTGAAAGTTTAAAGATACGTTAGCCATTTTTGAGGCTAAGATCAACTTAAACAGGATCATTTAGATCCGACAAAAGAGCATTTGGGGCTCTATTGTTCCAGTTTAGGGACGTGGTGGTCCAATGTTCCCATTTTGGGGACGGATGTTAGTTTAAGGACACGTTAGCCATATTTGAGGCTAAGATCAACTTAAACGTTTGTTAAGGATACGTTAGCCTAATTGCCAGACTAAGATCAACTTAACAGGATCGTTTAGATCCGACAAAAGAGCATTTGGAGGCTCTATTGTTCCAGTTTAGGGACATGGTGGTCCATGTTCCAGTTTAGGGACGTGGTGGTCCATGTTCCAGTTTAGGGACGTGGTGGTCCATGTTCCAGTTTAGGGACGTGGTGGTCCATCGCCAGTTTAGGGACGTGGTGGTCCAAGTTCCAGTTTAGGGACGTGGTGGTCCATTGCCAGTTTAGGGACGTGGTGGTCCAAGTTCCAGTTTAGGGACATGGTGGTCCATTTCCAGTTTAGGGACGTGGTGGTCCATGTTCCAGTTTAGGGACGTGGTGGTCCATTGAATGTATGGTTGTCGGGACCCATCACCTCTCTGAAGACGTTGAAGGATTACAACGACAAATATCAGAGGAGCTCAGAGATGTACCCTTGAACCAATGAGTTGGTTGAAAGAGCAGATGTGCTCAGTTCAAAATGATTTGAGGACTTATGGCCAATTTGGGCTAAGTCCAATTATGTTTGAAATATTGGCTCTCTGTTGGTCCATTGAAGGAGAGGCTTTGCCTCTAGAAACTTAGCCAATTAGGCTAAATCTAGTGTTAAACACTAGAGGTTAACAGTGTTGAACACTGGGAATAAGATTAACAAGTTAGTGTTAAACACTAAAAGATAATCAGTGTTAAACACTAGCAGCAGGGCTTTCAAATTAGTGTTAAACACTAAAGCAAATTAGTATTAAACACTGGTAATCAGAGATTTCAAATTATTGTTTAACACTAAGAAAATCAGTGTTAAACACTGCAGATAGAGTTTTCCAAATTAGTGTTAAACACTAAGAAAATCAGTGTTAAACACTGCAGATAGAGTTTTCCAATTAGTGTTAAACACTAAGGAGGGAGGGGTCACGTGCGGACACGTGAGAGCGCCTTGATTTCCCTTATTTTATTCTGTAGATCAGTGTTTAACTCTTTTAATTCTGACGGCCATCACGTGTGAGCACGTGATGGAGGCCCCGCTCTGGTCTGTTAGAATGCTCATTAGGGGTCACGTGGTGACACGTGAGGGCGCCCTAAATGTAGAGCCAGATCTCCTTTTCTTTGTTCTGTAAGTAAGCGTTAAACACTTTTTATGTTTTCTTTGGAGCATCACGTGCTGCCACGTGAGGAGGATTAGTGCGCTGATTGTTAGAGCATCAGCCAAGGGGTCACGTGGGAGCACGTGAGAGCGCCCAAGGCCTTTATTTCTTTTGCTTTTTCTTTCTGTGTTTCGGGGGTCACGTGGAGCACGTGATGGCATCAAAAAGTGGGGCCAGATCCCCTTTATTTTGTTCTGCAAACAAGTGTTTAACACTTTTAATTTTCATAGCCATCACATGTGGGCACGTGATGTATACTCATGCCCTGATTTATTAGAACATTTATTAGGTGTCACGTGAGAGCGCCCAGAATTGTTTCTGCCTTTTCTTTTGTTCCATATATAATGAGGGTCACGTGGGAGCACGTGAGGCATTGCCTCAAAACTTTCCTCTTCTCATTTTGGGGGATCTGTTCAGGGGTCACGTGGGGCACATGACCCTAGTTCTTTTCATGAACAGAGATCTTTTAAGAATTGAATTCTTTGTAGGGTTAAACCCTAATTATGATTTTGGAGGAATTAAATTCCTATCGTGAAAGAATTAAATTCTTATTTAGGATAAAACCCTGATTTCTTTTCAAAGAAATTAAATTCCCAGATATGTAAAAGAATTAAATTCTTGATTAGGGTTAAACCCTAGTTTTGTTTTAGGAGAAATTAAATTCCTGAAAGTTTGGGAGAATTAAATTCTCAAAACTCAATTCCTCCTCTGTGTTTTAGATCTGCATGGCAGGATCTCAACCCAATAAGAATTAAATTCTTAATTTATGGGGAGATGTGCACTTTGCAGATCCTCAACTAGAGAAAGAACTAAGTTCTTTTCTTTAATATCAGAGTAAAACTCTGTTGAGAATTAGATTCTCTTTTGAAGCCTCTTTTTTCTTACCTAGGGTTTTTCTTTTGCAGAGAATTAAATTCTCCTCTCTCTGTTTTTCTCTCCATAAAAGTAGATCCCCCTTCTCTTCTATTCTTGGCTCCTATTTATAAGAGAAGGAAGAGAATCAATTTGTTTAGCAAATCTCTCATTGAGAGATTTGATTTGTATGTTGAGAGATTTGATTTATATTTATTATTAATCTGGGCCTTTAGATTGTTAAGTGAATTTTATTCACCATTGGATTTTAAATCTAAAGATATCCCTTTGTTATCTCGGTTAGATTTAGGGGGGAAATCTTTCCAAGTCCAAGATTTTTCCATAAATTGGTGATATTTAATCACTCTTGGATCTTTAATCCAACGGTCCCCATAATCCTTTTCCATTTGGAAAGATTTGGAAGCTATTAGAATTTAATTCTATTAACTGTAAGGCTTTCGAAGCCAGTCACGTGTGAGCACGTGACCCCCAAATTGGTTCCTTTAACAGCCGCTTGTTTATGTTGTTGTTTTAACCATCACGTGTCAACACGTGACCATTGGTCACGTGTAAGCACATGATACCTCGTTGAGGTAATTTCTGACTTTTAGAATTAAATTCTAATTCATTATTTTAGAGGCTTTAAAAGCCCATCATGTGTCTGCACGTGACCCATGGTCACGTGTGAGCACGTGATGCCCCATTGGGGTCTTTTCCGAGTTTTTATTATATCTTTTAGCTCCTCCAGCGGGTTCTTAAAGGTCCGTCACGTATGGACACGTGATGCCTCATAACTTTTGATCCCGGATGAATTATGAGGCCTATAATATATCAAATCGAAGGGTTTTTCAAGATGCTTCCAATACCATCAGAATTTAATTGTTCCTCCTTCGGGAACTTATCAAAATACAGGCCGGAAGATATTGGTTTGCATTTCCTTAAGCGTATCGCTTCCATTTGATACCTTGGACTCTTCTGCGCAGAAATTTTCGGCGGGAACAGAAAGTCGGAATAACTCCGCTTCCGATGAGTTTTGAAGTAAGTGTGTTTTAGATTAGAATGAGAGGAGGGGAGAGGTAACTTACCGATTTGGAGAAGAGAGGGGAGATAAAGGAAACTTTCGATGGCGTCGTGGGGTCGCGTGGTCGCCAGATTTATCCCGAAATGTCGCCGGAATTTTAACCTTGGCTAACTCCACTTGTACATGTTTTGGACTTATAATTTTTCTTGAGAGTTTTGATACTAGATTTCAGAATGGGGATGGCTAAAGTGTAGAGGGTATTTATAGGATAGGATTAGGGTTTAGGGTAGTAAAATGAGAATTCAAAATGCATTAAAATTTGGTTTTAAGGCTCTTTCTTTAATTCTCTGCTAATGTGCAGAGAAAACAAACAAACTAGGGTTAGTGGGGGGGAGTCCAAGGGTTGCTAGGTTAAAAAATTAGGGCATTTGGGACGGTTGAGACCGGCGGCGCCGGCCCCAAGCCAAATCTCGCTGGCCAATAGGATGGGTTGGGTCTCTGGATTGAAGACACGTGTCCATGGCTGTATAAATAACAATTTCCACATGTTTGTTTTATGAGACTTTTCATTTTTATGTATGTTGCACGTGTAAACTTTTGGGCTTCCAAGAGTTTAAAAGAAAAATCAGCAAAAATATATGTGGCTGAGGGGATTCGAACACAGGGGCTACGTCATAGCAGTACATGGCTTTACCAATGAGGTACAAGTGCTCTCTTGTTGTTCAAAAGTAATTTAAATACTTATAGCATACACAGGATTGCAAATACTTCATTTGTACATTAACTTTCAAACAAATTTTGTGTACATTAAAACAGAGTCGTTACATTCTACCCTCCTTACAAAAATTTCATTCTCAAAATTTACAATTATTAAGGACTAATTTACAAACAAGTGAGGGTATCTTGCACGCATATCGTCTTCTCTTTCCCACGTTGATTCTCCTGGTGTGTCTTTTCTCCACATCACCTGAACCAAGTTTACTTCCTTGTTCTGAAGTGACTTCACCTTTCTGTCCAGGATTTCAACGGGTTATTGCTCACAAGATAGATCCGTCAGTACAGTGAGCTTGGAGTGATCAAGAATGTGACTGGGGTCACTTACATACCTTCTGAGTTGGGATATGTGGAACACATTGTGCACTCCTTCCAATAAGGGTGGAAGTGCCAAGTGATTAGCCACTTCTTCGACTCGTTCGAGTATATCGAATGGTCCAATATACCTCAGACTTACACTCGTAAAATAAGGGGTTGCCCCTACGGATAATAACATCCGTAGGGGCAGTTAAAGTTTGGCCCTACGGATTAATCCGTGGGGCAAAATGGTTGCCCCTACGGTCCTTCAATATTTATTTAAAATTTATTAAATCTTAAAGTGTTGTTTGCCCCTACGGAGCAGCAAACCAAGCACCTACGGGTATATCCGTAGGGGCATATAAATAGGGATTTAAGAGATCGAGCCCTACGCTGATTATTTCTTTTTCTTATTCTCGCGCAAAACCAAATTTTCCCAAATCGAGATCGTCGTCGCCGCCGCGCTGCAGTGATCTCGTCGTCGCCGAATCCAAGCCGAATCGTCGTCGCCACGCCTGCGCGGTGATCTCGTGGTCGCCACCGTGCTTATATATCATATAGTGTATGCATATTGATTTAGAATGCTATATCATAAATACACACATTCCTTTTACTCTTACTTAGCAATTTTTATTATTGTCTAGCTGTAGGTGGTGACACCACCGCACCTACGGGTATGTTTATATATCCTATAGTGCATGCATATTGATTTAGAACGTTGTATTATTGATCTACACATTCTTTTTGCAATTACTTATATAATCTATTTTTAATTGTCTAATTATAGGTGGTGCGTCCACACCTTCCGCAGGGGCCACTCCTGCCGCTTCCATACCCTCCGCATCGTCTGCAGGTTAGTATGAATAAATTTAAAATATTTACTCATTTTACATATGCTCTATAGAATAAATATGAACTTCATGGAAATTTAGCGTCGATGTTTATTTTCTAGTTGGAGGGGATGCGTCCGCATCCGGGACCCCGGTTGTTCCTCACCGGAGGAACTATCGTCCCGCTCGTGCTGCTGCCCGGGCCCAGGCTCGTGCGATAGTCACCGTAGGTATATATCACACTTGAATTTTCATTTTACCTTGATTTCTTAATACAACTTTGTCTTATTATTGATTGTCTTGATATTTCGTGCAGATGCAGGGCCTCCCCATCCCGAGAGGGGGACTCGAGGCCCGAATCAGTCCTATAGGCTGAGGCCTGACAGAGCTAGGGGGGAGGCAGCATTCCCCCTTTTTTTACCCTTGACTATCGCTATACCGGTCCTCATGCCGAGAGGTTCGGCCGGTATTTGGGGGACGAGAGCCGGCTCGTGAAGAACTATCCACTTCACATTGAGTGGGGCGAGCAGCACCAGCGCTCATTCGCCCTCTTCTTTGATCAGGCTCGGGTATGTATTAATATATATTTTCATTTGATCTATCCAATATATTTATTATTAACACTTACAATCTAATAACAATGTTTTTTTGTATTTTTAGTTGGATTACGATTTTCAGCCTGTAACCGACCCTGATCACCCGGGGAGGGTGCTCGACCTTTATGCTCTATACAATGGCCTGATGAAGAACATGCAGGCCAAGATCCGATACAACAGGAATGAGCTGAAGGCCGACTGCTACTCCCTGTGGATGGCGACCCCCGAGGCAGAGAGCGGCCCTCCTATCTACTCCGGCGTTTGCGAGAGTCGACGTACATACATGGCCTCTATTGTGCGCTTATTTCGACTCCCAACGCAAACAGGTATGTATTTTAAATGTAATTCATTATTTATGATATAATTTATTTCTTTGTGTTTCTTAATTAGAAAACTAAATGTTAATGCGTTGTGCAGAAACAGGCCGCTCAGAATACAGAGAACAGGAAGTCGGCGAAGAGGGGTCGCCCCACTTACACAGGTGGCTCGAGGAACATTACTCGAGCCATGGAGTTATCGGTAAATTACAATAGACCGACGTTTGTGATATTCTGCAATATTAAGAGTTATTTTCTAATATTTCTAATATTAAGAGTTACTTTCTAATATTGCAGACATCTCGGACCGTGGCGTCAGGTGGTACACCGAGAGTGCTGTCCGCATATCTTGCCGTCCACGGCAGCTCGACAGATCCCGCCACGGGCGAGGTTCGATATCCCGACGTCGCTACCCAGGAGTACTGCGTAAGTGTTAATATTTTTTCTACCCAAATTTGAAATTTTAGTTTTGGAAGGTTCAAGTTTAAATCTTATACTTATACTTTACTGCTTAATGTGGGTGTAGGAGCGGGTGGTTGAGCAGGCCCAGGCCTCGGGGATCGATTTTACCGGACAGAGCGATCCGAGGCTGCTGACCCCAGTTCTGGACGCCGCACACAGAGGGCACCACGGAGGTTGGGAGAGAGGCCGGGGACTGGGCCCTAGCAGGGCCCATATGAGGTTGGACTCCACCCCGGCGGTTACTTCCTCCGTCTCCGGTGACCGACGTGTCCATCAGGAACTGGAGAGCTTGAGGGCCACCGTTCAGGAGTTGAAGGAGATGCTGGTATGTATACTGCTTTATAGTAAAATATCATGTCATATTATATAGATATCAACATATCCATAATTAGTACGTAGCTTGAGCTTATTTGGTTTTAGACTTAAGTTTGATTAATCATACATACAGATGTAATTAATATAAACAACAAACTAGATATCCAAACGGGGTTTCGAAATAACTTAATAATGATACGAATTCGAATAATACACAGTTCTTACACGCTTATTACACACGTTAGGTCCAGACGCGACAGGGTAAATCGGCCGAGCCTCCACATGCATCTCCTTCAGCTGCGGCTCCGCAAGCCACTACATCGGCTGCGCTTCCGCAGACAGCTCCTGTAGCTCCACCGCCCACTCAGACTCCCGCAGCCGCGGCTCCGCAAGCGACTACCTCGACGGCGGCTGCGCAGACCACATCGCCAGCTCCACAGGCCGCTCAGACTCCCGCTCGCGCCGAATTGCAGAGTGTATTGACCGAGGAGCAGGCGCGCGTTATTCTATCGTTATTCAGAGGTGGAGATGGACCGAACTAGGGTAGCTTTTTGGTTCTTATTTTTTGAAACATGTATTTATTTATATCATACACATTGTACTACATTTTGAAACGATATCGATATTGGTTTATATTTATATCATATTCAGTTTTTGGATTTCTTTTGTATATTATATGCGTGAGATGTGATTATGAATACTGCGATATATGTTGCGTGATGATTATTTTTATATTTGATTGATGTATATATTATTGTGCACAGGGCGGAAAAAAATCAAGCAGCCCATTTTTTTTAAAAAAAAATAGAGATAATATGTACCTACGGATTAATCCGTAGGTACACATGTTGCCCCTACGGAGATATCCGTAGGGGCAAAATATCAGCAGTAACTGATATTTCCCCCCTGATCTCAGTACCAGGGGGTGGGAGTGCCCCTACGGACATATCCGTAGGGGCCACTGCCTCTCCCCTACGGAGCTATCCGTAGGGGCAAAATGTCAGGATTCCTGATATTTTGCCCCTACGGATAAGTACCTACGTATATATCCGTAGGGGGTATAACTTGGACCTACGGACATATCCGTAGGTACACTTAATATATTAAAAAACCGTAAATAATATAAATTTTTGTACCCTACGGCTTAGTCCGTAGGGGCAATTGGACCTACACAGTAATCCGTAGGGGCAAGAAATTGCCCGTAGGGGCAAGTTCAGGGCCTCAACTTGCACCTGCGGCCTTTGCACCTACGAGATATTTTTTCTTCCCTACGTATATATCCGTAAGGGCAGTGGGTTGCCCCTACGGATAAATCCGTAGGGGCAACCCTTATTTGTAGTAGTGTTAGCTTACCCTGCCTTCCAAAGCGAATCACGCCACGGTTTGGTGAGATCTTCATAAAGACATGATCTCCCGGTTGGAAATCCAAGTGACGGCGCTTTGCATCAGCCCAGTGCTTCTGTCAGTCCTGGGCTATGCACATTCTTTTTCTGATAGTGCGAATCGCATCCACTGTTTCTACTATCATCTCAGGTCTAAGGAGTTTTCTATCTCCGATGTCGTCCCAACTTAATAGTGAACGAAACTTCCTTCCATATAGAGCTGCAAAGGGTACCATTCCAATACTTGCTTGGTAGCTGTTGTTGTATGAAAATTCCACAAGATGTAGGTGATCTTCCCATGATCCTCCGAAGTCTAACATACAGGCTCTTAGCATATCTTCAAGTATCTGAATCGTTCGCTTAGACTGTCCATCTGTTTGTGGATGGTAACCTGTGCTAAAGTTCAGACTTGTTCCCATTCTAGCTTGCAGACGCTGCCAAAATTGTGGTCGGAATCTGGTGTCATGATCAGAGACAATGCAAACCGGTACTCAATGTAATCTCACGATCTCCTGCAAGAGTTCATGGGTATCAGAGATAGTAAATATTGAAGAGTTAAATCTTATTTAGATTCAAACTTACCTCCATGTACTTCTTTGCTGATGTTTTGGTAGATTGGCCAACTCGAAAGGGAATAAAGTGAGCCGACTTTGTGAGTTGATCCACAATAACCTATACCGCATCGTTACCTTTCGTGCTGGGAGGAAGAGCAGTCACGAAGTCCATGGTGATGTGTTACCACTTCCATTCTGGAATAAGTAATGGTTGAAGTAAATCAGCGGTCCTGTAATGTTCAGCTCTCACTTGCTGACACACCAAACATTTAGCGACGCCTCTGGCTACTTCACGCCTCATTCCATGCCACCAGTAATGTTGCCGCAGATCGTTATATATCTTTGTACCACCAGGGTGTACTGAATAGGGAGAGATATGAGCTTCTTTCATCAATTCTTCCCAAACAGGAACTTGTGGTACGCACAATCTACTGTCATATCTCAAAGATCTTTCTTCATGGATGATGAAGTCTGTTCTAAGTCCACTTTCTACTTATTCTCTGATATTTTGCAACTTGGCATCACTTACTTGAGCTGCTTTGATCTAATTGACAATTGTAGACTGAACTTGTAAGTTCATCAAACTTGAAGCGTTACCTGGCATGACCACTTCTATCTCCATCTGATGCAAATCTTGTTGAAGCTACCACTGTGCGGTGAGATTCATTGATAGTGGTTGGAGACTAAGTGCATCAGGTACTATATTCATCTTCCCTGGATGATATTGTATGTTGATGTCGAAGTCTACAATAAGTTCTAACCATCTTCTCTGCCGCATATTCAACTCTTTCTGAGTAAACACATATTTCAAACTCTTGTGGTCTGTGTATATGTCCACTCGTTCTCCAAGAATATAATGGTGCCAAATCTTAAGAGAAAAGATAACGGCTGCCAACTCCAGATCATGCGTTGGATAGTTGCGCTCATGAATCTTTAGCTGTCTTGATGCATAAGCTACAACTTTACCGTGCTGATGTAGAATGCATCCTAATCCCTTACCGGATGCATCGCAATGCACTACGAAACCTCTAGATTGGTCCGGTATGACGAGAATAGGTGCTGATGTCAATCTTGACTTGAATTCTACGAAACCTTGTTCGCATGCTTCTCACCACACGAATTCTTCATCTTTACGTGTAAGCTTGGTCAGGGGTGTTGCAATCTTCGAAAATCCTTCAATGAATCTTCTATAATATCCTGCTAAACCCAAGAAACTTTGAATGTCTTTCAATGACTTCGGTGTCGGTCATTCGCTTACTGCTGATACTTTAGCTGGATCTACAGAGATTCCATCACCTGATACAATATGTCCGAGAAATCCAACTTGATCTAGCCAAAACTCGCACTTGCTATACTTGGAATAGAGTTGATGCCATCGTAAAGTCTCTAGAACAATTTGTAGGTGCTCGGCATGTTCTTTCCCACTCTTGGAATACACCGAGATGTCGTCGATGAAGATGACAACAAACCTGTCTAGGTACTCTTGGAAAACTTGATTCATTAGGTTCATGAATATAACCGGTGCGTTGGTCACTCCAAATGGCATCACGAGATATTTGTAATGTCCATAACAAGTACTGAATGTTGTTTTAGGAATATCAGATTCTTTGACCTTCACCTGATGATAACTTGATCGAAGATCTAACTTGGAGAAAACGCAAGATCCACTTAGCTGATCGAATAGATCGTCGATGCACGGAAGTGGATACTTGTTCTTTATAGTTTCTTCGTTAAGAGCTCTATAATCAATGCACATTCTGTATGAACCTTCCTTCTTCTTCATAAGCAGAACTGGTGATCCCCAACTTGAAGTGCTGGGACGATTCCATCCTTTCTTCAATAATTCGTCCAACTGAGTTCGGATCTCTTTCAAACCTTCGAAACTCAAGAGATACGGAGCTTTGATCACCGGTTGTGCTCCGGCTACTAAATCAATGCTGAATTCAAGAGCTCAATCGGGAGGCAAACCTAATATGTCTTCAGGAAATATATCGTCGAACTCTCGAACTACCTCTGGCTTGTCTTCTCCCGTCTGTAGAGTTGCAATCACTGCCTTCTTTGGTTTTGCTTTGTATGTGCTTGGCTCCAGGGTACGGTCTCCACTTTTAAAATAAAAGACCGGATGCTCTGGAATCTCGAACACTACTCTCCTTTGATGACAGTCAATGGTAGCATAGAATGTTCCTAGCCAATCTATACCCAAAATGACATCGAAATTCGGTATGTCTATCACCTTGAAGTCAGCATAGAATTCTCTGCTGCAGACGACTACTGGACACAGGTCGTATCCTATTGTTGCCTTTAGAACGTCGTTCCCTGAACTAACATTCCAGCTGGATATGAGAGGTTTGACTAGAATCGCATGAGTTCGGACGAACCGTTGCGACATAATAGAATGAGATGCTCTAGTATCGAAGAGTGCTAGTGCAGGAAGTGAGGCTACTAAGATCGTACCTAAGTTATGTGGAATATGTTTTAGGTATAGAAAAAGATATATGGATATTACAAGTATTGAACAGTTTTGAAAGATTGAAAGGTTACCAGTAATGACTTAGTCAGTGGCTTCAGCTTCTTCCACAGTCATTGAGAAAGCATGTCTCCTCGGTACATTCCTCCTTGCGAGAGGAGCATTCCTCTGTCCGTTCCTTTATACTTGAGATAAGTTCCTTTGTGCTTGGTGGAACTGACGAGGAGGAGATCCAGTCAGTCCGCGAGGAGGTGGAGCTGGGAGAGCGAGTCGTAGAGCAGGTGCTTGGATAGCTGGCCGCTGCGGATAGGTAATTGCTGGTCTGGGTGCAGTATTTTGATTGAGTCTATGAGGACAAGACCCAATATCATGTGTGGATGAACCATAGACTAAGAAAAGGCGATTAGCACGCCTACAATCCTTTATCAGGTGTCCATCCCTCCTGCAGTAGGTGTAAGCCCGCGGGGGCACCCCGGCCGTCGACCCGACGCCGGAAACGCGGAAAACAAAAACTTTGCGAACTTTGCAAAACGGCACCACCGCGGACTTTTTACCCGGATCGGGCCATTAACCTAGCTAGCTAGCAAACAAGAAAAGAGTAGAGAAGTATACCAAGCGATCCGAGTCCTCCGGTCTTCATCTCCACTCCGATCTCTTGCGGAATCTCCGTCACCTCCTCGCTCGTCGGAAAGGGGCACCACGTAGCCGGAATCTTTTACGGGCTCCCGCCTCTTGACCGAGGCAACTCGGGCGCGAAGTTGGCTAGCCGACGCGTCCAAGGTTTGCTATAGAAATAGTGTAGAAGCTTGTCTCTTGGGGTTTATGAGGTTGCCATGAAATGGTGGAGGTAAAGAAAGCAACTCAAAAAGGTGCTTATGAACTTGGTAGCATGAAAAAGGATATGAAACATTTTTCCTCACTCAAAAGGAAATGATCCTCTCACAAAATGTTAATTGCAAACTTGCAATTAACACCCTCCAACGAAAAGTCCGACCGGGAAGAAAAAAGAGAAAACCGGCCGGAACGGAATGCAAACTGGCAACCGCAGAAAACTGATCCCGTAATAAATTACAGGACAACCCCACTACTGCAAATACATGCCCGCATTTGTATTCCCGCTGAACACAAATGCAAAGAGACAAAACTACACTATCAAATACTAGAATCCGGCTTAAGCCAAAGCTGGCTAGTAAAAACCGTCCGATCACAATCCGTGCAATACCGCACGTATCTGATCGAACCCTGCCATATCTCCATACGGCCTCTACAGCGTTTCGCCCGAAACTTGAGTAACTGTCTGTGTGGTGGACTCTAAAGACTCGTCAATACTGTGGCTGTGGATTTAACCACTAGCACGTCAGAGGTATAAGCCAATACGTGACGGGCCACCAGGTATTGACCAAAAGGGACGTCGATGAGCGAACTCATCCTGACACCCTACTTAGCCTGTCAGTGACAATATCCGCACAGTCCGGTCCGTTCGTCTATGAGTATCGCATGGCGGGCCTAGGGGGTTGGTAAAAGTCAGACCCCCAAAAGCGGTACAAGTCGTGTCGGAGTGTAGCCCAGAACACTCTGAGATACTACTGGAATACCTACCAGCAAATCTCCTGCCTTGGCCAAGGACTTTTCATGTTCTGGCTCTCCTAGACACAGCACGACCTCACCCCCAATACCGGGAGAGACGAACCCCTGCAGATCCGCTCACTGCCTCCATGTGGCTCGGGACTGTACCCAACTAAAACCTGTTTGCACGACTCCTTTGAGCCGTGGTAGGGTAGTAATCAAAGTACAGTGGGAACTCACACGAGACAAATGACGATCCCAGGTCGATGAACTAACCTGTACACATGTCACCTGGGAACTGCTATCTGACGTCTGGTATAATCCCAACTAGCAGGTTCCCGGCGAGTCCTGTCCGGTGTACTCATAACCCAATGAGCACCTGTATATATCTTAGGTGAACCAACTGACACCAGTGGCTTGTGAGACCGGCCACCGCCCCTCGTCGGGGTCTCGACTGTATACACTAGTCTACTCCGGAGTATCGATGCCCTGTCTCGAAACTCCCACGACTAGGGACCTTTTAAGGATGTGCTTGTAGACCCCCAGCTCCCACTTATATGATCGCCCTCATACTGCTGGTGGTCAAGCAAGAATCCAAGGGGCTTTATCAACGTGTAATAGCGACTCGAAAGGTCACCTAAAGCAGTACACGATGATAAAGATAAACCAGATAGCATACTATCATCTCGAGTAAGACTGTCCTACCGGGATAGATCCTCCCCTCAATCATTGCAATCACGTGCCTGTGACCCAATAATTGACTCTGAGGGCACTATCTCCAACAGTAGGTGGAAAAGGCTGGACTAGGCCGGTTGAATGGTACTCCCTGTCTCCTGGGAACAAAAGGTGGTCTTGAAGAGGCTCCTCCTGCCATCTGAGTTGCAAGGCACTTCACTTCGGATGATTGGGGTCTGCCCTTCATCTTTACTACTGCCTCATATCGACGGGCAGCTTTCAGAGCTAGTTTGTGGGTTGGAAAATCCCCTATAGCTAAGGCAGCTTGGATCTCTGGGTCCAACCCCTGCTGAAATCGTCTGGCCCTGATCTCAGCAGTCGGAATGAGGTGTGTCGCGAACCTGTTACGGTCTTGTGTTAGCTGTGTAGTATGTGATATAAGAAAATTGAATATTTAAAACATAAACATGGTGAACTCGGCATCATACTCATCCACTGATTTGCTCCACATAGAGCCTTGTTGTAAGTGGATAAATTGCTGCTCCATATCGAATCGGGCAGTCTCTGGAAAGTACTTCGCGTCAAACATGTCACGAAAAGTCTTCCATTCAATAGTCTAGGCAAAATGGCATTTTTCCACCTTCCACCATACTCGGGCGTTGTCAGTGAGTTGCAGCTTTACAACCCGTTCCCAAGCGATCTCTGGCACTTGTGCTGCTGCCAGATCGTCCTCAATGCTTTGAGCCCATTTTTCAGCTTCCAAAGGGCTCTCTTTCTCAGAAAATTGCTTTGGGTGCAATGGCCGAAATTGCTTCACTCCGGGTGCGTCTGCTTCTGGACGGTTCAATAATATAGCAATCTGCTGCTGCTGTCCTTTCAGGAGTCTTCGGATTGCCTCAGGCAATACCGTTTGCTCATTGATTGGAGCTGCAATGGTAAGCGTAAGTGGAAGAGGTGGTGGTGTGTTGTTGACGTTGGTGCTGATATTGTTTGGAGAATCCATAACCTTGAAAGAAAAAATAGGGTTAGGATAGATTCAAAGAATATGAAATTGTAAGATTCAAGGAATATGAAATGTAAAGAATGTTTTCAGTTGCTGATTTTTGTGTTATATTGCTTAGGACTCCATGCAGAATTGACCTGCATGTCCATGCAGATCTGACTTGCATGGGCCGCCAACAAAACCTGTCACACCCCACTTCCTGGTGTACGGTAAGGAGACATGACGGGCCACACGACTCGTAAGGAGAACCCTCTTATGAGACCCTCACGGCTCATGAGATTCAGAAGCCTTAAGCTACAGGGATCTGAACATGTTCTTACGCCATCACAATCCCCAGATTGCCCTACAAGCGTTTCAATATTGATCCTTGTATACAATCTACGAGCGCGAATAAATATTTCCCTAACAAAGTCCCACCTGCGACTAGGATATGTTTACACAGTGGACAACCCTTATAAGTCCTCTCAACTTATAAGGAGAAAACACTCTTTTAAGATCCTTACGACTTATAAGAGAACACACACTTAGGAATCCTCTCGATTCCTAAGGAGAAAACGCACCTACGAGATCCTCATGACTCGTAAGGAGAAGTACCTTTATGAGACCCTTACGGCTCATGAAGTCAAAAACCAAACTGTACTACCATTGCATCCAGGCTATCCATACGACCAGGGGAACGTCGGGTTTCACTTGCGGCTCAAAGGAAACCCGGGGATCCCAAATTATCTGTATTATTCTGTGATGCTTATTACATTTCTGTGATGTTGCATTTGTCACGCCTGGAGCGATTATTATATATTGGTATATATATACTAGTAGATGTTGTATATGTTTTACACCCGCGCTAGTCCAGTCCCCGCTCTGTCGTTAGTTAAGTAACCTAACGGGTGATGACGGGACCCAGTGGCGAATGCGGATGGCATATACGTACATCATATTTTCGTTCTTTTATAGTGTGATTAATTGATGGGACTGCATTGATTCGGATTAATGCAAGCTAAACAAACCTGTTTGATGTTGTTGGAACATTTTTCAAAAAGCTGTTATTACAAGGAAGTTCTCTTTTGTTTTACATAGTGGTATTCAGTTAGGAATATCCAGCACCTCAGTCGACGAGGCAAAGGCCGAGATCCCTTCACCGGGAGTGACCTCTTGGACAGAAGTTTGCGTCAGGGTAATAACTTCATTATCGTCGATTACTTTTTGCTTTGCATCGCGGTATTCATTTGGAATATCATGCACCTCATTCTACGGGGAAAGAGCCGAAATCCCTTCACCGGGAGTGACCTCTTTAGCAAAGGTTTTCGCCACTATATTTTTATAAAAAGCTATCCGGTTCCTTCAACGATATTAAGTTCATTACATTAAAGGTTTTTCTCCAAAAATGATTCGTAGCCCTCCGTCATTTCAGACGGGTAGCACTTAGTATTCATGCTATGTTTGTTGGCCTTCGTCATGGCATAGTGTATAGTAGCTATTTGTTACTTTTCTGCTGTATAGATAGATGCGTTGGTTTGGGACAGTCGTACTACTATTTTGGCCTTCGTCAAGGGTATGTACGGGTGGGTTCAAATTAACCTGGATAATGACGGGTAGAACTTGGCATGTGACTTATGATATGTTGGCCTTCGTCAAGGTCATAATAGCATGGGGTAAAAATCACATCGAGAGTTTCTAAAGAAACTGAAACTTGCCAGATATGCGCATACCTTCTGGAGTGTGATAACGTGAGTGGATTCCATCACGTTATCATGCGATGATAGTTAGATCCCGATTCTCACTGATGAGTTGGTTTACTCCTCGGGTGATCCCGATTAATTCTTCTTTCAAATTTGGAGGAGAATTTGAGGTTACGATGGGAGGTTTCCTGATTAGAAAAATTGATAACCATTCTGATCTAGGTTAGAGTGCACACAGAGTGTTTCTTTTCTCTCTCTCTTTGGCAGCGACCATGACCCGACCCAAGACTATAACTCAGTGACCAAGTTAACCGAACTTTCTTAAAACACTGGCTTTTGGATTGTCAGAGTTGCATACCTCATTGCCACTTCTACTTTTACCCTTTTCTCCAGAATACCCCGAATTACTACGAATATCCACTTCCATTGGATAAAACCATCGTATGGTTATATACGAACTCGAAGGAACTTGTTCCAGATTCGAGAATGGTTTCTGGTTCTGGAGAAAATGAATAGGATTATTCAGTTGTCTTTTCCTTTTACCTTCTCTCAGGTTGCGAATGCTCCTTGGATTAGGACAATACACCTATTACGCTAATTGGATAGTTTTCTTCCAAACCATAGGCAGGTGCCAAACGGTAGAGAATGAAGAAAACCAATTAGCCTAACGATGGTGTACAGAAGGTAATAAGTTAATACAAATAAAGGGATCAGAAAGAGGGCAAAGTAAACTGCGACTACTATTCACGACCAAACCAAGTATTTCATCGCCACTCCTACTTCACCTTTGTATTTCTCCAGGACACTCCGTATCACTACAAAGATCCACAGTTATTTGGATACTCCATCGTATGGTTATATACGAACTCGAAGGAACTTGTTCCAGTTCGGGGATGGATTCTAGTTCAGGAGAAATAGGAATAAGGTTTTATTCAGTTGTCTTTTATCTTTACCTTCTCTCGGGTTGCGAGTGCTCCTAGGATTAGGACAGTATACCTATTACGCTTATTGGATAGTCTTCTTCCAAACCATAGGCTGGTGCCGAACGGTAGGGAAGGAAGAAAACCATTTAACCTAAAAGGGTGTACAGAAGGTAATGAGTAAAGACATATAAAGGGATTTGGAAAGATGGCAAAGAAATATACGGTTACAGTTGTGAATCTGATAATGGAAGAGGCATTACTAGGAATACCCGGATACCCCTTCGAAACATTTACATGTTTCAGTTTCACTGTGTATTGTTAAAAGAAAACTGATTTCCCAATTTGCCCTTGCTCCAGGGTATGTATTTACAAGGTTTGATTCTCACATCTGTATAGTTTTACAGATGATGAGTCGGAGTAAGTTATTGGGAATTGGGTGATCATCCTCATTATATCGGGATTCGTTGTGAGTGGTGATATTTGAGGAAATCGCTTGGGTTGTTTGTGTTGGAGATAGTGCCCTCAGAGTCAATTATTGGATCACAGGCACGTGATTGCAATGATTGAGGGAGGACCTATCCCGGGACGACAGTCTTACTCGAGATGATAGTATGCTATCTGGTTTACCTTTATCATCGTGTACTGTTTCAGGTGACCTTACAGGTCGCTATTACACGTTGATAGAGCCCCTAGGATTCTTGCTTGACGACCAGCAGTATGATGGCGATCATATACGTGGGAGCTGGGGTCTATAAGCACATCCTTAAAAGGTCCCTAGTCGTGGGAGTTTCGAGACTGGGCATCGATACTCCATTAGTAGACTAGTGTATACAGTCGAGACCCCGACGAGGGGCGGTGGCCGGTCTCACAAGCCACTGGTGTCAGTTGGTTCACCTAAGATGTATACAGGTGCTCATTAGGTTATGAGTACACCGGACAGGACTCGCCGGGAACCTGCTAGTTGGGATTATACCAGACGTCATATAGCAGTTCCCTGGTGACATGTGTACAGGTTAGTTCATCGACCTGAGATCGTCATTTGTCTCGTGTGAGTTCCCACTGTGCTTTGATTACTACCCTACCACGGTTCAAAGGAGTCGTGCAAACAGGTTTTAGTTGGGTACAGTCCCGAGCCACATGGAGGCAGTGAGCGGATCTACAGGGGTTCGTCTCTCCCGGTATTGGGGGTGAGGTCGCGTTGTGTCTAGGAGAGCCATTACGCAAAGCCCTCGGCCGAGGCAGGAGATTTACTGGTAGGTATTCCAGTAGTATCTCAGGGCGTTCTGGGCTACACTCCGACACGACTTGTACCGCCTTTGGGGGTCTGACTTTTACCAACCCCCTAGGCCCGCCATGCGATGCTCATAGACGAACGGACCGGACTGTATGGATATTGTCACTGACAGGCTCAGTAGGGTGTCAGGATGAGTTCGCTCATCGACGTCCCTTTTGGTCAATAGCTGGTGGCCCGTTACGTATTGGCTTATACCTCTGACGTGCTAGTGGTTAAATCTACAGCCATAGTATTGACGAGTCTTTAGAGTCCACCACACTTTCAGTTACTCAGCTTTCGGGCGAAACGCTGTAGAGGCCGTATGGAGATATGGTAGGGTCCGATCAGATACATGCGGTATTGCACGGATCAGGATCGGACGGTTTTGTACTAAAGGCCGTATGGATATATGGCAGGGTTCGATCAGATACGTGCGGTATTGCACGGATCAGGATCGGACGGATATTACTAGCCGGCTTTGGTTTAAGCCGGATCCTAGTATAGTACTGTGTAGATTTGTCTCATTGCATTTGTATCCGGTCGGAATACAGATGCGGGTGTGTATGCACAGTATCGGGGTTTTCCTGTAATTTATTACGGGACCAGTTTTCTGGAGTTGCCAGTTTGCATTCCGTTCCGGCCGGTTTTCCTTTGTTCTTTCCCGGCCGGACCTTTTGATGGAGGGTGTTATTTGCAAGTTTGCAAATAACACATTGTGGAGGAGTTTCATGCAAATGGTTTGATTATGAAGGCATCTTTTCTTTTTCCATCACCTCATTTGCTTTATGTGATTAGAAGTGATGAGAATGGTTGATGTGAGTTTTGCTTTTGATATGGTCACCATTCTCTTTCTCCTACACTTACCTCCCTCTTGATTTTGTTTGTTTTCCCTCCACCATTCTCACTAGAGCATGGCCGGCCACATTTGGAGAGAGGAGGAAAAATGAGAGAGTTTCATTTTAGTGTGGGAAATTTATCCTCCATCTCATTTTTCCAATGCTACAAAAAATCCCCAAGTTAACATCTTGTTGATTCCTCCATCAAGGCAACTTCACCAACCCAAAAGAGACGATGATTCTGCACTACATTCTACAGCAAAACTTGGGCGCATCGGCTAGCCAACTTCGCGCCCGAGTTGCCTCGGTATTGAGGTGGGAGCCCGTAAAAGATACAGACGATGTGGTGCCCTTCCGGCAAGGATGCGACAACCGGAGTTTCCGCGGGAGATCGGAACGACGACGAGAAGACCGGAGGACTCGGATCACTCGGTATATCTCTCACCCTTTCTCTTGTTAGCTAGTATCGGTTAATGGTTACGATCCGGGTATATTGTCCGCGGTAGCGCCAGTTTAAAAGTTAAGAAAATTTTGATTCCGCATTTTGGCCTCGGATAGACGGCCGGGGCGCTGCCGTGGCGCAACATGGTATCAGAGCCACGCCATTAACCTTGCCTAGCTTGTTCTAGTGTGTTTTACATTTCCGATCGAACAAAATCCCAAAAACCCCATTTCGTGTGCATCAGTTTTCTGTCGATTTTTCCCGGGCTCTAAAAATTTTTCAGGTTGTAAAAAACTAATGTACTGGAAATTCTAAGACTACTGGAAAAATTCGACACAGTCAGTCGATCACTAAAGCGCGGAACCGCGGCTAAACCCCCCCTTGGGCCGCGGTTCCGCCGCGCATTGGTGTCTTCACTGTATCATATTTTTCCAGTGGGCTTCTGGGCTAATTTTTGGGGTTTTGGAATATTAATATTGGGCCCAGAATTTCTGTGAGTGCTACAGTATTACTTGGGGGCCCACTTGTTAATTTTTGATCGATTGGATATTTTAAACACATTATTTCACAGTATTTACATTATATCTGCGACCGTGAATATCACTTGATCGGTAAATCCTGTCTAACTGCTATAGCCCGGTTAGACGGATTTGCGAACGTGATTTTCACGTTGATGTTCTGTGTTTATGCTGTGTTGTTGCGGATCGGTCGTGGGGGATAGCCTGGATGCAATGCTAGTACAGTTTTGTTTTATATGTACATTTGATATTGCGAGGCGAGCGTCCGACATGTGGACTGCCGTCACTGCCTGTTTGTATTATTCTTTTGGGGCACGGCCTGGTTGCGGTCGATGTACCCGTTGTACGTATATTTTACTTTCTGTACTAGGATTACCCCGCGGAGGGGTGCACGGATAGCCGGGTTCTAGAAGGCAACGGGCCCGCATCTCATGGAATTGAGACGGAAGGGGCTTTACTCTAGGATTGGCGGGCTATTCGCCGCACTCGTAGGGGGTACAGTTTGACCCAGGAGGGGTGCCCAAGTTACCGGATTCCATGAAGTGCTGGGTGGTCCATTCACGGTGCTGAAGGGGGCTGCCTCGCTTCAGGTTTTGGTGAGTGACTTGCCGCGCCCGTAGGGGTCTAGGATTTCATTGCACAGGCTATCCACACGACCAGGGGAACGTTGGGTTTCAGCAGCGGCTCTGTGAAACCCGGGGCTTCCAGATATCTGTATTGTTCTGTGATGCTGTACATTTCTGTGATGTTGCATTTTATCACGCCTTAAGCGAATATAATATATTGGTATATATATTAGTAGATGTTGTATATGTTTTGCATCCGCGCTAGTCCAGTCCCCGCTCTGTCGTTAGTTAGCTAACCTAACGGGTAATGACGGGACCCACTGGCGAATGCGGATGGCATGTACGTACATCAGTATATTTTCGTTCTTTGTGGTGTGATCAATTGATGGGACTGCGTTGATTCGGATCAATGCAAGATAAACAAACCTATTCTGATGTTGTTGGAACATTTTTCAAAAAGCTGTTATTGCAAGGACGTTCACTTTTGTTTTGCATCGTGGTATTCATTTGGAATATCCTGCTCCTCAGTCGACGAGGCAAGGGCCGAGATCCCTTCACCGGGAGTGACCCCTTGGACAGAAGTTTGCGTCAGGGCATTAACTTCACTATAGCCGATTACTTTTGCTTTGCATCGTGGTATTCAGTTGGAATATCCTGCACCTCATTCTACGGGGAAAGAGCCGAGATCCCTTCACCGGGAGTGACCTCTTTAGCAAAGTTTTTCGTCACTATATTTTTATAAAAGGCTATGCAGTTCCTTCAACGATATCAAGTTCATTACGTTAAAAGTTTTTCGCCAAAAACTAGACGTAGCCCTCCGTCATTTCTTACAAGTATTACTTAGTATTCGTGCTGCGTTTGTTGACTGTGTCAAGGCGTAGTGTGCGGTAGCTAAGTAGTGTTTGTTTGTAGCATATTAATGGGATTGGTTAGGACAGTCGTGCGGCCTTGTTGACTGTGTCAAGGGCTCGTACGGGTGGGTTTAATGCAATCCAGGATTATGACGGGTTGAACTTGACTAGGACTCTTTGATTTGTTGACTGTGTCAAGGTCACTTGGGTCCTAGGGGTAAAAATCACATCGGGAGTTTCAAAAGAACTGAAACTTGCCAGATATGCGCATACCTTCTGGAGTGTGGTGACTTGAGTGGATTCCGTCAAGTTATCATGCGATGATAGTTGGATCCCGATTCCCACTGATGAGTTGGTTTACTCCTCGGGTGATCCCGACTAATTCTTCTTTCAGGTTTGGAGGAGAATTTGACGGTACAGTGGGAGGTTTCCAGATTAGATAAAGTGATAACCATTCTGATCTAGGTTAGAGTGCACGCTGAGTGTTTCTTTTCTCTCTCTCTTTGGCAGCGACCATTGACCCGACCCTAGACTATGACTCAGTGACCAAGTTGACCGAACCTTCTTAACACTGGCTTTTGGATTGTCAGAGTTGCAAACCTCATTGCCACTCCTACTTTTACCCTTTTCTCCAGGACACCCCGTATTACTACGAACGTCCATTTCCATTGGACAAAACCATCGTATGGTTATATACGAACTCGAAGGACTTCGAGGATGGTTTCTGGTTCTGGAGAAAACGAATAGGATTATTCAGTTGTCTTTTCTTTTCACCTTCTCTCATTGCGAGTACTCCTTGGTTTAAGAGATAGTACACCTATTATGCAAATTGGATAGTCTTCTTCCAAACCTTAGGCTGGTGCCGAACGGTGGGGAATGAAGAAAACCAATTAGCATAACGATGGTGTGCAGAAGGTATTGAGTTAAGACAAAGAAAGGGATTAGTAAGAGGGCAAAGTAAATTGCGACTGCTATTCACGACCAAACCGAGTATTTCTTCGCCAATCCTAAATCACCTTTGTATTTCTCCAGGACACTCCGTATCACTACGAAGATTCCAAGTTTTTGGATACTCCATCGTATGGTTATATACGAACTCGAAAGGAACTTGTTCCAGTTCGGGGATGGATTCCGGTCCAGGAGAAATAGGAATACGGTTTATTCGGTTGTCTTTTCTCTTCACCTTCTCTCGCATTACGAGTGCTCCTAGGATTAGGACAGTACACCCATTATGCTTATTGGATAGTCTTCTTCCAAACCATAGGCTGGTGCCGAACGGTAGGGAGGGAAGAAAACCAATTGGCCTAAAGGAGTGTGCAGAAGGTAATGACTAAAGACATATAAAGGGATTTGGAGAGGTGGAAAAGAATTATACGGTTATAGTTGTGAATCTGGATAATGGAAGAAGCATTACTAAGAATACCGGAATACCCCACCGAAACATTTCAATGTTTCAGTTTCAACTGTGTACTGTTAAAAGAAAACTGATTTCCCGATTAGACACTTGGTCCAGGGTATGTATTTACCCGGTTTGATTCTCACATCTGTATGGTTTTACAGATGATGAGTGGGAGTAAGTTATTGGGAATTGGGTGATCATCCTCATTATATCGGGATTCGTTGTAATCGGTGATATTTGAGGAGATCACCTGGGCTGTTTGCCGGTTGGCAAATATTTGGTTTTGAATATCCGCTGTTGTGCACCAATTTCAAATTGATATATCTGTACGTCTATTTTCATAGAGTGAGATATACCTTTTGATATTATGTCGATGACATTTACCTATATCAGTGGATGGTTAGGTAAGGAGCATCAAACAGCGGTGTAATTCTTCTTAACCATAAGTACAGTTTTCAACCTACGACGCACAGTGAAAGAGTTGTTAGACTCAGCGGACTTATACAGAGTATTGTATGTTGTCCAGTGTCCATTGGGACAGAGGGGTTGGTCCTCATACTATATTCTGTTTACTTTTAACTTCTCTAGTTCTTAGACATATGTTTCGTAGAAACACAGGGTCTAAGTTTTGAGGAGTTATAGGTATTTGAATAGAGTAGAGAACCAGGTGTAGCAAGTATCGGGATTCTTCAAAGTGATCGAAGATGTAGATACTTGTGTATGGTGTTCAGTTGATAGTAATGATTAAGAGAACTAGCTTCTCTTTCAGGTTACTCATAATTGGAAACATTCCTAAGTTGAGTAACGCTGATCGGCCTCCTTCCATTTAGTTGACATGCACTGGAGACAGCTGCATGATTTGAATCTGGTTCAATTAAATCAGTGCCTCTGTTTCTATATTGGATATAGAACAGTTCATATCTTGACATTGTTAAGGTACGGGGAGTTGTCCGGCTTATGCTTAAAACCAGACACTGGACAACTCAAGGCACGTTTCTGTAATGGCTGTTTGTGGGTTGACCCAGGCTATGACGAGGGTTGACTTTCTACCATCTGGAAGATCAATAGTGATATTGTTCTTGACTCGCCACAGTTTTAATAAAAATGGATTTTTTCAGAAAACAGTAGTGGGAGTATGGTAGAACTGGAAGTAATTCCAGAACCACAAACGATTACTGAAGATTTGATAAGGAACCTAAAGATTCAATCTGGATTGACATTCCATTAGCCACTCCGCAGATATGGTGGGTAACCTCAGGCACTCGAGAGGTACTTCGGTATGCTCAAGGACGGTGGCAGGGAGGTTCTTGTTTACCCAAACTTACCATTGCTGTTGTTCCAGACTGTGAGACCCGGCAGGAGGATGAGTATAGCGTCGTTCTAAACTAGCTTTAGAAGTGTACGTCTATATGACTCTGCCAGAGGGTTGTCGTAGTCAGTGGGAGCAGCGGAAGCATTGGTGGACAGGTGGCTTATGTCTATTTATAGACTAAAGCAGATACAGCGGAGATAGATCATCTATTTCTGATGTGACAGTCATAGGTTTGACTTCATCAGAATAGGGGATGGATCTGTTGAGAAGGTAGTAGGGTGTGATGTCATGGTATTTGGATGACATACACAGAGTAGGAAGTGATATTCCTATACTACGATCGGTTATACTTTGGTTGTCACACAGTAGTTTCTCCACACAGGACTTGGATATTATATCAGACATTCTGGTTACTAGATCTATGGTTTTAGATCTAGATTTGGGTAGTTTCCCAATCTGGGTACCTTGACAGCATTCTATGAGTATTTAGAATGGACGACTCCTGGCACGGTAGTGTACCTGCTGTTGATGGAGTCACCCTCTCTAAAGGTGTCTTACAGACTAAAGGGGAGAGGGATACGCATGATTGACAGATCACTTGCTTAGGCAATTGAGTCAATCATGAGATGTCAAGTACCACACCAGATGTTGTTCTTGCACTAGATGCAATAAGTTGATATTGATCCAATCCTGGAGAAACAGTCGGAAGCAGTTTTAGAACATAAGTGAATGTTCTAGGGATATGATAACGGCTGCCTCCTTTAGGAGACGGTTATCACTCCAGGCTTCCAAGGTGACATGGACGACAAGGTGGTTGTCAGAGTTATAGTTCTCCCTCTGACGAGGGACAGTATTCTGGACAGGTGATCCAGGCAGATACTGAGGGAGGCATGGCGCAGGATACTGATTAAGTTCAGTTGACGATACAGTCTAAGAAGTTTGGATTTGGAGTTCATTTATGAGCTAGGTCCCATCAGATATCCAGACATATTCTAAGACAGGTATTTCTCATTTCGGGAGATGGTATTCTCCGCGAACTTGAGATTTAGAGAGACATAGAAAGAAACATCAGAGCGGATCCACTCGCTGAGGCTATTCCTCGAACGCAATAGTCTCGCAAACGAGCTTTGTGAGACTGACTAGTAGAGGAGTTGGGTGTTCGGTATCACACGGGCTGTGAGTATGCGACATCGCAATAATTAGCCTTGAGTGCAAGTGGGAGATTGTTGGAGATAGTGCCCTCAGATTCAATTATTGGATCACAGGCACGTGATTGCAATGATTGAGGGAGGACCTATCCCGGGACGACAGTCTTACTCGAGATGATAGTATGCTATCTGGTTTACCTTTATCATCGTGTACTGTTTTAGATGACCTTACAGGTCGCTATTACACGTTGATAGAGCCCCTAGGATTCTTGCTTGACGACTAGCAGTATGATGGCGATCATATACGTGGGAGCTGGGGTCTATAAGCACATCCTTAAAAGGTCCCTAGTCGTGGGAGTTTCGAGACTGGGCATCGATACTCCATTAGTAGACTAATGTATACAGTCGAGACCCCGACGAGGGGCGGTGGCCGGTCTCACAAGCCACTGGTGTCAGTTGGTTCATCTAAGATGTATACAGGTGCTCATTAGGTTATGAGTACACCGGACAGGACTCGCCGGGAACCTGCTAGTTGGGATTATACCAGACGTCAGATAGCAGTTCCCTGGTGACATGTGTACAGGTTAGTTCACCGACCTGAGATCGTCATTTGTCTCGTGTGAGTTCCCACTGTGCTTTGATTACTACCCTACCACGGTTCAAAGGAGTCGTGCAAACAGGTTTTAGTTGGGTACAGTCCCGAGCCACATGGAGGCAGTGAGCGGATCTACAGGGGTTCGTCTCTCCCGGTATTGGGGGTGAGGTCGCGCTGTGTCTAGGAGAGCCATTACGCAAAGCCCTCGGCCGAGGCAGGAGATTTACTGGTAGATATTCCAGTAGTATCTCAGGGCGTTCTGGGCTACACTCCGACACGACTTGTACCACCTTTGGGGGTCTGACTTTTACCAACCCCCTAGGCCCGCCATGCGATGCTCATAGACGAACGGACCGGACTGTACGGATATTGTCACTGACAGGCTCAGTAGGGTGTCAGGATGAGTTTGCTCATCGACGTCCCTTTTGGTCAATAGCTGGTGGCCCGTTACGTATTGGCTTATACCTCTGACGTGCTAGTGGTTAAATCTACAGCCATAGTATTGACGAGTCTTTAGAGTCCACCACACTTTCAGTTACTCAGCTTTCGGGCGAAACGCTGTAGAGGCCGTATGGAGATGTGGCAGGGTCCGATCAGATACATGCGGTATTGCGCGGATCAGGATCGGACGGTTTTGTACTAAAGGCCGTATGGATATATGGCAGGGTTCGATCAGATACGTGCGGTATTGCACGGATCAGGATCGGACGGATATTACTAGCCGGCTTTGGTTTAAGCCGGATCCTAGTATAGTACTGTGTAGATTTGTCTCATTGCATTTGTATCCGGTCAGAATACAGATGCGGGTGTGTATGCACAGTATCGGGGTTTTCCTGTAATTTATTACGGGACCAGTTTTCTGGAGTTGCCAGTTTGCATTCCGTTCCGGCCGGTTTTCCTTTGTTCTTTCCCGACCGGACCTTTTGATGGAGGGTGTTATTTGCAAGTTTGCAAATAACACATTGTGGAGGGGTTTCATGCAAATGGTTTGATTATGAAGGCATCTTTTCTTTTTCCATCACCTCATTTGCTTTATGTGATTAGAAGTGATGAGAATGGTTGATGTGAGTTTTGCTTTTGATATGGTCACCATTCTCTTTCTCCTACACTTACCTCCCTCTTGATTTTGTTTGTTTTCCCTCCACCATTCTCACTAGAGCATGGCCGGCCACATTTGGAGAGAGGAGGAAAAATGAGAGAGTTTCATTTTAGTGTGGGAAATTTATCCTCCATCTCATTTTTCCAATGCTACAAAAAATCCCCAAGTAAACATCTTGTTGATTCCTCCATCAAGGCAACTTCACCAACCTAAAAGAGACGATGATTCTGCATTACATTCTACAGCAAAACTTGGGCGCGTCGGCTAGCCAACTTCGCGCCCGAGTTGCCTCGGTATTGAGGTGGGAGCCCGTAAAAGATACAGACGATGTGGTGCCCTTCCGGCAAGGATGCGACATCCGGAGTTTCCGCGGGAGATCGGAACGACGACGAGAAGACCGGAGGACTCGGTATATCTCTCACCCTTTCTCTTGTTAGCTAGTATCGGTTAATGGTTACGATCCGGGTATATTGTCCGCGGTAGCGCCAGTTTAAAAGTTAAGAAAATTTTGATTCCGCATTTTGGCCTCGGATAGACGGCCGGGACGCTGCCGTGGCGCAACAGTTTGTCGGACGGCAAATGTTTGGTTTTGAATATCCGTTGTTATGCACCAATTTCAAATTGATATATCTGTACGTTTATTTTTATAAAGTGAGATATAACTTTTTGAAATTATTTCCATGACATTTACCTATATCAGTGGATGGTTAGGTAAGGAGCATTAAACAGCGGTGTAATTCTTCTTAACCATAAGTACAGTTTTCAACCTACGACGCACAGGGTTTGAGTTATTCAACTCAACGGACTTATATAAAGTATTGTATGTTGTCCAGTATCCATTAAGACAGAGGGGTTGGTACTCGTACTATATTCTGTCTACTTGTGACTTCTCTAGTTCTTAGACATGTGTTTCGTAGAAATACAAGATCCAAGTTTTGAAAAGTTATAGGTATATGAATAAAGTAGAGAACCAGGTATTGCAAGTATCAGGATTCTTCAAGGTGATCGAAGATATAGATACTTGTGTATAGTATTCAGTTGATAGTAATGATTATGAGAACTTGCTTCTCTTTCAGGTTGCTCATATCTGGATGTATTCCTAAGTTGAGTAATGATGATCGGCCTCTCTCCATTTAGTTGACATGCACTGGAGACAGCTGCATGATTTGAGTCTGGTTCCAATTAAATCAGTGCCTCTATTTCTATATTGGATATAGAATAGTTCATATATTAACAATGTTAAGGTACGGGGAGTTGTCCGGCTTATGCTTAAAACCAGACTCTGGATAACTCAAGGCGCATTTCTGTAATGGCAGTTTGTGGGTTGACCCGGGCTATGACGAGGGTTGACTTTCTACCATCTGGAAGATCAATAGTGATATTGTTCTTGACTCGCCACAGTTTTAGTAAAATGGACTTTTTCAGAAAACAGCAGTGGGAATATGGTAGAACTAGAAGTGATTCGATTCCAGAACCGCAAACGATTACTGAAAAATTTGATAAGAACCTAAAAATTCAATCTGGTTTGACACTCCATTAGCCACTCCGCAGATATAGTGGGTAACCTCAGGCACTCGAGAGGTACTTCGATATGCTCAAGGATGGTGACAGGGAGGTTCTTGTTTACCCAAACTTGAGACTACTGTTGTTCCAGGCTATGAGACCCGGCAGGAGGATGAGTATAGCGTCATTCTGAACTGGCTTCAGAAGTACACGTGTATATGACTCTGCCAGAGGGTCGTCGTAGTCAGTGGGAGCAGCGGAAGAATAGTGGATAAGTAGCTTATGTCTATTTATAGACTAAAGCAGATATAGCGGAGATAGATCATCTATTTCTGATGTGACAGTCATAGGTTTGACTTCATCAGAATAAGAGATGGATCTGTTAAAAAGGTAGTAGGGTGTGATGTCCTGGTATTTGGATGACATACACAGAGTAGGAAGTGAAATTCCTATACTTCGATCGTTTATACTTTGGTTGTCACATAGTGGTTTTTCCACATAGGACTTGGATATAATATCAGACATTCTGGTTACTAGATCTAGATTTGGGTAGTTTCCCAATCTGGATACTTAGACAGCATTCTAAAAGTATTTTAGAATGGACGACTCCTGACATGGTAGTGTACCTGCAGGTGATGGAGCCATCCTCTCTAAAGGTGTCTTACAGACTAAAGGGGAGAGGGATGTGCATGATTGGCAGATCACTTGCTTAGGCAATTGAGTTGAACATGAGATGTCAAATACCACACCAGATGTTGTTTTTGCACTAGATGCAATAAGTTGTTATTAATCCTATCCTGGAGAAACGTTCGGAAGCAGTCTTAGAACATAAGTGGATGTTCTAGGGATATGATAGCGACAGCCTCCTTCGGGAGACGGTTATCATTTCAGGCTTCCAAGGTGACCTGGATGACAGAGTGACTGTCAGAGTTATAGTTTTCCCTCTCGACGAAGGGCAGTAGCTTGGACAGGTGATTCAAACGGATACTGAGGGAGGTATAGCGCAGGATACTGATTAAGTTCAGTTGACGATACAGTCTAAGAAGTTTCGATTTGGAGTTCATTTATGAGCTAGGTCCCATCAGATATCCAGACATATTCTAAGACAAGTATTGCTCATTTCGGGAGATGGCTTTCTCCGCGAACTTGAGATAAAGAGAGACATAGAAAGAAACATCAGAGCGGATCCACTCACTGAGGCTATTCCTCGAACGCAATAGTTTCTCAAACGGGTTTGGTGAGACTGATCAGTAGAGGAGTTGGGTGTTCGGTATCATACGGGCTGTGAGTATGCGACATCGCAATAATTAGCCTTGAGTGAAAGCGGGAGATTGTTGGATGTAGTGCCCTCAAAGTCAATTATTGGATCGCAGGTACGTGATTGCAATGATTGAGGGGGGACCTATGCCGGTAGGACTTACTCAAGATGATAGTATGCTATCTACTTTATCTTTATCATCGTGTACTGCTTTAGGTGACCTTACAGGTCGCTATTACACATTGATAGAGCCCTTAGGATTCTTGCTTGACTGCCAGTAGTATGATGGCGATCATATACGTGGGAGCTAAGCTCTATAAGCACATCCTTAAAAAGTCCCTAGTCGTAGGAGTTTTCGAGACAGGGTATCGATACTCCGGAGTAGACTAGTGTATACAGTCGAGATCCCGACGAGGGGCGGTGGCCAGTCTCACAAGCTATTGGTGTCAGTTGGTTCACCTAAGATGTATACAGGTGCTCATTGGGTTATGAGTACACCGGACAGGACTCGTCGGGAACATGCTAATTGGTATTATACCTGACGTCAGATAGCAGTTCCCTGGTGACATGTGTACAGGTTAGTTCATCGACCTGAGATCGTCATTTGTCTCGTGTGAGTTCCCACTGTGCTTTGATTACTACCCTACCACAGCTCAAAGGAGTCGTGCAAACAGGTTTTAGTTGGGTACAGTCCCGAGCCACATAGAGGCAGTGAGCGGATCGGCAGGGGTTTCGTCTCTCCCGGTATTGGGGGTGAGATCGCGCTGTGTCTAGGAGAGCCATTACACGAAGTCCTTAGCCAAGGCAGGAGATTTACTGGTAAGTATTCCAGTAGTATCTCAGGGTGTTCTGGGCTACACTCCGACACGACATGTACCGCTTTTGGGGTTCTGACTTTTACCAACCCCCTAGGCCTGACATGCGATACTCATTGACGAACGGACCGGACTGTACGGATATTGTCACTGACAGGCTCAGTAGAGTGTCAGGATAAGTTCGCTCATCGACCTCCCTTTAGTTCAATACCCGGTAGCCCATTACGTACAGCTAGTACCACTGACGTGCTAGTGGTTAAATCCACAGCCAAAGTGTTGACGAGTCTTTAGAGTCCCCCACAGACAGTTTCTCAAGTTTCGGACGAAACGTTGTAGAGGCCGTATGGATTTATGGCAGGGTTCGAACGTACGCGTGCACCTATGCACGTGTTATGGTTCGGACGGATAATACTAGCGGGCTTTGGTTTAAGCCGGATCCTAATATTATACTGTGTAGATTTTGTCTCATTGCATTTGTATTCGGTCGAAATACAAATGCAGGTATGTATATACAGTTGCGGAGTTACCCTGTAATTTTATTATGGGATCGCTTTTTGAAGTTGCCGGTTTGCATCCCTTTTGGCCAATTTTCCATTCCTTTCTTTGTGGCTGATTTTTGGCTTCGGGGGTTTATTTGCAAAAGTGAAAATTAGTGCTGGCAGGGGCTTTTTTGTGGTGCCAGGGCTTCAGTGCCTTTCCA
The DNA here is from genome assembly GCA_030015575.1 of Agapanthus africanus. Classification (NCBI taxonomy): domain Eukaryota; kingdom Viridiplantae; phylum Streptophyta; class Magnoliopsida; order Asparagales; family Amaryllidaceae; genus Agapanthus; species Agapanthus africanus. The sequence continues at coordinate 230,922,000 of CM057341.1, forward strand.
GCAAGCTTCTTGGCTTTCTAGATGAGATTGAATCATTTCTTTGCATTAATTGTGATTGGATTTGGAAAGGATATTGGTGTGACTTCTTTTTCTTGTGATCACCCACTCTTTTCTCTTGTGCTCACCTCCCTCCTCTCAAATATGGCCGAGCCATTTCTTTGGACAGCCCCCTTCATCTTGGTGGGAGAATGATTCATTTCATTTGCACTAAAAATCCTTGGTTCATCTAAAAAGCTCATTTCTCCATCTCCACTCCTAAAGGCAACTTCGATTAACCCTCGAGACAAAGCATTCTACACTTGCTCTACTACAACCTTGGACACGTCGGCTAGCAAACTTCGTGTCCAAGTTGCCTCGGTTCAGAGGCGGGAGCCCGTAAAAATACTTCTTCATGTGGTGCTCTTCCGAAGAAGAGACCGGAGATCGGAGATGCCGCGAGGAGCTTAGGATGGTGGCCAAAGACCGAAGGACATGGATCGATCGGTATAGCCTTTCCTAACTTCCTCTAGATTGCTAGTTATAGGTTAATGGTTCGATCCGGGATTAAAGTCTGCGTTAGCGCCAGTTTCAAGTTTATGAAAAGTTTTTATTTCCGCATTTTGGCCTCGGATCGACGGCCGGGGCGCTACCATAGACTTACAATGGCTCTCCTAGACACAGCGCAATCTCACCCCCAATACCGAGAGAGACGAATCCCCTGCCGATCCGCTCACTGCCCCTATATGGCTCGACATTGTACCCAACTAAAACTTGTTTGCACGACTCCTTTGAGCCGTGGTAAGGTAATAATCAAAGCATAGTGGGAACTCACACGAGACAAATGACGACCTCAGGTCAATGAACTAACCTGTACACATGTCACCAGGGAACTGCTATCTGACGCTAGGTATAATACCAACTAGCATGTTCCCGGCAAGTCCTGTCCGGTGCACTCATAACCTAATGAGCACCTGTATACATCTTAGGTGATCCAACTAACACCAATGGCTTGTGAGACCGGCCATCGCCCCTTGTCGGGGTCTCGACTGTATACACTAGTCTACTCCAGAGTATCGATGCCCTGTCTCGAAACTCCCACGACTAGGGACCACTTTTAAGGATGTGCTTATAGACTACCCAACTCTCACGTATATAATCGCCATCATACTGTTGGTAGTCAAGCAGGATCCTAAAGGCTCTATCAATGTGTAACAGTGAACAGTAATGTCACCTAAAGCTGTACACGATGATAAAGTTAAACCAGATAGCATACTATCATCTCAAGTAAGACTGTCCTACCGGTATAGGTCCTCCTCAATCATTCCAATCACGTGTCTGCGATCCAATAATTGACTTTGAGGGCACCATGACCAACAATCTCCCACTTGCACTTAAGGCTAATTATTGCGATGTCGCATACTCACAGCCCGTGTGATACCGAACACCCAACTCCTCTACTAACCAGTTTCACAAAGCTCGTTTGTAAAACCCTTGTGTTCGAGAAATAGCCTCAATGAGTGGATCTGCCCTGATGTTTCTTTCTATGTCTCTCTTAATCTCAAGTTCGCGGAGAAAGCCATCTCCCGAATTGAGTAATATCTGTCTTAGAATATGTCTGGATATCTGATGGGACCTAGTTCATAAATGAACTCCAAATCCAATCTTCTTAGACTGTATCGTCAACTGAACCTAATCAGTATCCTGTACCATGCCTCCCACAGTATTCTCTTGGACCACCTGTCCAAACTACTGCCCCCTTCGACAGAGGGAAAACTATAACTCTGACAATCACTCTGTCATCCATGTCACCTTGGAAGCCTGGAATGATAACCGCCTCCGAAGGAGGCTGCCGTCATCAAATCCGTAGAATATCCACTTATGTTCTAAAACTGCTTCCGAATGTTTCTCCGGGATTGGATTAATATAAACTTATTGCATCTAGTGCAAAAACAACATCTAGTGTGATACTTGACATCTCATGATCGACTCAATTGTCTAAACAAGTGATATGCCAATCATACACATCCCTCTCCCCTTTAGTCTGTAAGACACCTTTAGAGAGGGAGACTCCATCACCTGCAGGTACACCACCATGCTAGGAGTCGTCCATTCTAAAAACTTTTAGAATACTGTCTAAGTACCCATATTGGGAAACTACCCAAATCTAGATCTAAAACCATAGATCTAGTAACCAGAATGTCAGATATTATATCCATATCCTTTGTGGAGAAACAACTGTATGACAACCACAGTATAACCGATAGTAGTATAGGAATTTTACTTCCTACTCTGTGTGTGTCATCCAAATACCAGGACATCACACCCTACTACCTTCTTAACAGACCCATCCCCTATTCTGATGAAGTCAAAGCCATAACTGTCACATCAAAATTAGATGATCTATCTCCGCTATATCTGCTTTAATCTAGAAATAGATATAAGCTACTTGTCCACTATGCTTCCGCTGCTCCCACTGACCATAACAACCCTCTGGCAGAATAATATATACGTGCACTTCTAAAACTAGTTTAGAACGACGCTATACTCATCCTCCTGCCGGGTCTCATAGCCTGGAGCAATAGTAGTGTCAAGTCTGGGTAAACAAGAACCTTCCTGTCACCGTCCTTGAGGCTACCGAAGTACCTCTCGGGTGCCTGAGATTACCCACCATATCTGCGGAGTGGCTAATAGAATGTCAAACCTGATTGAATCTTTAAGTTCTATTAAATTTTCCGTAATCGTTTGCGGTTCTGGAATCACTTCCAGCTCTACCATACTCCCACTACTGTTTTCTGAAAAAATCCATTTTACTAAAACTGTGGCGAGTCAAGAACAATATCCCTATTGATCTTCCAGATGGTAGAAAGTCAACCCTCGACATAGCTCGGGTCAACCGACAAACTGCCATTGCAGAAACGTGCCTTGAGTTATCCAGAGTCTGGTTTTAAGCATAAGCCGGACAACTCCCCGTACCTTAACATCGTTAAGATATGAACAATTCTATATCCAATATAGAAACTTTGGCATTGATTTAATTGGAACCAGATTCAAATCATGCAGCTATCTCCAGCGCATGTCAACTAAATGGAGAGAGGCTGATCAGCATTACTCAACTTAGGAATGCATCCAATTATGAGTAATCCGAAAGAGAAACAAATTTCTCAAAACCATTACTATCAACTGAATACCATACACAAGTATCTACATCTTCGATCACCTTGAAGAATCCCAATACTTGCAACACCTGGTTCTCTACTTTATTCTTTTACCTATAACTTCTCAAAACTTAGACTTTGTATTTATACGAAACACTTGCCTAAAAACTAGAGAAGTCACAAGTAAACAGATCATAGTACGAGGACCAACCCCTTTGTCCTGATGGACACTGGACAACATACAATACTCTGTATAAGTCCGCTGAGTTGAATAACTCAAAACATGTGCATCGTAGGTTGAAAACTGTACTTATGGTTAAGAACTACTCCGCTGTTCAATGCTCCTTACCCAAAGTTGATATAGGTAAATGTCATGGACATAATTTCAAAAGTTATATCTCACTTTATAAAAATATACGTACAGATATATCAATTTGAAATTGGTGCATAACAACGGATATTCAAAACCAAATACTTGCCGTAAGGCAAAAACCCAGGCGATTTCCTCAAATATCACCAATTACAACGAATTCCGATATAATGAGGATGATCACCTAATTCCCAATAACTTACTCCCACTCATCATCTGTAAAACCATACAGATGTGAGAATCAAACCTGGTAAATACATACCCTGGAGTAAGTATCTAATCGGGAAAACAGTTTTCCTTTAACAACGCATAGTGAATCTGAAACATGAAAATGTTTCGAAGGTGTATCCGGGTATTCGTAGTAATGCCTCTTCCATAATCCAATTCATGACTGTAACTGTATATTTCTTTGCCATCTCTCCAAATCCCTTTATTTGTCTTTAGTCGTTACCTTCTGTACACCATCGTTAGGCTAAATGGTTTTCTTCCTCCCTACCGTTCGGCACCAGCCTATGGTTTAAAAGAAGACTATCCAATAAACGTAATACGTGTATACTCCTAAACCAAGGAGTACTCGCAACCTGAGAGAAGGTGATGATAAAAGACAACTGAATAAAACCTTATTCTATTTCTCCTGAACTGGAGAAAAAGCAAAGGTGAAGTAGGAGTGGCGATGAACTACGCGGTTTGGTCATGAATGATAGCAGTCACAATTTACTTTGCCCTCTTTCTAATCCCTTTATTTTGTCTTTACTTATTACCTTCTGTACACCCTACTTAGGCTAATTGGTTTTCTTCATTCCCTACCTTTCGGCACTTGCCTATAGTTTGGAAGAAGACTATCCAATAAGCGTAATAGGTGTACTCTCCTAAACCAAGGAGCCCTCGTAACCTGGGAGAAGGTGATGATAAAAGACAACTGAATAAACTAATTCAATTTCTCCTGAACCTGGATCCATCCTCGAAGAAGTCCCTTCGAGTTCGTATATAACCATGCAATGGATTTATCCAATGGAAGTGGATGTTCGTAGTAATACGAGGTGTTCTGGAGAAATGCAAAGGATAAAAGAAGGAGCGGCAATGACTTCTGCAACTCAGACAATCCAAAAGCCAGTATTTTAAGAAGGTTCGGTCAACTTGGTCACTGAGTCATAGTCTAAGGTCGGTCAATGGTCGCTGTCAAAGAGAGAGAGAAAAGAAATACTCTGCGTGCACTCTAACCTAGATCAGAATGGTTATCACTTTATCTAATCAGGAAACCTCCCACTGTACCGTCAAATTCTCCTCCAAACCTGAAAGAAGAATTAGTCGGGATCACCCGAAGAGTAAACCAACTCATCAGTGGGAATCGGGATCCAACTCTCATCGCATGATAACGTGAAGGAATCCACTCACGTTATCAAACTCCAGAAGGTATGCACAAGCCTGGCAAGTTTCAGTTTCTTTAGAAACTCCTGATATGAATTTTTGCCCCATGCTCTTATGACCTTGACTAAGGGCCAACAAATCATAAGTCACATGTCAAGTTCTGCCCATCATTATCTTGTTAATTTGAACCCACCCGTACATACTCTTGATTAAGGGCCAACAAAGTAATACGACTGTCCCAAACCAACGCATCTATCTATGCAATATGTGAACACCCCAGCAGCTACCAATCACTATGTCTTGACTAAGGGCCAAACAAACATAGCTTGAATACTACTGACCATTCATATGAAATGACGGAGGGCTATGGCTGGTTTTTGGCGAAAAACCTTTAACGTAATGAACTTGATCTCGCTGAAGGAACCTGATAGCTTTTTACAAAAATATAGTGGCGAAAACCTTTGCTAAAGAGGTCACTCCCGGTGAAGGGATCTCGGCTCTTTCCTCGTGGAATGAGGTGCAGGATATTCCAACTGAATACCGCGATGCAAAGCAACAAGTAATCTACTATAGTGAAGTTATTACCCTGACGCAAAATTCTGCCCAAGGGGTCACTCCCGGTGAAGAGATCCCGGCCCTTGCCTCGTCGAATGAGGTGCAGGATATTCTTACTGAATACCACTGTGCAAAACAAAAGAAAACGTCTTTGTAATAACTCCTTCTGAAAACTGTTCCAACAACGTCAAACAGGTTTGTTTTTGCTTTGCATTGATCAGAATCAACGTAGTCCCATCAATTAATCACACCAGAAAAGAACGAAAATAAAATATACGTATATGCCATCTGCATTCGTCACTGGGTCCTGTCATCACCCGTTAGGTTACTTAACTAATGACAGAGCGGGGACTGGACTAGCGCGGGTGTAAAACATATACAATATCTACTAATATATTTACCAATATACAATAATCACTCCAGGCGTGATAAATGCAACATTACAGAAAAGTAATAAGCATCACAGAACAATACAGATAATCTAGGATCCCCGGGTTTCACAGAGCCGCTACTGAAACCCGACGTACCCCTGGTCGTGTGGATAGCCTGTGCAATGAAACCTGTACCCCCTATAAGTGCGGCGAATAGTCTGCCAATTCTAGAGTGAGACCCTTTTGCCTCTCAAAGCCATGAGATGCGGACCCGTTGCCCTCCAGAACCCGGCTATCCGTGCACTCCGTCGTGGGGTAAACCTAGTACAGAAATGAAAAAATATACAATGGGTACATCGACCTCAACCCGGTCGTGCCCCAAAAGAATAATATACAAACAGGCAGCGACGGCAGTCCACATGTTGGACGCTCGCCCCGCAATATCAAATGTACAAATAAATCCAAACTGCACTACCATTGCACACAGCTATCCACCACGACAAATCTGTAACATCACAGCACAACAGAGAACATCAACGCGAATGTCACGTTCGCAAACCCGTCTAAAAGAGCTATAGCAATTAGACACGATTTACCGCTCGAATGAGATTCACGGTCGAAGATATAAAGTAAGTACTGTAAACTAACACATTTAAAATTCCGATCGACAAAACTTCCCGAAGTGGGCCCCAAGTACAATTCCAGTATTCAAACAAAATCTGGGCCCAAACAAAATATTCCAGAAACCACAATTCCACATGAAAGACACCCAGAATAAATATGGTGCACTGAAGCCCCAAAACGGCGGCGGAACCACGGCAAATACAAGGCTTGCGCGGCGGTTCCGCGGCGGTCTTGATGGTTCAGTCGCCCAAATTTCTTCCAGAGTCTTAAAAAATCCTGCACGATTTTCTGAGATGCTCAAAATAATTTTTAGACGACAAAACAAATTCGACAGAAACTTTAATATTGAAAATGCGATTTTGGAAATTTCGATCGATCGATATTTTAAACATGTTAGAACAAGCTAGTAAAGGTTAATGGCGTGGCTCTGATACCATGTAAGTCTATGGTAGCGCCCCGGCCGTCAATCTGAGGCCAAACGCGGAAAAAAAAACTTTTACAACTGGCGCTATCGCATACTATAACCCGGATCTTGCCATTAACGCTAAACTAACAAACTGTAAAGAGATAGAAAGGCTATACCGATTGATCCGTGTCCTTCGGTCTTTAGCCATCATCCCACGCTCCTCGCGGCATCTCCGATCTCCTGTCTCCTCGTCAAAGTGGCACCACGTCAACGGATCGTTATACGGGCTCCCGCCTCTAAACCAAGGCAACTCGGACATGAAGTTTGCTAGCCGACATGTCCAAGATTGATGTAGAGATGGTGGAGAATACTTTGTTTCAAGGCACCCAAGCCATTGGGTGAAGGTAAATTGAAGTTGCCTTTTGGGTTGATGAATTGAGCTAGGAATTTTGGCAAATGAATCAATCTCCCTCTCAAATGGGGCTCGGCCATTTTAAGGGGCCGAATTGGTGGGGCCGGCCAATGAGGTGGAGGGGGTGAGCATAAGGTATCAAGTGGTGAAGCTAAGAAGAAAATATCAACAAAGATCTTCACTAATATCTTAAGCAAATACAAAAGGAATTAAATGCAAAGAATGAGTCATATAACACCTCATCCAACAAGAAGAGGCCAGAAACATCTGGAGCCCCGGGCACCGCAAAAAACCCCTTCACTTTTATAACTTCAAATTTGCAAGAAACCCCTTCTCAACTAAGAAATTCAGCCAATAAGGAAAGAAGGAAAAATGGCCAAAACAGAGATACAAACTGGCAACTTCAAAAACCGATCCCGTAACTAATTCAGGATAACCCCACTACAGTATAAACATACCCGCATTTGTATTCCGACCGAATACAAAATGCAAAGAGACAAAAATCTCCTACACAATATAATACTAGAATCTGGCTTAAACCAAAGCCCACTAGTATTATCTATCCGAACCATGACACGTGCATAAGTGCACGTGCATGTTCGAACCCTGCCATAAAACCATACGGCCTCTACAACATTTTCGCCCGAACTTGGGAAACAATCTGTGGGGGACTCTAAAGACTCGTCAATACTCCGGCAGTGGATTTAACCATAAGCCGTCAGTGGTACTAACTGTACGTAACGGCTGCCCATGTATTGACAGAAAGGGAAGCTGATGAGCGAACTCATCCTGAAACCCTACTGAGCCTATCAGTGACAATATCCGTACAATCCGGTCCGTTCGTTTATGAGCATCGCATATCCGTCCTAGGGGCTGGTAATGTCAGACCCCCAAAAGCTGTATAAGTCATGTCGGAGGGTAGCCCTGAACACCCTGAGAAACTACTGGAATACCTACCAGTAATTCTTACCTGCCTTGGCCAAGGACTTGGTGTAATGGCTCTCCTAGATACAGCGCGATCTCACCCCCAATACCGGGAGAGACGAATCCCATGCCGATCCGCTCACTGCCCCTATGTGGCTCAGGACTGTACCCAACTAAAACCTGTTTGCATGACTCTTTTGAGCCGTGGTAGGGTAATAATCAAAGCACGGTGGGAACTCACTGTAAGGTTCCTAGGCACCCTAATGAGGTCACACAAGGCATCGAACATGCCAAATTAAAATTTTTAGTGCCGAGAAACCCTAGACTACGGATCTTAGACTAGATGTCTAGGCGAAAAAGAAAGCTAGTTAACACTTAACTATAGTTTAAACGGAAATACAACCTTTGTAAATCCGGATGTCCACCTCCACGGCTCCGCAACGACGTCTCCTCGCTGTCCTAGTCGAGCTCCGGGCTCAAACGTCGGCTTCGTCGGAGAAACGGGTGAGCTAGATCGCCGGCTTCGTGTCAAAGACGATCTACGTCGAGGCATCGCAAGTTCAAGCTCCGACTTCACAAAGTGATGAAATTTGTGAAGAAAACACACTCTACAACTTGGCTAGAGGTAGAGGGTGAAGAAATAGGAGATGGGTTCACTTTAGATTTGGATTTTGCTCACTAGATCACAACTTGCCATTAAAGTAGCAAGCTTTCTCACTTTGAGAAGAAGAAGAAGATGATAGAAAAACTTATGATAAGTTATTTCTAAAATGAATAATAATGGAATTCTTATCATCTTCTAACCATGGTCAAGTGTAGAGAATTGACCATGGTTAGTGGGAGTGGTTAGGTTTAAGCAAGGAGACAAAATGGCATCATTACAAAAAGCTTCATGAAGCTTCACCACACTTCATGATAAAATGAAACCCTTTTGTTTCCATAAATCTATTTAATAAATAATAAAAGGATTTAATAATAAGAGAATAAATCTTAAACCCTAACCACTCTCATAACCATGGTTGCATTCTTTACACAAAGCCAAAACAACATGCATCATCAAACATGATACATGTAATTGCACAGAAGTATATCACATATACAATGTGCACATCAAGTGAGAAAAATCCGTTTAAAGTGAACCAATACTAGTTAATGCAAAGTAATATATCAAATATATAATTATACATTAAATCATTAAATCAACACTTGATTCAATGATCCGGTCATGTCGCACATAACCGACTAGTATTCAATGTATCGACTTATCGAATCGATCTTCGATTCGATAACAAGGTTATATCACATACAACCAATCGAAACATTAATCACGAGAATCAAATACGGTATCACATACACGCATTATTCTCGGTCCCGCACATATCTCATATGCACTCCTATTTCGTTTCGCTTGAACCAGGAAACCTCTGTGTAGGACTCTAAAGACTCGTCAATACGCCGGTAGCAGATGATGATCATATCAAGCACCCACAAGCCGCAAGCGGTCTGCTAAACGTAACGGCCACCCGGGTATTGAGCGATCAGAAGATCGACTAGCTAGCCCGCTCACACTCCTGCGAATCCGACCAGTAACACTTACCATACAGTCAAGTCTCTTCGTCTGATACGTCGCATATCAAGTCTAGGGGTGGTATACGTCAGACCCCAATAACCCGATAAGTCGTGCCGATGTGAGGCTCGTAACGGGTCGAGAAACTACTGGTAACACTTACCAGTAAATCTCTGATCAGCCCTGGCCAGGGACTTCCCTGCTACGGCCAATCGAGCACAGCACAACATCAACTCCCAATACCGGGAGAGACGAAACCCCTCCTATCGCTCATTGCCTCCATGTGACTCGGGACTGTACCCAAAGACCACCGTTTTGCACGCCCTCATGGACGTGGTAAGGTGGAGATCAAAGCACAGTGGGAATCACACAAGACTCTATGACGATCTCGGGTCTACAGACTAACCTGTACAAGTGTCACCTGAGAACTGCCATCTGACGTGAGGTATAATACCATCTGGGAGTTCTCGGCGAGTCCGTCCAGTGTACCCAGTCTCCACTGAGCACCCGTATACCATCTCTGATGTCAAACATCAATGGATATGGGATCATCCATCGCCCATCACATGGGTCGAGAAGCGTATACGCTAGTCTACTCTGGTATATCGATGCCCCGTCTCGATACACCCACGACTAGGGACCTTGAAGGATGTACTTATGGACTACCATGTCCCCACTAGTATGATCTGCATCATAGTCCAGGTAGTCAAGTACAAATCCTAAGGGCTTTACCAACATGTAACTATAAGACAGTATAAAGAGACTAGTGTACATGTTAAGATAAATGGCAACCAGATAGCATACTATCATGTCGAGCAAGAAAGTCATCTCTATATATGTTCAAGCATCCAATATAATATACATAATCTGTACAATACTGGCCTCTAGGGCATACATACAACTAACAATCTCCCACTTGCACTAGGGCCAGCTGCTGTAGTATCTCATACCGAGCATCCCGAAGAGTCTCTCAAACTGTATCTGGGGAATGGCCTTCGTGAGTGGATCCGCCGTGTTGTTCTTCATGTCAACTCTCCTGACCTCGATCTCCCGGCGATCAACTATCTCCCGGATCAGGTGATACCGCCTCAGAATATGCCTGGACCGCTGATGGGACCTGGGTTCCTTGGCCAAAGCCACTGCTCCATTGTTATCGCAATACAAAGGTATTGGATGCTCAATGGATGGAACCATACCAAGTTCAGTAATGAACTTCTTGATCCAGACAGCTTCTTTAGCAGCATCGTTGGCAGCGATGTATTCAGCCTCCATCGTCGAGTCTGCCACGGTTTCCTGCTTGGAACTCTTCCAGCTAACCGCCCCTCCGTAAAGGGTAAAGACAAAGCCCGACTGCGACTTAGAGTCGTCCTTATCACTCTGGAAGCTCGAATCGGTAAAGGACTCCACTTGGAGCTCTCCGTTACCATACACCAAGAACATATCTCTAGTCCTTCGCAAGTACTTGAGAATGCTCTTCACAGCTGTCCAGTGACTCTCTCCAGGATCAGCTTGATACGTGCTCACTACACTTAGTGAGTATGCTACATCGGGTCTGGTACATAGCATCGCATACATGATAGAGCCTACTGCCGAAGCATAGGGTATCCCTTGCATGCGAGCTCTCTCCAAATCAGTCTTGGGAGACATCTCTTTGGAGAGAGTGACTCCAGAGATCGTGGGTAAGTTCCCACGCTTGGACTCTTCCATACTAAACCTCTTTAGTATGGTGTCAATGTACCTGGATTGGGACAATCCCAAAATCCGTTTGGATCTATCTCTATAGATCCTGATTCCCAATATGCAGGAGGCATCACCAAGATCTTTCATTGAGAATCTTTATGATAAGAAGAGCTTGACTGATTGCAGCATAGGAATATCATTTCCTATCAAGAGTATGTCGTCCACGTACAATACGAGGAAGACAACCTTACTCTCTGCCACCTTCTTGTAAATACAAGGTTCATCTGGATTTTTGACGAAATCAAACTCTTTGATAACGACGTCAAAGCAGATGTTCCAACTCCGCGATGCTTGCTTTAATCCATAAATGGATTTAAGCAGCTTGCACACCTTCCCGCTGCTCCCACTGTCTACGAAGCCCTCTGGCTGAGTCATGTACACGCACTCTTCTAAATCACCATTTAGAAAGGCGGTCTTAACATCCATTTGCCAGATTTCGTAGTCATGAAAGGCAGCAATGGCAAGCATGATTCGGATGGATTTAAGCATAGCCACTGGAGAAAAGGTTTCGTCATAGTCCACACCTGGTCTTTGACGAAAACCCTTTGCTACAAGTCTAGCTTTGAAAGTCTCCACTTTCCCATCTACACCAAGTTTCTTCTTGAAGATCCACTTGCTCCCAATGGGTTTTACCCCTTCAGGAGCAACTTCCAAAGTCCATACTTTGTTGGTGTACATGGAATCCATCTCGGACCGCATAGCATCCAGCCATTTCACTGAGTCCCCACTCGTGATGGCCTGCTCGAAGCTAGTTGGGTCATCATCCTCCATGATGCAATCCTCGCTCCCACCGTCCATGAGAAAACCGTAGTATCTCTCAGGTTGGCGAGGAACCCTACTAGATCGGCGGAGTGGCTGGGGTTCATCGGGAACTATAGAATCCTCTGGTTCCACCAGATCTTCTGTTGTAGCTTGTGCAGCTGGAACCTCTTCCAGTTCTACCTCATGACCACTAATCTCTTTTTCAAGAAATTCCTTTTCTAAAAAGGTGGCATGCCGAGAAACAAACACTCTTTGTTCCTCAGGGTGGTAGAAGATATACCCTCGCGAATGTTTGGGATATCCAATAAACTTACACAGAATGGACCTTGCCGCGAGTTTGTCCGGATTTTGCGTTTTTACATAGGCCGGACAACCCCATATCTTAACATAATTAAGATATGGTCTCTTTCCTTTCCATATCTCATATGGAGTGGTCGGCACGGTTTTGGTGGGAACCATATTCAATAGGTCTGCAGCTGTTTCCAGTGCATATCCCCAGAAGGAAATAGGTAACTCAGCTGTGCTCATCATAGAGCGCACCATATCTAATAGGGTGCGGTTCCTTCGTTCTGATACACCGTTGTGCTGTGGTGTATATGGAGGAGTCAGCTGAGAGAGAATCCCATTCTCTTTTAGGAAGTCCAGGAATTCATTGCTTAAGTATTCTCCTCCTCGATCAGATCGTAGGATTTTAATACTTTTTCCGGTTTGGTTCTCGACTTCTTGTTTATATTCCCTAAATTTCTCAAAAGCTTCTGATTTGTGTTTCATCAGGAACACATACCCGAACCTAGAGAGATCGTCAGTGAATGTAATGAAGTATGAAGAACCATCCCTGGCATGTGTAGACATGGGACCGCATACATCACTATGTATCAGTCCTAAGAGTTCGGTAACTCTTTCTCCGTGTCCCGTAAACGGAGTCTTGGTCATCTTGCCTTTGAGACATGACTGGCAAGTGTCATAAGATGAAAATTCAAACGAATTTAAATATCCATCTTTATGCAACTTAGCTAGTCGTGTCACATTGATGTGACCCAGTCTACAATGCCACAAGAAGGATTCATTGAGTTCAGAACTCTTCCTCTTGTGTGTGTTTGTTATACTGAGGACTATTGATTGGTTTAGAACATAAATGCCATTGCACAACGTGCCTGATCCAACCAACTTTTGGTTATGGAAAATGTTCATAACATTGTCCTGTAATACAAAATTATATCCCTCTTTACTTAATAAAGAGACTGATATAATGTTGCATATCAGGTTCGGCATGTAATAGCATTCGTTCAGGACCAATGTATTACCAGTTGGTAATACAAGGTGATATTCCCCGACAGTCTTAGCTGCAACAATTGCACCATTTCCGACTCTAATGTCTTTATCACCTTCTCCAAGTTCTCTACCTTTCCTAAGCCCATGTAACTGATTACATATATGGGATCCTGACCCGGTATCCAATACCCAGGACGTAGAGCAAATGGAGAAACAGTTCTCAGTAACGAACACACCCGAAGAAAATGCATCAACATGTACTTTCTTGATTCGGGTGGCATGGGAATCCTGGTATTCCCCTATTTCCTGTTCATTCCTATAACTCTTATAAGAAGGAACGGAACCAACGTTCCCCAGCACAGTATAACATGCGGGTTCGGTCAATACATCCATATTATTATCTTTATTAAGGCATGAAATGGTCGCTACCTGGAGAGAGAGAGAAGAAAACACTTTAGCGTAAGCTCGTGCAAGATCAGATTGGTTATTATCTTATCTAATCAGGATGGCTCCCACTGCTTTTTATCAAATCTTCCTCCAAACCCTAAAAGGAAAGACTAGCCGGGATTAATTACACACTACAAGTTCGCCAATCTTTCAGCCAGGCCAGTGTCGGTACTTTGAGGGAGGTCCCCCGTGCTTTCGCACGAACCTAATTACTGTAAACCTCGTTTTCCCAGAGGCGTAACCTCGTTAACACCTTTCTAGACACCTACTTGATCGGCTAATTGTAATGTATAAAACTCTCCCAGGAGTAACTCTTACTCGCAGCGGGTATCGGGATCCAACTATCTCATAGAAGGTATGCAATCTCATTGCAAATTTCAACACTTGAAATTCCCGATAATATTTTGCCCCTAGCGTGCTATGACCTTGACGCAGGCCAACAAACCATAGTGCGCTAGTCAAGTTCAACCCGTCATTTCCTGATTGAATTAAACCCACCCGTACGACCCTTGACGCAGGCCAACAAAGTCGCACGACTACCCTAATCCAATCTGCATCATATGCATAAGCAGATAAATACTAGTTAGCTACCGCACACTACGCCTTGACGCAGGCCAACAAACGTAGCACGAATACTAACTACTACTCATCTGAAATGACGGAGGGCTACGCCAGGTTTTTCTGAAAACCATGAGCGTAATGAACTTGATATCGTTGTAGAATCAAATGATGTTTTGAAATGGAGTGATTTTGAGGCTTTTCTAGTTTTGCTAAAGGAGTCACTCCCGGTGAAGGGATCTCGGTCCTTTCCTCGTCGAATGAGGTGCGGGATATATCATATATATCGCTGTGCAAAGCAAAAACGCAAAAGCAGTCAAAAAACAAACCGAGTGTGTAGCATCTGCCAGTTATTGCTAAAGGAGTCACTCCCGGTGAAGGGATCTCGGTCCTTTCCTCATCGAATAAGGTGCGGGGTATATCATATATACCGCTATGCAAAGCACGAACTGTAGCTACCTGTTTTATTTAAAATCTGATTCTACAACATCTTAGGTTTCTTATCTTTCATTAATCACATTAATGAAGTCCCATCATTAAAATACCTAAACATCACAGATAGATATGACGTACACTTATGCCATCCGCATTCGCCTCGATGTCCCCTCGTGCACCGTTAGGTTAGGTAACTAACGACAGAGCAGGGCAGGGCTAGCGCGGGTGTAAAACATAAGTAACGTCTATATAATATATCATATATACTATATATTATATCCATCACAGAATCATCTCATGATCACATCACAGATATCGCAGCAGAATAAACATATGAAATATTGGATATACTAGGACGTCCGTGTTTTCAATACGAGCCAGTATAAAACACGGATTCCACGGTCGTGATGAATAGCCAATCCCACACCCCTAGACCCCTACGAGAGCGGCAAGCAACCCTGCCAATTCTAGGGTTAGGAGACCCGGACTCGACTCCTCGAGTTGGTCTCCCACTGGACCCCAGAACCCGGTTACTTGTGCTCCCCTCCTTGGGTCTATCCTAATGCGGAAAAGTAAATAATATACAAAGGGTGACGGCTTCCGCTACCTGGAAGTGCCCCAAATAAAAGAATATTACATACAAGTTTTTACATGAATGAAAATGAAAAACACTCATCTCACATAAAAACCCCCGGCTATTCGATTACGACGATCCAATATAACATATCCAGCAACACATAACATCACATGTCATCAACGTAAGTAAGTATGCATACCCCAATTGTCGTTGACGTATAGCAACGAAACCGGCGATATGAACATACTACACTTACGGTCACAGAAAAGAAAGAGTAAAACTACAACAATTGGAATCCGCAACTTCTTTAGACATCGCATGCCTAACAGATATAAATCCCGCATTTCAGTCTCATTATCGAAAACTCTTTTCGATATCCAATGAAACTAAAGCGCTAGATTTATAACATCCATCCAGTTATCTCATAACCTTTTGTGAATTCCAATTATTGTATCCAATTCCGGATAAATAGAATATATCAAACTTTCCGATCGAACATTCGAACACCCAAGTTTTCCCGACACCGATCAACACATGAATTAGGTTCAAAGACATTCACTTCATACCTCAGTACCAACGGTCCAGCCGTAGAAGGGTCAAGCCAACGCCTCACATGTGGCACGCCGTACTGCCCCAAACCCGAAGGTTCAAAGGGCAGTTCAAGACGGTCACATAATCGAGTTAAGGTTTGTTGTCTTCTAGAGGGACCATCGTGTTACTTGCACTACTCAGAACGTCTTTTAACCACAGAAAAAATCCAACACTTGGAATTATTCCGGTAGGGGAAAACCTGGGTATTTGTATACGGTCGAACTCTTTAACATATTCTACAGTTATCTGGAAAAACACTCAGACAAAATTTGATATCCCGATCGAAAGACCGAATTCCCAAATCAACTCAGAAATATTCAACTCTGGAAAAATATTAAAAGTGCACAGAAAATCCAGCATTAATAATTATGAGATACTGTATAAAAACCACTGAACAAACAGGTCGTACCGCCGCGCAACCGCCGCACGAGGCTAGCTCGTGCCGCGGAAGCGCGGCAATATAAAGGAATTATGGGCACGAATTTCACAGTATTTCATATATTCACCTGCTTATTTTTCTGAACATTTTTAATGTGGAAAAATACCAGATTTTAAAAATTGGACAGAGAGCAATTTTCCGGGTATGGTTTCGGTTCGATCGGACTTCAAATCGCGTCTGGACTTCGCCTAAGGCTCTAGCTAGTCTCTGATACCACTGTAAGGTTCCTAGGCACCCTAATGAGGTCACACAAGGCATCGAACATGCCAAATTAAAATTTTTAGTGCCGAGAAACCCTAGACTACGGATCTTAGACTAGATGTCTAGGCGAAAAAGAAAGCTAGTTAACACTTAACTATAGTTTAAACGGAAATACAACCTTTGTAGATCCGGATGTCCACCTCCACGGCTCCGCAACGACGTCTCCTCGCTGTCCTAGTCGAGCTCCGGGCTCAAACGTCGGCTTCGTCGGAGAAACGGGTGAGCTAGATCGCCGGCTTCGTGTCAAAGACGATCTACGTCGAGGCATCGCAAGTTCAAGCTCCGACTTCACAAAGTGATGAAATTTGTGAAGAAAACACACTCTACAACTTGGCTAGAGGTAGAGGGTGAAGAAATAGGAGATGGGTTCACTTTAGATTTGGATTTTGCTCACTAGATCACAACTTGCCATTAAAGTAGCAAGCTTTCTCACTTTGAGAAGAAGAAGAAGATGATAGAAAAACTTATGATAAGTTATTTCTAAAATGAATAATAATGGAATTCTTATCATCTTCTAACCATGGTCAAGTGTAGAGAATTGACCATGGTTAGTGGGAGTGGTTAGGTTTAAGCAAGGAGACAAAATGGCATCATTACAAAAAGCTTCATGAAGCTTCACCACACTTCATGATAAAATGAAACCCTTTTGTTTCCATAAATCTATTTAATAAATAATAAAAGGATTTAATAATAAGAGAATAAATCTTAAACCCTAACCACTCTCATAACCATGGTTGCATTCTTTACACAAAGCCAAAACAACATGCATCATCAAACATGATACATGTAATTGCACAGAAGTATATCACATATACAATGTGCACATCAAGTGAGAAAAATCCGTTTAAAGTGAACCAATACTAGTTAATGCAAAGTAATATATCAAATATATAATTATACATTAAATCATTAAATCAACACTTGATTCAATGATCCGGTCATGTCGCACATAACCGACTAGTATTCAATGTATCGACTTATCGAATCGATCTTCGATTCGATAACAAGGTTATATCACATACAACCAATCGAAACATTAATCGCGAGAATCAAATACGGTATCACATACACGCATTATTCTCGGTCCCGCACATATCTCATATGCACTCCTATTTCGTTTCGCTTGAACCAGGAAACCTCTGTGTAGGACTCTAAAGACTCGTCAATACGCCGGTAGCAGATGATGATCATATCAAGCACCCACAAGCCGCAAGCGGTCTGCTAAACGTAACGGCCACCCGGGTATTGAGCGATCAGAAGATCGACGAGCTAGCCCGCTCACACTCCTGCGAATCCGACCAGTAACACTTACCATACAGTCAAGTCTCTTCGTCTGATACGTCGCATATCAAGTCTAGGGGTGGTATACGTCAGACTCCAATAACCCGATAAGTCGTGCCGATGTGAGGCTCGTAACGGGTCGAGAAACTACTGGTAACACTTACCAGTAAATCTCTGATCAGCCCTGGCCAGGGACTTCCCTGCTACGGCCAATCGAGCACAGCACAACATCAACTCCCAATACCGGGAGAGACGAAACCCCTCCTATCGCTCATTGCCTCCATGTGACTCGGGACTGTACCCAAAGACCACCGTTTTGCACGCCCTCATGGACGTGGTAAGGTGGAGATCAAAGCACAGTGGGAATCACACAAGACTCTATGACGATCTCGGGTCTACAGACTAACCTGTACAAGTGTCACCTGAGAACTGCCATCTGACGTGAGGTATAATACCATCTGGGAGTTCTCGGCGAGTCCGTCCAGTGTACCCAGTCTCCACTGAGCACCCGTATACCATCTCTGATGTCAAACATCAATGGATATGGGATCATCCATCGCCCATCACATGGGTCGAGAAGCGTATACGCTAGTCTACTCTGGTATATCGATGCCCCGTCTCGATACACCCACGACTAGGGACCTTGAAGGATGTACTTATGGACTACCATGTCCCCACTAGTATGATCTGCATCATAGTCCAGGTAGTCAAGTACAAATCCTAAGGGCTTTACCAACATGTAACTATAAGACAGTATAAAGAGACTAGTGTACATGTTAAGATAAATGGCAACCAGATAGCATACTATCATGTCGAGCAAGAAAGTCATCTCTATATATGTTCAAGCATCCAATATAATATACATAATCTGTACAATACTGGCCTCTAGGGCATACATACAACTAACACTCACTTGAGACAAATGACGACCTCAGGTCGATGAACTAACATGTACACATGTCACCAGGGAACGACTATCTGACGCTAGGTATAATACCAACTAGCATGTTCCCGGCAAGTCCTGTCCGGTGCATTCATAACCTAATGAGCATCTGTATACATCTTAGGTGATCCAACTCACAACAATGGCTTGTGAGACCGGCCATCGCCCCTTGTCGGGGTCTCGACTGTATACACTAGTCTACTCCCGAGTATCGATGCCCTGTCTCAAAACTCCCACGACTAGGGACCACTTTTAAGGATGTGCTTATAGACTACCCAACTCTCACGTATATGATCGCCATCATACTGTTGGTAGTCAAGCAGGATCCTAAGGGCTCCATAAACATGTAATAGTGAACAGTAATGTCACCTAAAACTGTACACGATGATAAAGTTAAACAGATAGCATACTATCATCTTGAGTAAAAATGTCCTACCGGTATAGGTCCTCCTCAATCATTGCAATCACGTGCCTGCGATCCAATAATTGAATTTTAGGGCACTACGACCAATAGTAAGGATCTCACTCAGGTATTTTCTCCTCACAAGGTCTGTAAGTCCATGCTACCTCTCCCGGTACTTTCGGGAATGCGGAATTTGGTAAAAAACGATTTTTACGGAGGTGGTAACATGGACCTAAAACCCGGATCTTGGTTAAACATCTATCTAACAACCTAACTACGAGTTTCTAGCTACTCGGTTAGGGGGTTATACCTTGCTTGTCTTGAACTCCTTCGTCTTCAAGCTCCGATGGTGGTCCGGAATGGCTTCTTCTCGTCGTCTCCGTACGCCGAAGATAGATCCACCTGAAAGCTCCAACCTTTGGCTCCTTCTTCGTTCTTTGAAGAAACTAGTTCACTTGGTTTGCTAAACCTAGTGAACTAGAATGAGTAGAGAAGAGTTTGTATGGGATTTTATCTATGGTTCTTGATTCTCAACTCATGAGACAAGAGAACCATAGAATCAAGAGAGGGAGGAAGAGGTTGAGGGTGAGAGCAAAAACAAGAGAGCTCAAGAACAAGAGAGAGAATGAGCAAGAAAGAATGAGCAACTCTTTTGTCTCTCACCCTCTCATAATCCAAAGTCATGATAACTCATCATACTAAAAAAGTCTTATGTGATGGTTGAAGCAACCATAACCATATCATTTCATGCACTCATTTTACACAAATGAGCAAGCAAACAAAAGTCTTTGCCATGAAATGATGGCTATGGTTATCATGATGGTCAACTAGTCAAGCCTAGTCAATCGGTCAACAAAGTCAACAAGTCAACAAAAATCAACAAGTCAACAAAGTCAACAAGTCAACAAAAGTCAACAAGTCAACAAAGTCAACAAAAGTCAACAACCATGTCACCATAATACTTAATTAATATAATAGTTAATCACATATCATATTCTCATTAGGGTTGAACAAAAAGTCAAATAGTCAACGGTCAACTGTCAACAACCCTAATGAGAATCCGCTGCCTCTGTCTCCCTGTCAACTGTGCATACGCACCCGCATCCGCGTTCCGAGGAACACGAATGCACACTGGATAAATCCAATCCCAAAAGGTACACTAGGATCTGGCTTATACCAAAGCCCGCTAGTGTAAACTGTCCGGACACTGTACGTGCACAAGTGCACGGATGTAACCGAACCCTGTCGCAAAACCATGCGACCTGTCGCAATACCATGCGACCTCTACTCTTTTGCCTAAAGGCGAAAAGCTTTCTGTGTGGGACTCTAAAGACTCGACACTACGCTGGCAGTGGGTTTAACCACAGACCGCAAGCGGCACTAGCTGTGCGTAACGGTCCCCAGGTAGTGCCGATAAGAAGACCGACGAGGCGAAACCCATCTGAACTCCTACTGAGCCTGAGTGTGACATTCTCCATACAGTCCGGTATGTTCGTCTGATACATCGCATGGCGGGCCTAGGGGGCGGTAAACGTCAGTCCCCCAATAGCGGTACAAGTCGTGCCGGAGCGAAGCCCAAAACACCATGAGATAACACTGGAAGCCTACCAGTATATCTCGATTGCCCTGGCCAGGGACTACTCGTGTAATGGCTCTCCTAGACACAGCGCGATGTCAACCCCCAATACCGGGAGAGACGAATCCTGTCTAACCGTCACTGCCTCCAAGTGCTTCGGGACTGCACCCAACCACTACCTGTTTGCACGACTCCTTTGAGCCGTGGTAGGGTAGTGATCAAAGTACAGTGGGAACACACTCGAGGCAAAGTGACAGTGTCAAGTCAGCGGACTAAGCTGTACTCATGTCACCTGGGAACTGATAACTGACGATAGGCATAATACCAACTAGTCAGTTCCCGACGAGTCCTGTCCAGTGTACCCGTAACCTAACGAGCACCCGCATACTATCTCAAGTACGACGTACTGACGGCTGTGGGACAGACCGTCTCCCATACTGGGATGAGAAGCGCATGCGCTGGTCTACTCCGGAGTATCGATGCCCTGTCTCGATAGTCCTGCGACCAGGGACCGGCATAAGGATGTGCTTATAGATTACCCAGCCCCACTAGTGTGACGGCCATCACATCGCTGGTAATCAAGCAAAGATCCTAAGGGCTCCACTAATGTGTATAGGCGATATACAAAAATAAACACATGTACACATTGAAGTAGAAACAAACCAAGTAGCATACTACTATTTTGAGCAAGATTGTATATACAAGGTGAATATCCCAAGCTTCCATTAAGTAATATACAAACTAGTATGATACAGTAATGGCCTCTAGGGCATATACACTAACAAGGTCGAGAGGACCTTACAAGTGCACATGAATTTTTTTACAAGTATGCGCCCTTTCGGGTTTTCACATACTCGCCGGTAGCCCTGCTGTTTTTACTCACGGCGCCCCTTCGGATTTTCATCCGTGCCCATTTCGCTTGTAGATGTACCGTTTTTTTACCCCTCTGTTCGCCGATGGAACTTATGGAGGAATTCATCACCAGGGCAGCTGTGCAACCCGCGGGACTCGAGTTGCCATCCTTGCCGATGGGATTTGCGGACTTGAATTCCACTATCGCCGTGTTTGATGTGACGTATTTAGTTTAAGGACATTACGGTCCATTGTTGGTTTAGGGACATCTCGGTCCGTTGTTAGTTTAGGGACATCTCGGTCCATTATTAGTTTAGGGACATCTTGGTCCAGGCCCAGCTTTAGGGCGAAGTTTTGCCGAATACTACTTATAGAGTCTGGACTCAGGAAGACAGCGAGCAGACACAAGCATCGCCATCTATCATTAAGCTGAGTTGTGACTTGTTAGGCGTACTATTTCTTAAGGAACCAGCCGTTTATTGGCCGGAAGGGTCTTTCGCCATGCATATCCATGAGCAAGTAGGCCTCACGTTGGTAGACCTTTTCTATAATGTACGGACCCTCGTAGTTCGGCTTGAATTTTCCCCGCTTTGTACGGTTGGGGATCATAGGTCTTTTGACAACTAGCATAAGTTCACCTTGGCGGAATATCCTTGGCCTAGTTAGTCTTTCGTATGAGCGCGTCATCCTTGCTTTGTAAGCTTCCAGATTTTTCTGTGCTATGAGACGAGTTTCATCGAGGGCATTGAGCTCCTCAAGCCGAAGATGAGCATTCTCTTCGTCCGTCAGCTCGTAACGAACCGCCACTCATAGAGAGGATAGCTCTATTTCCAAGGGGAGTACCGCTTCCAAGCCGAATACCAATGCGTATGGCATTGTATTCATGGCCGTTTTGACCGTGGTTCGATACGCCCAGAGAGCTTCATGCAGTCTTTCGTACTAATCCTTTTTTGTTTCTGGACACTGTTTTCTTTATGATCTTCGTCAAGGTCTTGTTGAAAGTCTCAGCTAGACCATTAGCTCGGGGATTATAGACCGAAGAGTATCTCCAATCTATTTTATGCTGCTGTGCGAAGCGACTAATTCTATGGCTTCTGTAGGCTGGCCCGTTATCAGAGATAATCTGTCGCGGAGTGCCGAACCGATAGATGACGTGTGTCCTGAAGAAATGAAGAATGTTCTCCGTCTTCACTTCCTTTAGCGGTACTGCCTCTGCCCACTTAGAGAAGTAATCGGGTGTTGCTAATATGAACCGATGTCCCTTAGATGATGCTGGTTCGATAGGTCCGATTATATCGGTTCCCCACATTTCGAACGGCCAGCTAGCCAATGTTGGGTGTAGCGGATTCGGATGCTGGTAGATGAAGTCCCCGTGAATTTGGCACGAGTGACACTGCTTCTCATATTCGAGGCAGTCCTGAATCATCATGGGCCAATAGTAACCCATTCTTTTGATCTTCAGCTTCATCTTTGGCCCGGCTTGATGAGAACCGCAGAGTCCGTCATGAATTTCTTGGATGACTCTCCTTGCTTCTTCTGGTCTCAGGCACCTTAGCCACAAACTGTCGAACGATCTCTTATATAGAGTATCATTGACGAAGGCAAAAGGAAGAGCTTGTTTCATGAGCTGATTTCTCGAAGATGCGTTTTCGGGTGTTCGATGGGATTTGAAATAGTCTATGAAGACTTCTCTCCAATCCTTACCATTTTCTTCATCCTCTATTTGGAAGGCTGCTTGTTTGGTCGCTTCCTTTTCTTCAGACGACTCCGGAGATATTTCTGCCGGTGGGAGAATCCGGCGGCTCTGCACAATGATCCTTACGTCATCGAGATTTTCGTCAGTCAGTTCCTTACCAAGCTTGGCTAATGCATCCGCCTTGCTATTTTCTGCACGCGGTATGCTTTCCAGGATATAGGAGGGGATTTGAGTCAGCAATTGCTACACTCTTTCGCCATATTTTACCAACTCTAACTTGCACGTCTGATAGTCGCCATTTACTTGGCTAACGACAAGCTGGGAGTCTCCATATATGAGGAGGTTTTCGATCCCCATGTCGATAGCGATCTCAAGACCTGCTATCAAAGCTTTATATTCTGCTTCATTGTTTGTTCTTGGCTCCATTAAGCAAAAGGAAAAATGCATTATCTCTCCTTGTGGAGTCACGAAGATAAGGCCTACCCCAGCTTCGATTATGGGGGTGTTGTGCTTTCGCTTCTTCATGGAAGATGCTCCGTCGAAGTATAGTTCCCATCGGGCATCACTCCCTTCTTTCTCCCCGTCGATTGTGTCAAACGCGTGTTCGTCTGGCAATTCGTAATTTAAGGGAGAGTCGGCTGGTATTGGATGCTCAGTGAGAAAGTCGGCGATGGCCTGGCCTTTCACTGCCTTGAGGGGTCAAAACGTTATTGAGAACTCCATCAAGAGGAGGGACCATTTGGCAAGCCTTCCTGTTAGTATGGCTCTTGACATCAAATATTTGAGAGGATCCACCTTTGATATGAGATGGACCTCATGTGCCAGGGCATAGTGCCTGAGCTTCGTTATCGCAAAGATCAGTGCCAGGCAATGCTTTTCAATGGGGGAGTAGTTGTTTTCTGCCCCAGGAGAACTTGACTCAAATAGTAGAGAGCTCTCTCCTTTCCTTGATCATTCTCCTGTGCCCATAACGCGCCTAAAGAACCTTCAAGGTTTGTTGTATATAGGATGAGGGGCTTTCCCCTGACTGAAGCGGTCAGTACCGACGGATTCTGCAGGTATTGCTTGATTTCGTCCCGTGCACTTTGGCATTTCTGATCCCGGATGAACGGGGTCCCCTTCTTCATTATATGGTTGTAGGGTCGTCATTTTCCGGAGAGGTTGACTTGGAGTTTGACACCTGTGTAGGTATCAGCATTGCTACGACTGAGATATTACCAGGAGCGACTCATCAGTTGCCTTAAGAGGACTCGGAATTTGATACCGATTTAGGCATCAGCATCGCTACAACTGGGATAGTGCCAGGAGTGAATCATCATTTGCTCCTGTCGATTTGGATAAAGGTGGCTTAGTAGATAGGGTTAGGATCCTGTCGACTAAGACTTTTGACTTTATGAGCCGTAAGGGTCTCATAAAGGGTTTTCTCCCTACGAGTCGTGAGGATCTCGTAGGCGTATTTTCTCCTTAGGAATCGTGGGGATCCCTAAGTAATGTCTTCTCTTGTAAGTCGTAAGGATCTTCCAAGAGTGTTTTCTCCTTATAAGTCAAGAGGACCTACAAGTGTTATTCACCATATGGGGACATTTCTTGCCATTTGTAGAACTTGGAAAAGAAATATTTATTCATGCCCATGGATTGTATACAAGCGTCAATATGGACCTCCTGTAGGGAAACTTGGGGAATATGATGGCTTAAGAACAGGTTCAGGTCCTTGTATCTTAAGGCTTTTGAATCCTATAAGCCGTGAGGGTCTCATAGGGGGATTTCTCCTTACGAGTCGTGAGAATCTCGTAAGTGTAATTTCTCCTTAGGAATCGTGGGGATCCCTAAGTGTGTTGCACCCTTGTGAGTCATAAGGATCTTACGCGGGTATTTTCTCCTCACAAGATCGAGAGGACCTTGCAGGTGTTTTTATTTTAACAAGATTGTGCCCTTTCGGGTTTTCACAAACTCACCGGTAGCCCTGTTGTTTTTACTCACGGAGCCCTTTCGGGTTTTCATCCGTGCCCATTTCACTTATGGACATACCGTTTTTTTAAACGAGATTGCGCCCTTCCGGGTTTTCACAAACTCGTCGGCAATCCTGCTATTTTTACTCACGACGCCCTTTCGGGTTTTTATCCGTGCCCATTTCGCTTGTGGATATACTTTTTTTTGCGAACAATGAAACTCTCGAAAATAGTTTCGCCACAGGTGACCCATCTGTTTGCCGATGAGCGTTGGGGGTAGCTTCATTGCTGGAGTAGTTGTGTAGCCGGTAGGACTTGAGTTGCAACCTTTACCGTTGAGATTTCGATTGCAATATAGATCTCGAGAGAGGATATCGCCGTATTTGAAGCGATGCGCCATATTTGAAGCGACACACTAGTTTAGGGACGTTTCGGTCCATTATCGCCATATTTGAGGTGAATTTCTAGTTTAAGGACTTTTCGGTCCAACATTCTCATTCGATCGCGAAGTTGCATAACTCATCCCTTCCAACTCTTGTTTGCAGAGACGCGGCTGCTTGTCCTTTGTTTGCATGGACACTTTACACCTTAGACTATTTTTACCTTCTTGAACTTCTTCATCTATTATCGTGCCAATCGGGTTGTTTTGCAGGAAGTACTGGGAATTTTAAACAGCACCTGCCCCCTGCTAATCAATGTCGTTTTCCGATACTGATGGAGCGTCTTCTTCATATACAAAGGAACGAGATATCACGTCATTCCTTCTGCCGAGTCTTCCTCTTCCTTGGAAGAATAAATTTGACTTGGGGTTTTTTCCTCATCATCTGATTCAGAGTGGGACATGGGTTTCACATCCTTCCCATGGTTTTTTGGTTCAAGTGGGATATTCCACTTGATTGCAGGACCCGTTTGTAAGTCCCTTGATATTCTACCTGTTCTTTGAGAAGAAAGGACCATCCCATATAGAGATTCTTCTGCCAGTGAGAAATATGCCCCCTGTGTATATCTCAGGAGGGAGCGAGTACCTACGCCGTCGCTATTTTGGCGATAGGTTGCTTCAAAGTCGCTTATTTTTTGTTGAGCGTTGGCGACAAATGCCACCTTATCTCCACTTTTCATTCATCTTCATCGGATCATGAAGGGTCAGATCCAATCGAGTCATTTTATCCATGAGCTCTTGGAAGGTTGTTGGCTTGAAAAGGGCCGTAAATGGGAACCTTTTGAATTTGGGTCAAGGATGGCTATGAATATTCCCACAGCTGCAGCTTCGTCGATACGTTGCTCGTATTTTGACCAAAGATTTCACCATCGGGTAATATATTGAACCCGGGTCTCATTCGGTCTAACCCTTTCATCGACCAACGTCGTTATGATAGTGCATTTATTCACACTAGCGAATCTCTGACAGAAGAGCATCTCCATCTCGTCGAAAGTATTCATGGAGTTATTCGGGAGTTCCGCATACCATTCGAAGGCAATAGCCACCAGACAGCTGACGAACTGTCAGAGGAGAAGTATATCATTCTCTCCAGTGTTACCTTATATGGATTTAAATCGCGCGATGTGCTGGTAAGGATTCCTGGTTCCTTTGTATATGTGGAGTCGGAAATATGTATTCTGGCGGGTACTGTATTTAATCGTAGCACACCGGATACAGTCGACCAGTCTTGATTGGCCTATTTGATGCTTCACTGGCATAGTGACTTTTGACTTGCTGAGCAATATATGTGTCCAGCTTTTCTTTTAGGAATCGTTTCCTCCTCAGCCATTGATGAGATTTGCAGAGGATTTGGAATGTCATTCTTATCTTTAAGACCGACTACCAACGGTTCATCTGCCAGTGGTTCCGATTGAACCATCATTCCAGCCATATTCTGAATCAGAAGGGCCATCTGGTTCATTTTAGTAGACATTTCTGCCGCTTCTTCATCTCTATTTTTTAGAGCGCGCTTTAGGAAATCAATATCCGGCTCCTTCTCTACTCTTTCTTCGGGTGCGTCCTTGGGATTTTCCTTAGGCGATGGATTAGCATTTGCTGCCGCCTTAGTGAGCATCTCATGCAGCTTTTCACGTTGCGGTTGAACTTTTTTCAGGGACCGAGTTTGAGGTCGGTGACTAGTATAAGTCGAACTTCGTCTTTGGAATTCACCACATAGACTATATGAACTACCATACCCCCAGGCTTGGGGTGTTTGGAGTTTTGGCCTTTGGAGTTTGCTTCAGGCACCTGAGCTTTATCAGGCCTCTGTTTTTTTTGTGAAAAGCTGCTTTGGTTTTGGGAGGAACCGCTGTATCAGGATCCGTCTTAGGATGAGTCACCTTTTATTTGAAAGGGGATATGTCAAAATTTGGCTGACGTCTAGAGGAAGAGCCGCAGACGATGACTGAGTCCTTCACCTGGTTCCATACCTTATATATATATGAGGAAAATTGTTATAGGGAGGAACTGGTTTCTGCCCTCGTGGCATCTCCATGGGCTGCGGAGATTACTTCAATATTGCGGTGGGAGAATTTTGTCTGACCCTTCGCAACAGTTTGAAACTGTTCCCGGTTGGAACAACAACATTCACCACTAAGGTTGAAACAAGGCCATATGGAGAACTGCCCCCAGCTCATTTTGTATGATGTCGATATCGACGTCGACCGTTTCTTACGGCTGAGATTTGACTAGCCTCAGGATTTTGTCGAGCCTTCCCCATGTTTCCTTTGAGGGCTTGAATATTCTGCCCCATGCGTCGACCTTGGTCCTTTGTAGGTGCCAGTTGTTTCAGGACTGATTCCGTCGGCAAAGCTGCTGCTTGGAGAGCCAGCCTGTGGAAGTCAGACTTCTTCTGGGATTCCTCCCTCGACGTTGAGGCACCGAGGGTGGGAGGTGGGAGTATCGACCCAAAGAAAAGCCCGTTGATTTCTTAAAGAGCCGGATTGCAGAGATTTGAGACTGCAAGTGGCCCATACTTGACTCCACCGGATATGATACAGCCTGAATTGCTAGGGTTGGAGCAAACGCCATTCTTCATAGAGACAAAATGCCAGCTTCAGTATCCCATCACCCAAGGGCAACCAGAAACATATATACCACGATTATTTGATCACGAAAAAATACGACACAAGAAGTGTGGAGTGGGAAGAGGAAAAGGTCCCACCGGGCGTGCCAGAATCTATTTACCGCCGAAAACGGGAGACGAGACCGCGTAGGTCGTCTTGCCTAAATTTGGGGGAAGATACTATTTGGATTTATCCGTCCACCTCTCCGAAAATACCAAGTTGATTTATGTCACCATGTATTGGAGGTTTGGACAGATGCGGCCGTTGTAGCAGACTTCGTCATATTCCCCCTCGTTTGCGATGGGTTTTTTATTGTGGGGACGCTCTTCCCTGCAGGCGCAAGCCCCTGCAGTTAATTACGCTATCGCATCGCGATGACCACTTTCTCCTGCTCCAGAAATTCACTTCGTGTCGTGTGTGTTTGTTTTATTTTTGTTTGCCCATGAATTGTATATGAAGACTAATTTATGTTGTCGCCCGTAGGGTGTGGATTAGTCCAAATCTGTATATTCTTAGATTTGGGTTTAAGTTGATTTAAGGATCGTTAATCTCATTTGAGATTAAGATCAATTTAAATGTTTGTTAAGGATATGTTTGTCTAATTTTAGACTAAAATCTACTCAACGGGATTTTGGGATCATTCAGACCCAACAAAAGAGCATTTGGGCTCTATTTCTTTAATTTAAGGATGTTTCAGTCCGTTGTTAGTTTAAGGACGTTTCGGACCATAGTGGGATGTACTCATCGATTTGGGAGTGCGCCAAAGAGTTGTTGGTTGTATGGACCCGCCACCTCTCTGAAGACGTTGAAGAATTACGACATGTATCAGAGGTGTGGAGAGATGTACCCTTGAACCAATTTCCAAATTGAGGAGAGATATGGGATGAATATTCGTCGGAAAATCATTAGTGAAAGATCATCAGGCTAAGATTGGGTTTCTGTAATACCCAGGAGTGCTAAGCACTTAGCTGCATAGAGCACTCACGTGTATATCACTGAGGCGCTGCAATAGTGCTAAGCACTAACTTTTGTGGCGCTCACGTGTGTTTCACGTGAGGTGCTCCAATACTGCTAAGCACTAACTTTTCTCGGGGCTCATGTGTGTTTCACGTGAGGCGTTATATAATTTGGCCTTGAGTGCTCACGCACATTTTACGTGAAGCGCTGAGTTCTTTTGGAGATTTAATCTCTGATGATGTTTCTCTGTTAATGCTATTTTGATCACCAAGATCATTATTTTGAGGACCTTGAATCGGGTTCTTTAAAGAACTGAGTTCTTGATTTGAAGAAACTATGTTCTTGATTTGAACTCCATCTTCTCCGAGAGTTTAAACCTCTTTCAACGGTGTTTTGACCATTATGGATCACCAAGATCATTATTTTGAGGATCTTGAATCGAGTTCTTTAAAGAACTGGGTTCTTGATTTGAAGAAACTATGTTCTTGACTTGAACTCCATCTTTTCCGAGAGATTAAATCTCTGTTAATGGTATTTTGACCATTAACGATTACCAAGATTGTAACAATTCAGAAAATATAAAATATTATTTTTGGGATTTAATATTAAAATAATATATTTCCCGAAAACTGCCCGATTTGCGAAATTGGGGTTTTCGAAAACGAGTATAAATATATACCAATAATTATGAAATAAATGAAAATTAAAATGATTTATTCATTTAATAATATATTTAACGGATTTGGTAATTTTAAAATTTATTATACGCAGTTTTGATAAAAACCCGATTAGTGCACTACTAATCGCGATTAAGCCAAACCCGCGTTTTTACAGTTCTCCGTGGGTAGTGCATCATGTCATATTGCATTTGGTTGCATGTTATCTCATTTGTGTTGTTTTATGGGTATTTTATGTTTTGGTTTTAAAGTTTAAAAGAAAAGGGTGGAAAAAAGGGCAAAAGGGTAATAATAGAGTGAGGGTTAGACTAAAAGAGAGAGAGAGAGAGAGGGCAGCAGCCCATGCCCCTTCCCATTTCCTTTCTTCTTCTCCTCTTCATATTCATCTCCCTCCACTTCACCCCTAGAGATCCACCTCAAAAACTCCACCAAAACCCTAATTCCCTTTAACAAAAAATGATCCCCTCTACACCCTCTTCACATTGGACTAAAAAAAGTGGGATTTGGACAACATTGGTAAACTAGGGTTTTTCTTGGGTTGCCCAAGTGAGGTAATTTCACCACCCTTAGCATAGTATTTCATTCACTTTACCTTTCATGCAAGTTTAGAGGTGAAATTGTGATGTTTAGTGAAGCTTGGGAAATCCTAGTAAAGGGTTTGAGTGTTGTTTGAAATTGGTGATGTTTTGTGGCTGTCAATGAGACTTGTGAGATGATTCTTGACCTGGACCATAGCCTAGAAACCAAAATATGGATTTGGGAATTGAGTTCATGTTGGTTTGTGAGAAATTTGGGTGTGCAGGGAAATCTGGAGCAAACCGGGGGATTTTTGAGAGTAGCAAACAACACTAGGGGCCAAATTAGGGTACTAGGAGACCACCTTGACGAGACGGACCCAACCTAAGCAGGGGGACCCGAGGAGGCCGGTTTTTTTGATGAAGTGGCCGGCCAAATGGTGACATGGGGTGTCGGGGTTGGTCCAGTAGCTCATATACATCATATACAGCACCCTAGACTTGTTTGTGCAACTCCTTTTGGCCTGAATCAAAATCTGGAGCACTTTAGTGTGGTTTTTGGCTATGTTTCCGTATTTTGAAATGTTTAGTTTTGATATTTGGATTTGTATTTGGTTTTCGCATGTTTGTACATCGACAACAAGGGTTGTTTGGTTGATTCTGCATACGTGGGCTATAGGTTCTAACCTATAGACAATCCGTGTGTCGTTTTGGATTTCAGAACATGATTTTTATAGCGTTGCGATATGTGTTGTTATTATAGGTAGCTTCACGTGGATTCCGAAGTGACGGAGCGTAGCATCATCGACTTCGGCAAACAAGAACCAAGGTGAGTGGATCTATATCCACGGGGGAAGTCGGGTGGATGGCGTATAGCACCCCCGCAAAGTTTGATGGAAAACTGATTTATAGAATATGGTTAAGGAAAGCTAGATTAGAAAACTAGGGTTATAGTTAAAGGATAGTTAGTGATACTATATTAGAAACTAAGGATAGTTAGAAATGATATAATACGGCTATTATGTGATGACGGGATTTGAGAATGATGTTTGACGATATTGCCGTTTAGGGTACTATAGGACTAGATAGTCGATGTAGATGTGTCATCCGAACCATACCATTTCTAAACCGAAGAATCGTATATATTTTTTAAATATATACCTTGAGGGATGTTACGGATTTTCAAATGACATCTTTTTCTTAAAAACACCGTAACCCCTATTTTCAAAACTACGATTCGCTTCTTTTAAAAATCTGCTTGTATGGTTCGGGTGTGTATGCTAGATTAGATACCTATACTTATAATATAGATAGAATGTTTAGGTAAACTCGACTTGTTATGAGATATAAATGCGATGAAAGAATATATGATGATATGATGATATGTTGGTATACGGATGCGAGTCGATCGAGATGATTTATACCCTGCCGGTCCCCTGATATAGGATTATTGCGGATGTGAACCGGGACATAGGTACATAGATATATATACATATATAGAATGTTGTAAATCATGGATGATAGGCCGTATGTGATATTAGTCCGTACCCTCATTTGTCGTATAGGATGTTAGGATCGCTATTAGCTTAATGCCGCCGCACGATGATTTTCCGTGCGTAATGAGTTTGACTTGATGTTGATCCATACCCTTGACTAGAGGATGCCGTACGATAGATTATACCGTACGTGATGCTGTGAGGCTAGATGCCGATTGATAGATTCACCGACTCGGACATATGATAGTTACGTATACCTTATAGCTTTTAGCTGATGATTTACCTTGTGCTGCATTCATGATATTATCATTACATTACATATACCTGTGTTAGTACACTTACACCATTATCGATGATGCGTATGTTGCACGTACACAGATTTGCCGGCTCACACACTTCATCATCGATAATTACCATGTCACTACACAGTAGGATTGCTGCATCATGATATGACTCTTCGCATAGCCTGCTTGCACATATACATTGATATATTCACATGGTGCACACATATATTGATATATTCACATTGGTGCACATATACATTGATACATCCATACTTGCGCATTAATATATTGTGCCTACATAGATAACTGGTTTTATTGGGAAATTGGGAACCGCATGTTATATTTTAAAAACTGGAATCATTTAAAAGAGCGGTTTTCCCTTAACATGTCATATCACTTTTCCATGTTGCATGATATACGGATATGCTCGCATTTCTCTTATATGTCGCATACATTATGCTCTATTATTTTTACGCATTGAGATATGCTGTTTTCATGAGATTTCTGGATTTGAGAACCGTGGACATTTTAAAAGAGATTATGTGTTGTTTTAAAAAACCCGGTTTCTCTTGATATGATATTTTAGTGCGTCCACCATGTGTTTTCTCGGTTCTGAGAGCGACATGTGAAACCCGATTCGAGGAGGCGGATGAGGCCGATTGCGGGTACATGGTGGACCCGGTATGGTACTCCGGGACAAGAAAAGGATGTTGTGTATACAGACGGTGAGCCTGGCAGAGGGACTACTACCTACCAGTGATAGTATTTGGGCTCGGTGGATATCCGAAGGATACCGACCGGAGTCGAGAGATGATATGGGCCGATCCGGACTAACGGAGCCCGTGGGCCGATCCGGACTGACGGAGCCCGATATATGAGGATTTACGTACCGATGCTGGGCACGGTTTTCATGATGTTTTCGAGTGTCGATACTAGATACTCAGGTTCCATGATTTTGATGTGTCGTGAGGGACACCGTTGATCTATATCCTCATACTTTCATGCACACTCTCTTATGATATTTACGTGCATACAGGCATTGATTATATGGGTGGACGAGATCCACATGCATACATACCTTGATTATGGTTGGACGAGACCCATATACATGCATTGATTATTACTGTTGGATGTTATCCACATGCATATAGGTATTGACTACCTTGTTGGCACATATACAGACCCGGTCACTCTAGATATCATAGTATTACCTTTATGATATAGTTGACCTAGGAGTCGTTGTTTATTCGATTTCTATCTGTTGATATTTTTCTACTCACGAGTTGGCAACTCACCCCTGTTGTGCCACAGTTCTTACGGGTTGACCGCTTGGATCAGTAGCGGTATCACTGGCATACAGTTGCATTCGGGTGTTTGCATTGGTAGGTGGGACATTTGTATCGTACCCACTCTTGTATCTATATTTCATTATTGTATCTAGTTAACTCTATCAATCAAAATTAGTAAATTGTATAAATAATGAGACTTAGTGGGATTGTGGTTGCGAAACTTAGAGCGAGGGGTTGTTCGCTACTGGTGGTTTTGTTGTCTTGCTTATTTACTTATCTTTTGTGGTGAATTTCGCCGTTGGACGTCGTATACTTATTTATACTGTATTGCGTGGTTGTGATCCGCCGTTTGGCGAAGAGCTAGCTCCCGCTCGGGGATGCCCTTATCATATTATGTATTTGTGGTTTTGGATCAAAATATACAAAGAAGGTGCTGCCGAAATTTTTAAAAGACGCAAACATGTTTTCAAACTAGTAAATTCCACTTGCATCATTCATGTTCTTTTTTTATGCATTAAGAAAACTTGATTTCAATATACCTTTATTTCAAAACCTCACCTCCTTTATTTTTCTTAAAAGCTTTAGATTTCTGGGTTTCAGCTTACTTGAATTCCGTTACACCTTTAGACGTTGCGTGATTCAAGTGCTGGTCACGAGCTAATATTTCGGGTCGTGACAAAGTTGGTATCAGAGCGCTAGGTTTAACCTTGTTCGAGTCTACATTTGACTATGCGGAGTCTAGGGCAGGTATGTATTTCGGAACCTAGAGGCTTGACCTTACGGAACTTAGACTTGAACAGGGGGTATTAGACCCGAACTTTCGTTTCATAGGCTGACCTTAATAGATGGAGTAGGTAGCTTGAGTAGAGTGACGTACGGTACGTATGTTCTGCGGCATATTTACGATACGATACTCCACTTAAGAAACCTTAGGATGTACATACTTTTGAGACCAGTGATTCTCTTCGTATTCATAATTATACATCCATTTGGGATCCTCGATTCTATTAGTTTCGTAATCATACTTTCATTGATGTTGTTCCTTCTTATGATCATGTATCCATTCTGAATCTGTCGTTTCCTCTCATGCCGTTGATCTGCTTGCTTCGATACTCGATTGAGGTTCCTGTCACCATAATTTGGGCGCAGTTTGAGATGCTGCTAATGTTGCGGTCAGGGCGAGCTCGTCTGGTACGAGGGCCGACCATTGTGTTTTCTGGTGACATGGGAACATCTCGAGGTAGTGTTATGTTGTGGCCTCTTGTGGAGGCAAGTGCTTGGTTTCACACCGGATGATCGGGCCATTGACAGAGCTGCCAGTTGCGAGAGGACTGTTGATGTACAGCATATCTCAGAGATTGTGATGTCGTCTACCGTGCAGACAGATGACCCAGCTGTTACTGAGATTGATGGGATGTCGCTTCCAGAGCTTCCGAGCTAAGATCGCCAGAGCTTCCAGGCAAAAATGCGACAGAGGATAGCTAGTCTACTCCGATTTGAGAGACGAAGGTGATTCGTCAGATTGATGCACCGACGCGGGCCCAGTTGAGTTGAAAATTTCCAGTGTGGAGAGAATCTTACTCAGACCCAGAGCAGACCGATCCAGAGATGACCGCCGGTGTATCGCTTTTCGTGGAGGATTGAGGCATTGTTTAGCGTGCGGACGAAGGATATTCGCATGTCGCCTAGGCGAAGTTAAAAGTTCGAGCGAGTGTTAGAAACCCATTTTTCCCAAGTTTAAAGTGTTCGGAGGAACATGCAGGTAATTCTGTAGACCCTCTAGAAGAATGAAACCCTAACTCGACATGATGACCATGAAACCTCTTTGAACCTTAGGGTTTGTGGCAGTTTAGCGGTGCCATCAGTGAGGCTTGGGTTTGCCCTTTTATGGTTGGTCCAGAGGTACTATGGTATGTACCAGATATTTTTAGACTGCGCTCAGGTGCTGCCTTCGGGAAATTTTGGGACCTTGATGACTCGATCGAAAAGTTTGATGTCGTCCAGATATCATGTGATAAGAGATCAGCAAGCTGACCAGCTTCGGATAGAGGACCTCACCCAGATGCGTTGTGAGTTGACCAAGAGCGGACGAGTATTGAGTATTCCTCCGATGGTTGGAACGAGTTCCCGAGGACGTGTTCGGCCAGATATCTTCTACAGAGTGATGAAGATACAGAGTATGCGATTTCGAGTCCGTGTGAGAGACTTCGGATTGACAATGGCCGAGAACCGTTGCAGTACATAGATAGCATGACGTGACGTCGAAGCGGATGATGATAAAGGCGAGTGGAGCCAGAGGTTCATGCGAGATACTTACGAGCTGTTACTACTCCCCATCGAGATTAAAGATCTGATATGTATACAGAGGCGTTGGGATACGGCCTGTTCCCGAGGGAAGGTGTGCGGAACACGCAGATGTCCAGAAAATGAGAAAAGATTAAGCAAGAGTACCAGCCTCCATACAGTTCGGCATAGACGAGATCGGAAAAGACATTGTGCAGGATTCCTTCCGGGACACTGCTGCAATGAGATTTGCACCCAGGATCAGATGGGTCACGTGTATTCAGAGAACCAGATGCCGACGCCAGTGAAGTGCTGCCTTACGTGTGGTCGTGATGAATGACTGGGAGATGACCAGAGAAGTGCCAGAACGGAATCGTCCCCGTTAGCACACCTGTCAGGGCCGATGAGCCGATGGATTGCGGGATTGGTAATCCACAGAGAAGATAAGGACCCAGAGATAGAAGACGCCAGACCGTGAGCAGGAGGCAAGAGGATATTCTTGTTCCGCCGGTTTTAGGCGCACCGATTTATTTTTCGACATTGTAGGAGGTGTACCTCGATGTCATTTATTGCGATTTGCATTTGTGATCTGAGTATCATGCTTATATCGCTTGGATTTGAGTTTTGATGACGAGTTTCCTGATATTGATTTCGTGCACCATGGCTGCACCTACTGAGTATTTACATTTTGCGCATAGTTATCGCACCTGATATATATTTTATACACCGTTGTTTGGATTTGCGATTTGTGCATGCTTATTGCGTTTGATGTCGATTTTATACCTGCGTAACATGTGTTTATGATTTCATGGATTTCATACGGATGATGTGATTTTTGCACTCGGATAGCTTATATGTGCTTGCAGTTCATTGACATGTATTTTTTGCACGCAGTTGCACACGATTTTGATTTATACACCTTGGAGTACTCGGTGTTGCTTCTTATGCATTTGAGTTATTGATTGTATTTCGTGCATTTGATGCACCAGATGTTGTTTTCGTACACAATAGGTGCACCAGATATTGTTGTCATGCACACCGTTGCAGTGGACAGATACTTTTGTGCACACCCGTTGCACTTAGATTTGCTTTGTGCGTATTGTGGCACCTGTATTAGGATTTGATTTCCATGCGTACCAGACGCATGTGATTTTTGGATATGCCTTTTTAGGCTGATTTGCCTTTGAGCACTTCGTTTTCATGTTGGGCACTATATTGTGTAGTAGCCAAACAGGACTGACCCGAGAATAGTACCTGAGTACTTTGCATGCATTAGAAGATTACCAAAAGGGTTTTAAGAGGAGCTATAGTCTCGCTATTTCCTATGTGTCCACGAGCGACACGAACGTTTATAAAATAAAACCTTTTGGGATATTTTGGAAACGACGGAACGTGTATTTAAGAAAACATATATGGACATATATTATTATTTTAAAAATGAGCGTCCGTTAGTTATGCCGTGAGTTACGCATTCCCGCGGCGATTTAGAAAAGATTTTCCATGTATTTTATTCAGATTTTGGAGTTTTCAAAGATGCGTACTATACACGTATTATAGTATTTGAATAGTGTATATTGGATTTCAGAAGTGGATTTCGAGATCTGCATCTCTATTGTAACTCCGAGAATATGCGTGCGAATCCGGTGATTTGCGTGACGCTTGACGGAGTTGATTTTGAGTTTTTGTACTCATTTTCATGCACACTTGGCGCGTTGTGTTATTTCTGCGTTTTCCATGATTTCGGAGCCCCGTTGATTTGAGTTGATTATTGAAATATTTTAGATTTTGGGGCTTTAAATTTAAATTCGGGGACCGAATTTATTTAAGGGGGGAAGATTGTAACAATTCAGAAAATATAAAATATTATTTTTGGAATTTAATATTAAAATAATATATTTCCTGAAAATTGCCCGATTTGCGAAATTGGGGTTTTCGAAAAAGGGTATAAATATATACCAATAATTGTGAAATAAATGAAAATTAAAATGATTTATTCATTTAATAAAATATTTAATGGATTTGGCAATTTTAAAATTTATTATACGCGGTTTTGATAAAAAACCCGATTAGTGCACTGCTAATCGCGATTAAACCAAATCTGCGTTTTTACAGTTCTCCATGGCTAGTGTATCATATCATGTTGCATTTGGTTGTATGTTATCTCATTTGTGTTATTTTATGGGTATTTTGTGTTTTGTTTTTAAAGTTTAAAAGAAAAGGGTGAAAAAAAGGGCAAAAGGGTAATAATAGAGTGAGGGTTAGACTAAAAGAGAGAGGGGGGGCAGCAGCCCATGCCCCTTCCCATTTCCTTTCTTATTCTCCTCTTCATCTTCATCTTCATCTCCCTCCAATTCACCCCTAGAGATCCACCTTAAAAACTCCACCAAAACCCTAATTCCTTTTCACAAAAAATGATCCCCTCTACACCCTCTTCACATTGGACCAAGAAAGTTGGATTTGGACAATATTGGCAAACTAGGGTTTTTCTTGGATTGCCCAAGTGAGGTAATTTCATCACCCTTAGCATAGTATTTCATTCACTTTACCTTTCATGCAAGTTTAGAGGTGAAATTGTGATATTTAGTGAAGCTTGGGAAACCCTAGTAAAGGGTTTGAGTGTTATTTGAAATTAGTGATGTTTTGTGGCTGTCAATGAGACATGTGAGATGATTCTTGACCTGGACCATAGCCTAGAAACCAAAATATGGATTTGGGAATTGAGTTCATGTCGGTTTGTGAGAAATTTGGGTGTGCAGGGAAATCTGGAGCAAACCGGGGGATTTTTGAGAGTAGCAAACAACATTAGGGGCCAAATTAGGGTACTAGGAGACCACCTTGACGAGACGGACCCAACCTGAGCAGGGGGACCCGAGGAGGCCGGTTTTTTTGATGAAGTGGCCAGCCAAATGGTGACATGGGGTGTCGGGGTTGGTCCAGTAGCTCATATACATCATATACAGCACCCCAGACTTGTTTGTGCAGCTCCTTTTGGCCTGAATCAAAATCTGGAGCACTTTAGTGTGGTTTTTGGCTATGTTTCCGTATTTTGAAATGTTTAGTTTTGATATTTGGATTTGTACTTGGTTGTCGCATGTTTGTACATCGACAACAAGGGTTGTTTGGTTGATTCTGCATACGTGGGCTATAGGTTCTAACCTATAGGCGATCCGTGTGTCGTTTTGGATTTCAGAACATGATTTTTATAGCGTTGCGATATGTTTTGTTATTGTAGGAACCTTCGTATGGATTCCGAGGCGACGGAGCGTAGTGTCATCGACTTCGGCAAACAAGAACCAAGGTGAGTGGATCTATATCCACGGGGGAAGTCGGGTGGATGGCGTATAGCACCCCCGCAAAGTTTGATGGAAAACTGATTTATAGAATATGGTTAAGAAAATCTAGATTAGGAAACTAAAGTTATAGTTAAAGGATAGTTAGTGATACTATATTAGAAACTAAGGATAGTTAGAACTGGTATAATACGGCTATTATGTGATGACGGGATTTGAGAATGATGTTTGACGATATTGCCGTTTAGGGTAATATAGGACTAGATAGTCGATGTAAATGTGTCATCCGAACCATACATTTTCTAAACCGAAGAATCGTATGTATCTTTTAAATATATTCCTTGAGGAATGTTACGGATTTTCAAATGACATCTTTTTCTTAAAAACACCGTAACCCCTATTTTCAAAACTACGATTCGCTTCTTTTAAAAATCTGCTTGTATGGTTCGGGTGTGTATGCTAGATTAGATACATATACTTATAGTATAGATAGAATATTTAGGTAAACTCGACTTGTTATGAGATATAAATGCGATGAAAGAATATATGATGATATGATGATATGTTGTTATACAGATGCGAGTCGATCGAGATGATTTATACCCTGTCGGTCCCCTGATATGGGATTATTGCGGATGTGAACCGGGACATAGGTACATAGATATATATACATATATAGAATATTGTGAATCATGGATGATAGGCTGTATGTGATATTAGGCCATACCCTCATTTGTCGTATAAGATGTTAGGATCCCTATTAGCTTAATGTCGCCGCACGATGATTTTCCATGCGTGATGAGTTTGACTTGATGTTGATCCATACCCTTGACTAGAGGATGACGTACGATGGATTATATCGTACGTGATGCTGTGAGGCTAGATGCCGATTGATAGATTCACCGACTCGGACATATGATAGTTACGTATACCTTATAGCTTTTAGCTAATGATTTACCTTGTGCTGAATTCATGATATTATCATTGCATTACATATACCTGTGTTAGTACACATACCTGTGTCAGCACGTGAGCGCTCGGGCGCTAGCGCACTGAGGGCTAGCACGCCACCTGTCAGCACATGGGCGCTAGCGCTTTGGGCGCTAGCGCACTGAGCGCTATCGCGCCACGTGTCAGCACGTGGGCGCTCGGGCGCTAGCGCTCTGAGCACAAGAGCGCTAGCGCGCCACGTGTCAGCACGTGGGCGCTCGAGCGCTAGCGCTCTGAACGCAAGAGCACTAGCGCTTTGAGCGCTAGCGCGCCACGTGTCAACACGTGGGCGCTCGAGCGCTAGTGCTTTGGGCGCTAGCGCTCTGAGCGCTAGCGCGCCACGTGTCAACACGTGGGCGCTCGAGTGCTAGTGCTTTGGGCACTAGCGCTCTGAGCACAAGCGCGCTAGCGCGCCACGTGTCTGCACTGGGCGCTCGAGCGCTAGCACTTTGGGCACAAGAGCGCTAGCGCGCCACGTGTCAGCACGTGGGCGCTCGAGCAGCAAAAGGGACTTGGTCTCTGCAATGGGAGTTGTACTCCCAGAAAGGAGCACTTATTATTCTGTATATATATATATATATATGAGGAGTTAAACTCCTAAGATGTTTTGAAGCTGGTGAAGGGCTTCTTCCCTTGAGCCCTAGTTCTTCCCCAAAGTGGAGTTTCTGGAGATGAGTCTCCTTCTTCTTTCTTTGTTGGCCGAATATTGAAGATCAAGAGATTCTAAAAATCTTTCCTTTCTGAGATCTGATGGCAGATCTGAGTTCCCCTTTGTGGGTTTTGCGGTGAAAAACTATTTAGTTTTGGAAAAGGAAGAGTAAAACTCTTGATTTAATTAAAAAAAGAGGAAAGTTTAGAATCTTGAGGAGGGAGAAGATCACAGATCTAGATTTTTCTTTGGAGAGAGAAAAAGTTGTGAGATATTTTCATTATCCTTGCCTTTATGGGCTATACACTTTACGCATAGCCCCTTGGACTTCACAAAATGGCATTTTGCCTATCTCATGACTCATGTGCCATTTCTTTTTGCACATAAGCCATAAGCTTTACAAAAATTTGGCTTTATGCCTATTTTTCTTATATTTATCCATAAAATAAAATAAAAGAAATACAACAAAATTATTTATTAAAAATTTTTTATCTTGGCATGGGGGGAGGCCGGCCGCTTCATGTTCAGGCTCGACCCGGGCATGGGCCCACTGGATCTGGGCTTGGGCCCACTTGGCTTGGGGTTGACTTTGATTTTGACTTGGTCAACCGGGGTGTAAATTTTTACCCCAACAAATTTCCCCCCATCAATAAATGCACACCACATATGTGGGTCGTGTGCATGAAATTGATGGATCTTCTTTTACTTGGAGGCGACCTGATTTGGTTCCCGCTTTTTGGAAAGCTGGCACTGCCCTTTTTACGACATGGACGGTCGTTGCTTGACATGTCTCCGAGACGGAGTGTCCGTGATAGACGTTTCCCTGGCCCGGAGTGATCTGGTTCCCGCTTTGTAGGAATCCTGCGCTGCCCTTTTTACGACATGGACGGTCAATGCTGCCCTTTTTGCGACTTGGACGGTCGATGCTGCCCTTTTAGCAACTTGGACGGTCGGTGCTGCCCTTTTAGCGACGTGGACGGTCGTTACTGCCTTTTTTGCGACTTGGACGGTCGATGCTGCCCTTTTTGCGACGTGGACGGTCGATGCTGCCCTTTTTGCGACTTGGAAGGTCGGTGCTGCCATTTTAACGACGTGGACGGTCGATGTTGCGCTTTTTGCGACTTGGACTGTCGATACTGCCCTTTTTGCGACGTGGACGGTCGATGCTGCTCTTTTTGCGACTTGGACGGTCGGTGCTGCCATTTTAGCGACGTGGACGGTCGATACTGCCCTTTTTGCGACTTGGATGGTCAGTGCTGCCCTTTTTGCGACGTGGCCGGTCGATGCTGCCTTTTTGCGACTTGGACGGTCGATGCTGGATTTGACTTGCCCCGCTTCTTGCGGCGTCAGGGATAAAGTTGACTTGTTTCCGGGGTGGAATTTGATTCTTCCAGGGAGGTCATTAGTTGTTTGACTTGATGTGATTTGGGTTGACATCAGCATCGCTACGCTGGAATATGGTACCAGGAGCGAATCATCATCTGTCATGAGAGGATTTAGAGATTTTGGTTTGGCATCTGCATTGCTGCACTGGAATAATGCCAGGAGCAACTCATCATTTGCCCCGGGAGGATTTGGGAATTAGTTCTTGTTTGGCATCAGTATCGCTACACTGGAATATGGTACCAGGAGCTAATCATCATTTGCGCTTGTTTATCAGGAAGCGATGGCTTAGGAGACAGGTTTTAGGTCCCTGTCACCTAAGACTTTTCAATTTTGTGAGCCGTAAGGGTCTCACAAAGCATTTTCTCCCTACGGGTCGTAAGGATCCCGTAGGTATATTTTCTCCTTAGGAGTCGTGAGGACTCCTAAGTGTGTTGCTCTTTTGTGAGTCGTAAGGATCTCACGCGGGAATTTTCTCCTCACAGAGTCGAGAGGACTTTGTGAGTGCATTTTACCCTTTTTTTACGAGTTTACGCCCTTTCGGGTTTTCACAAACTCGCCGGCAGTCCTGCTGTTTTTACTCACGGAGCCCTTTCGGGTTTTCATCCGTGCCCATTTTGCTTGTGGACATACCATATTTTTTTTTGGACTTTGAATGTGGTCTCACCGGTAGGACTTGGGAGAGATTGTAATTGTTTTATGCCCATGGATTGTATACGGTTTTGCAGGATGTTTGATCCAGACCGTAGGGCCGGAAACATTTCGGGACTTTGTTGGCGTCTGCATCGCTGCACTGGAATATGGTACCAGGAGCGACT
The DNA here is from genome assembly GCA_030015575.1 of Agapanthus africanus. Lineage (NCBI taxonomy): Eukaryota > Viridiplantae > Streptophyta > Magnoliopsida > Asparagales > Amaryllidaceae > Agapanthus > Agapanthus africanus. Next base: position 230,965,189 of record CM057341.1, read on the forward strand.
CATCATTCACCGTTAGGGCATTCAGAGTTCGGTTGGCGTCTGCATCGCTGCACTGGAATATGGTACCAGGAGCGACTCATCATTCGCTACTTGGGGATTAGGGAGCGATGACTTAGGAGATAGGTTTAGATCCCTATCACCTAAGGCTTTTCAATTTTATAGGCCGTAAGGGTCCCATAAAAGCATTTTCTCCCTACAAGTCGTAAGGATCCCGTAGGTGCATTTTCTCCTTAGGAGTCGTGAGGACCCCCAAGTATGTTTTTCCTTTGTGAGTCGTAAGGATCCCACAAAGGTTCGTTCTCCTCATGTATCGTAAGGACACATGAGTGGGTCTTCCAAAATGGAGCATAAGTCCAAGGGCCAAGACCGACCGTTGGACTGGTGATTGCGGTGGGGTATGGGTATGATGAGAATTATTTGAGCCCGTAGATTGTATACGGTAGTCAATTTGAGGACTAACCGTAGGGCTGGGAGAATTTTGAAAATTTGGATTTTGGTTGGCGTCTGCATCGCTACACTGGAATATGGTACCAGGAGCGACTCATCATTCGCCGTTTCGGGAGTTGGAATTTGGATCTTGTTTGGCATCAGCATTGCTGCACTAGAATAATGCCAGGAGCAACTCATCATTTGCCTCGGGAGGACTTAGGATTTGGGTTTTTGGTCGACATCAGCACCACTAACACTGAAGCGAAATGCCAGGAGCGACTCATCATTTGTCGTTGCCCGTTGGGCAACGATGGCTTAGGAGACAGGTTTGGGTCCCTATCACCTAAGGCTTTTCAATTTTATGAGCCGTGAGGGTCTCATAAAAGCATTTTCTCCCTACGAGTCGAGAGGATCTCGCAGGTGTATGTTCTTCTTAGGAATCGTGAGGATTCCTAAGTGTGTTGGTCCTTTGTGAGTCGTAAGGATCTCACGCAGAGGTTTTCTCCTCACAAGGTCGAGAGGACTTTGCGAGTGTATTTCATCTCTTTTCACGAGTTTGCGCCCTTTCGGGTTTTCACAAACTCGCCGGTAGTCCTGCTATTTTTACTCACGGAGCCCTTTCGGGTTTTCATCCATGCCCGTTTTGCTTGTGGACATACCCTTTTTTTTTCTTTTTTCTTTTCTCTCTTTTTTTTCTTTTTTTTCCTTTTTTTTGCCGCTGGTGGGACTTTAAAAGTAGTCTCACCGGCAGGATTTGGGAGAGATAGGGGTCATTTACGCCCGGGGATTATATACGGTTTTGCAGGATGTATGATCCAGACCGTAGGGCTGATGTGCTCAATTCGCATAAGACTTGGAGCATTCACGTGTAGTATTTCTTAAGATATCGGCCATTGATGGGTGGCATGGGCCTTTCTCCCTCGGCACTTATTAGTTGGTAGGATCCTCCGTCGAACACTTTCTCGATGACGTGTGGTCCTTCCCAGTTTGGCTCGAATTTTCCCTTGGCATGTCGATTGGGGATGATCGGTCTTTTGAGGACTAACACCAATTCACCTTTCTTGAAAGCGCGGAGACGGATTATCTTGTCATAGGCCCGTGACATTTGGGCTCGGTATACCTCCAGATTTTGCTGCACCGCGAGCCTCTTTTCTTCGAGGGCGTCGAGCTCTTCAAGTCGAAGGAGCACGTTTTCCTCCTCCGTCAACTCGTGCTGAACGGCCATTCTTAAGCTTGGAAGTTCGACTTCGAGGGGGAGGACCGCCTCCACTCCGAAGAGTAATGATTATGGAGTGGACTGAGTTGGAGTACGGTGCGTGGTACGATATGCCTACAACGCCTCGTGAAGCTTGTGATTCCAGTCTCTCTTGTTGGATGAAGTATTTTTCCTCAGGAGCTTGCATAGAGTCTTATTGAAGACTTCGGCTAGCCCATTGGCTCTTGGATTATAAATGGAAGAATATCTCCAGTCTATGTTGTGCTGAGTAGCGAACCTTGAGATATTGAAGCTCTTGAAAGAAGGCCCGTTTTCATAAATGATTCTTCTTGGTGTACCGAAGCGGTATTGAATATTATGCTGAAAGAATGTCAGAATATCTTTTGTCTTGACTTCTTTTAGCGGGACAGCTTCAGCCCATCTGGAGAAGTAGTCTGTCACGGCCAGTATGAACCGGTGGCCTTTGGATGACGGAGGATCAATTGGGCCAACAATGTTGGTGCCCCAGACTTCGAAGGGCCACGACGCCACCGTAGGATGCAACGGATTGGGATGCTTGTGAATGAAATCACCATGGATTTGGCAGATCTGACATTTCTTTGCATGCTCTCCGCAATCTCGTATCAGGGTGGGCCAGTAATATCCAAGCCGTTTGATTTGAAGTCGCATCTTGGAGCCAGATTGGTGAGCACCGCAAATGCCCGAGTGAACATCTTTCATGACCTTTTGGGCTTCGGCCAATGACAGACACCTGAGCCAGAGTTGGTCATATGACCTACGGTATAACGTGTCATTTACAAATACGTATCGGAGAGCTCTTTTCTTCAGCTGAATCCTCGCAGATTTTTCTTCGGGCAGCTTGTCGTATCGGAGGTACTCTATGAAGGGTTCTCTCCAATCCGGCTCGTCTTGGATGATCGAAGCTTTTTCGGCAGGACTGCTCTTCTGTTCCGCGCTTTCCTCTTCTTGTAGAGAGACTGGGGGTAGAATTTGCCGGCTCCTGACTGTGATCAGAATTTCGTCCATGTCAGGATCAGCCAACTCCTTGGCTAAGCGAGCGAGTACGTCAGCCTTTCCGTTCAACGCTCTAGGGACTCTCGTTAGTTCAATATGAGTGAACCATTTCATGAGTTCCACCACTCGGCCTCTGTACCAAGCTAATTCGGGTTTGTATATCTTATAATCGCCGCTTACTTGGTTGACGACAAGTTGGGAGTCACCGTAAACCCGTAGCCGAAGGATTTCCATTTCTATGGCGAGCTCCAAACCAGCTATCAGAGCTTCATACTCGGCCTCATTGTTTGTGCAAGGCTCGGTAAGAGCAAAAGAACGCCGTAGGGTTCCCATTGATGGCGTGATAGATGCCAATCCTATCCCCGCTTTTATCTCCGGGACACTTGATTTACTGGAGGTCCTTATCGATGAGGCCCCATCGAAGTAGAGCTCCCAACATGGCTCGTCATTCTCTAGGTGTAGCACTTGTTCGTCGGGTAACTCACAATTAAGTGGTGACCCTTCTGGTATGGGATGAGCAGCGAGAAAGTCTGCAAGAGCTTGCCCTTTTACTGCTTTCTGAGAAGTATAAACTATGTCAAACTCAAGTAGCATGACAGCCCATCTTGCCATTCTGCCGGCTAGGCTTGCTTTGATCATCAAGTGTTTGAGTGGGTCGACCTTGAAGATCAGCATAACCCGGTGAGCGAGCAGATAGTACCTCAGCTTCTTCACAGCAAACATCAGAGCCAAGTATTGCTTTTCGACCGGGGAATAGTTGCGTTCTGCCCCAACTAAAGTTCGACTGAGGTAGTAGAGGGAATTCACTTTTCCCTCCTAGTTGTTCTGAGCAAGGAGCACACCGAGTGACTCATCCAGCGCGGCAGTGTAGGGAATCAGCGGTTTACTTGGAATGGGAGCGGCCAGCACTGGAGGGTGCAACAAGTACGGTTTGATGCTTTCGAACGCTGCTTGGCATTCGGCATCCCAGATAAAAGGAGCTCCTTTCTTCATGAGCTTTGAGAAGGGCCTACATCTCCCCGATAAATTTGAGATAAACCTCCATATATAAGCAAGCTTGCCTTGAAAAGATCTTAGCTGCGTCAGACTTTTCGGAGGGGGCATCTCCATGATGGCCTTTATCTTTGATGGGTCAACTTCGATCCCTCGATGTCGGACTATGAAGCCCAGGAATTTTCCCGATGACACGCCAAAAGCGCACTTCAGAGGATTCATTTTCAGGTCGTACTCCCTCAGTCTGGTGAGAACGGTCCTAAGATCTTGGATGTGATCAGCCTTGGCTTTAGTCTTGACGACCAGATCATCAACATAGCATTCGACGACTTTATGAATTAGGTCATCAAAGATATTAGTCATTGCTCTTTGATATGTAGCACCTACGTTCTTCAGTCCGAATGGTATTACCTTGTAGCAATATATTCCGATCGGGGTTCGAAATGCTGTGTGTTTCTCATCCTCAGGCGACATCTTTATCTGATTATATCCAGAAGAGCCATCCATAAAGGTGAACAACTCGTAATTTGAAGTGTCATCAACCATCATTTCCATGACCGGTAGCGGAAAGTCATCTTTAGGACATGCCTTATTGAGGTCCCTGAAATCGACAAAAATTCGGATCTGCCCATTTTTCTTCTTCACTGGGACTATGCATGCGATCCAGTCTGCATATTTCTCTTCCCTGATGAAGCCGGCATCGATGAGCTTCTTGGTTTTCTCGATGACCTTTTCTTCTAGTTCCCTTCTCATTCTTCGAGGAGCTTGTTTGACTGGCTTAGCATCAGGAGATATAGCCAGCTTATGCACGGCTACTTCAGGGGAAAGTCCAGGCATTTCTTTATACGTCCACGCGAAGCAGTCGACGAGCTCGAGCAGCAGGGCAATTATCTGCGCTTTCATTTCCTCCGACAAGAGTGAGCTGATGTAGGTCGGCCTTGGATCATCGGGCGTTCCTAAGTCAATCTCGGTTAGCTGGTCAAAGGTTGCTTGTCCGCCATCTTCGAGCTCTTGAGGAGCTTCTTCGGGCTAGGTTAGCTCGTCTTCATCATTTGACTCTTCGCTAGCTTCCCCAATATGGGTCATGTAGCATGCCTTAGAATCAGGCTGGATGAAACCTATGCCCCGCCTATCTGGAATTCGTCCATCAATGAGTGCTCGGACCTGAGATGGATGCCATAGCCCTTCGTAAAACTTTGCTTCGGACTCCGTAAGATATAACCGGCATCCGCACTTTTTAAAGTATTCCCACATCTCGGGCGCATAGTATCTGAGATTGAGGACGGCTCTTATGCACATAAAAACTCTCATCTCATCTCACATAAAAAAAACCCCAGCTATTCAATCGCGACAATCCTGCACATCATATCTCAGCAACACATAATATCTCATATCATCAACGTAAGTAAGTATGCATAACCCAATTGTCGTTGATGTATAGCAACGAAACCGGCGATATCGACATACTACACTTACGGTCACAGAAAAGAAAGTGTAAAACTGCAATATTTGGAATCCACATTCTCTTTAGACATCGTAAATGCGAAATATCACATACTTCGTATTTCATGTCCAACTATATGAATTCCAGATATTGCATCACATTCCAGATAAATAGACGGTATTAAAGTTTTCGAACGAACGATCAAATACCCAAGATTCGCTAAAGCTCAACACTTGAGCGGAGTTCAAAAAACCCGGAGTGTGACACAGTGGTAGCGGTCCAGCCGTAGAAGGGTCAAGCCAACGCCTCACATGTGGCACGCCGTACTGCCCCAAAACCTAAGGTTTAAAGGGCAGTTCAAGACGGTCACATAATCGAGTTAAGGTTTGTTGTCTTCTAGAGGGTCCACCACAAACAAACTTGCACGTATTTCCGAAAGATTTTAAACCCCGTGAAAAGTGAGCAAATGATACTCGTTCAAACACTTCAATACATTCTAATTTATCCGGAAAAGTCACGAAATCAAAATTCCGATCGAATCGGCGAGTCCAAAACCATCTCCAGAATTTTCAGCACTAAATTCATATTAAAAATACCCTAAAAAATATACAAGCAGAACATAACATTATAGTATAAAATTGATGCAGTGATCGATTTGTACGGCCGCGGAACAGCGGCCTAAGCAAGCTTAGGCCGCTTTTCCGCGGCAAAATTAACTGTTCATCGCATCATTTTTACATCGTAATTCTTATATTTTCCTGCTGAATTTTTTACATATTTTTAATTCTGAAAAACAACAATTTTTAAAAAATGTCCAGAGAGCGCTCAAAAATCCGTATTTTCGGTTCGATCGGAGTTTTAACTTCGTAAAAGTGTCACCTAATGTTCTAGGTCGGCTCTGATACCAATGTTGGGTTAGCCTAGCACCTCATGAAGGGTTTGGAAGCATCACATGAACAAAAAACTGAATTTTTAGGGTGCTAAGTTAACGAACATAGAATCGTTCCTAGAAAAATTAGGGTTTCAAATTTTTCACATCATCATATGAAAGAAAAGCTAGGGTTTAGAGAGTACAACTTTTGTAGCCCCCTACGCTAGACTCCTCGGCTACTTAGGGTTTGAAAAAGCTCCGCTTGAACTCCTCTAGGTCACCGATGATCCACCCGGAGTCCGCTTTGTCCAAGCTAGCAACTTCACCCGGTCAAGAGAACGAAATGAAGCTAACACTCCAAACAAGTGGGCTAGACTTGTGTAGAATGGTGTTGTGGTTCTCTTTCTCACTTCAAAATCCTAACTTGATGAGTATATTGCTCACTACAAAAATCTAGAGAGCAAAATGAGAGAGGAAGAAGAAGATGATGGCTATATTTTTTTCAAGAGTAAAAAGAATGACTCTCTTGTCCAAGGAAAAAGAAAATATATCAATATATATTTTCTTGTTCTCATCTCAAACCATGGTTTAAACATTATTGAACTTGAGTTAAAACCCAAAAGGAAAAGTAATCCATGGTTAAATGGTGGATGAGAATGGTTAGGTCAAGAAGAGTGTAGAAAGCTTCCATGAATTATCCTTTCCTTTTCTTTTGTTTTAAATCAAATTAAATAATAATATATATAAATAAAACCATAGTGTGAGTCTTATATTGCCACCATTTTCTTTATATAAGCAACCATGATAGATGTATGTATGTATGTATGTATGTATGTATGTATACACATCCATATGTGCATGAAACTAGAAAGAAAGAAAAACATACATGCATGCATACATCCATCCAACACAAGAAAGGATTTCTAGTGAGAAGCTAATGGTTAAATGATAAATCAACACTTGATTTATCAATCCGGCCACATCACATACGACCCTAACCAAAAGCAAGCCGTCCGATCAATATACGGTATCCTATACACGCATTTTAATCGGGTCCATGCGCATATCGCATACGCGCACCACAACGTTTCGCCTGGACTAGGTAACTCCATTGTGGGACTCTAAGACTCGTCTTCTGTTATAGTTTGTGTCGCTGGAACCTCTTTCAGTTCTACCTCAATGCCACTGATCTGTTTCATAAGAAAACCTTTTTCTAAGAAGGTGGCATGTCGAGAAACAAACACCTTTTGTTCCTCGGGGTGGTAGAAGATATACCCTTGTGAATTTTTGGGATATCCTACAAACTTACATAAGACAGATCTTGCCTCGAGTTTGTCCGGATTTTGTCTTTCGACATAGGCCGGACAACCCCATATCTTAACATACTTAAGAGATGGTCTCTTCCTTTTCCATATCTCATATGGAGTAGTAGGCACCGATTTGGTAGGAGCCATATTCAATAGGTGCATGGCTGTCTCAAGCGCATACCCCCAGAAAGAAATAGGCAACTCAGCAGTGCTCATCATGGAGCGCACCATATCTAATAGCGTGCGATTCCTCCGTTCCGATACACCGTTGTGCTGTGGTGTATAAGGAGGAGTGAGCTGAGAGAGAATCCCATTCTCTTTTAAATAATCCAGAAAATCGTTGCTCAAGTATTCTCCTCCTCGATCAGATCGAAGGATCTTAATACTTTTGCCCGTTTAGTTCTCTACTTCGTGCTTATATTCTCTGAATTTCTCAAAAGCTTCAGACTTGTATTTTATCAGGAACACATGTCCGTATCTAGAGAGATCGTCAGTGAATGTAATGAAGTAGGAAGAACCGTTCCTGGTATGTGTAGACATGGGACCACATACATCACTATGTATCAGCCCTAAGAGTTCCGTAACTCTTTCTCCGTATCCCGTAAACAGAGTTTTGGTCATTTTACCTTTGAGACATGACTGGCAAGTGTCATAAGATGAAAATTCAAACGGATTCAAATATCCATCTTTATGCAACTTAGCTAGTCTTGTCACATTTATGTGACCTAGTCTACAATGCCACAAGAAGGATTCGTTCAGTTCTGAACTCTTCCTTTTGTGTGTGTTTTGTAAATTGAGGACTGTATTTTGATTGAGAATGAATATGCCATTATATAACGAGCCTGATGCAATCAACTTTTGATCTAGGAAGATGTTCATAACATTATCATGTACTACAAAATTATATCCTTCTTTACTCAGTAAAGAAACTGATATAATGTTGCACATCATGTTCGGTATATAATAGCACTCATTCAGAACCAGTGTATTACGACTTGGTAGTACAAGGTGATATTCGCCAACTGCTTTGGCTGCAACACTTGCACCATTCCCTACTTGAACGGAATGATCACCCTTTCCCAGTTCTCTACCTTTCCGTAGCCCATGTAATTGTTTACATACGTGGGATCCTGATCCGGTATCTAATACCCAGGACATAGGGTGAACTGAAAAACAGTTCTCAATGACAAACACACCCGAAGAAGGTGCATCAACATGCATGTCCTCCGTTTGGGCGGCGTGAGAATCCAGACATTCTCCTGTTTCCTGTTCAGTCTTATAACACTTATAAAATAGAACGGGTCCAACGTTCCCCTGCACAGTATAACATGCGGGTTCGGTCAATACATCCATATTATTATCTTTATTAAGGCATGACATGGTCGCTACCTGGAGAGAGAGAGAGAAGAAACCACTTTAGCGTATGCTCTTGCAAGATCAGATTGGTTATTATCTTATCTAATCAGGATGGCTCCCACTGTTTTTATCAAATCTTCCTTCAAACCCTAAAAGGAAAGACTAGCCGGGATTAATTACACCCTACAATTTCGCCGATCTTTCAGCCAGACCAGTGTCGGTACTTTGAGGGAGGTTCCCCGTGCTTTCGCACGGACCTAATTAAAGTAAACCTCGTTTTCCCAGAGGCGTAACCCCGTTGACACCTTTCTAGACACCTACTTGATCGGCTAATTGTCCTGTGTAAAACTCTCCCAGAAGTAACAATTACTCGCAGTAGGTATCGGGATCCAACTATCTCATAGAAGGTATGCAATCTCATTGCAAATTTCAACTCTTGAAATTCCCGAAAATGCTTTTTCCCCTAACGTACTATGACCTTGACGAATGCCAAACAACCCATAGTGCGCTAGTCAAGTTCAACCCGTACATTTCTTGATTGAATTAAACCCACTCGCACGACCCTTGACGAATGCCAAACAATGCCGTACGAATACCCTAATCCAATCGCATCATATGCTACAGATAAATAGTAAATAGCTACCGTACACTACGCCTTGACGAATGCCAAATAACCGTAGCACGAATACTAAGTAATGTCTATCTGAAATATCGGAGGGCTACGCTGGTTTTTCAGAAAAACCATGAGCGTAATGAACTTGATATCGTTGTAGAATCGAGTGAATTTTAAAATGGAGTGGTTTTGAGGCTTTTATTAGTTTTGCTAAAGAGGTCACTCCCGGTGAAGGGATCTCGGCTCTTTCCTCATCGAATAAGGTGCGGGATATATCATATATATCACTGTGCAAAGAAAAACTCCAAAAGCAGTCAAAAATCAAACCGAGTGTTGTAGCATCTGCCAGTTTTGCTAAAGAGGTCACTCCCGGTGAAGGGATCTCGGCTCTTTCCTCATCGAATAAGGTGCAGGGTATATCATATATACCGCTATGCAAAGCAAAACTGTAGCTACCCTTTTATTTGAAAATTTGATTTTACAACATCTTTTAGGTTTCTTTTCTTTCATTAATCACATTAATGAAGTCCCATCATTTATCTCACCTAAACATCACAGATAAATACGACGTACACTTATGCCATCCGCATTCGCCTCGATGTCCCCTCGTGCACCGTTAGGTTAGGTAACTAACGACAGAGCAGGGCAGGGCTAGTGCGAGTGCAAAACATAAGTAACATCTATATAATATATCATATATACTATATACTGTATCCAACAAAACATATCAAATGATCATATCACAGATATCGCAGCAGAAACATAGATATAATGTGGGATTTACTAGGACGTCCGTATTTAGTATTTAGCCAGCAATAGAAAATACGGATTCCACAGTCGCGATGAATAGCCAAGCCCACACCCTGGACCCCTACGAGAGCTGCAAGTGACCCTACCAATTCTGGAGTTTAGGAGACCCGGTCTCGACTCCTCGAGATGGCCTCCCACTGAACCCAAAAACCCGGTCACCTGTGCTCCCCTCCTTGGATCCATCCTAATGCGGAAAAGTAAATAATATACAACACAGGTGGCATCGACCTCAACCCGAAAGTGCCCCAAATAAAAGAATATTACATTACATTTGAATTTACATGAATGAAAATATAAAACTCTCATCTCACATAAAAAAAACCCGGCTATTCAATCGCGACAATCCTGCACATCATATCTCAGCAACACATAATATCTCATATCATCAACGTAAGTAAGTATGCATACCCCAATTGTCGTTGATGTATAGCAACGAAACCAGCGATATCGACATACTACACTTACAGTCACAGAAAAGAAAGTGTAAAACTGCAATATTTGGAATCCACATTCTCTTTAGACATCGTAAATACGAAATATCACATACTTCGTATTTCATGTCCAACTATATGAATTCCAGATATTGCATCACATTCCAGATAAATAGACGGTATTAAAGTTTTCGAACGAACGATCAAATACCCAAGATTCGCTAAAGCTCAACACTTGAGCGGAGTTCAAAAAACCCGGAGTGTGACACAGTGGAAGCGGTCCAGCCGTAGAAGGGTCAAGCCAACGCCTCACATGTGGCACGCCGTACTGCCCCAAACCCTAAGGTTCAAAGGGCAGTTCAAGACGGTCACATAATCGAGTTAAGGTTTGTTGTCTTCTAGAGGGTCCACCACAAACAAACTTGCACGTATTTCCGAAAGATTTTAAACCCCGTGAAAAGTGAGCAAATGATACTCGTTCAAACACTTCAATACATTCTAATTTATCCGGAAAAGTCACGAAATCAAAATTCCGATCGAATCGGCGAGTCCAAAACCATCTCCAGAATTTTCAGCACTAAATTCATATTAAAAATACCCTAAAAAATATACAAGCAGAACACAACATTAGAGTATAAAATTGATGCAGTGATCGATTTGTACGGCCGCGGAACAGCGGCCTAAGCAAGCTTAGGCCGCGTTTCCGCGACAAAATTAACTGTTCATCGCATCATTTTTACATCGTAATTCTTATATTTTCCTGCTGAATTTTTTACATATTTTTAATTCTGAAAAACAGCAATTTTTAAAAAATGTCCAGAGAGCGCTCAAAAATCCATATTTTCGGTTCGATCGGAGTTTTAACTTCATAAAAGTGTCGCCTAATGTTCTAGGTCGGCTCTGATACCAATGTTGGGTTAGCCTAGCACCTCATGAAGGGTTTGGAAGCATCACATGAACCAAAAACTGAATTTTTAGGGTGCTAAGTTAACGAACATAGAATCGTTCCTAGAAAAATTAGGGTTTCAAATTTTTCACATCATCATATGAAAGAAAAGCTAGGGTTTAGAGAGTACAACTTTTGTAGCCCCCTACGCTAGACTCCTTGGCTACTTAGGGTTTGAAAAAGCTCCGCTTGAACTCCTCTAGGTCACCGATAATCCACCCGGAGTCCGCTTTGTCCAAGCTAGCAACTTCACCCGGTCAAGAGAACGAAATGAAGCTAACACTCCAAACAAGTGGGCTAGACTTGTGTAGAATGGTGTTGTGGTTCTCTTTCTCACTTCAAAATCCTAACTTGATGAGTATATTGCTCACTACAAAAATCTAGAGAGCAAAATGAGAGAGGAAGAAGAAGATGATGGCTATATTTTTTTCAAGAGTAAACAGAATGACTCTCTTGTCCAAGGAAAAAGAAAATATATCAATATATATTTTCTTGTTCTCATCTCAAACCATGGTTTAAACATTATTGAACTTGAGTTAAAACCCAAAAGGAAAAGTAATCCATGGTTAAATGGTGGATGAGAATGGTTAGGTCAAGAAGAGTGTAGAAAGCTTCCATGAATTATCCTTTCCTTTTCTTTTGTTTTAAATCAAATTCAATAATAATATATATAAATAAAACCATGGTGTGAGTCTTATATTGCCACCATTTTCTTTATATAAGCAACCATGATAGATGATGTATGTATGTATGTATGTATGTATACACATCCATATGTGCATGAAACTAGAAAGAAAGAAAAACATACATGCATGCATACATCCATCCAACACAAGAAAGGATTTCTAGTGAGAAACTAATGGTTAAATGATAAATCAACACTTGATTTATCAATCCGGCCATATCACATACGACCCTAACCAAAAGCAAGCCGCCCGATCAATATACGGTATCCTATACACGCATTTTAATCGGGTCCATGCGCATATCGCATACGCGCACCACAACGTTTTGCCTGGACTAGGTAACTCCATTATGGGACTCTAAGACTCGTCAATACGCCGGCAGTGGGTGATGATCATATCAAGCACCCCCAAGCCGCAAGCGGTCAGCTAAACGTAACGGCCATCCGGGTATTGAGCGATCAGAAGAGAACAAGCGAACCTGCTACAACTCCCGTCGAGCCAACCGGCAACACTTCCCGTACAGTCCGGTCTCCTCGTCTGATATGTCGCATATCAAGTCTAGGGGTGGTAAACGTCAGACCCCAATAACCGATAAGTCGTGCCGATGTGAGGCTCATAACGGGTCGAGAAACTACTGGTAACACTTACCAGTAAATCTCCATTTAGCCCTGGCCAGGGACTTCCCTGTTACGGCCAATCGAGCACAGTGCAACATCAACCCCCAATACCGGGAGAGACGAAACCCCTCCTATCCTCATTGCCTCCATGTGACTCGGGACTGTACCCAAAAACCACCATTTTGCACGCCCTCATGGACGTGGTAAGGTGGAAATCAAAGCACAGTGGGAATCACACAAGACTCTATGACGATCTCGGGTCTACAGACTAACCTGCACAAGTGTCACCTGAGAACTGCCATCTGACGTGAGGTATAATATCATCTAGGAGTTCTCGGCGAGTCCGTCCAGTGTACCCAGTCTCCACTGAGCACCCGTATACCATCTCTGATGTCAAACACCAATGGATATGGGATCATCCATCGCCCATCTCATGGGTCGAGAAGCGTATACGCTAGTCTATACTGGTATATCGATGCCCCGTCTCGATACACCCACGACTAGGGACCTTGAAGGATGTACTTATGGACTACCATGTCCCCACTAGTATGATCCGCATCATAGTCCAGGTAGTCAAGTACACATTCTAAGGGCTTTACCAATATGTAACTCTAAGACAGTATAAAGAGACAAGTATACATGTTAAGATAAAGTGCAACCAGATAGCATACTATCATATCGAGCAAGAAAGTCATCTCTATATATGTCCAAGCATCCAATATAATATACATCATCTGTACAATACTGGCCTCTAGGGCATACATACAACGAACAGGATTTGATTGGCCTTTGTGGCAAGCTCCTCGTCCTCTTCGGGAAAATAGAGCTCCCCCTCAGAGTCGCTGCCAAGATGGATGGCGTAGCAAGATACTACGGGGATCTCTTCATTGGAGTCTTCTTCTAACTCCTCCAGAATTTCAGCCGCTCGTACAGGGAGGAACTCCTTCAATTGAATCAGAGTTCTTTCCTTCTGTTCGTATTCTTCAAGGGAATCGATATATTTTTAAATGGTCAATCTCCCTGCAGACTCCTTTTCGTGCCGAGCTGCATTTTTCTTCTTCTTGAGCTTTTTAGATTTTGAGCGTGATGGAGCCGCATTGGCAGCTGGAAAGGTAGGCTTCCTCTGCCCTTCCCATTCCGTCCTAGGCTCTTTCCGAAGTAGCTTTATCATCTTCTTCGTCTTATTAGATATGTGTGTACTCCATGGAGGCCACGATGAGTCCGTTTCATTTCTCAGGACAGTGGGTTCGGCTGTCTGCTCCCAGAAGGCTTCAATTTCTGTCTATATAAAGTTGGTGGTTGCAACTTGATTGTTCACCAACACACTTTTGGACAGCTCGATCTCTCTGGCCTTGTACTGCTTCTCGACCCAGTCCTTGAAGATATAGCAATCCTCGATCGCATAACTCACTACTCAGTGGTACGGGCAATACAGGGGATTGTCGGCAGCTGATTTCACAGATCGCTGTCTTGACCCCCTTGTTTCAGTAGCGGGCAGTCGATTGAAGGCGGATGGCCTGGCCGGATTCTTGAATGGTGCTGGCACTTCTTTTCTGGAGTTTCCCCGCTGCTTTCGTGCGGCACAGAGAGCCTGATAGACCCTTGAAGAGACAGTGCCATACTTTTTCTGTTGGGGCCGGGACACATCTCTTTGTAGCGACGTTCGGGCCGCTGTCTTCTTGATTCTGGCGGTCATGGCATTTCTCTGAACCCACTTCAGAGGTTCGAAGGAATTGCTGATTTTTATGGCCGACTCAGCCGTCGTCACAGAGTGACCCTGCTCTTAGAACTTCACAAGATTCCACTTGGGCGAAGCCCTGGCCCTCTTGTTGGCTCGATACCTGAGCCGCTTCTGCCTTAACTTTTCTGTTCTAAGCACCTGGCAGACTTCGGCTCTTTGGGAAGACGCCGTAGACCGGGCGATGAAGGATTTTGGGGATACGCTAGATTGTGTATTTGTTGGAGTCATCACCTGAGCTCGTCCGCAACATTTGATGTTGCCCTTTGTACCGGAGTTCTTGCCCCTGGCTGGAGCGCCAGAGAGTCGTTCAGACGCCGTCTTAAGCTTCGGTTGTGGTGCCTTAACGATCACCACATTCGGCCTCTTGCCCCTTGAGACCGGCTTGGCCACCTGTTTTGCCGGGATTTCTGCCAGATGAACGCTTCCGGCAGGGTAGATGATGACGGAGCCAAACTGGCGGAGCAGTTCCTCCCACTGTCGACTGAGGCTTGCAGGGAGAACCACACGAGCATTGACCTTGACCACGTACGGGATCGGGGTCATGTTGGAAGCTGAATTCGTCTTGGGAGACATTGTCGTCGAAAGTTGATTGCTGCACGGAAAAAAAACATTATTTCAGTATAGGCAATCGACATGTATATTGATTGAGTTCGCATGAACGTTTAACCCGAAATATGGGAGGAGAGAAAGGTCCCACTGGGCGTACCAGAATCTGTAGGGTGTTTTTCGTCATCCCATTGAGATGGGAATACGCGCGCGCTTGTCAGGCGTACTACAGATTCCCCCTGCCTAGGGCAGGCGGGGGTTTATTGATTGTGGGGATCCGAATCTCTGGCAACCGCAGACTAAGCTGCCGTTAATTACCCCTCTCCTTTGGAGCGAGGGAACCTCCGATTGACGGGTTAAACTGGTCATGCGAACTCAATGTGCAGTGTTGTGTTTTGAAGGGGTTTTGGATATATCGAGGGCCCCGCCGAGTTTTTACGGGGGTCCCGCTATCCGGATAGCGGGCTAGGGGTCAAGGGGGCTAGCAGTCCCCTTGCGGGGTGCGGGGCAGTGCCCCGACCCAAAAAAAATTTTTTGGGAGGGAGAGTGTTGTAGAGTATGTGTATGTGTGGATATGTATACATATGTATATATAAATATAAAGGGGAAAAGGCATCCAAAGGATGCATAGGGCCAGCGCCAGCGCTTTGAGCGTAAGAGCGCTAGCGCACTACGTGTCAGCACGTGGGCGCTCGGGCGCTAGCGCACTGAGCGCTAGCGCGCCACGTGTCAGCACGTGGACGCTAGCGCGCCACGTGTCAGCACGTGGGTGCTCGGGCGCTAGCGCTCTGAGCGCAAGAGCGCTAGCGCACTGAGCGCTAGCGCGCCACGTGTCAACACGTGGGCGCTCGAGCGCTAGCGCTCTGAGCGCAAGCGCGCTAGCACGCCACGTGTCAGCACGTGGGCGCTCGAGCGCTAGCGTTTTGGGTGCTAGCGCTCTGAGCGCAAGCGTGCTAGCGCGCCACGTGTCAGCACGTGGGCGCTCGAGCGCTGGCGCTCTGGGCGCAAGAGCGCTAGCGCGCCATGTGTCAGCACGTGGGCGCTCGAGCAGCAAAAGGGACTTGGTCCCTGCAATGGGAATTGTACTCGTAGAAAGGAGCACTTATTATTCTGTATATATATATATATATATGAGGAGTTAAACTCCTAAGATGTTTTGAAGCTGGTGAAGGGCTTCTTCCCTTGAGCTCTAGTTTTTCCCCAAAGTGGGGTTTCTGGATATGGGTCTCCTTCTTCTTCCTTTGTTGGCCGGATCTTGAAGATCAAGAAATATGAGATTCTAAAAATCTCTCCTTTCTGAGATCTGATGGCAAATCTGAGTTCCCCTTTGTAGGTTTTGTGGTGAAAAACTATTTAGTTTTGGAAAAGGAAGAGTAAAACTCTTGATTTAATTAAAAAAAGAGGAAGGTTTAGAATCTTGAGGAAGGAGAAGATCACAGATCTAGATTTTTCTTTGGAGAGAGAAAAAGTTGTGAGATATTTTCATTATCCTTACCTTTATAGGCTATACACCTTACACATAGCCCCTTGGGCTTCACAAAATGGCATTTTGCCTATCCCATGGCTCATGTGCCATTTCTTTTTACATATAAGCCATGGGCTTTACAAAAATTTGGCTTTATGCCTGTTTTTCTTATATTTATCCATAAAATAAAATAAAAGAAATACAACAAAATTATTTATTACAAAATTTTTATCTTGGCATAGAGGGAGGCCGGCCGCTTCATGTTCGGGCTCGACCCGGGCATGGGCCCACTGGATCTGGGCTTGGGCCCACTTGGCTTGGGGTTGACTTTGATTTTAACTTGGTCAACCGGGGTGTAAATTTTTACCCCAACAACATCCATACTTGCGCATTTACATATTGTGCCTACATAGATAACTGGTTTTATTAGGAAATTGGGAACCGCGTGTTATATTTTAAAAACTGGAATTATTTAAAAGAGCGGTTTTTCCTTAACATGTCATATCACTTTTTCATGTTGCATGATATACGGATATACTCGCATTTCTCTTATATGTCGCATACATTATGCTCTATTATTTTTACGCATTGAGATATACTGTTTTCATGAGATTTTTGGATTTGAGAACCGTGGACATTTTGAAAGAGATTATGTGTTGTTTTAAAAACTCCGGTTTCTCTTGATATGATATTTCAGTGCGTCCACCATGTGTTTTCTCGGTTCTGAGAGCGATATGTGAAATCCGATTCGAGGAGGCGGATGAGGCTGATTGCGGGTACATGGTAGACCCGGTATGGTATCCCGGGACAAGAAAGGGATGCTGTGTATATAGACGGTGAGCCTGGCAGAGGGACTACTACCTACCGGTGATAGTATTTGGGCTCGACGGATATCCGGAGGATACCGACCGGAGTCGAGAGATGATATGGGCCGATCCGGACTGACGGAGTCCGTGGGCCGATCCGGACTGACGGAGCCCGATATATGAGGATTTACGTGCCGATGCTGGGCACGGTTTTCATGATGTTTTCGAGTGTCGATGCTAGGCACTCAGGTTCCATGATTTTGATGTGTCGTGAAGGACACCGTTGATCTATATCCTTATACTTTCATGCACACTCTCTTATGATATTTACGTGCATACAGGCATTGATTATATGGGTGGACGAGATCCACATGCATACATACCTTGCTTATGGTTGGACGAGAGCCATATACATGCATTGATTATTACTGTTGGATGTTATCCACAGGCATATAGGTATTGACTACCTTGTTGGCACATATACAGACCCGGTCACCCTAGATATCATAGTATTACCTTTATGATATAGTTGACCTAGGAGTCGTTGTTTATTCGATTTCTATCTGTTGATATTTTTCTACTCACGAGTTGGCAACTCAGCCCCGTTGTGCCACAGTTCTTGTAGGTTGACTGCTTGGATCAGTAGCGGTATCGCTGGCACACAGTTGCATTCGGGTGTTTGCATTGGTAGGTGGGACATTTGTATCGTACCCACTCTTTTATCTATATTTCATTATTGTATCTAGTTAACTCCATCAATCAAAATTAGTAAATTGTATAAGTAATAAGATTTAGTGGGATTGTGGTTGCGAGACTTAGAGCGAGGGGTTGTTCGCTACTGGTGGTTTTGTTTTCTTATTTACTTTATCTTTTGTGGTGAATTTCGCCGTTGGGCGTCGTATACTTATTTATACTGTAACAACCCTAATTTTCTTATACACTTTTTCCTATAAAAAATTTTTCAAATATTTTTTTCAAAAATCTATAAAGGGGTATTTATTGCCTGAGCACAAGATTTAAGTAATTAATTAGCAATTTAATTACAAGAAGGAACTTGTAGCTCATTGGTAATACCTTGCATTGCTGAACCAAGCCACCAAAGTTCAAATCCCATGCCCCACATTATTTTTAATATTTATTTTATTATAAATTTTTCTTTAATGTTGTGTATCTTCATCTTCTAAACCCCCATGTACACTTCAAATTCCTAGATCGGTTTCAGAGACCTTTGAAATCCCCATTTACTCCATTTTAATGATTTTTTAATACATTTTTACATTAAAACCTTTCATATACCCTATTTACTCCAATTTTTAATGATTTTATACATTTTTACATTAAAACCTTTCATATACCCTATTTACTCCAACTTTTAATAATTTTATACAATTTTACATTTTTATTTTAAAAAAAACCCTTCACCTACCCTACCCCTAGCCTACCCTATAAATACACCCCCTCCCCTCTACCCTCTCATCCCAAAAATCCTAAGCTCACTCTCTCAAAATTTTCCAAGAGTTGTGTACTTTGAAAACAAGTTCGCGGCGAAGCTCCGACGAAATTCCGGCAGAAATTCCGGCAACGTTTTGAGGAACAACCGGCGACGAAGCAATGCCTCGGCAGCCCCTTTAGTTCCCCCTCACTCCTTTGCCTAATCGAAAACCCGTAAGTCCCATTCTTTCTTTCTTTCTATTTCTCTAAAATTCGAAACTACAAAACCCGACGGAAATCGGAACAAACCGATTTCCGATTCGGTTTTCTATAAAATTTCACTTCTAATCAATTCAAACATGTTTAAACATCTTTATCATGATTATTAAACTTGTAAAAATCAATTTGAATAAGTTTTCACACATGAAATGATAACCTTTTTAACTTACCGTATTTTTTCACTTTAATACCCTCATGTTTCAATTTCACATTTAACCCTTTAACATTGCTATACCTTAAAATAGATCACGAGGTAATGACCTACCTCCTCACACACATATATGAAACCATAATATGCTATCTCGAAAACTACTAATACGATAAAAGAAGATTTTACATTAAAATACCATTTCCTTAATAAAACCTTTTATAAAAGTTTAGATTTGATACATTTATTTAAACAATATCTTTAATAGGAAAAATACGATAAGTTGTGGATATCGATCGTTTATCTAAACCTGACTTTGTGGTGTCTAGGCAAGTGTGTCTAAAGCAAGTGGTTACTTAATTAGGGTCACTACTTGTAGTGGAGAGCCTCCCACTTACCTGGCACTTACCTGGCCGCAATTGGCGGTGAAGAGGCGATTTGAGGCTTCTAACGACTTGTCGTTTAGACCTTTTAGAATAGGCTAGTTGGCTTAGGAAACCCTAGAATCTAAAATACGGAAAAATTACACTTTGCAAATAAATACCTTTTACTTTATAAAACCGTTTTCTAAAGGATTAGTATTTTACAATCTTTGCAAAGCGCCGCTACAACCCATCTTTGGGGAACCCGTTCGGGATCGTGCGGTTTATCACGCACCCTCGGGCTAGTAGTGCGAGATTCAGACCTCCGCAAGGAGCATTCGGTCTCGAAATGTTTAAAATACAATATCTTAAGAAAATGAGATTTTTGGAATATAAATTATTTATTAAAACTATTTTTGTATAAATATATGTATATTTATCATTTAAATATCTATTTTATTATAATATAAATATTCCACCTTTTTCTAAAAATCACAAGAATAAATTTTACACTAAAATACCATGAACTTCAAATAAATCAATATTACAGATAAATACCCTTATTTATAAAACTAGGATATTTTCACTAGAAATATCACAACATAAAATCCACCCTCATTACAACTCTAAAGACGAACAATAAATACTTGAGGTGTATTTTGAAAAGTATATAAAAGTATTTTTACATAAAACCCCCTCAAGTTTTATAAATTACCCTAAGGACCTTAGCAATTATAAGACTTCGATTCACATTTCTGATTGTCTAATTCGGGTTTGAGTCTGATTAATCTGACTTGAATATGATTCAAGTCAATCTATAATCTACAAGTTTCTAAGTCAATATGAACACATGAATCTATGAATACAATTATCAATCTATACAACTTGACTGAACCGAACCATGGATATATATTCCTTTTACATGATTCTCAGTATTCCATTTACATGACTCTACGGTTATAACCGTTTCCTGATATCATGGTTTCGGTCAGTCAGTCAATCAATCTTACAATCAATACAATTTACAAGAAATCAATACAAACAAGATATCACGGGGTTTAAGGGGTAGACTGGTACGGAATATGTTAAAGGTGGCACGAGGTGGTCACTTAAGACGTAATTACATCTATGCCGTTGTTCCGTGGTATTATCGACGGAGCCTTGTACTACAGGTTACCAAGGTCCCCGGTGTAAGTGGGACTCCCCTCGTATACACTGGCATCTTCTGTACCAGGCTACAAACAACAGCGTTAATACAACATTACAATATTATAATACAACATTAAAAGCTGCTCTCTCTTTCTCCTACTCTCTGTCTATTTCTCCCTTATCTTTTGGACTTACAGAGCGACCCGTTCGCTGACGACATTCTGTTTCTTTTTTCTTTGAATGTCGTCAGGTGATTTGTATTAGTTATATGTATGCCCTAGAGGCCATTACTATACATAGGATGTATATTGTAGTGGATGCTGGGACATATATAGTGAGGACTTTCTTGCTCGACATGATAGTATGCTATCTGGTTGATCTTTACCTTAACGTGTACACTGATTGTCTCTCTATTACATGTTGGTAAAGCCCTTAGGATATGTGCTTGACTACCTGGACTATGATTCGGATCATACTAGTGGGGACATGGTAGTCCATAAGTACATCCTTCAAAGTCCCTAGTCGTGGGTGTATCGAGACGGGGCATCGATATACCAGAGTAGACTAGCGTATACCTTCTCGACCCATACAGATGGGCGATGGATGATCCCATATCCATTGGTGTTTGACATCAGAGATGATATACGGGTGCTCAGTATAGACTGGGTACACTGGACGGACTCGCCGAGAACTCCCAGATGGTATTATACCTCACGTCAGATGGCAGTTCTCTGGTGACACTGGTACAGAGTAGTCTGTTGACCCGAGATCGTCATAGAGTCTTGTGTGGTTCCCACTGTGCTTTGATTTCCATCTTACCACGTCCAAGAGGGCGTGCAAAACGGTGGTTTTTGGGTACAGTCCCGAGTCACATGGAGGCAATGAGCGATAGGAGGGGATTCGTCTCTCCCGGTATAGGGGGTTGATGTTGCGCTGTGTTCGATTGGCTATAACAGGAAATCCCTGGCCAGGGTTGCTGAGATTTACTAGTAAGTGTTACCAGTAGTTTCTCGAAGTGTTATAGACCTCATATCGACACGACTTATCGAGCTATTGGGGTCTGACGTTTACCACCCCTAGGCGAGATATACGACATATCAGACGATCAGACCGGACTGTACGGTAGTGTTACTGGTCGGATTCACTGGAGTGTGAGCGGGCTTGCTCGTCGATCTTCAGATCGCTCAATACCCGGGTGGCCGTTACGTTTAGCAGACCGCTTGCGGCTTGTGGGTGTTTGATATGATCATCATCTGCTGCCGGCGTATTGACGAGTCTTTAGAGTCCTACACAGAGGTTTCCTGGCTCAAGCGAAACGAAATAGGAGCGCATATGAGATATGTGCGGGACCGAGAATAATGCGTGTATGTGATACCGTATTCTATTCTCGCGATGAATGTGTCGAATGGTTGTATGCGATATAACCTAGTTATCGAATCAAGGATTGATTCGATAAGCCGATACATTGGATACTAGTCGGTTATATGCGATATGACCGGATCGTTAAATCAAGTGTTGATTTAATGATTTAATATATAATTATATATTTGATATATTACTTTGCATTAACTAATATCGGTTCACTTTGAATGGATTTTCTCACTCGGATGTGCGCATTGTATATGCGATATGATTTTGTGCACTTGATTGTATCATGTTTGATGATGCATGTTTAACTATAGTTAAGTGTAATGAATTAAGCCATGGTGAAACTAATGATTAGGGTTTTCTTTTCTTACTTATTTATTTATTTATTTATTTTGAATAGATGAGAAAAGAATGGTTGCTAGTTTTGGAGTTTAGTTGAAGCTTCATGAAGCTTTGACTTTGTAACCATTCTTATCTCATTCTTAACCCTAACCATTAAACTAACCTTGGTTAATTCTCTACACATTACCATAGTTAGAATTATGATAAGGATTGTTTTTCTATTCTTTTTTGATTAACTTATCATATATCATTTCTTCTTCTTCTTCCTTGAACTCAAGAAGAAAACCTTGAGGTCATCAATGGTGATTGATGATAAAGAGTGAGAAATCCAATTCTAAATTGAACCCACTTCCTATTTCTTCATCCTCTACCTCTTGCCAAGTAGTAGAGTGTGTTTTCTTCACAAGTTTCTTGACTTGGTGAAGTCGGAGCATGATTTAGCGATGCCTCGACGTAGATCATCTTCGGCATGGACATCGATGACCTAGCCCGTCCATTCTCCGATGAAGACGACGCTAGAGCCCGGGACTTGTTATGGACAGCGAGGAGACTTCATTGCGGAACTATGGAGGTGGAGAACCGGATCTACAAAGGTTGTATTTCTGTATCTCTTAGTTAAGTGTTAACTAGTTTATTGTTTCGCCCAGATTTCTAGCCAACGATCCGTACACTAGGGTTTCTCGGCACCATAATTTTTGAAATTGGCATGGTTGATGCCATGTGAGACCTTATTAGGATGCCTAGGAACCCTACAGTGGCATCAGAGCCTAGCTAGAGCCTTTGGCGAAGTCTAGACGAAGTTTGAAGTCCGAACGACCCGAAAACCCAAACCTAAAAATGCTCTCTGTCCTTTTTCTAAAATCTGGGATTTTTCAACATTAAAAATATGCAGAAAATCAAGCAGGGTTTTGTAGGAATTACTGTAAATTTCGTAGACCTAACTCATCTAAACCGCCGCAGTTCCGCGGCATGAGCATGGCTCATGCGGCGGATCCGCGGCCGTACGGTCGATTGACACAGTGAAAGTTCAACAGTAATTCCTCCTTAGTTGTGCTGTATTTTCTGCGATATTTTAATATTTATTATACAGTTGAGTATTCTGGGGTTGTTTTAGGGATTCGGTGTTTCGATCGGAGTATCAGATTTTGTCTATATGGCTTTCCGGATAATTTTTTAGAATATGTTAAAAAGTTCGACCGGATATAAATACCCAATTTTTCCCCTGTCGGGAAATTTCCAAGTGTTGGATTTTTCCGTAGTTTAACGACGTTCTAAGTAGTGCAAGTAACGCGATGGACCCTCTAGAAGACAACAAACCTTAACTCGATTATGTGACCGTCTTGAACTGCCCTTTGAACCTTCGGGTTTGGGGCAGTACGGCGTGCCACATGTGAGGCGTTGGCTTGACCCTTCTACGGCTGGACCGTTGGTACTGAGGCACGAACGGAATGTTGTTAGACTGATTTCATGTGTTGAGCTGTATCGGGAAAACTTGGGTGTTTGACTGTTCGGTCGAAAAGTTTAACATTTTCTGTTTATCTGGAATGGGATACAATAATTGGAATTCACAAGTAGTTATGAGATAACTGAATGAATGTTATAAACATAGCAGTTTAGTCTCACTTGATCGGTTGCCACGGAATTTTGATGTGATCAAAAGTCCGTCGCAATCACGTAGCGTACGCGGATACTCGCCGGGTAAACTTAATAGACAGCCTCACTCCATAGCCCCGACCAAGTGACTGTAGGAGAACCCCGTCGCCGAAAGCATCCGCACGGGTGCTCGCGGCAGTGGTGTTCTGCCTTGGTGCACTTCGTCGACGGTATCGGGGGTGCGGCCGCCTACTAAAGTTTGCGACGAGCATTCGATCAGGATGTCGGGAATCCTGTTGAATTCCCCGACTTGATATTGAAAAGAGTTTTCGATTTTGAGACTAAAATGCGGGGTTTATAATTGTTAGGCATGCGATGTCTAAGTAATTCATTTGGTCAGGCATGCGATATCTGAGGTGGTTGCGGATTCCAACTGTTGTAGATTTACACTTTCTTTTCTGTGACCGTAAGTGTAATATGTGATATCGCCGGTTTCGTTGCTATATGTCAACGACAATTGGGATGGACATATTTACTTACGTTGATGACATGTGATGTTATGTGTTGCTGGATATGTTATATTTGATCGTCGTGTTTGAATAGCCGGGGGTTTTTATGTGAGATGAGTGTTTTTTATTTTCATTCATGTAAAAACTTGTATGTAATATTCTTTTATTGGGGCACTTTCAGGTTGCGGAAGTTGTCACCGTTTGTATATTATTTACTTTTCCGCACTAGGATAGACCCAAGGAGGGGAGCACAAGTAACTGGGTTCTGGAGTCCAGTGGGAGACCAACTCGAGGAGTCGGGTCCGGGTCTTCTAACTCCAGAATTGGTAGGGTTGCTTGCCGCTCTCGTAGGGGTCTAGAGGTGTGGGTTTGGCTATTCATCACGACCGTGGAATCCGTGTTTTATACTGGCTCGTATTGAAAACACGGACGTCCTAGTATATCCAATATTTCATATGTTTCTTCTGCTGCGATATCTGTGATGTGATCATATGATGTTCTGTGATAGATATAGTATATAGTATATATGATATATTATATAGGTGTTACTTATGTTTTACACCCGCGCTAGCACTGCCCCGCTCTGCCGTTAGTTACCTAACCTAACGGTGCACGAGGGGACATCGAGGCGAATGCGGATGGCATAAGTGTACGTCGTATTTATTTGTGATGTTTAGGTATTTAAATGATGGGACTTCATTAATGTGATTAATGAAATAAAAGAAACCTAAGATGTTGTAGAATCGAATTTCAAAAATAAAACAGGTAGCTATAGTTCTTGCTTTGCATAGCGGTATATGAGATATATCCTGCACCTTATTCGATGAGGAAAGGACCGAGATCCCTTCACCGGGAGTGACTCCTTTAGCAATAACTGGCAGATGCTACACACTCGGTTTGTCTTTTGATTGCTTTTAAGGGTTTTTGCTTTGCACAGTGATATATATGATATATCCCGCACCTCATTCGACGAGGAAAGGACCGACGATCCCTTCACCGGGAGTGAC
Source organism: Agapanthus africanus (assembly GCA_030015575.1). Taxonomy (NCBI): domain Eukaryota; kingdom Viridiplantae; phylum Streptophyta; class Magnoliopsida; order Asparagales; family Amaryllidaceae; genus Agapanthus; species Agapanthus africanus. The sequence goes on from CM057341.1 coordinate 230,990,668, forward strand.
TCCTTTAGCAAAACTAGAAAAGCCTCAAAAGCACTCCATTTTAAAATCATTTGATTCTACAACGATATCAAGTTCATTACGCAATAGGTTTTCAGAAAAACCTGTCGTAGCCCTCCATCATTTCAGATAAGTGCTGTTTAGTATTCGTGCTGCGTTTGTTGGCCTCCGTCAAGGCGCAGTGTGCGGTAGCTAACCAGTATTTATCTGCTTATGCATATGATGCAGATTGAGTTAGGGTAGTCGTGCGACCTTGTTGGCCTCCGTCAAGGGTCGTGCGGGTGGCTTTGATTCAATCAAGAAATGATGGGTTGAACTTGACTAGTAGCCTATGGTTTGTTGGCCTCCGTCAAGGTCATAGGGTGCTAGGGGCAAAGTATTATCGGGAATTTCAAGTGTTGAAATTTGCAATGAGATTGCATACCTTCTATGAGATAGTTGGATCCCGATACGCGCTGCGAGTAAGAGTTACTCCTGGGAGAGTTTTATACATTACAATTAGCCGATCAAGTAGGTGTCTAGAAAGGTGTTAACGAGGTTACGCCTCTGGGAAAACGAGGTTTACATTAATTAGGTTCGTGCGAAAGCACGGGGGACCTCCCTCAAAGTACCGACACTGGCCTGGCTGAAAGATTGGCGAACTTGTAGTGTGTAATTAATCCCGGCTAGTCTTTCCTTTTAGGGTTTGAAGGAAGATTTGATAAAAAGCAGTGGGAGCCATCCTGATTAGATAAAATAATAACCAATCTATTCTTGCAAGAGCGCACGCTGAGTGTTTTCTTCTCTCTCTCTCCAGGTAGCGACCATATCACGCCTTAATCAAGATAATAAAACGGATTATTGACCGAACCCGCTTGTTATACTGAACTGGGGAACGTTGGTCCCGCTCCAACTTATAATTGTTATAAGACAGAGCAGGAAATTGGGGAATACCAGATTTCCCGTGCCGCCCAATCGAAGAGAGTGCATGCTGATGCATCATCTTCGGGTTTGTTCATTATACAGAACTGTTTCTCAGTATCCTTTACGTCCTGGGTATATGATACCGGATCAGGATCCCATATATGTAATCTGTTACATAGGGCTACAGATAGGTAGAGAACTGAGAATGGGTGATAAGTTTCATGAGGCAGAAAACGGGGCAAGAGTTGCAGCCAAGTCTGTCGGTCACTGTCACCCTGTATTACCAATACATTGATTCTGAACGAATGTTATTAGATACCGAACCTGATATACAAAATCATATCAGTCTCTTTATCAGTAAAGAAATGATAAAATTTTGTAATGTTGGATAATGTTTTGAACATTTCCTATATCAAAAGTTGATCGTATCAGGCACGTTATCTAAAAGCGTTGATGTTCTAAATCAAACTACAGTTCTTAGTATACGGAACACACACAAGAGGAAGAGTTCAGAAATGAACGAATCCTTCTTGAGGTATTGTAGACTAGGTCAGATCAATGTGACCCGACTAGCTAGAGTTACATAAAAATGCATATTTAAATTAGTTTGAATTTACATCTTGTGAAACTCGCCAGTCATGTCACAAAGATATAATGACACTAGCTCTGTTTATTGGAAACAGAGAAAGAGTTAGTGAACTCTTGGGACTGATACATGATGATGTATGTAAGGTCTCCTGTCTACACATGCCAGGACTGGTTCTTTGTACTTCATTACATTCTCTGATAATCTCTCAAGATTCAGTCATATGTTCCTGTTGAAACATGAGTCCGAACCTTTTGAGATAGTCACAGAATATAAGTGAGAAGTAGAGAACCAGAATACGGGTATAAGTATTATGTCCTTTGATGTGATCAGGGAGGAGAATACTTGTGCATGGAATTCCTGGACTATTCTAAAGGAGAATGAGATTCTCTCTCAGCATTACTCCTCCGTATACACCATAGCACGATGGTATATCGGGGCGGAGCAATCACACCCTATATGATAAGGTGTGCTCTATGATGAGTACTACTGAGTTACCTATTTCCTTTTGGGAGTTATGCACTTGAGAAGCTGCATACCTATTGAAAAGGGTTCGAATCAAATCAGTTGCCTACCACTTCATATGAGATATGGTATGGTATGAGCCCATATCTTAAGCTAGTTAAGATTTGGGGTTGACCGGCCTATGTCTAAAAGCAAAATCCGGACAAGCTCGAGGCAAGATCTGTTATGCAGAACTGGAAATGTTCCAGCTATACAAACTGCAGCTGATGATTTGAAAGAACCAAAGGATTCAATAGTTACCAACGAACCTCAGCCTCTCCGCCGATCTAGTAGGGTTCCTCACCCACCTGAGAGATACTTCTGTTTCGCTATGACAGTGGGAGCGAGGATTGCATCATGAGATGATGACCCAACTAGTTTCGAGCTGGCCATCTGGAGTGGGACTCTGTAAGAATGGCTGGATGCTTAGCGATCTGAGATGGAATCCTTATACACCAACAAAGTATGGACTTTGGTTGCTATATCTGAAGGGTTAAATCCCCATCAGGAGCAAGTATATCTTGAGAAGATTACTTGGTGTAGATGGAAAAGTTGAGACTTTCAAAGCTAGACTTGTTAAAGGTTTTCGTCATCGACCAGGCGTGGACAATGATGAAACCTTTTCAAGTGGCTATGCTTAAGTCCATCCAGATCCTACTTGTCACGGCTACATACCATGACTACGATATCTGGTGGTTGGGTGTCATGACTGCTTTTCTAAATGATATTTTGGAAGAGAGCGTCTATAAGTACACAACCAGAGGGCTTCGTAGACAGTGGGAGCAGCGGAAACGTGTGCAAGATGCTTTATAGGATAAAGCAGGCATCGCGGAGTTGGAACATCTGTTTTGATGGATTAGTCAAACAGTTTGACATCATCAAAATGGTAGATGAACCTTGTATATACAAAAAGGTAGTGGGGAGTATGGTGATGATCCTCGTAGAGTACGTGGATGACATACTCCTGATAGGGAAGAAGTTTCCTATGCTACGCTCGATCAATCTCCGCATATCACAATGATTCTCCACATAGGATCATGATGATACCTGCTAAATCCTGAGTTTTGGATCTATGAGATAGATCTAAATGGATATTAGGATACTCACTAGCTGTAGTGAGATGGTATCAGTTGATCCTGGAGAGAATCACTGGAAGGGTTCCAGGGTGATAAAGACGACTGAATGTCAGTCGCAGGCATTGTCTTTACCCTCAGTAAAGGGACGGTATGTTGGAAGAGTTCCAAGCTAGATACCGTGACATACTAGACGATAAAGGCAGGATACATCGCTACTTAAGATGCTACCAAAGAGGCTGTTTGGGTGTATATTGGTTCATGAGATGAACTATGTTCCTCCCATTGTATGACAATGGAGTTGTGGCTTATGCCAAGGAACGCCGGTCCCATCAGTGATCCAGACATATTCTAAGGCAGTATCACTTGATCATGGAGATGGATGATCTCTAAGGGATCGAGGTTAGGAGAGTAGACTCAGAGGACAACACAGCGGATCCACTCACAAAGGCCTGTTCCCAGAGAGAGACTTTTATGGGATGGTTGAGTATGAGATACTTCAAACCACTGCTACAGATGGCCCTAGTGCAAGTGGGAGATTGTTAGTTATATGTATGCCCTAGAGGCCATTACTATACATAGGATGTATATTGTAGTGGATGCTGGGACATATATAGTGAGGACTTTCTTGCTCGACATGATAGTATGCTATCTGGTTGATCTTTACCTTAACGTGTACACTGATTGTCTCTCTATTACATGTTGGTAAAGCCCTTAGGATGTGTGCTTGACTACCTGGACTATGATGCGGATCATACTAGTGGGGACATAGTAGTCCATAAGTACATCCTTCAAAGTCCCTAGTCGTAGGTGTATCGAGACGGGGCATCGATATACCAGAGTAGACTAGCGTATACCTTCTCGACCCATACAGATGGGCGATGGATGATCCCATATCCATTGGTGTTTGACATCAGAGATGATATACGGGTGATCAGTATAGACTGGGTACACTGGACGGACTCGCCGAGAACTCCCAGATGGTATTATACCTCACGTCAGATGGCAGTTCTCTGGTGACACTGGTACAGAGTAGTCTGTTGACCCGAGATCCTCATAGAGTCTTGTGTGGTTCCCACTGTGCTTTGATTTCCATCTTACCACGTCCAAGAGGGCATGCAAAACGGTGGTTTTTGGGTACAGTCCCGAGTCACATGGAGGCAATGAGTGATAGGAGGGGATTCGTCTCTCCCGGTATAGGGGGTTGATGTTGCGCTGTGTTCGATTGGCTATAACAGGAAATCCCTGGCCAGGGTTGCTGAGATTTACTAGTAAGTGTTACCAGTAGTTTCTCGAAGTGTTATAGACCTCATATCGACACGACTTATCGAGCTATTGGGGTCTGACGTTTACCACCCCTAGGCGAGATATGCGACATATCAGACGATCAGACCGGACTGTATGGTAGTGTTACTGGTCGGATTCACTGGAGTGTGAGCGGGCTTGCTCGTCGATCTTCAGATCGCTCAATACCCGGGTGGCCGTTACGTTTAGCAGACCGCTTGCGGCTTGTGGGTGTTTGATATGATCATCATCTGCTGCCGGCGTATTGACGAGTCTTTAGAGTCCTACACAGAGGTTTCCTGGCTCAAGCGAAACGAAATAGGAGCGCATATGAGATATGTGCGGGACCGAGAATAATGCGTGTATGTGATACCGTATTTTATTCTCGTGATGAATGTGTCGAATGGTTGTATGCGATATAACCTAGTTATCGAATCAAGGATTGATTCGATAAGCCGATACATTGGATATTAGTCGGTTATATGCGATATGACCGGATCGTTAAATCACGTGTTGATTTAATGATTTAATGTATAATTATATATTTGATATATTACTTTGCATTAAAGTATCGGTTCACTTTGAATGGATTTTCTCACTCGGATGTGCGCATTGTATATGCGATATGATTTTGTGCACTTGATTGTATCATGTTTGATGATGCATGTTTAACTATAGTTAAGTGTAATGAATTAAGCCATGGTTAAACTAATGATTAGGGTTTTCTTTTCTTACTTATTTATTTATTTATTTATTTTGAATAGATGAGAAAAGAATGGTTGCTAGTTTTGGAGTTTAGTTGAAGCTTCATGAAGCTTTGACTTTGTAACCATTCTTATCTCATTCTTAACCCTAACCATTAAACTAACCTTGGTTAATTCTCTACACATTACCATAGTTAGAATTATGATAAGGATTGTTTTTCTATTCTTTTTTGATTAACTTATCATATATCATTTCTTCTTCTTCTTCCTTGAACTCAAGAAGAAAACCTTGAGGTCATCAATGGTGATTGATGATAAAGAGTGAGAAATCCAATTCTAAATTGAACCCACTTCCTATTTCTTCATCCTCTACCTCTTGCCAAGTAGTAGAGTGTGTTTTCTTCACAAGTTTCTTGACTTGGTGAAGTCGGAGCTTGATTTAGCGATGCCTCGACGTAGATCATCTTCGGCATGGATATCGATGACCTAGCCCGTCCATTCTCCGATGAAGCCGACGCTAGAGCCTGGGACTTGTTATGGACAGCGAGGAGACTTCATTGCGGAGCTATGGAGGTGGAGAACCGGATCTACAAAGGTTGTATTTCCGTATCTCTTAGTTAAGTGTTAACTAGTTTATTGTTTCGCCCAGATTTCTAGCCAACAATCCGTACAATAGGGTTTCTCGGCACCATAATTTTTGAAATTGGCATGGTTGATGCCTTGTGAGACCTCATTAGGATGCCTAGGAACCCTACAATTTGGACCCGGCGGAGATCGAGCCATCTGCAGAAGACTTGGAGCTATTTGCCGAAGACCCGGCACTTTAGTTCATTATACACTTTTCCATTCAGTATTTTACATTTCCTGTTATGCCACTGTTTAGGCATCTTTTTAATTCAGTTGTATTTCCTTCATGCATTGAACAAAGAATGTTAATAAATAAAAGTTACTGTTCTTTTTATTTCTTGTCTCTTGTGTACTTATTTTATATTGCTTAGATACGCTTAGCGTATATACTTCTCAGTATATACGTAGCAGACCTCGTCGCGTCCCCTTCGCCGTACACTGGGAAGCGGGGCGTAACATATACTGTATTGCGTGGTTGTGATCCGCCGTTTGGCGAAGAGCTAGCTCCCGCTCGGGGATGCCCTTATCATATTATGTATTTGTGGTTTTGGATCAAAATATACAAAAGAGGTTCTGCCGATATTTTTAAAAGACGCAAACATGTTTTCAAACTAGTAAATTCCACTTGCATCATTCATGTTCTTTTTTTTATGCATTAAGAAAACTTGATTTTATTATACCTTTATTTCAAAACCTCACCTCCTTTATTTTTCTTAAAAGATTTAGATTTCTGGGTTTCAGCTTACTTGAATTCCATTACGCCTTTAGACATTGCGTGATTCAAGTGCTGGTCACGAGCTAATATTTCAGGTCGTGACAAAGATCATTATTTTGAGGATCTTGAATCAATTTTGAGTTCTTGATTTGAAGAAACTACGTTCTTGATTTCAACTCCATCTTCTCCGAGAGGTTAAACATCTTTCAATGGTGTTTTGACCATTAATGATCACCAAGGTCATTATTTTGAGTCTCTTGAATCAACTTTGAGTTCTTGATTTGAAGAAACTACGTTCTTGATTTGAACTTCATCTTCTCCGAGAGGTTAAACCTCGTTTAATGGTGTTTTGACCATTAAGGACCACTAAGATCATTATTTTGAGGATCTTGAATCAACTTTGAGTTCTTGATTTGAAGAAACTACGTTCTTGATTTGAACTCCATCTTCTCCGAGAGGTTAAACCTCTTTCAATGGTGTTTTGACCATTAAGGATCACCAAGATCATTATTTTGAGGATCTTGAGTCGGGTTCTTTAAAGAACTAAGTTCTTGATTTGAAGAAACTAAGTTCTTGATTTGAACTCCATCTTCTTCCTTTTCAAATTCGTTCTTCCATTAATCTTTGATTCTCAAGAACAAGATCTTCCCGATGAGAATTAAATTCTCAACTTGTAGGAGATTTGTCTTGCGGATCTCAGATCCATAGAAAGAACTAAGTTCTTTGAGAAGAGTTAAACTCTTGATTTGAGAATTAAATTCTTTTTTTGATTTGTGGGAGCTTTTGAGAGGCCTCTGTATATTTTTTAGAAGCTTATGGGGTGGTCTCCTCCTCTTTTTCTTTTTTGGAAAGAAGGATTATTGGTCGTTGGGACCCACCATCTCTCCGACGACACTGAGAAATTACAGCGTCATATATCGAAGGTGTGGAGGGATGTACCCTTTAAACCATGCCCCACTCATCAAGGGGAAGAACGGGTTGGAGCTTAAACTTCTCGCTGCTGAAAAAGGTTTTTTTGCGTTCGCACATGTGCATCACACGTGTTAGACGTACGTGCGTCGCACGGCATGGACGCATGTGCGTCGCACGTGTTGCGCACGCGGCGGGCGTACGTGTATCGCATGTGTTGCGCACGTAGCGGGCGCATGTGCGTCGCACGTGGCGCTTGCACATCATGGGGGGCAGGTAAGGCCCTAACTTGGAGAACTAAGCTTCTTTGAGGATAGAATCCTCGCACGTGGCGCGCACGTGGCGGGCGCACGAGCGGCGCACATGGCGCTTGCGCATTATGGGGGGCAGCTATGGCCCTAACTTGGAGAACAAAGCTCTTTTGAGAATTGAATTCTCCTCTTTTTTCTAAAAGGTATCCCCTCTTTTTTATATGGGAGTGGTAGAAAAGAGATCTCTCTTTTTCCCGATGTGGGGCTAAAAATGCATCCCCCATGTAGTAGAGTATTACTTAGATTACACGTGCATAGCACATTTGCTCATAACTTTTGATCCCGGATGAATTATGAGGTCCATAATATATCAAATCGAAGGATTTTTCGAGACGTTTTCGATACCATCAGAATTTAGCCGGTTCTCATTCGGGAGTTTATCAAAATATAGCCCGTAAAATACTGCTTTGCATTTTCTTAAGCGTATCGCTGCCATTTGATACCTTGGGCTCTTTTGCGCAGAAAATTTTGACGGGAATAGTCCTTATTGTAAATTAACATAACTTGAGGGGGTTTTATGAAAAGTGGTTTTGATATATTTTCGAAATAAATCTCAAGTATTTATTTATCGTCTTTAGGGTTTTCATAGTTGTAATTTTTATAAAATGAAATATTCTAGGGAATATAAACCTAATTTTGAATAGTATATGGTATTTTCTTGTAATTTGAATAGTATTGATTCTTGATGGTATTTTCATGAACTTTTGTAATTCTTTTCTTTTGATTAGAAAACATGGAATATATTATATATTTAAAATAGATATTTTGATAATATTTATATATATATATAATTATTAAAAATAGAATTGATTTATTAAATAGAAATCACGTTTTCTTAAAAATTGTAATAAGAATTCCATTGAGATCGTATGCTCCGTGAGGAGGTCTGCATCTCGCTCTACTAGTCCGATAGATGTGCGATAATCCGTACTAACCAAATCGGATTTCCCAAAATGGGTTGTAAGGATTTCATCGTATGAAATTTAAATAAGACAATTTAAAGAATACGGTTTTGTAGTAGTTTAGGGTATTTTATTATAAACTTGTAATTATCCCACAAATTAATGTTCCAAAAGCTATCGTTCTATGTCAAAAATGAGTGTTGTGATGAGGTAGTTCATTACCTCGTGAGTTTTCTAAAGGTAATACAAAGGAATATGATGAAATATGTAGAATGTAAAGTTTATGGTATTTAATCGTAAAAATGTGATAAAGCTTGCATAACATGTTTTTTTGAGATGAAACTTGTTCTAAAGTGTTTTGTTATGATTACTAAACAATATATGAAGAATTGGTAGGTTTGTTATTAAGAAAATTTGGGTTTTTTAAAGAAAAGAGAATCGGAAGTCGGAATAACTCCGCTTCCGACGAGTTTTGAAATGAGAGTGTTTTAGATTAGAATGAGAAGAGGGGAGAGGGAATTTACTGGTTTGGAGAAGAGAGAGGAAGTAGAGGGAACTTTCGAAGGCGTCGTAGGGTCGCGTCGTCGCCGGATTTTGTCCCGAAATGTCGCCGGAACTTTGACCCGAAATGTCGCCGGAACTTTGACCTTGACTAACTCCACTTGTACAACTTTTGGACTTAGAAATTTTTTTGAGAGTTTTAATACTAGATTTCAGAATGGGGAGGGCTAAAGTGTAGGGGGTATTTATAGGATTGGATTAGGGTTTAGGGTAATGAAATGACAATTAAAAATGCATTAAAATTTGATTTTAAGGCTCTTTTTTAATTCTCTGTTAAAGTGCAGAGAAAAAAACATACCAGGGTTAATGGGAGGAGTCCAAGGGGTGATAGGTTAAAAAATTGGGGCATTTGGGACGGTTGGGACCGGCGGCACTGGCCTCAAGCCAAATCTCGCCGGCCAATAGGATGGGTTGGGTCTCTGGATTGAAGACACCATGGCTGTATAAATAACAATTTCCACATGTTTATTGAGACTTTTCATTTTTACGTGTGTTGCACGTGTAAACTTTTGGGCTTCCAGAAGTTTAAAAGAAAAATCAGCAAAAATATATGTGACTGAGGGGATTCGAACACAGGGGCTACGTCACATCAGTGTAAGGCTTTACCAATGAGCTACAAGTGCTTTCTTGTTGTTCAAAAGTAATTTAAATACTTATAGCATATACAGGATTGCAAATACTCCATTTGTACATTAACTTTTAAATAAATTTTCTGTACATTAAAACAAAGTCGTTACATTCTACCCTCCTTACAAAAATTTCGACCTTGAAATTTACAATTATTAAGGACCAATTTACAAACAAGTGAGGGTATCTTGCACGCATATCGTCTTCTCTTTCCCACGTTGATTCTCCTGGTGTGCCTTTTCTCCACATCACCCAAACCAAGTTTACTTTCTTGTTCCGAAGTGACTTCACCTTTTTGTCCAGGATTTCAACGTGTTGTTGCTCACAAGATAGATCCGTCTGTACAGTGAGCTTGGAGTGATCAAGAATGTGACTGAGATCACTTACATACCTTCTGAGTTGGGATATATGGAACACATTGTGCACTCCTTCCAATGAGGGTGGAAGTGCCAAACGATTAGCCACTTCTCCGACTCGTTCGAGTATGTCGAACGGTCCAATGTATCTCAGACTTAGCTTACCCCGTCTTCAAAAGCGAATCACTCCACGGTTTGGTGAGACCTTCAGAAAGACATAATCTCCCGGTTAGAACTCCAAGTGACGGCGCTTTGCATCAGCCCAGTGCTTCTATCGGTCTTAGGCTATGCGCATTCTTTCCCTAATAGTGCGAACCACATCCACTGTTGCTACTATCATCTCAGGTCCAAAGAGTTCTCTATCTCCGATGTCGTCCCAACTTAATGGTGAACGACACTTCCTTCCATATAGAGCGGCAAAGGGTGCCATTCCAATACTTGCTTGGTAGCTGTTGTTGTATGAAAACTCCATAAGATGTTGGTGATCTTCCCATGATCCTCCGAAGTCTAACATACAGGCTCTTAGCATATCTTCAATTATCTGAATTGTTCGCTCAGACTGTCCATCTATTTGTTGATGGTATGTTGTGCTAAAGTTCAGACTTGTTCCCATACTAGCTTGCAGACTCTGCCAAAATTGTGATCGGAATCTAGTGTCACGATCGGAGACAATGCAAACCGGTACTCCATGTAATCTCACGATCTCCTGCATGAGTTCATGGGTATCAGAGATAGTACATATTGAAGAGTTAAATCTTATTTAGATTCAAACTTACCTCCATGTGCTTCTTTGCTAATGTCTCGATAGATTGGCTAACTCGAAAGGGAATAAAGTGAGCCGACTTTATGAGTCGATCCACAATAACCCATACCGCATCGTTACCTTTCGTGCTGCAAGGAAGAGCAGTCACGAAGTCCATGGTGATGTGTTGCCACTTCCATTCTGGAATAGGTAACGGTTAAAGTAAACCAGCAGTTATGTGATGTTCAACTTTCACTTGCTGACACACCAAACATTTAGCGACGCTTCTGGCTACTTCACACTTCATTTCATGCCACTAGTAATGTTGTCGCGGATCTTTGTACATCTTTGTACCACCAGAGTGTACTGAATAGGGAGAGCTATGAGCTTCTTTCATCAATTCTTTCCGAACAGGACCTTGTGGTATACACAATTTACTGTCGTATCTCAAAGATCCGTCTTCATGCATGATGAAGTCTATTCTAAGTCCACTTTCTACTTGTTCTCTTATCTTTTGCAACTTAGTATCACTTGCTTGAGCTGCTTTGATCTGATTGACAATTGTAGACTGAACTTGTAAGTTCATCAAATTTGAAGCGTTACCTGGAATGACCACTTCTATCTCTATCTGATGCAAATCTTATTGAAGCTTCCACTGTGCAGTGAGATTCATTGATAGTGGTTGGTGACTAAGTATATCAGATACTACATTCACCTTCCCTGGATGATATTGTAGGTTGATGTCGAAGTCTGCCATAAGTTCTAACCATCTTCTCTGCCGCATATTCAACTCTTTCTGAGTAAACACATATTTCAGACTCTTGTGGTCTGTGTATATGTCCACTCGTTCTCCAAGAAGATAATGGCGCCAAATGTTAAGAGAAAAGATAACGGTTGCCAACTCCAGATATGCGTTGGGTAGTTGCACTCATGAATCTTCAGCTGTCTTGATGCATAAGCTACAACTTTACCGTGCTGATATAGAACGCATCATAATCTCTTACCGGATGCATCAAAATGCACTTCGAAACCTCCAGATTGGTCTGGTATGACGAGAATAAGCGCTGATGTCAATCTTGACTTGAGTTCTACGAAAGCTTGTTCACATGCTTCTGACCACACGAATTCTTCATCTTTACACGTGAGCTTGGTCAGGGGTATTGCGATCTTCAAAAATCCTTCAATGGATCTTCTATAATATCTTGCTAAACCCAAGAAAGTTCTTATCCTTCACTAACTTCGGTGTCAGCCATTCGCTTACTACTGATATTTTAGCTGGATCTACAGAGATTCCATCGCCTGATATAATATGTCCGAGAAATCCAACTTGATCTAGCCAAAACTCGCACTTGCTGTACTTGGCATAGAGTTGATGCTGTCGTAAAGTCTTCACGACAATTCGTAAGTGCTCGGCATGTTCTTTCCGACTCTTGGAACACACCGGGATCTCATCGATGAAGATAAAAACAAACCTGTCTAGGTACTCTCGAAAAACTTGATTCATTAGGTTCATGAATATAGCTGGTGCGTTGGTCACTCCAAATGGCATCACGAGATATTCGTAATGTCCATAACGAGTTCTAAATAGGAATATCAGATTCATTGACCTTCACCTGATAATAACCCAAATGAAGATCTAACTTAGAGAAAACGCAAGATTCACTTAGCTGATCGAATAGATCGTCGATGCACAGAAGTGGATACTTGTTCTTTATAGTTACTTTGTTCAGAGCTCTATAATCAATGCACATTATGTATGAACCTTCCTTCTTCTTCACAAGCAGAACTGGCGATCCCCAACTTGAAGTGCTGGGACGAATCCATCCTTTCTTTAATTATTTGTCCAACTGAGTTCAGATCTCTTTCAAACCTTCGGGACTCAAGTGATACGGAGCTTTGATCACCGGTTGTGCTCCAGGCACTAAATCAATGTTGAATTCAAGAGCTCGATCGGGAGGCAAACCTGATATGTCTTCAGGAAATACATCGTCAAACTCTCGAACTATCTCTGGCTTGTCTTCTCCCGCCTGTAGAGTTGCAATCACTGCCTTCTTTGGTTTTGCTTTGTATGTGCTTGGCTCCAGGGTACGGTCTCCACTTTTGAAATAAAAGACCGGATACTCTGGAATCTCGAACTGATCGTGCCTCGAGTTTGTCCGGATTCTGTCTTTTAAAATAGGCCGGACAACCCCATACCTTAACTCGTTTAAGATATAGTCTCTTTCCACTCCATATCTCATATGGTGTTTTAAGCACTGATTTTGATAAAACTTGATTCCATAGGTATGCGGCTGTCTCAAGCGCATAACCCCAAAAGGAAATAGGTAACTCAGCATTACTCATCATAGAGCGCACCATATCTAATAGGGTGCGATTTCTTCGCTCCGATTCTCCGTTGTGATGTGGTGTATACGGAGGAGTAAGCTGAGAGAGAATCCCATTCTCTTTTAAATAATTTAGGAATTCCATGCTTAAGTATTCTCCTCCTCGATCAGATCGAAGGATTTTAATACTCTTACCCGTCTGGTTCTCTACTTCGTTCTTATATTCCTTGAATTTCTCAAAAGATTCAGATTTGTGTTTCATCAAGAACACATGTCCGTATCTCGAGAGATCATCGATGAATATAATGAAGTATGAGGAACCATTTTTGGCATGCATAGATATAGGACCGCATACATCACTATGTATCAGTCCCAAGAGTTCAGTAGCTCTTTCTCCGTGTCCAATAAATAAAGTTTTGGTCATTTTACCTTTGTGACATCTCGCAGGTTACATAAGATATAAATTCGAATGGATTCACATATCCATCTTTATGCAACTTAGCTACTCTTGTCGCATTGATATGACCTAGTCTACAGTGCCACAAGTAGGCTTCGTTCATTTTTAAACTTTTCCTCTTGTGTGTGTTCTGTACATTTAGAACTGTGGTTTGATTCAAAACGTATATACTGTTACACAATGTACCAAACCCAATCAACACTTGATTTAGAAAAATGTTCATAACATTATCCTCTAATGTGAAATTATATCCTTCTTTATGCAACAATGAAACTAATATAATATTGCACATCATGTTTGGTACGTAATAACGGTCGTTCAGACCCATCGTATTACCATTTGGTAACACTGGGTGATACTCGCCAACCGCTTTGGCTGCAAAAATTGCACCATTCCCTACTACTAGAAACTTATCGCCCTTTCCCAATTCTCTACCTCTCTTTAGCCCATGTAACAAATTACATGCGTGGGATCCTGATCCGGTATCCAATACCCAGAATGTAGAGCAAACTGAGAAACAGTTCTCGGTTACGAACACACCCGAAGAAGATGCATCAACATGCTCTTTCCTCGTTTGGGTGGCGTAGGAATCCTGGTGTTCCCTTATTCCTTGCTCAGACTTATGATAGTTATAAGACAGAGCGGAACCAACATTCGCTAGCCCGGTATAAGTGAGTTCAGTCAATACATCAATATTATTATCTTGATTAAGGCGTGTCATTGGTCGTTGCCTGGAGAGAAAAAAGGAAACGCATTAGCGTGCGCTCTTTGTAAGATTAGATTGGTTATTATCTTATCTAATCAGGGTAGCTCCCACTGTTTTTATCAAATCTTCCTTCAGACCATAAAAGGTAAGATTAGCCGGGGTTAATTACACCCTACAAGTTCATCAATCGTTCAGCCAGGCAGGTATTGGTACTCCGAGGGAGTCTCTCCATGCTTTCGCGTGGAACTAATTAAATAACCTCGTTTCCGTAGGGGAATAACCCCGTTAACACCTTTCTTAGACACCTACTGGATCAACTAATTGTAAAGTAGAAAACTCTCTCAGAAATAACTCTTACTCGCAGTGGGTATCGGGATCCAACTATCTCATAGAAGGTATGTAATCTCATTACAAATTTCAACACTTGAAATTCCCAATATCTGTTTTTACCCCCCAAGCAATTTATGATCTTGACAAGGTCAACAAATCATAAACCGCAAGTCAAGTTCAACCTGCATGATTGAATTAAACCCACCCGCACGACCCTTGACAAGGTCAACAAGGCAGTACGACTACCCTAATCCAATCGCATCACATGCGGCAGATAAGCACTAATCAGCTACCGTACACTACGCCTTAACAAGGTCAACAAATACAGCACGAATACTAAATAGCATTTATCTGAAATGACGGAAGGCTACGACTGATTTTTAAGAAAACCTTTAGCGTAATAAACTTGATATCGTTGTAGAATCTAGTGATTTAGAAAAGGAGTGGTTTAAGCTCCGCTTTTAAATCGAGTAGTTTTCAAAAACAAACCAAGTGAGTAGTAGTATCCACTAGTTTTGCTAAAGAGGTCACTCCCGGTGAAAGGATCTCGGCTCTTTCCTCATCGAATGAGATGATGGATATCCATCAAGGAATACCGCTGTGCAAAGCAAGAACTAGAGAAGCTATCAAACTAAACCAAGTGGGTTGTAGCATTTGCTAGTTTTGCTCAAGAGGTCACTCCCGGTGAAGGGATCTCGGCTTTTTCGTCATCGAATGAGGTGTTGTATATCCATCAAAGAATACCACTATGCAAAGCAATAACTAGAGCTGCCTTTTTGAAAAATTTGATTATACAGCATCTTTAGGTTTCTTTTTTCTTTCATTAATCTCATTAACGAAATCCTATCATTTAATGTTTTCCTAAACATCACAGAAAAGAAAAGAAAATAGAACGTATGCTTATGCCATCCGCATTCGCCACGGGGCCCCATCATACACCGTTAGGTTACTTAACTAACGGCAGAGCGAGGGCTGGACTAGCGCGGGTGCAAAACATAAGCAATGTTTATTATATATCATATATATAACATAGCATTCGTCTCACACAGTTATATGATCACATCACAGAACTAAGCAGCAGAAGTAAACATATGAAATATTGGATGTACTAGGAGGTCCGTGTTTTAAATTTAGCCAGTAATGAAAAACACGGATTCCACGGTCATGATGAATAGCCAAACCCACATCTCTAGACCCCTACAAGAGCGGCAAGCAACCCTGCCAATTCTAGAGTTAGGAAACTCGGTCTCGACTCCTCAAGATGGCCTCTCACTGGACTCTGGAACTCGGTTACTTGTGCTCCCCGTCTTGGGTCTATCCTAATGCGGAAAAGTAAATAATATACATTAATGGTGATATCATCCTCAACCCAGAAGTGTCCCAATAAAAGAATATTACATACATTTTTACATGAATGAAAATGAAAAATTCTCATCTCACGCAAAAAAAACCGGCTATTCAATCACGACGATCCAATATAACATATCATAGCAACGCATAATATCACATGTCATCAACGTAAGTAAATATGCGTATCCCAAATTCCGTTGGCATATAACAACGAGATCAGGGATACACCACATATTACACTTACGGTCGCAAAAAAGAAATAAAAACTACAATATTTAGAATCCGCATATCATGTATACATCATAAACCCGGAATATCTCATATTTCGATTTCATGCCTAACCCTATAAAATTTGCGTTTTAGTTTCAAACTGAAAACTCTTTTCAATAAGCAGTCGGATAATTCAACAATATTCCCGACTGTCGTTCGCATACTATACGTGATTGCGAAGGAGTTTTGATCCGAATCGAAACTCCGTGGCAATCGATGAACAGAGACTAACATGCTAGATTTACAATAACTAACTAGTTTTCTTAAAACCAATTAACTGTGGATTCCAAATGTTGTATCACATATCAAACTTAAACCCGAAACGACGTTAAAATTGCGAATACGAAACACTTCGAATAGCCCCAACAGAATAGTTAACATCGCATGCAAACTGGGCCAATCAAACTTAACCTGAAACCACAAAACCAAGCCTACAGAACACAAAACAAATTCGAGACAAAAAGGAGCTAGGAAGGCCGGCGAGGCCGGTAAAAATGGGGATCTCGACGGGTCACTGTAGGAGTTAGGGTCTCGATTTTGTCTGGTGTTCTAGTTACATCAAATGTAACATTCTGCACTTGTTTAAAAAAATTTCAAAGACCATTTGAAAATTGATAGAGAACAGGTTTTTGGGTTTCGGTTTTCGGAGTTGTTTCAGTTTAGCAATTCTACTAATATCGTATAATCTTCTAGTTTTGGCTCTGATACCATGAAAGTGCTTATTACCACCACCATAGGATTTTACTAGCATCAAGCATGCCATTTTTAAAAATTTTGTGGTGCTAATCAACACCATCCAAGATCTTAAACTAGATGATTAAAGTTTTACTTTGATATCAAGAAAGCTACACTAAGAGAAGGAGGTAACAACCTTTGATGACCAAGTCTTTCTCTTCTTAAGCTCCGGATTGTACTCCCTACGACTCCTCGTAGCTCCAGTTGAAGATGGTACGAGTTTCCTACACGATTTTCATGTCGAAGATGATCCATCCGAAATTCCTCTAGCTCAAACTACCTCTTCACTAAACTACTATAAGTGAAGAAAACAATCTAATCCAAAGTGCTATTTTGGACTAGATTGATGAAGTAGGGATTATGGCTCACTTAGAAATTTTTCTCTCCTTTCTTTTCAACTCTTGAAAAGGCTAGAGGATGAAGATGAACATGGAGGGTGGTGATGAGAAAGTGAAGCAAAATGAGAAAGGTCAAGGGTGCAAGTGAAGTATGGCTCATTTCTTTTGCCCCCTATTGAAGTATGTATATTATCACAATAATAAATCCAACCATACTTCAATAGTGAATGCAAACATATAAAATAATACATAAGCCATGCTTCATCCATACCTTAAAAATCTTCTCATTTTCCACCTCATTTTCTATTTTCTCAAAATATAAAATCCAAATCATATGTGTCATCTGCCATGACACAGTATATATATATATATATATATATATATGTTAGCTATAGTGTCCTCAAGGCAATTATCGTAATCGTAGGCGGGTGATTATGATGATTGAGGGAGGACCTATACCGGTAGAACAGTCTTACTCGAGATGATAGTATACTAACTGGTTTGTCTTTATCATCATGTACATGCTTTATGTGGTCTTACATATCACTATTACATGTTGATAGAGCCCATAGGATTTATGCTTGACTACCAGCATTATGATGGCGTTCATATACGTGGGAGCTGGGGGTCTATAAGCACATCCTTAAATGTCCCTAGTCATGGGAGTATCAAGACTGGTTATCGATACTCCAGTCTAAACTAGTGTATACTGATCAAGACCCCGACGAGGGGCGGTGACCAGGTCTCACAAGCCATTGGTGTTAGTTTGTTCACCTAAGATAGTATACATGTGCTCATTGGGTTATGAGTACACTGGACGGACTCGCCGGGAACCTGCTAGTTGGTATTATACCTATTATCAGATAGCAGTTCCCAGGTAACATGTGTACAGGTTAGTCTGTCAACCTGAGATCGTCATTTGTCTCGTGTGAGTTCCTACTGTGCTTTGATTACTACCCTACCACGGCTCAAACGAGTCGTGCAAACAGGTTTTAGTTGAGTATAGTCCCGAGCCACATGGAGGCAGTGATCGGATCGTCAGGGATTCGTCTCTCCCGGTATTGGGGTTGATGTCACGTTGTGCACGGGTGGCCATCATCAGAAATCCATGGCCATAGTGGACGAGAATTACCGATCCAGGATCAATAGTTTCTCTGGTGGTGATGGGTTTCATACCGACACTAAATGTTGCGTCGTTAGGGGTCTGACTTTATCCACCCCCCTAAACTCGATATGCGATACTCTTAGACGAACAGATCGGACTGTACGGATATTGTCACTGTCAGCCTCGGTAGGGGTTCAGGATGAGTTTGCTCGTCGGCCTCCCTTTCGCTCAATACCTGGGTAGCCGTTACGTACAGTTAGTGCCGCTGACGTGCTTGTGGTTAAACCCACTGCCAGCGTATTGACGGGTCTTTAGAGTCCAACACAGAGGGTTTTCACAGTTCAGGCGATATGGTGTAGATGATGTATGTTGGTACATACAGGTGTCTGATTAAATATGTGCACACGCTGCACAGACTTTAATCGGACGGTTGATAATACTAGCGGCTTAGGATTAAACCGGATTATTAAATTAGGTTTTGATTTAATAATTTATATATGTATTTATATATATGTATTCTAGTATTATTGTTCGCTATTCATTTTCTCTTTTGCCTATTCGTATTTTTGTACGAATACGCGTATATATATTTCGATATGTATACCAGGTTGGATTCCGTATTTATACGGAATGGTTTCTAGAAGATGTCCACCTCATTAATTGATTTTCTTTTTAGAAAATAAGGTGGAGGGTGAGTTGGCATGAGCATGGGTCAAGGTATGTTTTGCAATTGTTTATTGCTAAAATGGAAAAGATGTTTTGTGTGAATCATTGAGAGAAAAAAGAGAGGGCAGCCACAAGTATTGGTGGGACTTGGTCATTTTTCTTCACTTGATTCATTCTATTCTCACTTCATCACTTAGCCAATTCTTGAGTTGCTCATGCCATTGTTTCCTCACCTCCTTCATTTTCTATGGTTGCTCCCTTGAGCAATTATGATGAGAGAATATTATAGTGACACATTTCTACACTTCCACTCTCCATTGCTAGCAACTTTGGAGCATCGGTTGCCTCACTCGACGAGGCTGAAGTTTGCACCGTTTTCCTCAGATGGATCATCGTAGATGGAGGAAGACCGGCAACCAAACTCGATCAAGGAGTCTCTTAGAGCTTGGGGATGATGGTTGAAGACCGAAGGACACAGATCAACTCGGTATAACCATCTCATCACTTTTATTAGCTTGCTAGTTTACGGTTTAAGGTAGATCCGGGTATCGGGTAATGGTAGCGCCAGTTTAGTAAATTTTTATTCCGCATTTGGCCACGGTTTGATGGCCGGGGCGCTGCCGTAACCCAACAATATATATATATATATATATATATATACACACATAAATATATTTTAGAAGAAAAACTTTAAGTGAGCTTAATATTAGTTAATATATAAATATATCAAATATAAATATATATATCAAATTATTGAATCAACACTTGATTTAATAATCCGGTCATATCATATATAACCGACTAATATCATTTATCTGTATATTATATTATCAAATCAATACTTGATTTGATAATCTGGTTATATCACATATAACCTAACTGATAACAAATAACCGCCAGATTAGAATACGGTATCGCATACTCGTATTTAATCAGGCCCCCGCACATATCAGCATATGTGCCCTACTTCGTTTCGCTTGAACCAGGAAACTTCTATGTGGAACTCTAAAAACTCGTCAATACGCTAGCAGTAGGTAATGATCACATCAATTACCCACAAGCCGTCAGTGGTACTAGCTGGACGTAACGGCTACCCAGGTATTGAGCGATTAGAAGATCAACAAGCAAGCTTGTCCAAACTCCCATGAAGCCACTAAGCAACACTTACCGTACAGTCCGGTCTCTTCGTCTGATATGTCGCATATGAAGTCTAGGGGTGGTAACGTCATAACCCAGTAACTTGATAAGTCATGCCGATGTATGGTTCATAACGATTCGAGAAACTACCGGTAACTCTTACCAGTAAATCTCAACAGCAGCCCTGGCCAGGGACTTCCAGTTATAGCCAATCGAGTATAGCGCAACATCAACTCCCAATACTGGGAGAGATGAAACCCATCCTATCGCTCATTGTCTCCATGTGACTCGGGACTATACCCAAAATCCACATGTTTGCACGACTCCTTTGAGCCGTGGTAGGGAGGAAATCAAAACACAGTGAGAGCGACACAAGATTCTATGACGATCTCGGGTCTACAGACTAACTTGTATCAGTGTCACCAGAGAACCACTATCTGACGATAGGTATAGTACCAATTAGGAGTTCTCGGCGAGTCCTGTTCGGTATACCCATTCTCTAATGAGCACTTGTGTACAATCGTTGATGTCATACACCAATGGTTATGGGATCAACCATCGCCCTCTTTAAAGTCAAGAAACATACATACTAGTCTACTCTGGAATATCGATGCCCTGTCTCGATATCCTCTCGACTAGGAACTATTAAAGGATGTGCTTATGGACTACACAAGTCCTGGTAGTATGATCCGTATCATAGTCCTGGTAGTCAAGCTAACATCCTAAGGGCTTTATCAACATGTATCAGAGAGATATGAAATACTAAGTAAAACACAGCACATGTTAAAATAAAGCAAACCAAATAGCGTACTATCATTTTGAGCAAGAAAGTCCTCTATATATATGTCCAAGCATCCACTTTATCATACAATAATGGCCTCTAGGGCATACATATTCCTAACATTGTAAGCAGGTATCAGTAAAACCCAGGGAAGAATCACTGGCGAGTAGTAAAGAACATTCTCAAATACCTGAGAAAGACTAAGGAGATGTTCTTGGTGTACGGCAGAGAAGACCTCCAGGTCGAGGCCTTCGCTCCAGCTTCCAGAGTGACAAGGATGACTCCAGGTCCATATCAGGTTATGTCTTTACCCTAAATGGAGGAGCGGTCTGTTGGAAGAGCTCCAAGCAAGACGCCGTTGCCGACTCGACTATGGAAGCGGAGTTTATCGCTGCATATGACGCCACGAAAAAAGTAGTCTGGATCAGGAAGTTCGTGACAGAACTTTAGGTGGTTCCGTCCATTATTGATCCAATACCGCTATATTGTGACAACAATGACGCTATAGCTTTAGCGAAAGAACCAAGGTCCCATCAAAAGTCCAGACACATCTTGAGGCTGTACCACCTGATCAGAAAGATCGTTGATTGCCGGGAGATCGAGATGCGGAGAGTAGATATGGAGAACAACACTACAAATCCATTCACAAAGGCCATCCCTCAGACACAGTTCGAGAGGCAGATCGAGATGATGGGTCTACGATATGCCAATACATGGCCTTGGTGCAAGTGGGAGATTGTTAGTGATATATGCCCTAGAGGCCATTATTGTATCATACTGGATTGTATATTACATTTTGGAAGCTTGGGATATTCACAATTACAATAACAGTCTTGCTCAAAATGGTAGTATGTTATTTGGTTTGATTCTACCTCAATATGTATACATATTGGTAGAGCCCTTAAGATCATTGCTTGACTACCAGTGTTGTGATGGCAGTCACACTGGTGGGGGCTGGGTAGTCTATAAGCACATCCTTATACATGTCCCTAGACGTAGGATTATTGAGACGGGGCATCGATACTCCGGATTAGACTAGTGTATACGCTTCTCATCTCAGCATGGGAGATGGTCTGTCCCACGGCCATTGGTACGTCGTACCGGAGATAGTATACATGTGCTCATTGGGTTATGATTTACACTGGACATGACTCGTTGGGAACTGCTGGTTGGTATTATACATATCGTTAGGTAGCAGTTCCCGGATGGTATGAGTACAGGTTAGTCCGTTGATTTGACATCGTTATTCGTCTCCAGTGTGTTCCCACTATACTTAGATTCCTACCCTACCACGGCTTAAAGGAGTCGTGCAAACAGGTAGTAGTTGGGTGTAGTCCCGAAACACTTAGAGGCAGTAGCGGTTAGATAGATTTGTCTCTCCCGGTATTGGGGGTTGATATCGCGCTGTGTTCGGAAAGCCATTACACAAAGTCCCTGGCCAGAGCAATCGAGATTTACTGATAGGCATTCCAGTAGTTTCTCAAGGTGTATTGGGCTCTATCCCGGCACGACTTATTGCGCTATTAGGGGTCTGATGTTTACCACCCTCCTAAGCCTGATATGCGAGTATCTTAGACGAACAGACCGGACTGTACGGAGATTGTCACGGACAGGCTCAGTAGGAGTTCGGATGAGTTTGCTCATCGGCCTTCTTAGCAACAGAAACCTGGATGGCCGTTACGTGCAGCCAGTACCGCTGACGTGCTTGTGGTTAAACCCACTGTCAGCGTACTGTCGAGTCTTTAGAGTCCCATACAGAGGGTTTCCCTATTTCGTGCTAACGATGTAGAAGCCGTATAGTCTTACGGCAGGGTTTCGATCATATATGTGTACTGGCTACACGGATAATGTTCG
The DNA here is from genome assembly GCA_030015575.1 of Agapanthus africanus. Taxonomy (NCBI): domain Eukaryota; kingdom Viridiplantae; phylum Streptophyta; class Magnoliopsida; order Asparagales; family Amaryllidaceae; genus Agapanthus; species Agapanthus africanus. The sequence goes on from CM057341.1 coordinate 231,013,522, forward strand.
GGCGAATAATACTAGTGGGTTTTGGTTTATGCTAGATCCTAGTATTATATTGTTGGATTATTTCCGTCTCTTGGTATTCGTATTTTTTCGGAATACGGATACGGGTATGTATATACGGTAAGGGGTATTCTTGTAATTTGAGAAGAGTGCTTCTAGAAGAAGACACCACATTTGTGATTTAATCCATTTGCTTAAATGGATAATGAGGTGGAGGAGAGGTGTTACATTCATCATTGAAGCATGGCTAACATGGTTGTTAAAGCATGGCTTGCATGATTGTAAAGACCATTGAATCATGGCTAGCATGGTCGTAAAGACAAGTGAGGCATCATTGTGAAGATTATTATATGACATGCTTCATACTATAAAAGGTTAGCCGTTCTTCATATGAAAAGATGAGAGAATAGAAGAGAAAGAAAAATGACTTAAGATGTGAAGACACTCTCTCCTCCTTGGCTATCTTCTTCTCCCTCAACCCCAACACTCTCATGTGTTGAGAAACCTTGTGGATTTGAGACAAATTAATTCATAGACATTCTCTACATCATCTAGACTACTTAGCTTAGCAAACTAGGTACCCTAGTTACCTCAGTTTAGAGCTTGGAGCTTGAAACACATACTCTCAGGTGGATCATCTTTGACGTGAGGAGGCTGACGTTGCAAGCTCGATCCGATCTTCGAGGAGTTTAAGAAGAGGATAAGAATACCCGAAGGACTTGTACATGGAGGTATAAAACTCTTACCGAGTAGTTAAACCACCAAGAAGTTTTCTAGTTAAGATTTCTGTATTGATCCTGGAGTTTAGTCAGTGTTGCGAAGCTTGTAAAAATCGTTTTTTGTAAATTCCGCCTCCCCGCGAACCAGCCGGGTGCGCGACACAGACTTACAGGTGAAACACCTAAAAATTTATTAGGACGTTGAAGGCTTAACAAACTAGAACCTTAATTAGGGACGGTAAAAATATGATTTTTATTAAAATAAATTCAACCTAAGTCATTATTCTTAATAACGTAGAACTGAGTTTTTAATATGGTATCTAGATGATCTTTTATAACCGATAGGCTATCGTTAATTAAGTTTTCATAACCTATATTTTTATATTAAGTAATAGAAAACATATTAGAAATAGATCTAGAAAAGAAGTAGTATTTTTTAAACCAACCATTGAAAGATAAGAAAAACAAAAACCCTAGATTCTTTTCTTATAAAAAAAAACCCACATTTTTAATTCCTTGCTACTTAGTTTTAAATTAATTATCTTTTTAAACTTGCATTTAAAATAGTTAACACACCTCTCTGTGAGAACGATCCTCAAGTACGACTGCGATAAGTTGTATACTTGCAATTAAAATGGGAGATTAATAAAAATCCATATTCAAGGCCGCTTTTCTGAATGGTGATTTAGAAAAAAGTGTGTACACGACACAGCTAAAGGGTTTCATGGAAAGTGGGAGCAGCGGAAAATTATGCAATCTGCGTAAATCAATTTACGAATTAAAGAGTTTGTTTTGATGAAGCGGTCAAATAGTTTGACTTCATCAAAAATATAGATGAACCATGTATTTATAAAAAGGAAGTAGGGAGCATGGTCGTATTTCTCGTTTTGTACGTAGATGACATGATCTTGATAGGAAATGACGTTCCTAAACTACACTCGGTCAAGCTTTTCTTGTCACAGAAATTCTCCATGAAAGACCTGTGTGATGCCTCCTACATTTTGGGGATAAAGACCTATAAGGATAGATCTAAAAGGATATTGGGATTGTCCCAATACAGGTACATAAACACCATATTAAATAGATTTAGTATGGAAGATTCCAAACGTGGTAATTTACATGTTTGCCAAGTAATCACCCTCTCCAAAGAGATGTCCCCTAAGACTGATGAGGAGAGAGCTCACATGAACATTATACCCTATGCTTCGGCAGTCGAGTCCATTATATATGCGATGTTATGTACCAGAAAGGATGTAGCTTACGCACTCAGTGTAGTAAGTAGGTATCAATCAGACCCAGGGAAGAAATAGTATATATCTGTGAAGAACATTCTTAAGTACTTACGAACGACTAAAGAAATGTTCTTTGTGTATGGTAACGGAGACCTCCAAATAGAGTCCTTTACTGATTCAAGCTTCCAGAGTGATAAGGATGACAGCAAGTATTTCTTGGGGGTTTTTTTACCCTCAACGAAAGGGCGGTCTGTTGGAAGAGTTCCAAATAGGACACTGAAGCAGACTCGACGATGGAAGCTGAATACATCGCTGCTAACGATGCTGCTAAAGAAGCAGTCTGGATGAAAAAGTTCATCACTGAGCTTGGTGTAGTTCCATCCATTGTAGATCCAATACCCTTGTATTATGATAACAACGGAGTCGTGGTTTTGGCCAAGAAACCCCGGTCTCATCAGCGATCTATATATATTCTTAGACGGGGTCAGGAGAGTTGACACGAAGGACAGCATGGCGGATCCACTCACGAAGGCGCTCCCCCAGATGCAGTTCGAGAGACATTTTTGGATGTTGGGTATGCAATACTATAACAACTGGGTTTAGTGCAAGTGGAGATTGTTAGTTGTGTATGCCCTAGAGGCCATTAATGTATATTATAGTGGATGCTTGGACATATGTATATATAGGACAGTTTTACTCGATATGATCGTATACTATCTGGTTTGTCTTTATCTTAACATGTGTATTTGTTTTAGTTTGCTATTTCATTAATACATGTTGATAAAACCCTTAAGATGTTTGCTTGACTACCAGAATTGTGATAAGGATCGTAATAATGGGGTCTGGGTAATCTATAAGCACATCCTTAAAGTGTTCGTAGTCGAAAGAATATCGTGACAGGGCATCGATATTCCAAAGTAGATTAGTATATACGTTTCTTGACCATGTATGGGTCGATGGTTGATCTCACAACCATTGGTATTTGACACCAAATACTGGTATTCATTGGAGACTGAGTACACCGAATGGACTCGCCGAGAACTCTTAGATGGTACCATACCTATTGTCAGATAGCAGTTCTCTGGTGACACTAGTAAAGATTAGTCTGTAGACTTAAGATCGTCATAGTGTCTTGTGTGGTTCCCACTGTGCTTAGATTACTTCCCTACCATAGCTCTACTGAGTCGTGCAAACAGGTAGTAGTTAGGTACAGTCCCGAATCACATGGAGACGGTGAGCGAAAGGAGGGGTTTCGTCTCTCCCGGTATTGGGAGTTGATATTATGCTATGTGCGATTGGTTATAATCGCAAGTCCCTGGTCAGGGCTGATGAGATCTACTGATAAGTGTTATCAGTAGTTTCTCGATTGGTTATAGACTATATATCGGTATGACTTATCGGGTTATTGGGGGTCTAACGATACCATTGTCCAGACTCGATATGAAACATATCAGACAAAGAGACTGGACTGTATGGTAAGTATCGCTTATAGGCGCTACAGGGAGTTTGGACAAATTTGCTTGTTGATCTTTTATTTCGTTCAATACTTGGGTAACCGTTACGTATAGCTAGTGCCATTAACGTGCTTGTGAATACTGAATATGATCCTATGATTCACTGTCGGCGTATTGTCGAGTTTTTAGAGTCTCACACAGAAGGTATCTTTGCTTAGGCAAATAGATTGTAGTGGCGGTATGTAGATACTCGCAGGAGTTCAATTAAAATAGTATATTTGATTTACTAATTTTTAATCGGACGTTTATTAATACTAGCCGACTTTATGAAAGTCGGTATATTAAATCAAGTGTTGATTTAATATATATATATATATATATATATATATATATATATATATATATTACTAGTATTATCTTATTCTATTTTATTATCTTTAATGTTTGCATTTTATTTTAAATGCAAATGTTTAATTATATTAGCATAACTAATTTTGGTTCTCTTTAAGGTTATCTTGTGCTATGAGATGAGCACAACACAAATCTATTCTCATATGATAACATGTGTAATCAAGAGAAGAGGGTGGACTAAGGGAGAACGAGAAGAAAAATGGATGGTTGAGATTATTACTTAGTTATGTTAGGATTTATATATATGCATCCATTCATTTTTTTCTTTTCATAATTTTTATTAGCTTCTCTCTCCTTCATTTCTCTAGTTCTCTACTCAAAATAAAAGAGAATTAAATTAGGATTAATTCACTACAACACTTCATCTAAAATCCTAACAAGATTGAAGAAGGAAATAGTTTCAAAAGTTGAAGCTTGGAGCTCAAGTGAAAGTATCCTTAAGATGGATCGTCTTTGACTTGGAGATCTTAAACAAGCTTATTTCTTTCACCACTTGGAGCTTAGGAGGAGTGCACAGGAGCTACCAAAGAGCTTTGAAGAGAAGTATTTGGCTATAAATGTTGTAATCTCTTCATAGTAGATAAAAACTCTCTTTTTGTTGTCAAGTTTAAGTTTTTAGTCATGATCCTATAGCTTGTAGAGTTTTTGCTCTCTAGGTTTTTTGAAAACCATTCTTGCTTACTTCTAAATTCACATTAGAGTGCCAAAAACTCCATCATAATGATCTCTCACAAATTGACTATAAATAATACATATGAGGCGTTCCTTTATATATGCAGAGCCTAATCCTAACAATACTAGGGAATAAACAAACTTTCCAAAGTTGGTTATCACCAGAAATCGCCGATGGTAGACGTCTGCAGTTCACCTTGGTAGACGTCTGCCTCCGTCTTGGATTGAGTGTCGTGTCTCCTGCAAACATTTGTCCTGATGAACTGCAAACGTCTGCCTCCTTCTCTGTTATTTCTCATGTAGATATCAGACGTCTGAAGTGAATATGTTTACACCTTCAGATGCCTGCCGTCCTTTTTGAATCAGACGTCCGTCCTGAAAAAAGTTCCACCGTTACAAACAAATAGTTTTAAATAAAAACTTATAATCAAGTCAGAAACTACTCTCATTTTATAGTTGGATAATGGAATCAAGGTTTAAATAATGTTCCAAACAGTTAAGTAAGATCATAAAAAATGTTGTTTAAATTATTTAGGGAAATAAAGCTTTTTCTTATCGCATGACAGGGTTTTTAACAAATAAACTACCTTGTTCATTTTACAAAAAACCATCTTATTCTTTTTCACTAACAAAAAAACCACCATGTCAAAAACCCATTTTGCTGTTAAGTATATTATAAAATACATTTCATACATTTATTTTTAACAACTCAAAATTAGGACATTCATCAAAAAGAGCTATTGATGGATCTCTGGATCTCCTTCAGATGTTATCTTCCGTTGATCTGCTGCGAGTGCTGATGGACGGCTGAGATTGAGCTGGAGAGTTGTCTCCTGGAGCGTGTGAATCTCAATGGGTTTTGCGTGGTTGAGGCCAAGTTACCTGTAAAGAAGTCCCGGAGTGGTTGTGCCACCGAGGACCCTCCGACGATCAAGTTAGACGGAGTATTTTGGCAGAGTAACGGCCTATTGGAGTAAAATTGGCTTACCTGAATCGTCTGAGAGAGGGGTTTATATAGCAGCAGCAATGGGCAGGCGGACGCGAGATTCACGCCGGCCGTTATGCCCCTGGCGTCATGCCCGCGTGATAGGCGGGATCCCGCATTAATGATGAGACAGACTCGTTAATGGGGGATCGTGATGGCTTGACGCGGGATCATGGGCAGTGGATATCTCGCACCTGACGAGATTCGCAGAGTCATGGTGGAGGTGCCTGTGATCAGCGCTGTGGGTCAATCGGTGCGACCGAGGAAGTTGAGCTCGGCGGGAGGCTCGGTAACGAGTGGGAGACCGTGGCATCTTGGTTTTGTGATAGTTCGGAGGCGAGCCGGGAGTGGTCTGGAAGGCCACCGAAGGTCGGGATAATCCTCGGGCCGAAGGCCCGAGGTATAATCCCAACTGAAGTTCTTGATCCTTTCTTGTAGGTCCTGAGACATGTCATCTGCAACGTGTCAGCATTTAGAGAGCCACCGATATCGAGCATCATCACCTATAGTTTGATAAGTTCAACTAAACATTCCGGAATGCACCATTAGGGAAAACCTATTATGTGTTTTCTCGTTAACAGTCAGAGGGATTTTCCGATCATGGCCCACATTTACCCACACCCTAATAATTCAAAAGTTTCCTTGTACTAGCACAGCTATGCCGTTGGATGAGATGAGTCAAGGGCAGATATATCTCCACGTGGACAATTAAGTAAGGCTACCCCATTTTCCACTTGCCTGGGCCCCACATATATAGGCTTGGTGAGTTTGTGTTTTTTTTGCGGCATGAGTGTACTCAAAGAATTTCTATAATCGGCATGCAGTACTCAAAGAATTTCTATAATCGGCATGCAGCAGTACAAGGAGCATCAGGAACGCCTATGGTCTTTCCTGTTTGGTTGCAATATTATCAAAGAATTAGATTGTAGAATCGAAAAAAACGTCATCCCATAATTTTGTGTTTGGTTATAGAATTTAGATTTATAGGTTATGGAGCCCACAACAAAAAAATTTTCTTGAATACTCAAAAATTTGAAGAATTTGCAAGAATTTGGCACTATTTATTATACTTTAGATCGAGCTCGGAATACTTTTTTTTATTTAATAATTCTCTCTCTCTCTCAAATCATGAAATTCAAATAGCACTTTATTTGCACCACCCAAATAAGAACTACAAGATCTATAAATCCAGAAATGCAACATCAACCAAACAACAAATTACCAAATCCTGAAATTTTCAACATACTGCTTACGAATCCAAATTTCATAATATTGAATCATAAGGGTCGCGTTTTTATTTGGAGGTACTTTCATTTTCTCATTCTTGTGATCGCATTGCAGTGATTAGGTTTGGTTCAGTGCATCGTTCATTTTGATTAGGGTTTTCGTTTAATTTCGATTTGCTTGTGGCTAGTTTTAGATACGTTTTTTAAATACATTTATTATTGAAGTGATTTTGTGATATTTTTTTTAATGTTTTTGATTGCAGAGAACATGAGGGGAGAAAGCGAAAGGAAATTTTCTATTTTTATTGTTTGGGACTAAGATTAAAGGTGAAGGAATAGTACGGTGACTTGATCCGTCACCTGAATCGCTTTCCTGATTTTTTCAGGTAAAAAAAACCCTAGTTTCAAAATTTGAATCTTGTATGGTGAAGTTTAGGGAAATTATTCCATTATTGTTACTATTTTCGAGCATAGTTTCCCTTTCTCGTTCTCTTGATCGCATTGCAATGGTTAGGATAGGTTCATTGCATCGTTTATTTTGATTTAATTGTGTTTATTTTAAGATACATTGTTTATTGAATTAAATTTAAAGTGATTTTTATGATATGTTAGTGTTTGGGCGATTTTGGCTGCGTTTGATTGCAGAGAATGTGAGAGAAGCAAGTGAAATAAATCAATAATAAGGGAAATAAGAATTTTCTTCTTTATTGTTTGGGGCTAAAATTAAGGGTAAAAGAATTGTATGGAGACTTGATTGGTTCCACTAAGCTCTTCTGCAGCAACTTCTAATGGGGTAGGGCGGAGGGGGAAGATTTGAAACCGGATGCAGCCTTAGTAAAATACATTGTGAAAAGGAAGCAAGTAGAGAACATGATGAAGGTAGAATGAAGGGATGCTGTTTTTTAAGTGAAGATCTAAGCTAGAATAATTGCTTAATTAAATGAAGAGCTGGTTCTTTTGAGAGATCATGAGAGAGTAAAAAAAGAATGAACTAGGAAAATATTTGTTTCGTTATTCTTGCTAGAGGCGGGGGGGGGGGGGGGGGCACAGAAAGGATTTACGTTGAACAGTATTTGTCCTTTTGTCATAAAATGCACTTTTTTTTTGAGAAATAGCTGCACCACAGAATCATGCCTATCCTCCCCCTTTTTTCAATCATCCTTTTAGCCATTATACTACACGTTCCACTTGATGTTAGCACCTTTGTTACTGAACTACAAGTTACAGGATACAAAATACAAAATGAATGCAATTCCTAGTACACTATCTTCAAAAAATTTGCTTCGTTGGGCCACACAAACTTTTATTATATGAACCCCACACACGTGTGTATGCATACACGAACAAAGAGAGAAGACACACTATTGGAATTAAGCGTTATATCGTATCAACTCCATATCTATTAGATTGCCATTGAGATGTTTCAAACTATTTTGAAGAAATTTTTTGGTTGTTTCCAATAACGATATGCTTGTTTTGAACATATTCTGATGTGGGCTCAAACGACCATGGAATTATAATTTTGCTTCTAAATTTTTTAGAAACCATCCTATTGTAAGTAAACATCTTCTTCTTGATCTTTCTACATGTGCGTGATCGCACACACATGAGGAAACGAAACATGAAGTGACACTTATGGGATTTTTTAGTTAGAATCAAATAGTCAAGCTATCCGCCACTTGTTGGATAATGGTACCTTCCATGTTGATGTCGTCTCTCAAACATTGATACTCTCTCTTTGACCATAAATCTATGATTAAAATATTAACCATCTAGTGTAAGGGCAAAGGGTGTGGCATTCACTTTTAGTATATCTATGTTTTAGGCCATGGTATCCACTTTACACACAGACACTCACATAAACATATGTGCGACATACACGCGCGCTCGTGTATGAGAATAATGGAGGAAATGTGCCATAGAAGGGAATTTCCTCCTATAGCATCGAAAAAATTCTCTCTACGATTTTTTCGACGATCGGCACCCATCATCATCATCTTTATTATGTTAGATGTAGATACACCAAATTTTATGTGATTTCATCACTTTTTCACCGTTGATTTAGTGGGTGCACGATTTACCGACAATAGAACTTTTTACATTTCTAATTCAATGGTGAAAAGTGGTTGAATCATATGAAATTTGGTGTATCCACATCTTACATGACAAAGATGATGATGAGTGCCGATCGTCTGAAAACATCATGAAGGATATAGATTTTTGACGACACCTACCGAAAAAGCCTTCTAGGGCCTCTTTTCTTCATTATTCCCCTATCTTTCTCTCTCTATATATATATATGAGAGTGCTCTATTGCAAACCGGTTTCCGTTTTTAAAAAGGAAACTCTCGATCTACAGCGTATTTGAACGATCCGATCCGTTCAAGTTGATCATCCTACCCTTAAATGTATGTGTATAAAAAATTAAAGGATTTGAAGATCTCTAACCAATTCATTGAATGGGTGCAAAAATTAAATATCTTTTGATAATGCAACATAAACTTCATCCGATGTATTGGTTAGAGGTCTCCAAATCCTTTGATTTTTCATCCACATATATTTGGAGGTTAGGGTGATCAACTTGAACGGATCAGATCGTTCAAATACGACGTAGATCGAGAGTTCCCGTTTTTTAAAAACGCGAACCGGTTTGTAATAGATCACTCCCCTGCCTAGAGAGAGAGAGGGCTCTATATGCAATAGTCCTCTTTTTTTATTCTCGTATTGTTTTTTGTGGGTCCTATCTTGTATGGTTTATAAAACGACTTCTTTAGAATGTATATTTAAAGTTAAAATGGAGTGGTATTATCAAAGTTTTAAAGTACCCTTAAAAGTGTAAATGGTCAACTCATTTTTTGTGGTGCTCATTATATGTTTATCTCCTTTATTTACTTTTCATCCTATCATATTATTAACAATATGTGATAGTAACTCTATTGATAAAACGAAGAGTGGTGATATCATAGAATTTAATTAAGTATTTATTTGTTTCTAAATTCCCAATGGCAGTTATATGATAGGGAGTATGCCTGCATAAGTAATAATGAAGATTATAAAAGGCAACTTTCATTTATCATTGATAGTTATGAAGATCTTTAAAGAGGCGGGCGATCAAACAATCTTGAACGCCTTGTGCCTACTTGCAAACTTATTAAGCAAATGAAACTTACTGATGGTGAGAATATGACCCGTCGGGTTTCATTTTTTATGAGAATGCAATGAGTCCTATTCTCACCATAATTAAGGTGGGAAGAAATGCATTTGTTTATGAAATTGATTGATCTCCAACTTATTGGTCAAGAACATTGAGCATGAATGAATGTTCTCACCATAATATTAAGTGTTAAAGAGCAAATGTTATATATATATATATATATATATATATATATATATAAAGAGAGAGAGAGAGAGAGAGAGAGAGAGAGAGAGGCCTAGGAGGCTTTTTCGTCAAGTGGCGTCAAAAAACTTAATCGTCCACCGTTTTATTCGACGGTCGGCATCCATCATCTTCATCTTTATCATCTAAGACATGGATACACCGAATTTCATGTGATGTTACCACATTTTCATCGTTGAATTAGTGGGTGCAAAATTATCGGTTTACCGACAATAAAACTTTTTACATTGCTAATTCAACGGTGAAAAAGTGGTCAAATCACATGAAATTCAGTGTAGATGATAAAGATGATGGATGCCGATCGTCGAATAAAATGGTGGAGGGTTAAGTTTTTTGACGCCACCCGACGATTAAGTTTTTTTTGACGCCACCTAACGAAAAAACCTTCTAGGGCCTCTTTCCTCCATTATTCTCATATATATATATATATATATATATATATATATATATATATATAGGCACACGTCATTCAGTTTGGGTGTCCTCAGAAGCTCCAAGAAAGTTACATAGGTTTCCATCTTTCCTTGATTTCTAATAAGGTGAAGATGTTAAATATAAATCTTCTTCATGTGTCATTTGGGATAAACGCTTTACTTGCGTGCTTTTGCTGTCACGGTTTTTATGAGTTCTGTTTTGTCAGAATGAACTACAAGAGAACATCAAAATATTTATCTATACAAACCTCTATATGCCCAGCGTCGACAGTGATCATTATAAGGGAAATTAGAATTGTGGCTGCTACTTAACTTTCATTCATCAGTTTTTGACAAAGTATGTAGATCTTGCTCTTCAATTATTTAAATTTATTTGTTGCTTATGGAATAAGTAGAAATAAAATAATTTTATATCCTTAAACTTCAACATAAATAAGAAAAAAGGACGGGACTCCAATCAGTCTCTCCTTGTCACAAGTTTTCCATTGCGTCTTTTTTTTCCGTTGGAATTTATTGCAAATCTACAAGTTGGGCCGTGTCCTACTTGATTCGAGAGGTGGAGTTTGAAAATTTGGGTTCTAGCTGTAAACTTAGTTATTGTTCTTGACATTGTGTAAGTTGAGCACAAATTAACCAACTTTATGTAAGTTAGAGATTCTCATATATGCCTTCTTATTAATAGTAGTTTCAAAATCATATAGTGGATTTTTTCTCCTTGGCCCTCTCGATTCAAACGTTTTCCTTGTGATATCTTTTTGTCTAGATTATAAAATTCTAATCGGTTGTAATTTTTGTTTAAGAGAGTAGTCGTTGCTGTCAATAAGGTCTTAAATATTGGAATTGTAATGGATATGTGAATTTTAAATCATATACACCGATATTCTAGCCGATATGACCTAATTGACTGATATATAAAAAGAAAATATGTCAGTTTTGTGGTATTGCGAGGAGGTTTGATACATTTTATCGGCCCTATGGTCTATATTTGATTAAATGCTCTGGGATTTTTGTGGGATTTGCAGAGAGTTGGAGACTTGGTGGGTTACAGGAATGCAATTGAAATACTGTTTTTTTTATGTGTGTATTAATATAATGACTATTGATTTTATGATAATTCATGTTTTACAGAGGCCACGGTTGCTTATAGATTAAATTGTGGCCATCTTTTGTTAAAATACTTTAAGATTACAAGATACCAAAAAAGGAACATAGATTACAATCATGGTTTATAGGAAATCATATCTATTATAGAATTTGTTCTTTCTTATGTCTTTTATTTAATTTTTTATAGAATGTCCCACATATATAGCACTTATAAGCTCTTATGAGACCTTAAATAAAACTCTCTCAACCTTTGACAGTATTGACCTGTAGTCATTTGATAGCTTCTGTTTGTAGCTTTCACAAACCATGTTATAAATAACTTGACTTTTGATTGACTCTAGAATTTGTTTAAGTCTTGTTTAGGTTAGAAATAGAGTGTTATCTGGGTTTTGGATCTTTGGTCAAGAATTGGATTGGACGTTTGTTGATTATAAGTGCAATACGGGACAATTAATATATAAATTTTTTAATGTGCATGACACGTGCACATATCTAGTATATATTTGTGTGTGTGTGTGTGGAGATGATCCATTGAGGCCCGAGCTCATTTTTTAAAAGGAAGGCAACTTTTCAAACACACAACCCCCGTGTTTTAAATCAATCCAAATTGTTCATCATCATCTACATGTTTTAGATGGCCTACATAATAAATTTCATGAGATTTGGAGATGTCTAGCATATCCATTAAGTTATCACATTTTTTATGTACCTAATATTTGTAACTCCATCTAATGGATGTGTTAGAGGTCTCCAAATCTCATGAAATTGATACATAGGCTATCTAAAAGATGTAGATGACGACGATCGGTTTGGATCGGTGTAAAACACTAGGGATTGTGTGCTTGAAAAGTTGGGCTCGTTTTAAAAAATGAGCCCCGGCCGCAATGAATCATCCCCCCTATGTGTGTGCGCTGCGCGCAGTAATAACAGTATCAACAAAATAAAACTTTAGGATGCAAATAATTTCCACAGTCGAAAAATGCAAAAGCTAAATTTCTTCTTCATATTCTAGATTTTCCTGCAGTTAGTATAACCTGGTGTTAAACAACCGTCATATCATTTATCTAAAACAATAGTTACCCTATCCTCCTATTCTGTGTTTTGTAGTCAGGAGTGGGCAAGTCACATAAAAATACATGTTGGGTTACTGGAATATATCTTATTTATTTAATTTTATATCTTATTGGAGTCCAAGAGTATATTTCCAATTTCTGAATTTATCCAACAACAGCTTTCAGAAGTTTGGATAAATTCACCATGTTACTGATCATCGGAAGATCAAATGATAATATGTGGTTCGTTTATGTTATTTATTTTTTCATTTGCACAGAAGTGTCCTCTTCATCTTGTCTTGTTTTCCATATTCTCTAAAACCATTGCCCTTGCTTAATTGGATATACTCATCACCGCTCGAAGCTTGTTTTATTTGATAGTTTGAATTTCTTCAGATTCTAAAGCTCGTCTGTTGATGCTCATAATGCTCCTTATATTTTCTGCATCAGTTCCTTGCAGTTCATGGGTTCTAACTCAAGCGAAGAATCGGATATAAGCGATTCGACATCAAGGATTATGAGGCCAAATCTTATAAGCAATTGACATCATGGAAACTAAAAGTAAATTCTCAGATTGCGTTTACAGATGCCCATTTTGTGCAGGAAAGAAACAAGATTATCAATATAAAGATCTGCCTCAGGACTGTCTGTTTCTAACCGAAAGGCAAAACTAAAAGCAACTCACCGCGTTCTTGCAAGATTCTTAAAGAATGATATCGGTGATTCTGCAGGTCCGTCGCTCCAATTAGTGGTTTTTGAGCCTCCTAAGCCGAAGGAGGATTAGTTTGTTTGGCCATGGATGGGAATTATTGTCAACATCGCAACAGAATTTAAAAATGGTAAATATGTCGGTCAAAGTGGAACAAGGCTTAAAGAGCAGCTCTCTAGATTTAACCCTATAAGAGTTCAGACGTCGTGGACTCATAGAGGTCATACTGGCAATGCGATTGTTGAGTGTAACAAGGACTGGAGTGGATTCAAGGATGCCATGGCCTTTGAAAACCATTTGAATCTGAACGTCGTGGTAAGAAAAATTGGCAGAGGGATAAATGCCATGCGTATGATATTTTTGGTTGGATTGCAAGAGCTGATGATTTTGAATCTTCTGGCACCATTGGGAGCATCTACGGAAAAATGGAGATTTAAAAACCGTCTTGGATTTGTCAAATGAAGAAAGTCGTAAAACAGATAAACTCGTAAGTAATCTGGCACATGAAATCGAGGCCAAAAACAAGCACTTACATGAACTGGAGTGCAAGGTCACTCAGACGACTCAATCCCTTGATAGGATGATGTCTGAGAAGGAACCGTTACAACAAGTTCATAACAGAGGTATGGATGATTGTGAATTTTTTGTTGTTTCTTGTTATCTCCCTGGGAAAAATTTCTTGTACACGTAAATACTGATAGCAGACAGAGATTAGATCCTTGAAAAAAAAACAATCAGCAACTAGCAAAACCCAACAGATTGGTCATATAAATATCTTTACTGGTTTGTCAGAATTTGAGATAGGGGGACCCCCAAGGACATCTTTACTCAAGAAACAAATGGATTGCCATTTGCTTATTTTCTAATGATACATCTAGAGCAACTACAGTTGAGCAAGAATTAAGTAAATTTTTGTTGAGTTTGATACTTGATTTCTATTTGCAAATGTAGTGCTCAGCCTCACTACATACTATTATATTACCTAACTCATTGTCATTAATATCATGAGCTGCTTATTTTCTTTAGTTATCGCTGATTTTTCTTAACTTTCCCTACTTTGCCTTCGTTATTTTGTGCATGACTAGAAATTCAGAAGATGCAGCAAGAGACCGAGAGCATTCACATAGGATCCTTAGAGAAAATAAAAAACTCAAGTCAGAGTTGAGTTGTAGAGTTGAAGAACTTGAATCAAGAAACAAGCAACTGGATCAATTGGTTACTCGAAATGATATTGACCGAATGAAGTTAGAAGATGAGAAGAAAAAGGTACCACCATAAGTACCATAGTTTTCAAAAGTTAAGGATCCTAAGAAATCGTGATTGTGACATATACTCAATGTCTTTGTCTTGAAAGTATGCAAGCAGTTGGCGACTGACATTTATAGCATGAACTTAGTAGTTATTTGCTAAAATGCTCAATATGAATTTACTTTCTTTTGTTGGGGGTAAACTTTGCAGAATGAATTGAAAATGACTCGCTTCAAAAGGCAATCAGGAGCAACAGAAGGCTGATGAGGATATCCTGACACTTCTTAAAAAACAAGAGGTCTACTGTCTTAATGCAAATAGCTCACATATAATAATTTCTTTATTTCTCAAAGCTTTATTTTGACCGCACAATATTATACAGGAAGAGAAAAAGGAAGCTTTCAACAAGATACTTAAATTAGAAAAGCAACTGGATCATAAGCACAAAATGGAACTGGAAATTCAGCAACTTAAAAGTAACTTACAGGTCATGAAGCATTTGGATGACGAAGATGCAGCACTAAAGAAAAAAATGAAAGAAACGGATGATGAACTAAAAGATAAAGTTGAGGAAATGGAAGGTCTAGAAGACCTGAATCAAACTTTAGTCGTCAAAGAGCACAAAACAAATGATGAGCTACAGGATGCTAAAATAGAATTAATCACGGTAGGAGTTTTGACCAATAGATTACCATACATTCCAGAAATGATCATGTCTCAAATTATCGAATATAGTGTTCTTAGTGTCTTTAATCTTATAATATCGTTCATTGTTTGATTTTTTTATTTTTTATTTTTTATTTTTTTATTTTTTGCGTTGTAGGGACTGAAGGAATTGTCAAGTAGTAATCGTGCATTTATTGGAGTAAAGATAATGGGTGAAGTGGATTCAAAGTCAATTCTCGCAGCTTGCAAACAAAGATTTTCAAAAGAAGATGCAGAACTTAAAGCCGCAGAGTATTGCTCAAAATTTCAAGATGAACTAAGAAACCCAGAATGGCATCCCTTTAAAGTGATAGGTATCAATGGGAAGTATCAGGTATTGATCATATGCACCTTAAAACTACGATCTTTTTACTTTTCAGGTGCTAGGTTGTTCTTGCATGATCTGTTTTTTCTAATTTATCCCCTTCGAATTAGAACAGGTGACCTCTCACTCTAGAGAGGGGAGTTTTACCACTAGGCTATTACCCTTCGGCCCTGCATGTGACTATGGTTTAATTCTTTAAGGGGTGGAAACTGACTCTCTAAAATACAGCTCTAAGGATGAAATTGACCAGTGCACATATCCTAGTTTCTTCACCTGCATGTTCATTTCCCCCCTTCTTGTCCTACAGTGTTTTAAACTACTTTCTTCATGCCAGTTTAAATGTTTATAATTGTACATCCTAGCCGCCCCTTTTCTTTTCTTGTGGGTTCATATTGCTGTGGGTGGATGTTTGTACCTAGGATCCTGTGAGAAATTTTGAGCCCAAAGTTTACCACAAGGAACTTCTTGGTTAGATGTTCAAACATGAATGATGATTTCTACATGTATATTATCAAAAATGAAATTTGTTGCTAAATTTTAACACGAGAAGAGAGAATAAAAAATGTTGCAAGGTCAAAAGTATTTCCTTGCATGGTTAATTATGTGCGCATTGTGAAAAAATATTTGCATATTTAAATGAAGAAAAAAATATATATATAGTGTCCTTTGTATGCCGATAGACAGATGTAAGTCAGTACTCACAGATATGGGAAGAACAAGTTCATTTAAATATGTTGGCATTTATGTACATAATGGAATTAATTACGAACCACAGTGGTAGAACCTGGAAAGTTCAATAGCACCAAAGATTCCAGTGGAGTTTTGGTTTAAGCTATATAGTTTTATGCTCATGAACAAAAATGTGGATTCAAAACCTTATTCTGTTTACAAGAATACATTAATATGAAATTATGGCTTGGGGCTCATGTCTATGAATTGCAAGTGTGCTCATGTGAATTACTATTAGCATTATCCTTGTCGTATGATTTGTCACATTAATTGGAACCAAATCCTCCCTGTACCATTCTGTACCCTGTCTCTATGGCATGGTGTTTGTTTGTTTGTTTTCCCCCACAGTATAACTGGTTATGCAATTATATTATGTTATAGTACAGGAAGTAATCCAGGAAGACGACGAGAAACTACAATCACTGAAAAACGAACATGGGGATGAAGTTTACAAGGCTGTGACTACAGCATTGTTGGAGATAAATGAGTACAATCCTAGTGGTAGATACACGATAAATGAGATATGGAACTACAAGGAGGGTCGCAGAGCGACACTCAAAGAGGGCATAGCTCATATAGTGAAGCAGTCGAAGGCACACAAACGAAAGCGGTGAATGCATAAATTCTTCGTATGCATGTACACATTTTATTTTTGCCTAGGGATTATTAAACGGTTTGTTTTCTTGTATCAAACTTCAATAGTGACAAGCCCAGGATCAAAATGAAGTTATGGGACTTCTCTTTATCATGCTTTTCCAAATTAATCTCGTTGCCTATGTCAACATTGAAACTTTAATAACCTCGAAAGTGACTCCGCGTTTATATGACAATAAGACCACAAGCTTATGGGTTAATTGCATACGATCCCTTCGTGCATATCATATAACCTCTAAAGCCACTTACAAGTATGACACCGTTTGGATTTTCCTAGCCCCAATATCGGTGTTTATTTTCTTATCCGAAAATGCCGCATGCATTATGCAATACATGTGATCTGATCTTGATATTCACATCTCTAACTATCTCTTCTTTCTTTCTTGCATCTCTAATAACTCAAACCCTCCCAAAACAGGAAATCTATGAGGCGGAATCTATCCTCGTCCTCTCTCTTCTGCAAAATTTTTTGTTCGGTGGTTTGAGAATTTTTTGAAAAGAAATTAGAAGGTTGATCATTCTGGGAGTGAAATGTCAGAATTCTACTGGCCTGGTGCAAACCCTGAAATTTGTATTCATCTGGACTAAAACTTGGGAACTACCAAGATACAGAGTCTTTGTGCAACGAAACTATCTAGCATCAAAGCTCAAACTGGACCAATATATAGGTCTATGACATAATTCAGACTCATCACTAAGCAATTCAGGCACTTAAATCAATATTATGTATATCTTAACCAAATTGACAATGTATCTACATGTTACATGGAAGGGTTACACATACTAATTTTCATTAATTTTATTGGAACCATTAAATTTCTGGTTTTTGATATCAGAAATAGGAACATAGGACAGGGATTTGATTATCTCGAATCCCCCTCCCCTTCCAAAATTGGCCAAACCTTCAGTAGTTTATGCTAGGATTGACTCTGTAGTCTCACAAGAAGCAACAATATATCAGGCGTAAAGGAATTAATAAGAAGCTTTGCTAAGATTGTCCCCTAAGCCAACTTTGACTTCTTAAGTGGCACAACCAGTCTTGTTGAGGGCTGGAAAAAAAACCCAAGCTGTGTAGGGTGTTAACAAGTTGCTTTCGAGGTTATGTGTGTGAAGATAGTATAAATGCAGGGGTTATATGTGAGGAAACCTATTTTACACCTTGCAAGTGACTCTCGAAGGGACTGTTTAGTAGCATGGAAATGGAGATACATGCAATATTTATTGCACCAAAAAAAAATCTTCATTTCTTCTATTTGGTTAGCAACAAACTTGAGTTAGAAATGAAAAGGTAGCAAGTTCTTGCATCATTTGTTGCAGCCATTTTGGTTGCAATAAATGTTGCAACTTTGGAAATGGTGAGCATTGCAATAATTTTGGATGCTACATAAGTTTGTATATGTCACCTAAGCAAATTTGCAAATAATTCTGCATTTCCTTTAGTTTTTTGTTCAACCAAAAAATAAATAAAAATGGTTCAGATTTGGATATCGAATTACAAAACTTGACAATAGCTAAACAATGGATTGCTTTTCTTTTGCAACAAATGCTGCACACAACATTTGTTGCATGCAACAATTGTTGATGCAACAAATATTGCAATTCCTTCTTGTTTCAAACCAAACAACCCCAAAATGTTTGTCAGAAGGGATGAATTCTATCGTGATCCTAGTTTGGATGGAACCCTCAGAGGAAAAAGAATGTTTTCTTAATATTATTATTAGGAACTGAAAACCAAATGGTTAACTTTCAAATTCACATTTTAGTTAAAAATAATCCTTTTTTTATTTGAATTCTTTCATTGTCATTTTTGTCTAAATGCTGTCTGTTGTCAATCGTTTACTGCAATTGAGATCATATTGTATAGGCTAACATCACCAAAACCATCATGTGGTTCTTATCATTTTAATCCCCAAATTGCTTTCCTCTTCCTATATCAGTCATTTAAGAATTCAGGGGTAGTTGGATCAATTCATGTAAAGCTGACGTTTAGGGATGTTGTTTAACATAATGTAACATTGGTTGTTTTTTTTTGGTTGGGGGGGGGGGGGTTGGGGGGTTTCTGGTGATTAGTTTTAACCATAGTTTTTTTTTGGGTAAATCAGGTAAACCATGAGTGGACTTGGTGAAATAAGCCTGCTGTATAAGAAAGAATATGACAAATTACTTGTTCGTTAAGTAGATAAAACATTCCCTTACCTTTTCTAGTTTGTAAGCCAACAATATGATTATGCATGCAAAGATGTAACTGTCTGCGAGAGAGGTTAGTTATCGTGTGTGTACCTTGGTGCAAACGAAGTCTAGTGGAATGCGGAATTAAATTTGGAAACAAACTATTTTAGAGGGGATTAGAAACTATAGATCACAGGCAACTGTGTTTTTAATTTGAGAGAATAAGCGGGAGAGGGGGTAAAAACAATTTTTCTTTTTGTTTTATTCTCTGCCAGATGATCTTTCAAGGTTACAACCCTCTCCTTATACAGAGAGTTTTCCATCGCTATGCCAACAACCCTCACCCGCTTAGTTACTATTTCACCAACTAAAATTACTTTCACATTTTACAAATGTTGAACTCATTTTCCATGAAGCCTCTATCGCTGACTTTAATATTCTAGAAAAGTATAAATTGCAAATTATTTCTTAACAGTATACTCATAGATAACTTATCTATGAATGCTTTTAGAAAGTCAAGTAACTTCCATCTTTTGGATGATTGGTATTGTCCATCTTAAATTCATTTATACACTGATTTCATATGATTTGGACACCCATTGCCATGCATCTCTGGTCGCAGTTAACGGTTTTTACAATAAAACATTTGGAAAGCTAGAGCAATGAGCATAAGAATGTAAATTCAGTAAAATTGGCATATCCATTTTTCAGACCGTAGTAATCAGTGCATCCATTTGTATCTATATATACGTAGGGGAATTTAGCCTTGAATTATGCCATAAGAAATTTCATTTTAAGAACTTCAAATGTCTGGGACATTTGGTCCCCAGACATCTGAATTCTTAAGTTCTACCATTATATTTATTTACTAGCTATGGTATTAAAATTATACTTGAGATTTCAAATTTATATTGAGTATTGAGATGGCTTATGATTGGAGTGGGGTGATGATGGGAAAATAAACAAGGTTTTCATGTGATATCGGCAAGCAATTACCTTCACACGTGCGTGTGCACACACAAAGAAGACCAAATTAAAACTAAGAAAAGTAAAATAATCTCCAATGTTTATATCTTCTGCATTTTACTGTTCGTTCACCTAGAGAACAAGCTATTATTCAGATTGTATGTTACAGCTGCATACTTTATCAGTGAAGCTCATTTCTGTAAAATTTTCTTTGCTTCTAATCGAGAAAAGAGGTCATATCGCCAGATTTAGTTATTCTTGGCTTTATAAAGGCCTGGACTGGTCTTAGAAGTTTTAGTTTATTTTATATGTTTAAACCAAATTGTTCCCACATGAATGGGAGGTACTCTTCATGCTTAAGAAAAAATGGACTCTCTTGTAGTTTCCATATTGTCTTCTAGATATGTATCTTGCGAGGCTAGAGAACTTTACTTGCGATTTCAATTATACTATGAAGGCGCGTGGACTTTGTTTCCCAATACTTACATTTTCTGTACATCCTGATTATGCTAATATCTTAGTGATGATGTTAGTGTAGATTCATCTGAGATTTGATGTTTTTTAACGTTTCGGTTTGAATTTATTTATCATTCTTTTTTATTACTAACTGATTTGTAACAGAAAGCATTGTGTATTAATCATTCTTTTCCATTTTTTGGCAGCTAAACATGGGAAGCTCAACGATCAGAGGAAAAGGTTTTTCTTTTAGCCTTTCGAGAATCAGTGTAGTTGAAGCGGAAGTTTTAATCCTGTTTTGAATTTGATGCCTACCTAGTTTATATAGTTTAGGGTATTCATTGTTGTTGGTGGTATCATTAGAAGCTACATCTAAGGAGTTGTATATTGTTTCTGTGCCATGTAACATTTGTCCTTGTTTGGTTTGTTTCTTGCTATATTTGTTCCAG
Source organism: Agapanthus africanus (assembly GCA_030015575.1). Lineage (NCBI taxonomy): Eukaryota > Viridiplantae > Streptophyta > Magnoliopsida > Asparagales > Amaryllidaceae > Agapanthus > Agapanthus africanus. The sequence goes on from CM057341.1 coordinate 231,034,615, forward strand.
GCAGTTAACAAAAACCATAGTTATTTTGCTCTTATGCTATAATCCGTTTGGTTGTGAGAATGATTTAGGATAGCTTATGAATCAAAAATATTAGCACCTCTTCTTTGGGTGTGAAAAGCCTCTACTTTTCTTTTTTACTGCATTCGGTTTTTTGAACTTTATGCTCGATTTTTGTATGTTTCCTGAATCATGTGGATGCTGGTAATCTAAGAATCCCCCCCCCCCCACCCCACAAAATAATATTATTTAAATAATAGTTTTCAAAATAATACCGTCTCCAAAACAATTCCGAGAATAGATTTTCGTACGCCGTGTAGGATTGGGCTTGGCGTGGATAGTTGTGTGGTCGAAGAAAACGCTATTGACAATAGAGTTTTCTTCAAAATAAAAACGCGTTTTCATATTGCCGTATTCCCATGTAAATTTTGATTTTTCTAAGATTGTTTTAAATTTTGATTTTGGTTTTGTTGAAATTGTAACAAAATTAACAGAAAATAGATGAAAAATTTCATAGTTTTTGTTGAGAATAGAGTAAATTTAATTAGTATACAGAAATCTATTATATTTTTCTATCAAAATCTATATTGATTTAGAAAACATATAAAAAAACTAACTAATTTTATTCTTTTCTTAAAAGATCTATGCTCTGTGATAATTTTATTACAATCTCAACAAAATAGAAATCATAATCTAAAACAATTTCAACAAAATCGTAGAAATATAGCAATATAAAAACGCCATTGACAATAGCGTTTTCATTAAGAGGAAAACGCTATTATCAATAGCGTTTTCCTTTGCCTTTGCCATCGAACTACTACGTCAAGACTAATTCTACTTGGCTGTATGAAGGACTATTTTCGGAATTACGTTGGAAGCAGTGTTGGTTTGGGAATCATTTATCTAGATGGGATCGATTAGGTAAAATATTCGTAATCTAAAGGGTTTAAAGTACGGAACTGCAAATTGAACAGGTGAAATGGTACCATGCATCAAAACCAACACAGCCACCATGGCACTTGCAACCATCTTGCTGATATTAATGGATACCAATCAATTAGCAGTTGGTCAAATGGCTTTGAGGTCAGTTGGTAATTGCTTGCCGTATTCGGTCGAAAATTTCTCTTTGCAAATGTAATTAAAAGAATTCAAATCCAGAACCTTGCATGTAGTGGGAAAGTGATTTTACCACTCAGGTCAATGTTTTTTGGCGATGGTACTCTGCACCTGCTAAAGATCTATTGACTTCAAAAATATCACTTTTAAAAAAGATTCCAAACCTTTTCTTATCATCACTAAAACAAGTGACGGGGTGGATAAAGTCAACCGGCTGATACAAATAGGAATAGGAACAAACGCTTAATGGATAGGACTTGTTCGACCAAATCCTAAAAGGACCGTGGAGAATGAAGTACACCTTGTGATGTAGCTCACCTCCGTTTCGTTGATACCGTCTCGTTCTATATGATCCCCCTTATTATGATTATGATCCCCCCTCCCCCACCCCATCTCTTTTTATTGGGTTTTTTACAGGACTGTGTTTGAGTTATTAGGGCGAACAAAAATAATTACATTTTAAAACCTTCTCTATCTTGCTGAGTTTCGGGACTCAAAAAACATACCCGATCCTACCCGACCCGACCCGTTTCCGTCCATTCGTGCTCCCTTATTTGTCGAGATGAGAGCACATTAACATCGAGCGGACTCTTCACTTACTCTATTTTGTCTATAAATTCATTTTCCTAGGGCTTCTCAAATTATCTCTAATAAGCGAGATCAAGGGCAAGCCCTAGCTGGGGAGAATTGCTGGTGAGAATTTCTTTTCTTCTTTGATTTGATTCGATCGCTAATAGATGTTTCGTATTCGATGTCGATTTCGATTTCGATTTCGATTTGAAAGCACTAGGCATAGCTAAGCGAAAATCAATTCGGTGTCATTTTTTGAAGAACCGTTTTCGTTTCGGTTTGATCCTTGTATTGGGGGTTCCAGATTTAATTAACCTATCAGCGATGACTTTGTGGCCTTCTTTGTAAATAATTGTTATGGTTGTTTTGAGTGATAGCGCCTCGTAAACTGCCTCTTGAATCGTCTTCCACATTTTGTATGAATGATAATGAACTTGTAGGATGCTATTTAGTTGGATTGTAACCTTAATGCCTTTGTTTTAGGAATATGAATTTGTAGTGAACAAGTGTATATCAAGCAAAAAACTACAAAAGTTTATATATACGATATTACCATGCTAAACTATATGAAAATACCAAGTAGCACTAACCATAACCCAATGTTACCTGGAACGCGGAATGTTTCGATATGAAGGACGAAAATGGAAATGCAGAACGCCGCTTGTTGTGGAACACGGTATGATAATGTTAGTCTTCTTCCATATGCTTACATGGGATGTAAGATGTATCTCGAGAAAAAAGCGTTTTTCGACTATTTGTATGTGTGTGTGTATTTATGTATAATATACATAAATATAATTAAATTTCTTTTGCTAAAAAATAAATATTTTTTAGTATAATCTAACACAAACCCTATTATATTCCACATTTAACTTAAGTTTTGGTTGGAACGGTGATACTTCCGATCCGGAGCGCTAGTGTTCTCGAAGCGGGAACGATCATTCCAAGTCGCAATTCGATAGTGGTTTAGCAATTTATGGTAACATATCCATAACCATCCTTAATAATTTGGACTGTCATGTTGATCTCTGATAATCTGATTGCTTTTCAATCCTGTTTTCTCCTGTCCAGTTACGTTATCAATTACCGAATCAGTAGCATATCCTGCATTATGGAACTTTAGGATTTAAAAAAATCACATCTGGAAAATGTCTTCTTCTGTCGCCATGTATGAGCATTATGGTCAATGTCCCTACAGGATTTGAGAATAGTAGATATGTAGGTGAAAATGGAAGAAGGCCTAAATCCTTAAAGAGAAGCTCTCCATATTTAACTTTACAAACTTCATGCTTTGTGGACTAACAGATGTCGTGAAAATGTATATGTTTAATTTATGACATTTATGTATGCTAGTGCCGGATTTCAGTTCTGTTTCAATTTCTTTTTTTATTTAACTCTTTATTCGAAATGTTCTTCTCATTTGTTCTTTCGCTAAACCCCCAATGAGACCCCTAATGAGTTTGGCCATATCCCAGAAAACCCCAAAAAGTTTGATTGGCACAGAAAACTCCCTTAGATAACGGTAACATGTCATCACCGTTAATGACACATCACCGCCACGTCAGTCAACTGCTACATCAGCAAAAAATACAAAATTTTCCAAACTACCATCGTCTTCCTTTTCCACCCTAACCCTAACTAATTTAGCAAAAAAATAACCCTATCCCACCACCGGCGCCGCCGCTCTCTATCCTCCCCACCGCCTCCCACCCCCTCCCCTCTCCCCCCACCGCCCCCCTTAGCTCCTAGACCCCCCTCTCCCCTCCAAATCCTACCGTCTTGACCTCAACACCACCACCAAACCCATCTCGCCCACCTCCTTCGACCACCGTTCTGCCCACCTCGCCCCTCTGACCACCTCCACCTTGCCCACCTCGAGCCATGTCTTTATGCGCCATGTCTCGACCTAGAGCCACATCAAGGAGCGGGAGGAAGAGATCGAGCCATGCTCCACCTCCCACACCTCCTCCGACCACCCTTCTTCTGCCCCTCCTTGCCTCCTCATCCTACCCTCCTCGCATCCTCTGACCACCCTCCTTTTCCCAAGCCCCGAGCAATTTTATATTAATTCATAATTTAATAATAAAATTGATATTATTAATTAATAATTTAATTAACCATGTTTATTTAAAAGGGCAAAATAGTCATTTTACATGCCTACCTAACACCGTTAGCTGGTCACCATTATTTATGGGGGTTTTCTGTTCCAATCAAACTTTTTGGGGGTTTTCTAGGATATGGCCAAACCCATTTGTGAGGGGGTAGTGAACTTTAACCTAATTATAATTATAAAAGAAGTTCCGATTAACATATGTACACATGCGTACTTCACGGTAAAGAATACTGCAGTCTACAATTAATAGGCTGCATATTTATTCACGTTAAAAAACGTCTAGACCTCTAATTTGAAATTTACTCAAGGATCATGAAGGGCTTTTACCAAGACTAACTGCAATATAAGAAAACTGACGGCCATCTATTCAGTAAGCAATATAATATATCTTCCTTATTGAGGTAAATATATTATTTATACATAATTAGTTTCAGTGCTATCCCTTAGTTTGATGCTTTCTCAAGGATCTTAATGCACTACTATCCAACTCTTGAGTCAAATATATCATAAACACTAATGGCTGCATGCCATCTCAGCAATTAAATTTTATGTTGTTGTGAAGAACGTGTTGTTTTTATTGCTATTTCTTTTCTTGATAGTCCAGAAATAGCTTTTACAATTTACTAATGCATAGCTTTCAAAATATTAAGAGGGGACAATTCTTTCACTCAAGACTGGGAAAACATGCAGTTATTTACAATATCATTGTCTTAAAATAGATAATGCAATTAATACATGCCATTCGTAGCATGAGAATAGCAATTTTTTTAATGAAATGATCGTAATGAACTTTTTTGTAATTTTTCCAGGAAACAACTCACGTCTAATGGCATTAGAGGCCCTACAGAAATCTGAAGAAGATTTACTCAAACTCCTAAAAAAACATGAGGTTTGTCCCCGTCTCAATGCACATAGCCTCACATATGATGATTTCCTTGCTACTTGGAGCTTTAGTGTGTGTGACTTGCTTGATTTTATACAGGAAGAGAGACATGAATCTTTGAATGTGATAATTCAATTACAAAAGCAACAGGATCTTAAACACAAAATGGAACTTGAAAATCATCAACTTAGAAGTAACTTACAGGTCGTGAAGCATTTGTGTGACGAAGATGCAGCACTACAGAAAAAAACGAAAGAAATGGATGATGAACTAAAAGAAAAGGTTGAGGAAATAAAAAAACTCAAGTCAGAGTTGAGTTGTAGAGTTGAAGAACTTGAATCAAGAAACAAGCAACTGGATCAATTGGTTACTCGAAATGATATTGACCGAAGGAAGTTGGAAGATGAGAAGAAAAAGGTACCACCATATGTACCATAGTTTTCAAAAGTTAAGGATCCGAAGAAATCGTGATTGTATATACTCAATGTCTTTATCTTGAAAGTATGCAAGCAGTTGGTGACTGCCATTTATAGCATGAACTTAGTAGTTATTTGCTAAAATGCTCCAATATGAATTTACTTTCTTTTGTTGGGGGTGAACTTTGCAGAATGAATTGAAAAATGACTCGCTTCAAAAGGCAACCAGGGAGCAACAGAAGGCTGATGAGGATGTCCTGACACTTCTTAAAAAACAAGAGGTCTACTGTCTTAATGCAAATAGAGGGGAGTTTTACCACTAGGCTATTACCCTTCGGGCCTGCATGTGACTATGGTTTAATTCTTAAAAGGGGTGGAAATTGACTCTCTAAAATACAGCTCTAAGGATGAAATTGACCAGTGCACATATCCTAATTTCTTCACCTGCATGTTCATTTCCCCCCTCCTTGTCCTACGGTGTTTTAAACTACTTTCTTCATGCCAGTTTAAATGTTTATAATTGTACATCCTAGTTGCTCCTTTTCTTTTCTTGTGGGTTCATATTGCTGTGGGTGGATGTTTGTACCTAGGATCCTGTGAGAAATTTTGAGCCCAAAGTTTACCACAAGGAACTTCTTGGTTAGATGTTCAAACATGAATGATGATTTCTGCATGTATATTATCAAAAATGAAATTTGTTGCTGAATTTTAACACGAGAAGAGAGAATAAAAAAAAGTTGCAAGGTTAAAAAGTATTTCCTTGCATGGTTAATTATGTGCGCATTGTAAAAAAAGATTTGCATATTTAAATGAAGAATATATATATATATATATATATATATATATATATATATATATATATATATAGTGTCCTTTGTATGCCGATAGACAGATGTAAGTCAGTACTCAGATATGGGAAGAACGAGTTCATTTAAACTATGTTGGCATTTATGTACATAATGGAATTAATTAAGAACCACAGTGGTAGAACCTGGAAAGTTCAATAGCACCAAAGATTCCAGTGGAGATTTGGTTTAAGCTATATATTTTTATGCTCATGAACAAAAATGTGGATTCAAAACCTTATTCTGTTTACAAGCATACATTAATATGAAATTATGGCATGGGGCTCATGTCTATGAATTGCAAGTGTGCTCATGTGAATTACTATTAGTATTATCCTTGTCGTATGATTTGTCACGTTAATTGGAACCAAATCCTCCCTGTACCATTCTGTACCCTGTCTTTATGGCATGGTGTTTGTTTGTTTGTTTGTTTTCCCCCCACAGTATAACTGGTTATGAATTATATTAAGTTATAATGCAGGAAGTAATCCAGGAAGACGACGAGAAACTACAATCACTGAAAAACGAACATGGGGATGAAGTATACAAGGCTGTGACTACAGCATTGTTGGAGATAAATGAGTACAATCCTAGTGGTAGATACACGATAAATGAGATATGGAACTACAAGGAGGGTCGCAGAGCGACACTCAAAGAGGGCATAGCTCATATAGTGAAGCAGTCGAAGGCACACAAACGAAAGCGGTGAATGCATAAATTCTTGGTATGCATGTACACATTTTATTTTTGCCTATGGATTGTTAAACGGTTTGTTTTCTTGTATCAAACTTCAACAGTGACAAGCCCAGGATCAAAATGAAGTTATGGGACTTCTCTTTATCATGCTTTTCCAAATTAATCTCGTTGCCTATGTCAACATTGAAACTTTAATAACACCTCTAAAGTGACTCCGGGTTTTTATGACAATAAGACCACAAGCTTATGGGTTAATTGCATACGATCCCTTCATGCATATCATATAACCTCTAAAGCGAACACCGTTGGGATTTTCCTAGCCCCAATATCGGTTTAACTTTCTTATCCGAAAATGTTGCATGCATTATGGCTAATACAACTAGTGCCGCTTACGTGCTTGTGGTTAAACCGACTGCCAATATATTGACGAGTCTTTAGAGTCTCACACAGGGGATTTTCTCGGTTCAGGAAAAATGATGCAGGGATCGTATATTGATACGTGTAGGGTTCCGATTAGGTATGTGTGCTAACCACAGACTTTAATCGGACGGATGATAATACTAGCCGGCTTTGAATTAAGCCGGATTATTAAATCAAGTTTTGATTTAATAATTTACATATATATATAGAGAGAGAATAATAGAGGAAAGATGCCATAGGAGGGAATTTCCTCCTATGGCGTCGAAAAAACACACCCTCCATCGTGTTTTCCGACGATCGGAATGCATCATCTTCATCATTATCATCTAAGATATGGTTACACTAAATTTCATATGATTTTACAACTTTTTTACCGTTGAATTAGTGGGTTCAAAATTAACGGTTTACCGACAATAAAACTTTTTACATTGCTAAATCAACGGTGAAAAGTTGTAGAATCATATGAAATTTGGTGTACCCACATCTTAGATGATAACGATGAGGATGAAGTATTCCGATCGTTGAAAAACATGATGGAGGGTGTTTTTTCGACGCCATAGGAGGAAATTCCCTTCTATGGCCTCTTTCCTCAGTTATTCTCATATATATATCAATATGTATATTCTAATATTATGTTCATTGTATTTTTCTATCACTTGGGTATTCGTATTTTGATACGGATATGTATTTATGGAGACATATTCATACAAGAATACTTTTAGAAGGAGGACACCTCATTTCTAGGATTTACTTTTTTTTTTGTTTAAAAGAAATTTTGAAATGAGGTGGAAAAGAGAACTGGTGGAGGGTATGGATAAATGAATTATTAATTCATTTTCATGCACTATTCAAGTATGGTTGTAATTTTAAAATGGTAAAAATTCTTTTAACAAAACAATTGAAGCATGCTTGAATTTGGAGAGTAATTTTCATTCTACCATTTCTTGCTTCTCTCTTCCATGGCTCCTCATCTTTCTTCTTCTTCATTTTCTTCTACCATCTTCATGTATTGAGAAATAAGAAGATAAAAAAGAAAGAAAAATGTACATACATCCTAAACATCCTAGATTAGCAACCTGGAATCCTTAGTTACTTCATTGATGAAGTTGAAGTTTGAACTTGGTTCTCTAGGATGGATCATCGTCAGCGAAGGAAGACTGGTTTGCAAGCGCGATCCGGAACTCTTGAGAACATGTTAGAGTCCAATCCAATTGGAGCTAATGAAAACGCTACAAAGGTTATGATTTCTATCTTTTGTGTTTTGCTAGTTTAGGTGTTTAGTTAGATTCTTGGTTTTAAGTTTTTAGTGCCAAGAAAAATTTTGTTTTTGAATTCCGCATTGGTCGTGGGTTAGCAGCAAGGGCACTAGGAACTTTCACCAGGGTGTAATGTCTGAGCTTTGTGACGGCAAATATCGATGTTAGACAATACTTTTCGATAGGAGAGTAATTGCTTTTTGCTCCTAGCAGAACTCGACTTAGATAGTATAAATCCATCTTTTTTCCTTGGTCATTCTCTTGTGCCCACAGTGCACCTAGAGAACCATCTAGGGCGGTTGTATAGAGGATAAGGGGCTTTCCTTTAACCGGAGCGGCCAAGACCGGGGAATTCTGCAAATATTGCTTGATCTCCTCCGGTGCCTTTTAACATTTCCGGTCCTATATGAAGGGGGTCCCTTTTTTCATCAGTTGGTTGTATAGACGGCATTTCCCGGAGAGGTTGGCGATGAACCGTCGGATATAGACGAGTTTTCCTTAGAGAGATCGCAGCCGTTTGAGATTCCTTGGAGGGGGTATTGCCCTGATCTTAGAGTAGTCGATTTCGATCCCTCGGCGGCGGATTGTAAAGCCCAAAAACTTTCCTGATGAGATTTCGAAGGTTTGTTTCAGCGGATTCATCTTCAGGTTGTATTTTCGGAGGCGCTTGAAGACAGTCCTTAGATGCTCCAAGTGTTCTTCATGTGATATGCTCTTGACTATGAGGTCGTCGATATAGCATTCAACGATGTCATGTATCGTGTCATCGAATATCTTGGTCATTGCTCTTTGATAATAACTTTATAACAGTATATGCCTAATGGTGTGCGGAAGGCTGTATACTTCTGATCTTCCGGATCCATCTTTATCTGATTGTATCCTGACGACCCGTCCATGAAGGAGAAGACCTCATGAGTAAAGGTGTTGTCGATCATCAGTTCGGTGACTGGTATAGGGAAGTCATCTTTCGGACATGCTTAATTGAGATCTCGAAAGTCCACGCAGATTCGGACAGTCCCGTTCTTCTTCATCACGGGGACGATATTGGCAATCCAGTCGGGGTATTGGACTTCTTAGATGAAACCAGAATTTATAAGTTTCTTAACTTCAGCACTGACACTCATCTCGAGTTCAAGATGCATTCTCCTTGGAGATTGTTTAACAGGTTTTATTCCCGGCATTATGGACAGTTTGTGAACTGCTACATTTGGATCAAGGTCTGGCATCTCAAAGTAATTCCATGTGAAGCAGTCTTTGTACTCCATAAGTACTACTTTTAGACCAGCTACTTGCTCATCTGAAAGCAGCTCGCTGACGTACGTGGGTCGAGGATCTTCTTCGGTTCCCAAGTATATCCTTTTCAATTCATCAGCGGTGGTATAGATCCCGTCTTCTAGTTTTTTTAGCGCTGGCGGCAGATCCGAAATTCCTCTTCTTCATTTGTGAATCAGTCGAGACATTGAAGCATATCTTCATCCTCCTCTTCATGGAGAATCTTATCATGTCGCAAGTGTAGGTGTGTTTCTGCTTCTTAGACTGGTTACGCTCTGACTTAGCGGGGTTGTCTCGCATTGGCTCGTGCTTTTGCGGAGGTTCCACTTTCCAGTTGTTGCTCAGTTTGAACTTGCCTTTCCAGTACTGCTCTTCCACCCAGTCCTTGAAGGGAAAGCAATTCTCAATTGGATGACTAATGATCCGATGGTAGGGACAATAGTCGGGATGAGCAAAAGCATTAGCTTCATGAGGCCGCTTGCACTTGGGCTGTATTAATATCTGGTGCTTCATGACAAGGTTAAATATTTTCCTCGTCTTATCCCAGAGAAAAGAATATCCCAGTCTCATCTTTTCTTCAAGAGGTAGGGCTAAGCGACCTTGCGGTTTGGATATGGATTGCGTCTTATCTTTAATGTGGCCATCTTGAATCTCTTCATTTTTAAAGAAAGGTTTAAGCAACTATCAAGGATGAGGATTATGGCTCGTCTCTCCCATAGATCGTCTGCTAGGTGTGATCTTCTGGCTGCTTCATACAAAATTGTCTCACCCATTCGATAGGCTTCTCGTAATAGCTTCTCAGTCGGGTCCTCCGGTAGCAGAGTTGCAGTATTTTGCGGAGCTGAATTAAATAAAGCTCATTGCTTTATTATATCGCCCGCTTGGGGGTAATTGCATGACCTTTTTGTATAGGGCCATTATGCCTTCTTCGAGTTCGTCAAATTCATGAGTCACTTCTTTCATCAGCGACTCGATTAGCACTTCAGATGATCCGGATGGAGTACTTTGTGAGATTTCTTCACCTTGCTCGACTGAGTTGTCTGCCATCTAAGCATCTTCCCTTTCGTTTAAGGCATAATAGCTATGAGCTTGTTTCTTCTTGAGTCGGACATATCCTAAACCAGTAATATCGAAGTTTCCATGGGACGCTGATTGGCGGGTCCCTGGTACTTCCCAGAACCTTTTGAAATACCGGACCTGACGGGCAGTCTGTTCGAACGGTACTCCTTACTAATGAAGGAGCTCTTTGTATAGTATCTCGGCATGGGGATTAGTTGTAACCTATCGAGATTCGGCTCGATTCCATACCAAATCTTTTTCTCCACCTTGGTCTCTTTTGATTTATAAAAAAGAATCGCCTTTTCTTTTTTAGATTTGGGAGGCACGTGGAAGGTTATTAGATCTTGCACGCTGTAGGTGCTGAGTGCATCGAGTTCTTTGTAGTGATGCGGCGGAGCTGTTGTAATATGTATGGCTCGATCGGCTTCATCGGGGACCTTGACCCGTGGATGGATGGACAAAACCGTATCAGTTTCTTCTTCCGAGTCACTGTCGAAGATCCGAATAGGAGTTGATGAGCCTAGTTTATCAGTTTCCTTTGGAGGCTGTCCCGTGAGTTCTATTTCTTCCTTTTCGGAGTAACTTCCAAAGATTGGGATGATCGCCGCTTAGACTTGCTTGTCCTTTAGTCTTGTCGCACTGCTCTGTACTTCGTAGTCCAACAAGAAGTACTTCACATCTTCATATTTTCGTACTTCGTTTACTGAGAACAGGTTGAGCTCCCCTGTGATGGTGTGCTCCTGGCCATCCTTGAAATACTTCATACACTGATATTGTGTAGAAGAGATGGCGCCATACTGGTGCAAACAAGGTCTTCCCAGTAAAGCTTTATAGCGGGTCTTACCTTCAATGACATGAAATTTTATGTGTGTGACGAGTTGTCCAAAACGAAGTGTCAACACTATGGACCCCAACGTTCTTGAAGACCGGGGGTCGAAACCAAAGATGGTGATTTTCTCTCGGCCGAAGTATCTTACATCCATGGACAACTGCTTAAGCACCTTAACATTTAGCAAGTTGATCGAAGAACCATTGTCGACAATGATCTTATTTATTCTCTGATCATTGCAGTACTCAGCGATGTGGAGCGATCGATTGTGCTCGAACGTCCCCAAGAGAATATTTTCTTTGCTGAAGGTGATGTCGGCCGTGCATATCTCCGCCATTTTATCCTTCATCTCTTCTTCAGCAAAGTGTGCTTGGAAAAGGTCCGGTTTTTCGATGGTGTTAATTAAATACTCCGGCACTTCTTTTGACAAGAGCATAACATCGTATATGCTCAAGTGTGATGGTAACTTCTTCAGATGGGCTTACATATTGTAGTCCACCTTATTTTTCTTAGGGAGATCCTTGGCGGCGAGTTCTTTGGCCACCTCTTCATCAAGGGCGATCTCTTCGGGCATTTTCCCTTTACTCTTATCTTGACTTTTGGGATCCTTACTTGCGAGCCCAAGGTTCTTCTCTGAGAGAGTGCGGTTCTGCAGTCGAATGTTACTGCAGTCATTTGTCTTTTCTTCGTCTCCCGGTGAGAAGCTTACATAAGGGTGATTGACGGGAGATTCATCTTCCGAATCACTTCCGAAAGTCGGCATTGTCGAATTTCATCCTTCTGAAGTTTGAGCCTTGGTCATATACCAGCTTTCAGTGATCGTCCTTGGTCGTTTGTCTTGAGACCATCATGTTGGAGCGAGGGAGTCTTGGCCATCTGTTTCTCTCTCTTTAGATGCCTGTTATGGAGAATGTACTTACGCCACCATTTTTCTAACGCTTTACACTTGTTAATGGGGTGACAGACCCTTCAGTAGTAAAGGCTATACTTTGAATGCTCTTCTTCACTTTCGAAGCCTACAACTCCTGAGGTATACATCTTTAGAGGCGGCAGTTTCATCCCTTTGGATAAGGTCTTAGCGAAGTGTTTCTCGGCCTTATCTTTCTTTAGCGGTATCTTCTGCTTCGGTTGTACATTCTGCTTTGGTTGGGGAGCTACATAACTCGAATTTTCTGCGACTTCCCTTTTTAGATGTTGCTATATGCCTTTTTCGTAAATAGCCAGCTCACGCCTTTGATTTTCCTATCTTCTTTGAAAGGCTTCCATTAGGAGCTTCTCAATCGGGTTCTTTTGTGGCGAACTCGGAGATTCAGGCATTGATTCTGCCCTCTGTCCATCCGAATCGCTTTCGGACGCAGCTGAGGCTTCATCATCATAGATGGAGGAGTAAGAGACCATGCGGTAGCATTCCATACGGTTTTCTGTTTCTTCCTCTGAGTCATCATCCTCATCCTTTCTGCTATTTTTAAGGATGTGTTTGATAAACTCCTTAAGAGTAACAGGCGAACGCGCTTTCTGATTGTATTCTTCTAACGCGTCAATATACTTTTGGATGTTTGTACGGCTATCGACATGCTCAGCTGGCTGTACAGGCTTCTTTGCTTTCTTCTTATTTTTCGTTTTGGAAGACTTCTTGACTTCGGGGCTTTTCCCATTATCGATTGCCTTTGGAGTGGGACATGGCTTCAACATCCCTTCTATGATCTCCGGTTTACGTGGGCTTTTCTACCTGATCGCAAGAAATGCTTGGAAATCTTTTAACATTCTCTTCGTTTTGGGAGACAGCATCACCTCCCATGGGGTTTCTTCGACGAACGAGCAGGATGTCACCTGCGCATTGGTTCCTTTATGGTATGCTTCTGAGGAGGGTTCACCTTCCGTTTATCGGAGAGCATGAAATTGCCGTGTTTATACTAGTCCTCGACTTAGTTCTTGTAGGCGTAACAGTCTTCAATCGGATTACTTACCACTCGATGATACGGGTAATAAGTTGGACTGTTGACGTCGTTGGCTTTGGCCAGTCGCCGTGGCTCGAGAAAGTCAAAAAGCCGCCCTTCATTGTAAGGTCGAATAACTTCCTTATTTTATCATGACAGAACGAATATTCCTGTCCCATTTTTTCTTCAAGAGTGGGTCGCATGCGGTTGTTATTTTGTCGACCAGACGCTTAAGGACCGTTCGGCTGTTGTTGCGTATTAGCAACAAACGCTTCCTTACCTTTACCTTTAAAGTTTTGTGAATCTCCATTAGAAGAGGGAGGACATTGGTTCGTCGCATCCAGCTAGGCCAACTTATCGATAAGTTCTTGAAAAGTTGTTGGGCTGAGAACGGCCAGATAAGGAAATACTTGTGCCTTCTCATCGAAAGTGCTCACAAGCATATTTATGGCCGGAGCTTCAGCGATTATTTGTTCGCACTTGGACCAAAGATTTCTCCACCTCATCGCATACTAAACCCATGCCGCATTTGATCTGGGCCTTTCATTGACCAAGGTGGTAACGGTAGTGCATTCGCTCGCACTAGCGAATCTCTGACAAAAAAGAAGCTCCATCTCATCAAAGGTTTTGATCAAGTCGTTAGGAATCTTCGAGTACCATTCGAAAGCCACGACCGCCAAACTGCTAACGAACTGTCGAAGGAGCAATATATCGTTACTCCCTGTATTGCCACACTTGGACCTGAACTGGGTGATATGCTGCTTCGGGTTTCCGGTTCCTTTATATATAGGGAATATCAGAATTGTATATCCCGACGGGTACTGTATTTAATCGTAACACGCTGGGTAAGGTCGGCCGATCTTTGTCAACTTGCCGGCAGCTTCACTGGCTAGGTGAGTTTTGAACTGCTGGGCGATGTATTCGTCTAGCTGCGATTTGGAGATTACTTCCTCCTTTACCGCCGATGAGGGTTGTAGAGAATTGGAAGTTTGTCCTTTATCTTCAAGGTTTTTTTTTCTGTTAGCCCTCCTCATACTTCAATATTTTTCTCTGTCCCCTTATAGTTAATATTTACCTGCAGCCCCTTTATACTTATAAGTTACTCCTGCAGCCCTTCTACTTCACTTTTGAAAATTATTCCTCCTCCTCCGCCATCGCTGTCGACTCCACCATCGCCACCTTCTTTCTTCTTCTTTTCAACACCGTCAACACCATCACCATCTTCCTTCTCTTCTTCAATCCATCAACACCAACTTCTTCGTTCTCCTCTTCAACGCCATCACCACCATCACCACCACCTTCTTCTTTCTCTTTTTCAACCCACAACCGCCGTCGCCATTCTTGGAGGAAGAAGGATGGCGGCGGCAGCGGTTGTGGGTTGAAGAAGAAGGTGGTGGAGATGGTGGCAGTGGTGTTGAGAAGGAAGAGGAAGAAGGAGGCGATCGGTTGAAGAAGAGAAGGAAGAAGACCGCGGCGGTGGGGACGGCGGCTGTCGGGGAGGAAGAGGAATAATTTTCAAAAATGAAGTAGGGGGGCAGCAGGAGTAATTTATAAGTATAGGGGGCTACATGTAAATACTAACTATAGAGGACAAAAATATTGAAGTATGAGAGAGGCTAACAGAAAAATCCCTATCTTCAATGATGACCAACGACAGTTCATCTGCTGGTGGTTCGGGGTGAGCCATCATCCTGATCATACTTTGAAATGAGTGGGCTATCTTATCCATTCTGGATTCCATTTTTGCAGCCTTTTCATCCTTCTTCCGAAGCATGCATTACAGATAATCAGTATCAGATTCCTGCTCCGCTCTTTCCTCGGAAGAGCCGTCCAGATTTGTACCGGACGGGGAACTCATAATTTTTGCCGCTTGAGCCATCAACTCTTGCATCTTCTGGGGATCTTTAGTTACAGACTGTGTGATTGGTCTGTGAGAGACGGAAGTTTTGCTTTCGTCCTTGGAGTTCACCATATGAATAGTGTGAACTACTACGCCTTCAGTCTTGGGGCGTTTGGAGTGTTGACCTTCGGAGTTTGACTTGGGCCTTTAAATTTTCTCCGACCATTCTCTTTTGTGAGAGGCCGGTTTCGGAGGAACCATCATAGCTGGAGCCTTCTTGGGTTGGTGGCTAGAGTGATTATCACGACTCTCCAGCTTCTTGGGCCGGGGAGAGTAATCCTTGTTGATTACTGACCCCTGTACTTCTTTCCAGACCTTATGAATGGTCGAGAATAGTCGTTTCAAAGAGAGGGTCGGCTTTGGCTCGCCTGATATCTCAGGAGGAGGTGGAGTCTTTTTTAGCATTGCTGTTGGAGAGTTGCGCTTCACCATTTTCAGCGCTTCGAAATTGTTCCTAATGAAAACAGCAGTCTGGATCATTGGACCTGGCGGGGTTAGTCCAGATGGCAAACTGCCCCCAACCTGCTTTATTTAGCGCCAGTATTGACGTCGAGCATTTCTGGAAGTAGGGGCCTTTTAGGCCTTAGGAGCCTCTTGTATCTGTCTCTTGCGTTGGTCTTGACATTCTGCATGCGCCAGTCGTTTGAAGACTGACTGCTTCGGCAGAGTAGGAGATGCTAGTCTGTGGAAAACAGAAGGTCTTGGAGGTGAAGCGCCCTTTGACTCCTCAGGAGTAGCAAGGGCTGCAGGTGTCAGCCTTTTCGTGACAGTCTTCCTCAGAATGGCCGAGACGGCTGAAGCGCCTAGAGCAGCAAATCTCAGCCTCTTGAATACCGATTTCTTCGGAATCATGGGCTTCTTGGCGGGGCCCACGGAGCTTGTGCTCAGTCTCTTGAAGACCGAACCTTCAGACTTGGCAGGTTTCTCGGAAGGACCTACGGAGGTGCTTGTCAGCCTGTTGAAGACTCACTCTTTCTGAGCTTCACCATTCGGCGTTGAGGTACCGATGGTAGGTTGGGGGAGCATTACTCTGAATTGAAGCCTGTTGAGATCCTGCATGATTTAGGCAGTCGGGATGCAGAGTAATGGAGACATAGCCCTTGCAGAGAAGACCACCTTGGATGGGGTAGTGTTGGTGTTAAGTTGCAGTTGCATTTTCCGGAGGACACCTTTGAGTTCTGCATAGGGAGGAGAACACCAGGTTTAGTATCCCGAAACACAAGGACAACCATAAATATAATATACCGCGCTCTTGTTTGCGAAAGCACGACACACGAAATATGAAATGGAAAGAGAAAAAGGTGTCACCGGGCGTGCCAGAATCTGTTTACTGCCGAAAATTGGGAAAACGAATATCTTGCCTGAATTTGGGAGTAGATGCTATATGGAACATATCTATCTACCTTTCAGAAAATACCAAGTTGATTTATGGCACCGTCTATCGGAGGTTTAGATAGATGTGGCCATTTTAGCATACTTATCAGATCCCCTCATTTGTGAGAGTTTTTTTTATTGCAGAGACGTTTTTTCATGCAGGCGTAAGCCCTTACAGTTAATTACGTTACCGCAAAACGATAACAATTTTCTCCTTCTTCGTGTCGTGTTATAATTAACTGTTTTCTCCTTCTCCATGTGCATTACTTTGTGTCGTGTTATAATTTGTTTATTTTGGGGTTGTCCGTGGATTGCATATGGATATTAATTTTGTCGTCGCCCGTTGGGCGCGGATTATCCCAAATCCGTACATTAGACTTAGGATGAACTTAAGCTGTATCTGCTATCAGCTCAAAGCATTCAAGGACCGTTAATCTTGTTTTAGATTAAAATCGACTTAAAATGATTGATTTTCTTTTTAAAATCAAAGAAATTTAAAACTTCAGGGACTTGGTTTATTTTTAGACTAAACGCTGGACATTATGTTATCCAACAGTGCTAAGCACTGGGCCATACATTTTGTTTTGTGCTTTACTTAACCCAACAGTGTTGAGCACTGGGCCCAGAAGCTTAACCTTCAGCATAGGATATATTATCCTTCTCGCCTCAGTGTTCACATGCATATCACGTAAGTACTTTTGTTTTCTTAGCGTTCACGTGCCTTTCACGTGAGTAGTGCCAAGCACCGGTTTATACAGTGCTCATGTGGATATCACGTGAATCGTGTAGGGTTCCTAGGCACCCTAATGAGGCCTCACAAGGCATCAACCATGCCAATTTCAAAAAATACGGTGCCGAGAAACCCTAGAATACGGATCGTTGGCTAGATGTCTAGGCGAAAAAGCAACTAGTTAACACTTAACTAAGAGAATACGGAAATACAACCTTTGTAGATCCGGTGCTCCACCTCCATAGCTCCGCAACGAAGCCCCCTCGCTGTCCAAATGAATTCCCGGGCTCTAGTGTCGACTTCGTCGGAGAAATGGCGAGCTAGGTCGTCGATGTCCATGCCGAAGATGATCTACGTCGAGGCATCGCTAAATCAAGCTCCACCTTCACCAAGCCATGAAAACTTGTGAAGGAAACACACTCTACTACTTGGCAAGAGGTAGAGGATGAAGAAATAGGAAGTGGGTAGACTTTAGAATTGGATTTCTCACTCATTTCCATCAATCACCATTGATGGAGCTTGCTTTCTTCAAGTGAAGAAAGGAAGAAGAAGAAGAATTATGTTATGATAAGTTTTTTTTTAAAAAGAATAGAAAAACAATACTTATCATAATTCTAACTATGGTTATGTGTAGAGAATTGACCAAGGTTAAAGGAATGGTTAGGGTTAAGGATGAGATAAGAATGGTGGACAAAGTCAAAGCTTCAACTAAACAACAAATAAAGCCACCATTCTTTTCTCTTTTCCATTTATTTTCCAAAATGTATAAACAAATAAATAAATGAATGAATAAGTAATGGAAAAATAAAACCCTAATTATATGTTTAACCATGGTTTAATTCTTTACACTTAACCAAGTAAACATGTATCATCAAACATGATACAAACAAGTGCATAAAAGTATATCGCATATACAATGCGCACATCCGAGTGAGAAAATCCATCTTAAGTGAACCGATACTAGTTAATGCAAAGTAATATATCAAATATATAATTATGCATTAAATCATTAAATCAACACTTGATTTAACGATCCGGTTATATCGCATATAACCGACTAGTATCCTATGTATCGGCTTATCGAATCAATACTTGATTCGAAAACTAGGTTATATCGTATATAACCAATCGATACATTCATCGCGAGAATAGAATACGGTATCACATACACGCATTATTCTCGGTCCCGCACATATCTCATATGCGCTCCTATTTCGTTTCGCTTGAGCCAGGAAACCTCTGTGTAGGACTCTAAAGACTCGTCAATACGCCGGCAGCAGGTGATGATCATATCAAGCACCCACAAGCCGCAAGCGGTCTGCTAAACGTAACGGCCACCCGGGTATTGAGCGATCAGAAGATCGACGAGCAAGCCCGCTCACACTCCCGTGAATCCAACCAGTAACACTACCGTACAGTCCGGTCTGATCGTCTGATATGTCGCATATCTCGCCTAGGGGTGGTAAACGTCAGACCCCAATAGCTCGATAAGTCGTGTAGATATGAGGTCTATAACAATTCGAGAAACTACTGGTAACACTTACCAGTAAATCTCAGCAACCCTGGCCAGGGATTTCCTGTTATAGCCAATCGAACACAACGCAACATCAACTCCCTATACCGGGAGAGACGAATCCCCTCCTATCGCTCATTGCCTCCATGTGATTCGGGACTGTACCCAAAAACCACCATTTTGCACGCCCTCTTGGACGTGGTAAGATGGAAATCAAAGCACAGTGGGAACCACACAAGACTCTATGACGATCTCGGGTCAACAGACTACTCTGTACCAGTGTCACCAGAGAACTGCCATCTGACGTAAGGTATAATACCATCTGGGAGTTCTCGGCGAGTCCGTCCAGTGTACCCAGTCTCTACTGAGCACTCGTATATCATCTCTGATGTCAAACACCAATGGATATGGGATCATCCATCGCCCATCTGTATGGGTCGAGAAGGTATACGCTAGTCTACTCTGGTATATCGATGCCCCGTCTCGATATACCCACGACTAGGGACTTTGAAGGATGTACTTATGGACTACCATGTCCCCACTAGTATGATCCGCATCATAGTCCAGGTAGTCAAGTACACATCCTAAGGGCTTTACCAACATGTAACAGAGAGACAATCAGCATACACGTTAAGGTAAAGTTCAACCAGATAGCATACTATCATGTCGAGCAAGAAAGTCCTCCCTATATATGTCCCAGCATCCACTACAATATACATCCTATGTATAGTAATGGCCTCTAGGGCATACATATAACTAACAATCTCCCATTTGCACTAGGGCCATCTGTAGCAGTGGTTGTAGTATCTCATACTCAACCATCCCATAAAAGTCTCTCTCTGGGAATAGGCCTTCGTGAGTGGATCCGCCGTGTTGTCCTCTGAGTCTACTCTCCTAACCTTGATCTCCCTGGAGATCAACTATCTCCATGATCAGGTGATACTGCCTTAGAATATGTCTGGATCACTGATGGGACCTGCGTTCCTTGGCATAAGCCACAACTCCATTGTCACACAATGGGAGGAACATAGTTCATCTTATGAACCAATATACACCCAAACAGCCTCTTTGGTAGCATCTTAAGTAGCGATGTATCCTGTCTTTATCGTCTAGTGTGCCACGGTATCTAGCTTGGAACTCTTCCAACATATCGTCCCTCGATTGAGGGTAAAGGCAATGCCTGTGACTGACACTCAGTCGTCTTTATCATCCTGGAACCATTCCAGTGATTCTCCCCAGGGTCGATTGATACCTTCTCACTACAACTAGTGAGAATCCTAACATCCATTTAGATCTATCTCATAGATCCAAAACCTAGGATTTAGTAGGTATCACTTTGATCCTATTTGGAGAATCATTGTGATAAGCGGAGATTGATCGAGCGTAGCATAGGAAACTCCTTTCTTATCAAGAGCATGACATCCACGTACTCTACGAGGATCACCACCATACTCCCTACTACCTTTTTGTTTATACAAGGTTCATCTACCATTTTGATGATATCAACTTCTTTGACTAATCCATCAAAACAGATGTTCCAACTCCGCGATGCCTGCTTTATCCTATAAAGCATCTTGCACACGTTTCCGCTGCTCCCACTGTCTACGAAGCCCTCTGGCTGTGTACTTATAGACGCTCTCTTCTAAAACATTATTTAGAAAAGCTGTCATGACACCCAACCACCAGATATTGTAGTCATGGTCTGTAGCCGTGGCAAGTAGGATCTGGATGGACTTAAGCATAGCTACTTAGAAAAGGTTTCATCATCATCCATACCTGGTCAATGATGTAGACCTTTAACAAGTCTAGCTTTGAAAGTCTCAACTCTTCCATGTACACCAAGTAATCTTCTCAAGATATACTTGCTCCTGATGGGGATTTAACCCTTCAGATATAGCAACCAAAGTCCATACTTTGTTGGTGTATATGGATTCCATCTCAGATCACTAAGCATCCAGCCATTCTTACAGAGTCTTACTCTCGATGGCCAGCTCGAAGCTAGTTGGGTCATCATCTCATGATGCAATCCTCGCTCCCACTGTCATAGAGAAACAGAAGTATCTCTCAGGTGGGTGAGGAACCCTAATAGATCGGCGGAGAGGCTGAGGTTCGTTGGAATCTACTGAATCCTTTTGGTTCTATCAAATCATCAGCTGCAATTTGTATGGCTGGAACCTTTCCAGTTGTACATAACAAACCTTGTCTCGAGCTTGTCCGGATTTTGCTTTTAGACATAGGCCGGACAACCCCAAATCTTAACTAACTTAAGATATGGGCTCTTCCCTTTCCATATCACATATGAAGCGGTAGGCTGCTGATTTGATTTGAATCCTGTTCAATAGGTATGCAGCTTCTCAAGCGCATAACTACCAAAAAGGAAATAGGTAACTCAGTAGTACTCATCATATAGCACACCTTATCATATAGGGTGTGATCGCTCCGCCCCGATATACCATCGTGCTATGGTGTATACGGAGGAGTAATGCTGAGAGAGAAACTCATTCTCCTTTAGAAAAGTCCAAGAATTTCGTGCCCAAGTATTCTCCTCCTTGATCTCATCAAAGGACATAATACTTATACCCGTGTTTTGGTTCTCTACATCTAGATTATATTCTGTGAATATCTCAAAAGGTTCGGACTCATGTTTCAACAGGAACATATGACTGAATCTTGAGAGATTATCAGAGAATGTAATGAAGTATAAAGAACCGGTCTTGGCAAGTGTAGACAGGGGACCTACATACATCAACATGTATCATCTCAAGAGTTCACTAACTCTTTTTCTGTTTCCAGTAAACGGAGCTATGGTCATCTTATCTCTGTGACATGACTGGCAAGTTTCATAAGATGTAAATTCAAACTGATTTAAATATGCATCTAATATGTAACTTCAGCCAGTCGGATCGCATTGATATGACCTAGTCTACAATGCCTGAAGAAGGATCCGTTCATTTCTGAACTCTTCCTCTTCTGTGTGTTCCGTATACAAAGAACTGTAGTTTGATTTAGAACATTAATGCTTTTAGATAGCGTGCCTGAACCGATCAACTTTTGATATAGGAAATGTTCAAAACATTATCCAACAATACAAAATTTTATCGTTTCTTTACTAATAAAGAGACAGATATGATTTTGTATATCAGGTTCGGTATCTAATAACATTCGTTCAGAATCAATGTATTGGTAATACAGGGTGACAGTGACCAACAGACCTGGCTGCAACTCTTGTCCCGTTTTCTGCCTCATGAAACTTATCACCCGTTCTCAGTTCTCTACCTTTCTGTAGCCCTATGTAACAGATTACATATCTGGGATCCTGATCTGGTATCACATACCCAGGACGTAAAGGACACTGAGAAACAGTTCTATATAATGAACACACCCGAAGATGATGCATCAGCATGCACTCTCTTCGTTTGGGCGGCACGGGAAATCTGGTATTCCCCAATTTCCTGCTCTGTCTTATAACAATTATAAGTTGGAGCGGGACCAACGTTCCCCAGCTCAGTATAACAAGCGGGTTCGGTCAATATTCCGTATTATTATCTTGATTAAGGCGTGATATGGTCGCTACCTGGAGAGAGAGAGAAGAAAACACTCAGCGTGCACTCTTGCAAGAATAGATTGGTTTTTATTTTATCTAATCAGGATGGCTCCCACTGCTTTTTATCAAATCTTCCTTCAAACCCTAAAAGGAAAGACTAGCCGGGATTAATTACACACTACAAGTTCGCCAATCTTTCAGCCAGGCCAGTGTCGGTACTTTGAGGGAGGTCCCCCGTGCTTTCGCACGAACCTAATTAATGTAAACCTCGTTTTCCCATAGGCGTAACCCCGTTGACACCTTTCTAGACACCTACTTGATCGGCTAATTGTAATGTGTAAAACTCTCCCAGGAGTAACTCTTACTCGCAGCGGGTATCGGGATCCAACTATCTCATAGAAGGTATGCAATCTCATTGCAAATTTCAACACTTGAAATTCCCGATAATATTTTGCCCCTAGCAGCTATATGACCTTAACATAGTCAACAAATCATAAGTGCTAGTCAAGTTCAACCCGTCATTTCCCGATTGAATTAAACCCACCCGCACGACCCTTAACATAGTCAACAAAGTCGCACGACTACCCTAATCCAATCACATCATATGCTTATGCAGATAAGCACTAATTAGCTACCGCACACTACGCCTTAACATAGTCAACAAACGTAGCACGAATACTAACTAGTACTTATCTGAAATGACGGAGGGCTACGACAGGTTTTTCTGAAAACCTATTGCGTAATGAACTTGATATCGTTGTAGAATCAAATGATTTAAAAATGGAGTGCTTTTGAGGTTTTCCTAGTTTTGCTAAAGGAGTCACTCCCGGTGAAGGGATCGTCGGTCCTTTCCTCGTCGAATGAGGTGCGGGATATATCATATATATCACTGTGCAAAGCAAAAACTCTTAAAAGCAATCAAAAGACAAACCGAGTGTGTAGCATCTGCCAGTTATTGCTAAAGGAGTCACTCCCGGTGAAGGGATCTCGGTCCTTTCCTCATCGAATAAGGTGCAGGATATATCTCATATACCGCTATGCAAAGCAAGAACTGTAGCTACCTGTTTTATTTTGAAATTCGATTCTACAACATCTTAGGTTTCTTTTATTTCATTAATCACATTAATGAAGTCCCATCATTTAAGTACCTAAACATCACAGATAAATACGACGTACACTTATGCCATCCGCATTCGCCTCGATGTCCCCTCGTGCACCGTTAGGTTAGGTAACTAACGGCAGAGCAGGGCAGGGCTAGCGCGGGTGTAAAACATAAGTAACATCTATATAATATATCATATATACTATATACTGTATCTATCACAGAACATCACATGATCACATCACAGATATCGCAGCAGAAGAAACATATGAAATATTGGATATACTAGGACGTCCGTGTTTTCAATACGAGCCAGTATAAAACACGGATTCCACGGTCGTGATGAATAGCCAAACCCACACCCCTAGACCCCTACGAGAGCGGCAAGCAACCCTACCAATTCTGGAGTTAGGAGACCCGGACTCGACTCCTCGAGTTGGTCTCCTACTGGACTCCAGAACCCGGTTACTTGTGCTCCCCTCCTTGGGTCTATCCTAGTGCAGAAAAGTAAATAATATACAAAGGGTGACATCTTCCGCAACCTGGAAGTGCCCCAATAAAAGAATATTACATACAAGTTTTTACATGAATGAAAATGAAAAACACTCATCTCACATAAAAACCCCCGGCTATTCAAACACGACGATCCAATATAACATATCCAGCAACACATAACATCACATGTCATCAACGTAAGTAAATATGCGCATCCCAATTGTCGTTGACGTATAGCAACGAAACCGGCGATATCACATATTACACTTACGGTCACAGAAAAGAAAATGTAAAACTACAACAGTTGGAATCCGCAATCACCTCAGACATCGCATGCCTGACCAAATGAATTTCTTAGACATCGCATGCCTAACAATTATAAACCCCGCATTTTAGTCTCAAAATCGAAAACACTTTTCAATATAAAGTTGGGAAATTCAACAAGATTCCCGACATCCTGATCGAATGCTCGTCGCAAACTTTAGTAGACGGCCGCACCCCCGATACCGTCGACGAAGTGCACCAAGGCGGAACACCGCTGCCGCGAGCACCCGAACGGATGCTTTCGGCGACGGGGTTCTCCTACAGTCACTTGGTCGGGGCTATGGAGTGAGGCTGTCTATTAAGTTTACCCGGCAAGTATCCGCGTACGCTACGTGATTGCGACGGACTTTTGATCACATCAAAATTCCGTGGCAACCGATCAAGTGAGACTAAAGTGCTATGTTTATAACATTCATTCAGTTATCTCATAACTTCTTGTGAATTCCAATTATTGTATCACATTCCGGATAAATAGAAAATGTTAAACTTTTCGATCGAACAGTCAAACACCCAAGTTTTCCCGATACAGCTCAACACATGAAATAAGTCTAACAACATTCAGTTCGTGCCTCAGTACCAACGGTCCAGCCGTAGAAGGGTCAAGCCAACGCCTCACATGTGGCACGCCGTACTGCCCCAAACCCGAAGGTTCAAAGGGCAGTTCAAGACGGTCACATAATCGAGTTAAGGTTTGTTGTCTTCTAGAGGGTCCATCGAGTTACTTGCACTACTTAGAACGTCGTTAAACTACGGAAAAATCCAACACTTGGAAATTTCCCGACAGGGGAAAAATTGGGTATTTATATCCGGTCGAACTTTTTAACATATTCTAAAATTTATTCGGAAAGCCACATAGACAAAATCTGATACTCCGATCGAAACACCGAATCCCCAAAACAACTCCAGAAAATTCAACTCTTGAATAAATATTAAAAATTCCCAGGAAAACCAGCACTGACTATTATTGATTATGGTGCAAATTTCGATGAGCAATACGACAAAACAGCCGTGGATCCGCCGCACAGGCCATGCTCGTGCCGCGGATCCGCGGCTTAATGATGGAATTAGGTCATCAAAATTCACCGTAACTCTTAGATATCCCTGCTGATTTTTCTGCATATTTTTAATGTTGAAAAATCCCAGATTTTAGAAAAAGGACAGAGAGCATGTTTGGATTTGGGTTTCGGGTTCGTTCGGACTTCAAATTGCGTCTAGACTTCGCCTAAGGCTCTAGCTAGGCTCTGATACCACTGTAGGGTTCTTAGGCACCCTAATGAGGTCTCACAAGGCATCAACCATGCCAATTTCAAAAAATACGGTGCCGAGAAACCCTAGAATACGGATCGTTGGCTAGATGTCTAGACGAAAAAGCAACTAGTTAACACTTAACTAAGAGAATACGGAAATACAACCTTTGTAGATCCGGTGCTCCACCTCCATAGCTCCGCAACGAAGCCCCCTCGCTGTCCAAATGAATTCCCGGGCTCTAGCGTCGACTTCGTCGGAGAAATGGCGAGCTAGGTCGTTGATGTCCATGCCGAAGATGATCTACGTCGAGGCATCGCTAGATCAAGCTCCACCTTCACCAAGCCATGAAAACTTGTGAAGGAAACACACTCTACTACTTGGCAAGAGGTAGAGGATGAAGAAATAGGAAGTGGGTAGACTTTAGAATTGGATTTCTCACTCATTTCCATCAATCACCATTGATGGAGCTTGCTTTCTTCAAGTGAAGAAAGGAAGAAGAAGAAGAATTATGTTATGATAAGTTTTTTTTAAAAAGAATAGAAAAACAATACTTATCATAATTCTAACTATGGTTATGTGTAGAGAATTGACCAAGGTTAAAGGAATGGTTAGGGTTAAGGATGAGATAAGAATGGTGGACAAAGTCAAAGCTTCAACTAAACAACAAATAAAGCCACCATTCTTTTCTCTTTTCCATTTATTTTCCAAAATGTATAAACAAATAAATAAATGAATAAATAAGTAATGGAAAAATAAAACCCTAATTATATGTTTAACCATGGTTTAATTCTTTACACTTAACCAAGTAAACATGTATCATCAAACATGATACAAACAAGTGCACTATATCGCATATACAATGCGCACATCCGAGTGAGAAAATCCATCTTAAGTGAACCGATACTAGTTAATGCAAAGGAATATATCAAATATATAATTATGCATTAAATCATTAAATCAACACTTGATTTAACGATCCGGTTATATCGCATATAACCGACTAGTATCCTATGTATCGGCTTATCGAATCAATACTTGATTCGATAACTAGGTTATATCGCATATAACCAATCGATACATTCATCGCGAGAATAGAATACGGTATCACATACACGCATTATTCTCGGTCCCGCACATATCTCATATGCGCTCCTATTTCGTTTCGCTTGAGCCAGGAAACCTCTGTGTAGGACTCTAAAGACTCGTCAATACGCCGGCAGCAGGTGATGATCATATCAAGCACCCACAAGCCGCAAGCGGTCTGCTAAACGTAACGGCCACCCGGGTATTGAGCGATCAGAAGATCGACGAGCAAGCCCGCTCACACTCCAGTGAATCCAACCAGTAACACTACCGTACAGTCCGGTCTGATCGTCTGATATGTCGCATATCTCGCCTAGGGGTGGTAAACGTCAGACCCCAATAGCTCGATAAGTCGTGTCGATATGAGGTCTATAACAATTCGAGAAACTACTGGTAACACTTACCAGTAAATCTCAGCAACCCTGGCCAGGGATTTCCTGTTATAGCCAATCGAACACAGCGCAACATCAACTCTCTATACCGGGAGAGACGAATCCCCTCCTATCGCTCATTGCCTCCATATGATTCGGGACTGTACCCAAAATCCACCGTTTTGCACGCCCTCTTGGACGTGGTAAGATGGAAATCAAAGCACAGTGGGAACCACACAAGACTCTATGACGATCTCGAGTCAACAGACTACTCTGTACCAATGTCACTAGAGAACTGCCATCTGACGTAAGGTATAATACCATCTGGGAGTTCTCGGCGAGTCCGTCCAGTGTACCCAGTCTCTACTGAGCACCCGTATATCATCTCTGATGTCAAACACCAATGGATATGGGATCATCCATCGCCCATCTGTATGGGTCGAGAAGGTATACGCTAGTCTACTCTGGTATATCGATGCCCCGTCTCGATATACCCACGACTAGGGACTTTGAAGGATGTACTTATGGACTACCATGTCCCCACTAGTATGATCCGCATCATAATCCAGGTAGTCAAGTACACATCCTAAGGGCTTTACCAACATGTAACAGAGAGACATTCAGCATACACGTTAAGGTAAAGTTCAACCAGATAGCATACTATCATGTCGAGCAAGAAAGTCCTCCCTATATATGTCCCAGCATCCACTACAATATACATCCTATGTATAGTAATGGCCTCTAGGGCATATATATAACTAACAAATCGCTGCTTTCATGGTCGTTCATATGTGTTTCACATGAGTAGTGCTAAGCACTCATTCATATAGCGTTCACGTGAAGCACTGTCTTCATTGTCGCTCACGCGTCTTTCACGTGAGTAGTGCTAAGCACTCATTCATATAGCACCTACGTGGATGTTGATTGATAGACTTTATGCTATGCGTTCTATATGTTCTGTTTACTGCAATCAAGATGGTTTCACTTGGTAACTAGCCGGTTGAGGACGAGTCGTCCTATGGGAGTGGTTAGTGCTTCGTTCTTATTTTAGATAAGTCAAGTAAAAAATGTACAAGTTGGTTCAATTCTATTCTAAGCGCTTGTATTTTTATGTTCAAGAGAGCTTGTTAGGTTTAGGGTTGGTTAGTAGAGTTAAGAATTTATCTTGTGCTTGTCTTATGCCATCATTGAAATGATGTTGAAATAATCGGAGGTAACGGGAATTAGGAGGATATAGGAATGATATCTGTGAGTTTAAGCAAGCTTTTCAATGCTAAATCTATTCCTAATGCCCCTTGTCCGTCCGTTCCATGCTCTTATTTTCAACCATAGGCCAAATATACACAACAAGTCTTCAATTGGGTCACAACTACATGTCATGTTGTAGTGCGCCTAAAAGAATTCTCGACTTAGGTCGTGGCTATATGTCACTTATAGCGCACCTAAAGGAAAAGGTTGTGTTTATTTGGTCTAGGTTCGATTTTAAGTTGTTTAGCGAAGAGAAGCATAAGCAATTTTTCCATCTCTCATACCACCCTTCTTTAACCCTGACAAGTGACTAAACTACCCACATGAAAAGAAAAGAAAACAAGAAGAAGAGAAGAAAGAATAGAAAAATATGATTAGAACAAAAATAGCAAGCTAACTATTTGGACCCTCACATAAGTAAGAGATTCCATTGAGTATCATGGCTTAAAAATAGAGATTAGAAGAGATGAAAAGAAGAACGATAGAACCAACAACTACTTTAACAAAAAAGTAATAAAGTTATACTAAGAATTAAAAAATAATGCAAGAAAATAAAGATATAAGGTAACAAAAAAACTTTTATCTTCATTAACTATCCACTCAAAAGCTCACTATATTTTAATGGAGAAAAGATGAAGAAGAAGAAGAAAACTAATTAATTTAACACTAAATCTAAGGAAAGTAAAGCATCCTTGGTTTGGTTCTGATCTGGAGTATATATAGGCAGAGGAGTGAAACCCTAAGAGTATTTTCCGAACCCTTATACAATTACAAAAACACCCCTGAAAATTGGTCGCGTGAAGACATGATAAGGCCGTGGATCTGCCTCCAATAGAGCCAAAATTTCGCTAATCTGCAGCCGTTTTGTGGAATTGGTGCGCCGTTTTTCTTGTGCTTCCTCGTGTTAGTTTCTTCTTCTGTTTAGTAGATTCAAATTTGCAAAATGGTTCTTAAATATTCTCGGATTCTTAACAGTCCAAAATGGCAACTCTGTTGAATTTTGTGCCTTGATCTCCCTTGAGCTCCGTGTTGCCACCTTGTTTCTTGTGCTGCCTCCCTCGTGCTTTGCGTTTGTCTGAGATACAAATGACTGATGTTCTCGTCTTGTCTCATGAACTGGTATACAACATCAGACGGATGTGGATGACCGGAACCCGGATTTTATCTGTTTTCGGCAATTCTGAATTTTGTCATAACTGTAGAGATTTTACGTGATTTGCGTTGTTCTGGACTGAGAATCTGTAACTTGTAATTATGTAGCAAATATGGATCAAAAGCACCTACCTATATACAAATGTGCATAAGAATGAGCGATATTAAGTGCAATATTCTGGTGTGAACAAATACTCCCAAACGTATCTTTTGCTTGTCTCGAGCAAAACCATTTTATTTTCAAAAGGTCCTAAGATCACTTTCGTAGGTATCACGGTTGTACTTAGCGTGTACAACAAGCCGTTAAATCTCTAGATGTTCCTAGTAGGAAAAGTGTTGTTTCCTGAGGGTTTCAGCGGATATTACCCAAAAAAACCCATCAAGCTAGTTTCATAAGTTAATCCTGACTCTAATCCTACGGTTTCAAAATTAGAAACTTTATCATCCTAAGTTAGAAATATCCATCCCTTATTCTTCACACCTCCTATTCATTTAACCTAAGATCATATATGTTTTGTCAGTTTATAAAGACCTCGGTATCTCTTGAGTTTTTCTTCTAAAGCGCAGTCTCTAATCCGGAATTTTTATCATCTTTACGAAAAACATAAGACTTATTCTTTATTCATATATCTCTTCCAAATATTGATCGTATACCCCTACGTGTGTGTAAATTTCACTTCTACACTCAAGAATTCAATTCAAGCCATAGTATGCTTGCTCTAATATCTTGTACTACTTTTTATTAAAGCGTAAATAGCAGTTTCCAGGTCTTACAATATATTCTTTTTCTTTCTCGTTTGAAGACCGGATATATTTTTCAGTTACACTTTTTTGGTAGTTAGCTTTAAACACCGGTTTTTCTTTCATACTAGGTTTTCAGACAAGAGTATTTTTATGTATTCTCTACTATCCCAAGTTTTAAGGTGCGTGTAAGTGTAGTTTGTATGGTATATACTTTCCGAATTTGGACTCAAGAATATGAACTATTTTTCAGATTTATCTTTCAATAAAGTTTTCAATACTTTCTCTTCATCTCAAGTTAACTTAAGAACTGAACTCAAGATTACTTCTAAAAAAACTGCAATAGCGTATATTTACTACGGTTAAACTCAAGGAGGGTTATTTTTAAGGTTTTCAATTTCTAAGCCTACGATTTAGTTATTTTTAACCTAACAAGCTAATTTTTCGGAATATAATCTTAGTTACCCTACCAGCTAACTTGATGACAGTTTTTATGTTTTTGAAAAAAATTCAGTTTTTTATAGGTTTTCAAATAAGTATATAAATGCAAAATATACACGTGAATCCAAAGATAGAAAACTTACCGAGCACACCTCCAAACTTAAATTTGACGGTGCCCTCACTTTTATACCACACAAAGGGTCAAAATTGTTAAGGGGTCAAAATTTGTCGGTTCCTTTTTTTTTATTATTTTTTTTACAAGACAAAGCAAACAAAATATATACACAAAAGGGTCTCCCCAAATTTATGTGAAACAGTGTTTCCACTGTTAAGCAGTGAAATTCAGAGTTAGGAGGGATGGAACATCATCGATCTATACAAGATCTTACACAGACCAAAAGTTAGTACCAACTATTCAAAATCTATCGTAATGTGACCATAGTTGGTGAAAGAAAGCGTAGGGAAAGGAAATGGAGAATACGCGAGACCATGTATGGGCAGAAGTGGTATACGGTCTTGGTAGATGGAAAGATGAACGGAAGGGGAAAAAATGGAATATGATCTTGAGGTTTAAAATCGATTGAATAACTTTGTACATTCTGTAACGATTTGAAATTGGAGTTTTCTAACTGTACTAATTTATTAATACTATGCGCAATTGGGTCAAACCTCTCAAGATTCACAAGAAAATATGGGCCTATTGAACTTGGGAAACCAGATATGAGAGATGAAGTTGATGCGTCATCTTGTAATTTGGAAACGATGGAAAAGATGGAGGGAAGCGATTGAGGAATGGTGTCAGTTAAGTGTTCAGGAGAATGTTCACAGTCAATGGAAGGGACATGATGAATCGGTGAGAAAAACTCAGCCAAAATAACGAGCTCATCCTTTATGATATCCTCAAAATTCTCCTCAACATTCAGCTCATCTATGTTTTCATCATTATCAATAACATCCAGACGTATATGGGGTTTGGGAAAAACAGTGAATGGTTCGGGACCCACACGGAGTGGAAGGAACGTGATGATTGGTGATAGCACACTAGTTCAAATGTGCCGACGGAGAATGAAGGAAAAGGTGATGGCACACAAGTTCCTACAATATCAGTTAATACAGAGAATCTCAAGTTCAATCCGAATCATCCATCCGAACTAATTATAGGTAACCCAACGGCAGGTATACGAATTCGCTCTTCTTTGAATTTTTATGCTTTTTGTATCCATGGGGATTGTTTCAGAAATTAAGCCAAAGAATATTGATGTTGCTTTAAGTGAGAATAGTTGGGTAATGACCATGCAAGAAGAATTAAATCAGTTTGTTAAAAATAAATTTTGGAAATTAGTTCCAAGACCGAGTGATTATATGGTAGTTGGGACTAAATGGGTATTTAAAAACAAATTGGATGAGAATGGTAATATGATTAAAAACAAAACTAGGTTAGTGGCAAAAGGGTATAACCAAATAGAAGGCATAAACTTTGACGAGAGTTTTGAATCAGTTGCTAGGTTAGAGACCATTAGAATTTTGCTTGCATTTGCATGTTTTAAGGGTTTTAAACTAAAACAAATGGATGTTAGAAGTGCATTCCTTGATTATTTGAAAGAAAAAATTTTTGTAGAACAAATCTCAGGTTTTGAAAGACGCGATTTTCCAAATCATGTTTTTGAGTTAGAGAAAACTTTATACGGTCTTAAGCAAACTTCTAGAGCTTGGTATGATTGTCTTTACACGTATCTTTTGAAAAATGGGTTTATTAAGGGGAGTGCAAACACAACTTTGTATCTATTGCATGAGGGTCATGATATTCTTATTGTTCAGATTTATATAGATGATATTATATATGGTTCTGCTAATGATCTTTTGTGTCAAAAGTTTGAGAAAGTCATGCAAGATGGATTCGAGATGAGTTTGGTTGGCGAATCGAAGTATTTTTTAGGCTTTCGAGGCAAAGCAGCGATGGTATTTTTATATCCCAAATGAAGTATGTAAGAAAGCTTATGAAGAAATTTGAGATGGAAAACTCAAAGCCTATAAGAACTCCAATACGTACTTCAACAAAGTTGGACAGGGATGAACACAGAATTGCATTTGATCAAAAGAAATATCAATGTATGATTGGTTCGCTTTTATATTTTACTGTCTCTACACTGGATATAATGTTTTTTTGTGTGTTTGTGTCCACGTTTTCAAGCTAACCCTAAAGAATCACATTTCAAAGTTGTTAAAAGGATTTTTAGGTATTTATTAGGCACACAAAATTTTGGGTTGCGGTACCCCTCTTATATTAAGTTTGTCTTGACTGGTTTTTCTGATGCTAATTATGGTGGATGTCATGTGGATAGGAAAAGCACTAGTGGCGCTTGTTTTATGTTGGGCCATTCATTGGTTTATTGGTCGAGTCGTAAATAAAAAGTGTAGCTTTATCAACAATTGAGACCGAATACATTGTATTAGAAAGTTGTTGTGTACAAGTTCTTTGGATGATACAAACACTAGTTGATTTTGGCTTGTATTTAAAAAATGTACCTCTTATGTGTGATAGTAAGAGTGCTATTAATTTATCTAATAATCTTGTTCACCATTCTTGTACTAAACACATAAACGTAAGTCATCACATTTTAAGGGATCATGTAGATAAAGAAGATGTTTGTATTAAATATATTTCTACCGATGATCAATTTGTTGATATTTTTACGAAACCTTTAGCTGGAGATTGATTGTCGTCTTCGTCTTCTTGAATTAGGAATTTTTGAAAAATGATTTAGTATGAGATGTTTGTAACATTATGTATATTTTTTTTCATGCATTTTATTTTCTTTCTTTACTGAAAAACACAAAATCTGGTGGATTTCCTGTGGTTTGAAGGTGGATTAGTTGGGAAAGAAGGTTTGTTTATTTGAATGCGATTTTGATTGATATCCTTTGCATATGAGATTTTAGTATTATGTTCATGATCTTTGATTTTATAATGATGAAGTTTATGTGATTTTTGAGCACATTATCTGATTTTATTGTGATCACTTCATCTCCATCACACACATCCATTATATATATTGCATGTGGAGAGAGTAGTTAATGTATTAGCAAAGGATAGTGGGTTGAGTAAATTGATGGATAAATTTGTAAACACTTTTGATACATGTTTGTGACCCTATAGATGAAAATGATTAAAAGATGTACAAAATGCGCCATAAAAAATAGTGAATAAATATAAACGTAACTAATAGAGTTATATGACGCATGATGAATGCGGTTTATAGGGTGACTAAGCTCAAGGGTATTCGACCTTTACTAAATATTTAAATATTTAGAGTCGATGTTATGTTCACTAAGCAATATTTATCTCACACATAAGTATTCTAACGATATTGATTGAGAGTTAAGTATCTTGGTTTCATGGTTCCATGAGTTGAGCAACCACACTTCATAGTCTCATGACTTAAAATATAGTGGTTTGAATTTGGAAAGTGTTGGTTCGTTGGTTAACCATCATTGCTTTATATCCATCCTTTCACACACAAGAAATGTTTTATGACCAATGATATTTCATATCTTGTTAGATATTCACGTTGTGTTTGTCTTTTTCGATTGTTGATCATACTTTATTCTTGTGTGTTTATGCTATTGTTGGCTGTTTTTGTTTTTGATGAAAACAAAAGGGGGAGAAGAAAGTTAAAATGGCATGAGTTGATTGGTTTGAAGGAAAATTTTTGAAAGCTAGATTTTTATGAAAAAATCTTAATTCTTAATATGGCACTATATGAGCCATTAGCATCCTTTGGGTTTCATGGTTTGGTTGATTTACAGTTTGCATTATATGTCATATATGTTTTGTAAATCATATATTTGATATCATGATCTTTTCATCAGCATGGAACAATGGGTATTTATTCTAGGGTGAGCATGTCAATAGGTGGAGCATAGTTTCATCGCATTGGTTTCATGAGATACTCATCTATATATTAATTTTGCATGCTCACACCTTACTTCACTTCACACACATCGTATTTACATTGTTTGATTTTAACTTGGGTTTGTTATCATCAAAAGGGGGAGATTGTTGAGTATAACGCTTATGATTTTTGTTTGATACTAACAAACTCTTATGAACTATTTTAATGTGTTTGATGTTTTGGGCAGGCTGGCCTATTAACTGGCCCATTAAATTTTAGGGTTTGGTATAAATACGAGATTCTCTTCTTTCCCAAAACTTGAGAATGCAGGAATTCTTAAGAACTCAAACTCCATTGCTCTCCAAAGATTCCAAAATTAAAGGTTTAATTTTTCCATTCAGATTCACAGTCATTGACGAGAGAATTCAGATTCAAGGATCAAGTTTTATAGATTCACTATCGTCTTTTCCCAACAACAATCGAGCTTCATTGAGATTTTCTTAAACTCTAATTTTATTATCAAATATTGTTGTTGGATCTGTTGTAGTTTTTATTTTTCATTTTAAACTCTAAAACAGTTAGTGATTGGATTACGGTTTGTAATTCAGGAATTTGCAAACCACTAGGATTGTGATTTGTGGTTTGGGGATTATTGATTATTGTTAGATATCATAGGAGCTAGTTTGACTTGTTCTTAGGTTTAGAATAAGATGACAGGATTAGATGCTTGTACGAGGGTTGTACGTGTTTTTAACATATATTAGTAGTTCTTGAGGTGCAGGATTAGGCTGTGGCCGAACCTAAGTAAATCTTTGTGTTCATTTATACTACCACATTTACTTTCTGCTTCTATGACTGGATGTGATTGTTTGGTGTGCTTGAGATTGTCATTTTAAGTTTTATTCCGCAAAAAGATCTCACTGCCCTATTCACCCCCCTCTAGGGTAGATTCCG
The DNA here is from genome assembly GCA_030015575.1 of Agapanthus africanus. Classification (NCBI taxonomy): domain Eukaryota; kingdom Viridiplantae; phylum Streptophyta; class Magnoliopsida; order Asparagales; family Amaryllidaceae; genus Agapanthus; species Agapanthus africanus. The sequence goes on from CM057341.1 coordinate 231,070,137, forward strand.
ATCCTACCAAAAGGTATTAATTATAGTAAAGAATGTACATATATTAGTATACGTATATCGCTTAAAGATTTCATTGATGCTATGAACTACCTGGTATCATTTAGCAACCGAAATCTCTAGTTATTAAAGGATTTATTTATTGAGATGGTGAACTCATCAAATCATCAATATTTTTGCAGATTAGCATGGGAAGTGGAGGTCCGAGGCGAATTTTGGGGACGCGTACCAATAGAGTATGGTTTGTCATATATTTTGGTAGTGCATACATGTATATAGCAGTATATGCTTAAAATGTATACATGTTCAGAAACTTAACTATCATTTTGGGTTGTTAGATATGAAAAGAGAAGTATTTTGGTTGTGTAAAACAGCTTAGTTGAAGCCGAAGCTCTAATCTTGTATTAAACTCGATGTTTACATGGTTTCAATAGTTTGATGTTGGGGCTGTTTGGTTGTCTGCTTGGTTGTCTGCTATAGAAACGTCATGTGAAATGCAACATTTGTTTTTGTTTGGTTTAATTGTTTCTTGCAATATTTGTCGTAGGTAGTAATTTTGGCTGTGAGAATGATTTAGATTAGCTTATGAATAAAAAATATTAGCATCTCTTATTAAAGCCTTAACCTTTTTCTGCATATTTGGTCAGTTGAAAATTGTCTTATATATTTGACCAGAAGTTTCCTTTCATAAGTGAGGGAATTGGAACCATGATCTTCCATCCGGTGGGGAGTGTCTTTACCACTCGAGCGCTAATCCTCTTTGACAATGATGCTCTTATATTATCTATGAATTATTTATTGACTTCAAAAATATCAACTTCAACAAAAGAGGAAATTCTATATCTTTTTTTATTGTCACTAGTTAAGTAACCAAATGAAACAAATAGGAATAAATGTTAAACAGACACGACTCGCTGGAACAAATCTTAAGAGGACGCGGAATATGTGTTGAATATGAAACACACCCACCTCTCCTCCGTTTCATTAATACCGTCTCATTCTATATAATCCCCTTATGAATAGTTTTTCCCCCCGCTCTTTCTTTAGTTTTTATCGGATTGTATTTTGAGTTATTATTTTTAGTATTTTGCACGTCCGATGCACTTGGATGTAATCTCCTAGAACAAATTAAAACGTTATACAAATAAAATTACAATACCATAAATCACTATAATAAAAGATGTAATGTGCCAATAAAATTCCAGTTTGACTTTAAAATTTGAATAAACATACTTTTTGAAGAAAAAATATGCTTAAAACAATAAAGATGGTGCAAAAGAAAAGTAAAAAAAAAAAAAAAATGAACCTCTTCTTCCTTTTCTTTCATTCATTTTCTGAAAATAGATAAATTACAATACTACGCTTAAATCGAAATAGATGGTTTCCTTCGGAAAAATAGAAAAAAATGCAAAAGGTCATGAAAGAGCATGCTTCCTCTTTCTTCTTCTACATCTTTTATTGTTGTTGATGGGTTCAATGATATTTTTAGACTAAATTTAGATCCCAATTTTATTATGGAAATGTCCACATGTTTAAATTTTAAGACATTTAGATTCTCTATGTAAATCTTGCTTGGACAATGGGAAAGGACGAAGAAAAGTGGGATACTTTAGTTTTTTTCTGAGGAGGAGATGGACACTTTAGTTTGCTTACTTTGTTTGTAGGATTTTTATGCTTTCTCTTATTTTTCCTTGCAATATGGTAAAATATCATATCATCACCCACGGTTTTAGGTTATAATAGTAAAGATTATTTTTTTGGCACTAGCCCGTAAGCCCTAACCTATGTACACAACTCATCCATGCACTCCATATAAAACACACACAACACACACGCACCCAATGGATCCACACATTTGCTTTAAAAGCATTAATTTGTGACCATTTTCCCTTTTGGGTTTTCTGGAGTTCGAACCACACACTTTTCCCAAGGGATTCAGAACCTATACTATTTTGTTCCATACTATTTTGGTGCTCTGAGAGTATCATGACCGCAAATCACACGTGAAAAACACCGACACCAAAAGCCTCTATGTTTTACGTTGTTTGGCAGCTGATCTTGACCGTTGATTTTAAAATCAAATAATTATGGACCGTTGATCTTAATAGTAGGGAATAACAGGAAGTGAGAATAACCTTGATGGATCTCTGGATCTTCTTCAGATGTTATCTTCCGTTGATCTACTGCGAGCGCTGATGGATGGCTGAGATTGAGTTGGAGGGTTGCCTCCTGGAGCGTGTGGATCTCAATGGGTTTTGTGTGGTTGAGGCCGAGCTACCTGCAAAGAAGTCCCGGGGTGGTTGTGCCACCGAGGATCCTCCGACGATCAAGTTAGACGGGGTATTTTGGCAGAGTAACGGCCTATTGGGGTCAAATTAGCTTACCTAAGTCGTCTGAGAGAGGGGTTTATATAGTGGCAGCAATGGGCAGGCGGGCACACACTGGCCGTTACCCCCCTGGCTCACGCCCCTGGCGTCACGTCCGCGTGATAGGCGGGATCCCCCCATTAATGATGAGACATGCTTGTTAATGGGGGATCGTGATGGCGTGGGACGCGGGATCGTGGGCGGCGGATATCTCACGCCTGGCGAGATTCACGGAGCCGTGGCGAAGGTGCCTGTGATCGGTGCTGTGGGTCGGTCGGTGAGACCGAGGAAGATGAGCTCGACGGGAGGCTCAGGAACGAGCGGGAGGCCGAGGCATCTTGGTTCTGTGATAGCTCGGATGCGAGCTGGGGGGTGGTCTGGAAGGCCACCGAAGGTCGGGAACTTTCTCGTGTCGGAGGCCCGGGGTGTGTTTCCAACGTAACTTTCTTGATCCTCTGGGACACGTCATCTGCCACGCGTCATGATCTAGGGAGTCACCAATATCGAGCATCATCATTAGCCCCCCACTCTCGTCTCGACCCGTTCCTGGGTCGGGTCGAGAGTGGTCTGACCGGTCACCCGGGGTGAGCTCTTACTTGAAGATATCGTCGATGCGTATTCCCGGACAATTAGTCATATTTTTTTGATGACATCAGCAGATCAGGGGAGAGATCTCGCATTAAAGAGGAAGCGTCGGTTTGTGCGTACGTTCGTCGAAACGACCCACAAGTCTGGCGCTGGTTGGCTGACGAGACGGGCCGCAGTTGCTCCCACGCCCGATGGAACGCGCCCAATGTGAGTGCGACAGGTGGAATGTTGTCGGCCGTTGGTTGCGAAGCGCCGTTTTTGCGGAAGGCGATCGGAGCCGTAGGACGTGTACGCCAGCAGCTATAAATAGAGATGAGATCCCTATTAGGATCCATACCTCACCATAATTTCCTCGTCCCTAGTTGTGTTAGCTCGGCGTTCTTCTCTTCAGGTTGGATTCCTTGTGTTTTCTCTTCCGAGGATTCGTCCCTTTGATCAGGTTAGATGTCTTCTACCGAGAAGTCTGTAGAATTAGTCCAGGTAGAGTCTAGGGAGTCTTCTGCAGCTTCCTCTTCTTCTTCTTCCTCGTCTGAGTCGGAGTCCCTCGGGAAGTTAGGGTTAGTCATGCTCCCCGGGGTCGCGCGACGGGGGTGGTCCCCAGAGCGCAGGTCACGGATGCTCTTGGTGCGTCATCCACGCTGAGGCACACGGATGAGCTTCCCACCATCCGGACTCGTTTCCACATCCCTCCCGGCTACTCGCTTCGTCTGGCCGAGGAGGGGGAGAGGGCAGACCAGGTACGGGGCAAGAAGATTGCCTTGTACTTGGAAGCCTTTTGGGCCGGGATGCGCCTGCCCTTCTCCCCCGAGGTGAGTGCGGCGTTGAATTATTTTGGGTTAGCCCTGGGGCCAGTTAGTGCCGAACTCTTGGATGATTCTCCTTGGGTTCCTGGTCCGATTGAAATTACGTCTGATCCCTTTTAGCCAGAGCCTTCTCGTTTCTTCTCTTTACTACAAAAACCATCCCGGCACTCGCAGGGGCGAGCCGAGCTGGGTGTACATCTCTTTTAGGAAACACCGTGGAGGTGTTGCCGGGTCGGGGGTCATCGTAGTACCTTCTTCCATTCATGAATGGAAGGAGTTTTTGTTTGTTGAGCCGTCCGAATGTGAGGATTGGCTTGTGCCTATCCAGTGACATGGGGCCAGCTGCCCACGGGTGAGTCGGTCGACTGATCCCGACGCGATGGCGGTGTCAGAGTGGGAGCCCCTCCCCCGGGCTGATGTATTGCTGTCTGAGCGGGCTCAGCCCCGTCCAGTTCGTGGGTAAGTTAGGAATTTTCGGGCGACCTGTCTTAGACTTGTGCATTCTTTAACTTTTCTGGTATTGCTGACTCCTGTGTATTTTTGTCTTATGCAGAACCCATGGACCTAGGAAAATTTTGGTCTGCCCTGGTTTAACAGAAGAAGGGGAAGAAGGCCGGAGGCGCCAGCCTTTCTCGCCCGTCGTCGGCTCCGGCTCTACCGACGGCCGCTCCATCCAGGCGCACAAGTGCGCCCCGGACCCCGGAGTCCAGCCGTGCACCAAGCCGAAAACGTGCTCGAGAGCAAGAGCCCCGGGCTCCGGAGGTGGGAAGCGAGTCTGGTTCCCCTGCGTCGCTCCTCAAGAGGTTTCATAGGACGACACCCCGCTCCCCGGCTTCTCCGATCCTCGAGGACGATGGGGAGCTTCGCTTTGAGGTGCCCTCGGGGCTTTCCGTCATCGACAGCCTGCTCTCGGAGATGGAAAGGTCGGCCGGGGGCAGAATCCCTCGGGGGACCTTCCGGGCCCAAATGGCGGTCATAGATCAAGAGGCCGTGCAGGTTAGTGTTCGCGCCCCACTTGGTTCTTCATCCAGTATTTTTTCTCGCGAGATTGGGTGCCCCCTTTTCTCTTTAACCCTTCTTTGTTTTCTTCAGGTCTTCCAGTACGTCGCCCTCGTCGTCAACATGGAGGACGAGAAAATTGCCCCGGCGATGCGGGCCGCGGGTGAGTTCTCTTCACGGGAAGAGAGCTCAAGGCTGGAGCTGGAGGCGGCGATAGAGAGGGTCGCTGCTCTAGAAGAACGGGTGGCGGCCGGGGATCGGGAGATCGTCAAGTACCGAGAGATTGCCCGAGCCGCCGAGGCCAAGTTAGAAGACTCCAGGGTGCTTGTCGCCACCCTGAAGAAGACGGTGAGCAGAACAAGGCGGCGAAGGAGGGAACGAGGCATGCCGAGCTCCGAAGGCGGTGGAGAGTTACAAAAAGTCGGATCAGTTCTACACCGACCTCGCTGGAGCCGCCATCGTCGTTTGGCATGACACCCTCGACGCCGTTAAGGCCGTGATGCCGGAGTTCCCTGACGGCGAGCTCCGGGGTGAGTGCCCCCTCGGGATGAGGCACAGGGGGATGCTGCCGGGAGTGCTGCAAGGGAAGAGGCCTCTGGTCGGAGCGTTGGGGATAAGTCGGTCGTCCCAGCCACCGGCGCCGAGGCTTCCGCTGTGGGCGCCGACCTTCAAGATGCCACCCCGGTTGTCGCAGTGGAAGCGCTGCTCATTGATGTCCTTTCCGGCCCCGAGGCCTGAACTTCCTCGCCTTCTTATTTTCTTTGCAATAAAATTTTGTAAGCCTCCGGGCGTTTTTGTAAGGCTGAGGAGCCCATAATACCCCTGTAAAGACTTGCGACTTTATTCCGACTTTATGAATAAAAATCTTTTTGCAGTGTTCTTTGCGTGCGCATTTTCCTTTTATTTGTGGTAAACATTTTTATTTGCGTAGTACCGCTTTCATGTTAGGTCGGTTTTTCGTCTAGCGATCGCACGTCGAGTTGAATTCGACTATTTGCTAAGTGTGCAAAGACTGGTGAAAGGTTGGTATCTCTATGGCCCCGAAGTCGAGGTGGAGATCGCTTAGTAAAGACATGGAGGAAGTTGAGAAGTGAAGCTGCTCGGTGGCTTCTTGACGAGAGCTTCGATCTTTGGCGTCGGTGGGTAGTGAATTACCAGCCATGGATAGGCCGAGCAGGGTAGCTGCTCGGTGGCCTCTTGATGAGGGCTTCGATCCTTGGCTTTGTGGGTAAGAAATTTCCAGCTAAGGATGGACCGAGCAGTGAAGCTGCTCGATGGCCTCTTGATGAGGGCTTTGATCCCTGGCGTCGGTAGGTAGTGAACTACCAGCCATGGATGGACCTAGCAGGGTTGCTGCCCGGTTGCCTCTTGGTGAGGGCTTTGATCCTTAGCGCGGGAGGGCATTGGTAGGCCTGCTAAGGATAGACCAAGCAGGGTTGCTGTCCGGTTGCTTCTTGGTGAGGGCTCTGATCCTTGGCGTCGTGGGGTAAGAGGTTACCAGCCATGGATGGACCGAGCAGGGTTGCTGCCCGGTTGCCTCTTGGTGAGGTCTTTGATCCTTAGAGCGGGAGGGCATTGGGAGGCTTGCTATGGATGGACCGAGCAGGGTTGCCGCCCGGTTGCCTCTTGATGAGGGCTCTGATCCTTGGCGTCGTGGGGTAAGAGGTTACCAAGCCATGGATGGACCGAGCAGGGTTCCTGCCCGGTTGCCTCTTGGTGAGGGCTTTGATCCTTAACGCGAGAGGGCGTTGGGAGGCCTGCTAAGAATGGAACAAGCAGAGTTGCTGCCTGGTTACCTTCTGGTGAGGGCTTTGATCCTTGGCGTCGTGGGGTAAGAGATTACCAGCCAAGAATGGACCGAGCAGGGTTGCTGCCCGGTTGCCTCTTGGTGAGGGCTTTGATCCTCGGCGTCAGTGGGTAGTGAACTACCAGCCATGGATGGACCGAGCAGGGTTGCCGCTCGATTTTGTGAGGTTCGGTCCGACTTTCCCTTGTTTGTGAACATTGGCAAGAGCGACCGTCATGGGTGACACGTGGAGGGAGGCGAAGCGTAAGAGCCGTGTCGTTCCGATTTCGGTTCGCCGAGAAAGGCGGGATATCCGCCGCATAGCGGTACAGTAGTGGAAGAAATGAGCGACCGTTGGACTCTTGGGATCGCTGTGGGGCTATAAAACAGGGAGGTATGTTGATCATTCCTTTTTCTATCTTTAAAACGTCAGAATGGATCAATTCCCTTTTTCCATCCCCGAGATCATCTCCTTCGAGGACGTATACTTGTACGACCAGCTGTGCTCCGAGGAGACGCGGCAGGCAACGATCGGCCGCATTGAGGACCATTTCGGTCGTCTGCTTCCCCGGCGATCGCTCCTGCTTCAGCTGCTGATGTACTCGATCTGGAGGGCATCGCCGGGGTGCACAACCCCTTGTCCGAGCAACTGAAGGATGAGGCGGTTGGTAAACTGAGATCGCTATGCCGTTTCGGCCTGATCTCGATGAGTCGGCGGGATCGCTCGGTGGCACTCGTTCTCGAGTGTTACCAATTGAGGCATCTCGCCGATGGATGCCCGCTCGTGGAGCCTTCTGGCCCGTCCGTGGCCACGAGGGTTCGTGGACAACATCAGAGGCAGAGGTCCGAGGCGGCGAGGGCTCGGCTGGCGGAAATATCCTCGGAGTACCACAAGCAATGTTTCCTGCAACCCCTCCCCCTGCTGCTGTAATTTAATTTTTTTTATATAATGTACGATTGATGAGCCTACAATACCTTTGAATGAATAAAATTCTGCCTTTTGCAATGCTCTATTGTCTCCTCCTTATTATTGAAGTAAAAAGAACTTAGAAGAATTTACACCGCTTTGTTAAAGAACCCAAGTAGTGGCCTTCCAAGGACGGCCCCAGCAGGGTAGCTGTTCGGTGGCCTCTTGATGAAGGCTTCGATCCTCGGCGTCGTGGGGTAAGAGATTACCAGCCAAGGACGGACCGGGCAGGGCAGCTGCTCGGTTTTGCGAGGAGCAACCGTTGCAGGCGGTACGCGTCTGAAATGCTTTGGGGGAGGCGTAACGTTTCGGGAAGTCGCGTCAGTTCTGCCACGTGGCGGCGCGGTATTGGAGTAATCTTGGTGGATCCCAGGATTCGCGCCCATGCGCGCGCGAATCTGGGTCCTTAAGGATTCTGTTTGAGGTTATAAATAGAGAAGGAGACGGCAACTTCTTCGGCATCGCTTTTTGAGATGACTGGGCGCATGTATTCGATCGAAGAGATCATCTCCTCCTCCGACGTCTTCGTGTATGACCAATCCCTGGATGAGGATGGGTACCGGGGAGTGGTTCAGCACCTCGAGGGTCACGTCGGCCGGCTTCTCCCCTGGCGGTCGTCCCTCCTACAGTTGCTGATGCCTACCGGGGTTTTAACTACTTTTTCATGCCCGTTTTAAATAAGTATAATTGTACCTCTTTTCTCTCCCGGGTTCATGTTTGTGTGTGTAAGTACTTCGTATATTTGTACCTAAGATCCCGTAAGAATTTTTGAGCCAAAAGTTTGCCACTAGAAACTTCTTGGTCAGACGTTCAAATGGGATTGATGATTTCTAACATCTAATTTGTATAAAATGACACTTATTTCCTATTTTGTAAATTTTCACACTAGAAGAGAAAAAATAAGTTGTAAAGTTAAAAACTATTGTCCTTGCACGTTTAATTATGTGTGCATTGTGAAAATTGATTTGCATATTTAAATGAAGAAAATACATAGTGTACAACAGAGGCCTATTGACAGAAGTATTTCAGTATCTCACAAAAATGGGAAGAACAAGTTGATTCAAACTATATCGGCATTTATATACATAATGGAACTGATTACGACTCACAATGGTAGAACTTGTAAAGTTTTATGCTCATTCCAATCATGTTTTTGTATTAAGCTATTTATTTTTATGCTCGTGAACATCGATGTGGATGCGAAATCTTATTCTGCTACAAGCACACATTAATATGGTACTGTCAGTGATTATGACGCGGGGCTCATATCTATGAATTGCATGTGAGCCCGGTGGGGAATTACTATGAGCATTACCCTTGTTGTATAATTCATCTCATTAGATCATTTGGACCCAAATCATCCCTGCACAATCCTGTACCTCATCTTTATGTGACAAACATGGTGCTATATTTTTTAAAATTATTTTTGGTAGTATGACTCGTTATGAATTATATTATGTTGTGATGCTGGAAGTAATCCAGGAAGACGGCGAGAAACTACAAGCAGTGAAAAAGGAACTAGGGGATGAAGGATGCAAGGCTGTGACTACGGCTTTGTTGGAGATGAACGAGTACAATCCTAGTGGTGGATACACGATACCAGAGATCTGGAATTACAAGGAGGGCCGCAGAGCGACACTCAAAGAGGGCATAGCTCATATTGTGAAGAAGCTGAAGACAGCAGCACGTAAACGAAAATGGTAAATGCATAAATAATTTGTATTTATGTTTACTTTGCTTAGAGAACTTGAAACCTCAATGCTGACAAGCCCAGGGTCAAAATGAAAGTTTATTTGATTGATAAATGGTGGGTCTCTTCTTGATTTCATTCTTTTCCAAATTAATCTCGTAGCCTATATCAATGTTGGAACTTTTACAAATATATTACCTCAAATGTGACTCCAAGTTTATATGACATTATGAGTTTATGACTACAAATTTATGGGTTACTTCCATATGATCCCTTAGTGTATATCATTTATCAAATTGACTTGCTAGTACGGTACCCTTAGGATTTTCTTAGCCTTAAATCAGTGTTCAATTTTTCTTTTGAAAATGTCGCATGCAAAACATGTGATCTGGTATCGATATTCACTTCTTTAACCATCTTTTCTTTCATTCTTCCCCAATAACTGAAATCTATGTAGCCGAACATCCCCCCCCCCCTCCTCCTCTCTTCCTCTCTCTCTTACCATTTTTTAAAGTAGTTTGAGATTATTTTCCGAGGAATTAAAAGGTTGATCCTTTGTCAGAGGTCTGCTGGCTGCTGCAAACCCTGAACTTTGTTCTCATCTGCGTACAACTATAATTTGGGAAATACCAAGATACAGAGGCCTCACAACTAAAATATTTAGCATCTAAGCTCAAGCGTGATCAATATATAGGCTATGGCATAATTCAGACTCATCACCGTTCCCCTCCGAACGGCGGCCTAGACGTTAGGGCGTCTTGTGTCTGAGATTCGGGGCAGATGCTATTTGGTTTTATCCGTCTACCTCTCCGAAGATACCAAGTTGATTATGGCACCGTGTACCGAAGGTTTAGACGGATGCGGCCGATGTAGCAGATTTTGTCAGATTCCCCCTCGCTAGAGGGGTTTTTGATTGTGGGGACGCTCTTCCCTGCAGGCGCAAGCCCCTGCAGTTAATTACGCTACCGCATCGCGGTAGCCACTTTCTCCTTCTCCAGAATTTCACTTCGTGTCATGTGTGTTTGTTTTGTTTGTGGTTGCCCGTGGATTGTATACGGAGACTGAGTAATGCTGTCGCCCGTAGGACGTGAATTAGTCCAAATCCGTATTTACTTAGATTTGGGTTTGGTGTTTTTAGTTTAAGGATGCCTTAGTCGCGTTGCGGCTAAGATCGACTTAAACGTTCGTCAAGAACACGTTAGTCCTGTTTGAGACTAAGATCATCTTAACGGGATCGTTTAGATCCGACAAAAGAGCATTTGGGCTCTATTGTTCCAGTTTAGGGACATAGTGGTCCATTGCATGTATGGTCGTCGGGACCCGTCACCTCTCTGACGACGTTGAAGAATTACAACGACAAATGTCAGAGGAGTTCAGAGATGTACCCTTGAGCCAAAGTTGATTGGGGGAATTTATAGTCCAATTTGGGACTAAAGTCTGTTTGAAGGTTTAAGAATACGTTAGCCATATTTGAGGCTAAGATCAACTTAAACGGTTGTTAAGGATACGTTAGTCCAGTTTGGGACTAAGATCGACTTAACGGGATCGTCTAGATCCGACAAAAGAGCATTTGGGCTCTATTGTGCCAGTTTAGGGACATGGTGGTCCATGTTCCAGTTTAGGGACGTGGTGGTCCACCATTAGTTTAGGGACGTTTCGGTCCGATATTAGTTTAAGGACGTTTCGGTCCACGAGTTTAAGGACCCCGCAGTCTGTATCGATGTGTGGTCGTTGGGACCCGTCACCTCTTTGACGTCGTTGAGGATTTATAACGATGGATGCCAAAGGAGTTCGGAGATGTACCCTCGAACCGGATATAAATTGATTTGAGAGAGCATTTGTGCTCAGTTCAATTTAATTTAAGGACTTACGGCCAGAATTGGGTTAAGTCCAGTTGAAAATGTTCAACATTTTATTTATTTTTAGTCCATTAGACCTGTGCTAGGGCTTTGCCCACACTTAAATAATGCATTGCATTACTTCTATTTTCTTGTTTGGGCTCTGCCATAAAAGATGCAGAGCATCAATTTATTTTGGGCTCTGCAAGGCATCTGCATAGCATTTTATTATTTTTGTTTGGGCTTTGCCCATTTATAAATGATGCAGAGCATCAATTTAATTAGGCATGTTTGGTCTTTTAATTGGGCTTGGCCCTGCATTGCATTTGTTAGGCGCTTTGCGCCACTCATTGAGCGCAAGCGCTTGTGGTGAAGACACGTGTCATGCTCTGGTGAGCGCAAGCGCAACAGTGCAGTGCGCTGCGCTAGTGCGCTGCGCTGTTGTGCTGCTGACACGTGGCGCTCTGGTGAGCGCAAGCGCAACAGTGTAGTGAGCTGCGATGTTGCGCTGCTGACACGTGGCGCGCTCTGGTGAGCGCAAGCGCAACAGTGCAGTGCGCTGCTGACACGTGGCGCGCTCCCAAGAGCGCAACAGCGCAGTTTGCAAGTGCAAAATACTAAGAATCTTTTAGATTCAAGAACAGAAGTGCAAAGCACTATTTGATTTCTTGATCTAATTTAGATCAAAGAAAAATAAGTTTTTTCTTATTTTTCTTATCTCAGATAACCAAAAGTTCATGAAAAGCGCAAAGCACTATTTTTATTTTATTTTTATTAAAGTTCATTGATCTTGTTTTTAGATCTATGATCTGTTCCTAAGAGAACTTTCTCTTTTTTCTAAAGGTTTTTACCTTTTTTATTCTTGAGGAGTTTCTCAGAGTTCTTTTCTCTCCTTTTTTTTTAGAAAGATGTTGATACCTTTGAATTGAGGTCTGGGGTCCTTTTTATAGTGCCCATAAATTAGTTAAATTTGTTAAAAAGATTTTTCTCTGAGTGATTTGGGGAATTTTCCTCACCGTTGGATCTTTGATCCAAGGGCTTCTGGTTTGCAGAAGAAAATCTTCTTGTTTTAACAAGAACAGAAAAGATTTCTTAAAAATTTAATTCTGTTTGGTGTAAATGCCCCAGCGCGTGACACGTATCACGCAGCGCACAGCGCAGCGCAACTGCGCTGACACGTGTCGCGCAGCGCAAGGCGCAGCGCATCTGCGCTGACACGTGTCGCGCTGCGCTCGCGTCTGTGCTGACACGTGTCGCGCAGTGCACAGCGCAGCACATCTGCGCTGACACGTGTCGCGCAGTGTTTGCGCAACTGAAGCGTTGCTTCTTTTAATAGAGCTTTGCTCTGATTGGGTGCGCCTTCTTGGGCGCTGCGCTGACGTATCAGCGCCTGACATGTGGCGCGTTGCGCCCGAGACTTGAAGCGTTGCTTCAGAATTTTTGAATTTTGAATTTCAACAGAGCTTTGCTCTGATTAGGCGAAACAAATGCCCCCCCACCGTTGCGCTCACGTGGCGCACCGAACGTGAGCGCAGCGGTGGCAGACTCCGAACCGTCGCGCCATCCCTTGGAAGCTGAAAGGGCACTTGATGCCTATAAATAGGACCTTTGGTCCCTTAGATAATTCTCATCTCTAAAATTTTACTTTCAGAACTCAGAGCCCCGCTATTTATTTTCAAGAACTTTACGAGTTAAACTCTTAAAACTTTTAGGTGAAAATTTTAATTTGGATTAAATTAAATTAAATTAATTTTCATTGATAGAGCCTCGCTCTCAATAGATCCCTGATCTAAAGGAAACCTATTTAGGGTTTCACTTAGCAGAGCTTTGCTCTACAGGTCTTAAAAGGATCTAAAGAGAACTAAAGGGGACCCTACTAAGGTTCCATAGAGCTCTGCTCTCTGAAAAAATTTCCTTGGATTTTCTTAATTCATTAATGGAGCTTTGCTCCTCCCAAATCATATAGAAAAACTCTTAAGAATTCTTCATGGATCTTGAAACTTAAAGATGGCATTTTATTCCTCAGTGCATTATATCGTTTTGCTTAATCAGTCTTTCTGATAATTCTGTTGATCCTCTTTCACAGGAACAATGAACGCCCACATGTATGCTCTTAACGAGATCATCTCTCATGAGGGCATCCGCCGACTTGGCCGCTCTCAAAATCGGGAGTTCACAAACGAGGAGTGTGCTGAAATAATGAGTCGCTTCGACGCATACAATGGTCCACTGCTTCCCCGACGTTCCTTTCTTCTTAAACTTATCGTGGGAGCTATCTGGGAAGTGCTTCCCCTATTCTGTTCCGGCGTGCCGCTTAGGGCGTTGGATGCCGCTGAGGACAAGGTGCACTCTGTGTACCTATTGAACTTTATCTCGAAGAGACGGCGAGACAGTCTTATTGACCTCTTGCACGAGATCTTTCAACGGTCTGCCATACTCTCTGCTTATCGGAGGGTGGAAGACATCGGGAGGGACCCTGACGCTTGTGCTTGAGAAAGGAAACACACTAGGATGGTCCGCGAGGCTTGGAAAGTCATAGATAGGGTCGCTTTTGAATTCCTCAATCCATGCCCTGGATCTTAGGTTATTCCATTGTAACTTTCATTTATTGTTTTTATGACTGTAAGAACTTCGGGCAATATTAATGGAATTTTTTTTTATCCCGGCTTGTCTTTATTATATATCTTTTGTCCTGAGTCTTTTTGCCCATGCATGAATGAATGTGTCTTGAACGCTTGATCAAATGTAAATCGGATGCTCTTTCTGTTGCTTTTCCTCTTTCTCAGCATGTCGTCACAATTAGCAGGTAATAGAGTAAGCTTTTTGATTTCTTCACGAGATAGCGAGGGCTTAGGCCGCAGGTTCAGATCTGCTGCCTAAGACTTTTCAACTCTATGAGCCGTGAGGGTCTCATAGAGACTTTTCTCCCTACGGATCGAGAGGATCTCGTAGGTGGATTTTTCTCCTTAGGAATCGTGAGGATTCCTAAGTGTGGTTTTCTCTTGTAAGTCGTAAGGATCCTACAAGAGAATTTTTCACTCTTACGAGTCGAGAGGACTTGTAAGCGGTTGTTTCCCTCCTTGTCGAAGTTCGATGTTGGAGGGTGAGACCCGTGGATAGTATGCAAGAGACCGTTTTGGGCCAACTTGCAGGGTCCCAGTGCTTAGGAAACAGGCTTCTTTTATGCCCACTGCCTAAGGCTTTATCTCACGAGTCGAGCCGCCTCAACAATTTTTTTCGCAAGTCGAGACGAATCGAGCGTTTCTCGCAAGAACATCTTAACGTCGCATTTAACCTCTGCTCTTTACGACAGAAGCCCGTTAAGGTTGGTGGTACTTAGGGTTTTGGCCATCGTACCGTCGCATAAGCTGATATAGTCCTCGATAGGCAATCGTGCTGTTCGAGTAGCCCTGCGACTGCCGTGTCTCTGATCCCTTCGGGGGCTGGACAAGACGTCTTCAAGCAATCCTCCTTGGCAGTTTGACCGTCGGAAGAGCAAGCGTTAGGAATTTGCCATGTCGCTTTTTACTTGAGGTTAGGCTTATTTTGGTGAGCCCCGATGAGTCATAACCACTCCGCGCTGGTGTGGGGATGATCTCCGATAGTCTTTCGGGCTTTATATGAGTTGCCGTCAAGACCCTGCAGCTAGGAATTTGGCCTTTGCTTCGTTTGCTGGCATTGCATCTGCTGTATCGAGACGAATGTTGCGGTGGGAACTAGAGATTTTGCCGTGGCTCCGTTTGTTTGATGACGTTGCGTCTGCTGTGTCGAGACGAACGTTGGGGTGACATCTCGTCTGCTGTATCGAGACGGACGTCGAGGTTATCTCTAGGTTGCTGGTGAACCGCCGAGGTTTGGAACTAGGTATTTTGCCGTGGCTCCATTCGTTTGATGACGTTGTGTCTGAAGTGTCGAGACGAACGTTGGGGTGACATCTCGTCTACTGTATCGAGACGGACGTCGAGGTTGTCTCTAGGTTGCTGGTGAACCGTCGAGATTTGGAACTAGGGATTTTGCCGTGGCTCCATTCGTTTGATGACGTTGCGTCTGCTGTGTCGAGACGAACATTGGGGTGACATCTCGTCTGCTGTATCGAGACGAACGTCAAGGTGGTGACCACTCTGTGCTGGTGCGAGATGATCTCCGATTGTCTTTCCGGTTTTATGTGAGTTACCGTAAAGACGTTGAAGCTAGGAATGTGGCCTTCGCTTCGTTTGCTTTGTCACGTCCGAATCCCTGTTGGAGGAAGAATGCTGGGGTTGACATTTCGTCTGCTGTATCGAGACGAACGTCAAGGTGGTGACCACTCTGTGCTGATGCGAGATGATCTCCGATTGTCTTTCCGGTTTTATGTGAGTTACCGTAAAGACGTTGAAGCTAGGAATGTGGCCTTCGCTTCGTTTGCTTTGTCACGTCCGAATCCCTGCTGGAGGAAGAATGCCGGGGTTGACATTTCGTCTGCTGTATCGAGACGAACGTCAAGGTGGTGACCACTCTGTGCTGGTGCGAGATGACCTCCGATTGTCTTTCCGGTTTTATGTGAGTTACCGTAAAGACGTTGAAGTTAGGAATGTGGCCTTCGCTTCGTTTGCTTTGTCACGTCCGAATCCCTGCTGGAGGAAGAACGCTGGGGTGACAACTCGTCTGCTGTATCGAAACGAACGTCGAGGAGGTGACCACTCCATGTGAGATGATCTCCGGTGGTCTTTCAGGCTTTATATGACTTGCTGTTAAGATCTTGAAGCTAGGAATTTGGCCTTCGCTTCATTTGCTCACACTGCGTCTGGTGTATTGAAACGAATGCTGAGGTGGTGCTGGGATTTTGCCGTCACTCCGCTTGGTTTCGACCATGGGGTCTTTTGTTAACTTTGCATGTACACCTTGCTGGATTGCGGAGGAACGCTGTTGTTGACATTGCGTCTACTGTATCGAGACGAACGTTGGGGTGACATCTCGTCTGCTGTATCTGTTAGTTATATGTATGCCCTAGAGGCCATTACTATACATAGGATGTATATTGTAGTGGATGCTGGGACATATATAGTGAGGACTTTCTTGCTCGACATGATAGTATGCTATCTGGTTGATCTTTACCTTAACGTATATATTGATTGTCTCTCTGTTACATGTTGGTAAAGCCCTTAGGATCTGTACTTGACTACCTGGACTATGATGCGGATCATACTAGTGGGGACATGGTAGTCCGTAAGTACATCCTTTAAAGTCCCTAGTCGTGGGTGTATCGAGACGGGGCATCGATATACCAGAGTAGACTAGCGTGTACCTTCTCGACCCATACAGATGGGCGATGGATGATCCCATATCCATCGATGTTTGACATCAGAGATGATATACGGGTGCTCAGTAGAGACTGGGTACACTGGACGGACTCGCCGAGAACTCCCAGATGGTATTATACCTCACGTCAGATGGCAGTTCTCTGGTGACACTGGTACAGAGTAGTCTGTTGACCCGAGATCGTCATAGAGTCTTGTGTGGTTCCCACTGTGCTTTGATTTCCATCTTACCACGTCCAAGAGGGCGTGCAAAACGGTGGTTTTTGGGTACAGTCCCGAGTCACATGGAGGCAATGAGCAATAGGAGGGGATTCGTCTCTCCCGGTATAGGGGGTTGATGTTGCGCTGTGTTCGATTGGCTATGACAGGAAATCCCTGGCCAGGGTTGCTGAGATTTACTGGTAAGTGTTACCAGTAGTTTCTCGAACAGTTATAGACCTCATATCGACACGACTTATCGAGCTATTGGGTTCTGACGTTTACCACCCCTAGGCGAGATATGCGACATATCAGACGATCAGACCGGACTGTACGGTAGTGTTACTGGTCGGATTCACTGGAGTGTGAGCGAGCTTGCTCGTCGATCTTCAGATCGCTCAATACCCTGGTGGCCGTTACGTTTAGCAGACCGCTTGCGGCTTGTGGATGTTTGATATGATCATCATCCGCTGCCGGCGTATTGACGAGTCTTTAGAGTCCTACACAGAGGTTTCCTGGCTCAAGCGAAACGAAATAGGAGCGCATATAAGATATGTACGGGACCGAGAATAATGCGTGTATGTGATACCGCATTTCATTCTCGCGATAAATGTATCGATTGGTTGTATGCGATATAACCTAGTTATCGAATCAAGTATTGATTCGATAAGCCGATACATTGAATACTAGTCGGTTGTGTGCGAAATGACCGGATCGTTAAATCAAGTGTTGATTTAATGATTTATTGCGTAATTATATATTTGATATATTAGTTTGCATTAACTAGTATCGGTTTACTTAAGATGGATTTTCTCACTCGGATGTGCGCATTACATATACGATATGATTTTGTGCATTTGATTGTATCATGTTTGATGATACATGTTTACTTGTGTTTTGTGTAAAATTTAAACCATGGTTATGTAATGGTTAGGGTTTACTTTTTCATATCTATTTATTTATTCATTTATTTATTTTCTTTTTGGAAAAAGGAATGAGAAGAATGGTGGCTTTCTTTGTTTGTAGTTGAAGATTCATGAACCTTTGACTTTGTCCACCATTCTTATCTCATGCTTAACCTAACCATTTGATTTAACCCTAGTTCAATCTCTACACTTGACCATGGTTTAGATTATGATAAGTTTTGATTTTTCTTTTCATTTTTAATTAACTTATCATAACATTTCTTCTTCTTCTTCCTTGAACACAAGAAGAAAACCTCCACTTCATCAATGGTGATTGATGAAAAAGAGTGAGAAATCCAATTCTAAAGTCTACCCACTTCCTATTTCTTCATCCTCTACCTCTTGCCAAGTAGTAGAGTGTGTTTCCTTCACAAGTCATCATGGTTTGGTGAAGGTGGAGCTTGATCTAGCGATGCCTCGACGTAGATCATCTTCGGCATGGACATCGACGACCTAGCTCACTTTTGCTCCGACGAAGCCGACTCTAGAGCCCGGATTTGTTTTGGACAGCGGAGACGACTTCGTTGCGGAGCTATGGAGGTGGAGCACCGGATCTACAAAGGTTGTATTTCCGATATCCCATTAGTTAATTGTTAACTAGTTATGTTTTCGCCTAGTTTTCTAGCAAACGATCCGTAGTTTAGGGTTTCTCGGCACGTTAAAATTTGAAATGGGCATGTTCGATGCCTTGCGAGACCTCACTAGTGTGCCTAGGAACCCTACAGTATCGAGACGGACGTCGAGGTTGTCTCTAGGTTGCTGATGAACCGTCGAGTTTTGGAACTAGGGATTTTGCCGTGGCTCTATTTGTTTGATGATTGTTGCGTCTGCTGTGTCGAGACGAACGTCGAAGTGGTGACCATTCCGTACTGGTGTGAGATGATCTCTAGTTGTCTTTCAGGCTTTATATGACTCGCCGTTAAGACCTTGAAGCTAGAAATTTGGCCTTCGCTTCGTTTGCTTTGTCACGTCCGAATCCTGTAAGAGGAAGAACGCTGAGGTGACAATTCGTCTGCTGTATTGAAACGAATGTCGGGGTGGAGCTGGGATTTTGCCGTGGCTCCGTTTGTTTGATTGTTAGGCCGTAGATATTGCCGTTAAGATTTGGCTCTGTTTTCTGATGGAGCATTGGGAAGGAAAGGGTGCCTCCTTCTTTGTTTGTGCCCCTGGATCGTATACAGGGATTGTTGTACTATCGCCTGTAGGGCCAAAGTTTCATTCATTCATTTTTTTTATTTCCGCGATGCTCTATCATTTCAGCTTTTATATCGCGAAGGTCGGGATTGCCCAATCATTTCGGCTATTTTTCGCGGTGCCCAATCATTTCGGCTATTTATTTTATTTTTACTCGCTGCTTTTTATTGCGAGTTGCCCAATCATTTCGGCTATTTTGCATGCATACATTTTTACTTGCTCCTTTTTATTGCAAGTTGCCCCATCATTTCGGCTATTTCGTATGCATGTGCGGCTCGCTGATTTTTTATCGCGAGTGTGGAACTTGGAATCTGACACCAATCTCAGCATCAGCATCGCTACAACTGGAATATTGCCAGGAGCGAATCATCATTTTCCATGAAGGGACTTGGAATTTGATACCGTTTTAGGCATCAGCATCGCTACAACTGGGATATTGCCAGGAGCGAATCATCATTTGCCTTTGTCGATATCGAACAAAGGGTGGCTTAGTAAACAGGGTTAGGATTCTGTCGACTAAGGCTTTTGATTTCATGAGCCGTAAGGGTCTCACAAAGGTATTTCTCCCTACAAGTCGTGAGAATCTCGTAGGTGTGTTTTCTCCTTAGGGATCATGAGGATTCCTAAGTGTATGTTCCTATGTAAGTCGTAAGGATCTTACAAAAGGGTTTTCTCCTTATAAGTCGAGAGGACTTGCAAGGGTCGTTCACCGTATGGACATATCCCCAGTCACGGATGGGACTTGGTTAGGGAATGTTTATTCGCGCCCGTGGATTGTATACAAGGGTCAGTATCGAGCCGCTTGTAGGGCCATAACGAAAGTTGTGGGGGTTGCTTAAGCATAGGTTTAGGTCTCTGTAACTTAAGACTTTCAAATCTTATGAGCCGTGAGGGTCCCATAAGAGTGTTCTCCTTACGAGTCGTGAGGATCTCGCGAGTGTATTTTCTCCTTAGAAATCGTGGGGATCCCTAAGTGTGCTGCTCCTTTTGTGAGTCGTAAGGATCTCACGCGGGTGGTTTCTCCTTACAAGGTCGAGAGGACCTTATAAGTGTCTTTTAATGAGGTTGTGCCCTTTCGGGTTTTCACGAACACTCGTCGGTAGCCCTGCTGTTTTTTACTCACGGAGCCCTTTCGGGTTTTCATCCGTGCTCGTTTCTCTTATGGACATACCGTCTTTTTTTTTGTGTTTACGAGGTCGCGCCCTTTCGGGTTTTCACGAACACTCGCCGGTATTCCTGCTGTTTTTACTCACGGAGCCCTTTCGGGTTTTCATCCGTGCCCATTTTGCTTATGGACATACCGTTTTTTTTGTTTTTTTTTTTTGTTTTTTTTTTTACGAGGTCGCGCCCTTTCGGGTTTTCACGAACACTCGCCGGTAGCCCTGCTGTTTTTACTCACGGAGCCCTTTCGGGTTTTCATCCGTGACCTTTTTGCTTATGGACATACCGTTTTTATTTATTATATTTTTCTTTATTTATATATTTTTTTATTCACCTCTTCAGCCTAAAGATGCTGCGGTATTAGTTTAAGGACGTTTCGGTCCTTTACAAGTTTTAGGACATTGCGGTCCATCATTAGTTTAAGGACATCTCGGTCCGTCGTCGCCGTATTTGAGGCGAATATTTAGTTTATTGACTTTTCGGTCTATGAGTCCTTCTCCATGAATGAACATGATGCCCCCGGCGTATCCATCTTCTTCGGAGCGTGCGGTTGTGGCGGACTCACCTTCCAGTTCTCAGACAGCGCAAACTTGTCCTGTTGGTATTGGTCTTCAACCCAGTTTTTGAAAACGTAGCAGTCTTCGATCAGGTGATCTACTGTTTGGTGGTAAGGGCAATAATTAGGATTATTAACATCGCCTGGCCGCAACGGACGTTTTGGACCCGGCAGATTGATGAGTCTGTCGCACACTGCCAGCTCAAACAGTCCCCTTGTTTTATCTTGCGGAAACGAGTAAGGACGTTTCAACTTTTCTTGGAGGGGTTGCCGCTTGTTGCTTTGGCGAGCAACCGGTCTAGGGTCACCTGATTGTTGTTGAGCGCTGGCGACGAGGGCCGTTTTTCCTTTTTCTTTATTCTTTTTGTTCGGTCCCTTGTTTACGGGGCCGAGATTTTTTTCGAATAGCGTGCGATTACATGGCTGAACGTTCTCGCAGCTTCTCAATTCCTTTATTTTCGAAATAGATTCCCCGAGGGAAAAGTTGGGGATAGCTTCTTCGTCAGAGTCGCTTCCAAAGATGATAATTTGTGATCCCTTGAAGTCGGCTATATGACAGTTTGCGGCGGCTCCTTTGCGCTCATATATCGCATTTTTCCGATGTCCACAAGCTTCACGCTTTGTCATGTCGAAGTGTTGCTTTTGAGCGACATACCCTTGCCACCAACAGTTAAAGGACTCCCAGTCTTCGGTAGGATGTATGATCTTCTGATGATATAAACAGAAGTTAGGGTGCATCTCTGCCTCAGCGAGAGTATTTTCTTCAGAGGGCGGTAGCTTCATTCCTACTGACAGAGCTTTGGCAAACCTTTTTCCTCGTCTTGAATTTGTTTTTACCCGCAGTGTATGGCTTCTGATTTGACGGGAATGCCTTGGCTCTTTCCAGTATGGCCATTTCATGCTCTTGATTGGCTTTTGCTTTCAGACGAATTTCACTTAGGAAGACATCGATCAATTCGTCTGATGGCTGTAGAATCTCCGGCTCAGGATTCGCCATTGGTTTCTCAGCGCAAGGAGCCTCTTTATCATCCGTCAGTGAATGAGAAATCATATGACAAGTCGCTACGTAGTCTTCGGATTTATCCGATGTGTTTTCTCCATTGTTTTCATCCTTGACTAAAGAACAAGCTGCCCCCGGCGTATCCGTCTTCTTTGGAGAGTGCGGCTGTGGTGGGTTTACCTTCCAGCTTTCAGACAGCGCGAACTTGCTTTGTAGGTATTGATCCTCGATCCATCTCTTAAAGACGAAACAATCCTCAATCGGGTGACTTACCGTTTGGTGGTAAGGGTAATAATTGGGATTATTAAGATCGCCTGGCTGCGACAGACGCTTTGGACTCGGCAGATTAATGAGTCTGTTGCACACTGCCAGCTCGAACAGTCTTCCCGTTTTATTATGAGGAAACGAGTAAGAACGTCCCAGCCTCTCTTCGAGGGATGGGCGTGGACGCGCGTTGTTTTGGCGGACGACCGGCTTTGAGTTGCTCGACTGTTGTTGAGCAATTGCGACGGCGATCGCTTTCCCTTTTCCTTTCTCATCTCGGGAATCTGATTTTGGAGGAGACGGTCTATGGCCCATCTGGTCCATTTGGGCTAATTTGTCAATCAAGGCCTGGAAGGTGGTCGGCCTGAAGAATATCATGAATTGTGAGATGGTCGCCTGCGGATCGAGAGTGCCCACAAACATGCCTACCGCAGGTGCCTCTTCTATGCGTTGTTCGCATTTCGACCATAGGTTCCGCCTTCGTGTTGCGTATTGAACCCACGTTTCGCTTGGCCTTATCCTGGCATTTATTAGTGCTGTTATCGGGGTGCGTTCACTAGCACTCGTGAATCTTTGTGTAAACAGCAGTTCCATCTCTGCAAATGTTTTGACAGAGTCGTTAGGTAGCTCCGAATACCATTCAAAGGCTGTTTCTGCTAAGCTGCCGACGAATTGACGTAGCAACAATTTGTCATCACCTCCAGTATTGCCGCATAAGGCCCTGAATTGAGCGACATGCTGATGCGGATTCCCTGTCCCTTTATATACGTGGAATTTAGGGATCGTATATCCTGGCGGGTAACTGATTTGGTCATACCAGCCCGGATACGGTCGTCCGGTTCTAACAATTTGCCCAGCCGCTTCATTCGCCTGATGAACCCGGATCTGCTGAGCTATATATTCGTCTAGGTCAACTTTGGAGATTGCCTCCTCCTTGGCTGTTGACAGAGCCGGCGGAGGATTTGACGTTTCTCCCCTGTCGTCTTCAAGAACGATCGGAGGATCTTCAGCAGGAGGGTCCGGCTGTAACATCATCCCTACCATATCTTGGAAGAGGAGCGCCATCTGTTTTATGTTAGCCGCTTGCTCTGCAGCTTCTTTGTCCCTCTTTTCGAGGACTCTGCGTAAAAAGTCAGCGTCGGTTTCTTGTTCTTGACGCTCATCCGAAAACGTTTCAGAGCTTTCTTTTGGCTCAGTGAGTGCAGCCATTGTAGTCATCATTTCCTGAAGCTTTTGTTGTTGCTCCTGGGCTTTCGTCACGGATCGGGTGAGCGGTCGGTGGCCCGTAGAAGTGCAGCTTTCCTCCTTTCCAGAAACCATATAAACAGTGTGCACCACCATGCCCCCAGATTTGGGGCGTTTGTGTTCAGCGCTTTTATACTTCGCCATGTTCACAGGGGCTTTTTGTGGCCTCCTTTTTTGAGTGATTGGAGTTAAGGGAGCCGTTGTAGTGGGCACCCAAGTAGCTTTTGCTTTTAGTGGTTTAACAGAGTAATCCTTCCCCTGCCGAACCTTCATCTTTTTCTGTCGTCGGAGGCAGTCTTGATCGATCACCGACTCTTGGACCTGTCGCCAGACTTTGTAAATTTTAGAGGACAGCCGTTGAGGGGGCTGCTCTAGCTTCTTCTCTGGAGTATTCTCCACAGGTGAAGGAGTTCGTTTCAACATCGCAGTAGGAGAGTTTCTGCGCACCTTGTTGAGCAGTTCAAAGCTATTCTTGGTTGGAACAGCAGCATCGATCCTCACCATCGGAGCTGACGGAGTTATCCCAGAGGGGGAGTTGTCCCCAGCCTTCCTTACTCGACGCCAGTGGCGACGTCGAGCATGTCTTGCGGATGGAGTTGTTTCAGCTACAAGGGTGACTTCGTCGTGCCCCCTGCTTTGAGGAGAGACTGTTATTGGTGCTAGCCTATCGAAGGCTGACACCCGTTGAGAAGTAATGTCTAATCTGTCAAAGACAGACCTCTGGGCAGGGGAAGCAACTTTGAGGATCTCGCCTGGAGCAGCAACTGGAATGGCCAGCCTTGTAAAAACTGACTTCTTGGAAGGAGAGGCCTTTCCAATGATTTCGTCCGCTTGAGCCAGGATGGCTATCCGCTTTGGGATGGCAACTTCGGGTATCGCGGGCTTTTGCATGGGCCCGTTGGAGCTCTGACCTAGCCTATTAAAAACCGAGGCAGTGGAGTTGGGCGACCCGTTGAGAGGGGTCGCAGTAGTAGCAAGCCAATCGAATGCCGACTTCTTAGGAGCTTCTTGCGATTTCATTGGGGCATTGACGCTCATCGGTGGGATCATGGTCCCAAAGAACAGCCCAGTGGTGGCCTGAGTTACCTGTTCTACCGGCATAGCGAAGATGGAGGCCGCCTGAGGCCCATAAGTCACTCCTCCGGACGGGATGGAGCGAGAGTTGCAGTTGCAGGTAGTGCAGTTTGAAACCATTGATCTTCTGTTTTTTGCACGTAGCAAGACACCAAATCTTAGTACCTCGAATCCACAGGCAACCACAGCAAACCGCGATTCGTTCGCGAACACGACATACGAAGTGTGGAGTGGAAAGAGGAAAAGGTCCCACCGGGCGTGCCAGAATCTGTTCCCCTCCGAACGGCAGCCTAGACGTTAGGGCGTCTTGTGCCTGAGATTCGAGGCAGATGCTATTTGGTTTTATCCGTCTACCTCTCCGAAGATGCCAAGTTGATTTATGGCACCGTGTACCGAAGGTTTAGACGGATGCGGCCGATGTAGCAGACTTTGTTAGATTCCCCCTCGCTAGAGGGGTTTTTGATTGTGGGGACGCTCTTCCCTGCAGGCGCAAGCCCCTGCAGTTAATTACGCTACCGCATCGCGGTAGCCACTTTCTCCTTCTCCAGAATTTCACTTCGTGTCATGTGTGTTTGTTTTGTTTGTGGTTGCCCGTGGATTGTATACGGAGACTGAGTAATGCCGTCGCCCGTAGGACGTGGATTAGTCCAAATCCGTATTTACTTAGATTTGGGTTTGGTGTTTTTAGTTTAAGGATGCCTTAGTCGCGTTGCGGCTAAGATCGACTTAAACGTTCGTCAAGGATACGTTAGTCCTGTTTGAGACTAAGATCATCTTAACGGGATCGTTTAGATCCGACAAAAGAGTATTTGGGCTCTATTGTTCCAGTTTAGGGACATAGTGGTCCATTGCATGTATGGTCGTCGGGACCCGTCACCTCTCTGACGACGTTGAAGAATTACAACGACAAATGTCAGAGGAGTTCAGAGATGTACCCTTGAGCCAAAGTTGATTGGGGGAATTTATAGTCCAATTTGGGACTAAATTCTGTTTGAAGGTTTAAGGATGCGTTAGCCATATTTGAGGCTAAGATCAACTTAAACAGTTGTTAAGGATACGTTAGTCCAGTTTGGGACTAAGATCGACTTAACGGGATCGTCTAGATCCGACAAAAGAGCATTTGGGCTCTATTGTGCCAGTTTAGGGACATGGTGGTCCATGTTCCAGTTTAGGGACGTGGTGGTCCACCATTAGTTTAGGAACGTTTCGGTCCGACATTAGTTTAGGGACGTTTCGGTCCGATATTAGTTTAGGGACGTTGCGGTCCACGAGTTTAAGGACCCCGCAGTCCGTATCGATGTGTGGTCGTTGGGACCCGTCACCTCTTTGACGTTGTTGAGGAATTACAATGATGGATGTCAAAGGAGTTCGGAGATGTACCCTCGAACCGGATATAAATTGATTTGAGAGAGCATTTGTGCTCAGTTCAATTTAATTTAAGGACTTACGGCCAGAATTGGGCTAAGTCCAGTTGAAAATGTTCAACATTTTATTTATTTTTAGTCCATTAGACCTGTGCTAGGGCTTTGCCCACACTTAAATAATGCATTGCATTACTTCTATTTTCTTGTTTGGGCTCTGCCCATAAAAGATGCAGAGTATCAATTTATTTTGGGCTCTGCAAGGCATCTGCATAGCATTTTATTATTTTTGTTTGGGCTTTGCCCATTTATAAATGATGCAGAGCATCAATTTAATTAGGCCTGTTTGGTCTTTTAATTGGGCTTGGCCCTGCATTGCATTTGTTAGGCGCTTTGCGCCACTCACTGAGCGCAAGCGCTTGTGGTGAAGACACGTGTCATGCTCTGGTGAGAGCAAGCGCAACAGTGCAGTGCGCTGCGCAACAGTGCGCTGCGCTAGTGCGCTGCGCTGCTGACACGTGGCGCGCTCTGGTGAGCGCAAGCGCAACAGTGCAGTGCGCTGCGCTAGTGCGCTGCGCTGTTGCACTGCTGACACGTGGCGCGCTCCCAAGAGCGCAACAGCGCAGTTTGCAAGTGCAAAGCACTAAGAATCTTTTAGATTCAAGAACAGGAGTGCAAAGCACTATTTGATTTCTTGATCTAATTTAGATCAAAGAAAAATAAGTTTTTTCTTATTTTTCTTATCTCAGAGAACCAAAGGTTCATGAAAAGTGCAAAGCACTATTTTTATTTTATTTTTATTAAAGATCATTGATCTTGTTTTTAGATCTATGATCTGTTCCTAAAAGAACTTTCTCTTTTTTCTAAAGGTTTTTACCTTTTTTATTCTTGAGGAGTTTCTCAGAGTTCTTTTCTCTCCTTTTTTTTTTTAGAAAGATGTTGATACCTTTGAATTGAGGTCTGGGGTCCTTTTTATAGTGCCCATAAATTAGTTAAATTTGTTAAAGAGATTTTTCTCTGAGTGATTTGGGAAATTTTCCCCACCGTTAGATTTTTAATCCAAGGGCTTCTGTTTTGCAGAAGAAAATCTTCTTGTTTTAACAAGAACAGAAAAGATTTCTTAAAAATTTAATTCTTTTTGGCGCAAATGCCCCAACGCGTGACATGTATCACGCAGCGCACAGCGCAGCGCAACTGCGCTGACACGTGTCGCGCTGCGCTCGCATCTGTGCTGACATGTGCCGCGCAGCGCACAGCGCAGCGCATCTGCACTGACACGTGTCGCGCAGTGTTTGTGCAACTGAAGCGTTGCTTCCTTTAATAGAGCTTTTCTCTGATTGAGTGTGCCTTCTTGGGCGCTGCGCTGACGTATCAGCGCCTGACATGTGGCGCGTTGCGCCCGAGACTTGAAGCGTTGCTTCAGAATTTTTGAATTTTGAATTTCAACAGTGCTTTGCTCTGATTGGGCGAAACAATCACCAAGCAATTTAGGCACTTAAACCAAATTATGTTTGTCTGAACCAAATTAATAATGTATATGCATATAGCATGGAAGGGTTACACATCCTAATTTTCATTAGTTTTATATGAACCATTTAAATTTCTGATTTTTGATATCAGAACTAAGCACATAGGACATGGATTAGCGAACTTAAATTAACAAATGAAGCTTTTGATTATCTCGAAACTCCCCACCCCCCTCCAAAATTGGTCCACCTTCACTAGGTTAAGCTATGATTGGCATTGTAGTCCCAAAAGAAGCAACAATACATGAGGTGTAATGGAATTGATAAAAAGCTTGCTGAGATCGTCTCTGAGGCCAACTTAGACTTTTATTGTTGAAGGTGGAAAAAACCCAAGTTGTGTAGGGTGTTAATAAGTCACTTTTGGGATTATATGTGTGAATAAATGAAGGGGTTATATGCGAGGAAATCTATTTTACACCTTGCAAGTGACGCTTAAAGTGTTTGTTATAAGAAATGAATTCCAACTTAGTCAGATCCCTTGGAGGAAAAAAAATACGGTCTTGATGTTATTATATGGAACTGAAAAGCAAATGGCCAACTCTTTGATGATTGGTGCGTTATTTTGAATGCATTTATGCACTAATTGCATATAATTTAGACACCTTTTGCCATGCATCTCCGGTTGCAAGCTAATGACTTTTACAATAAAACATTTAAAATGCTAGGGCTAATGACTTTTACAATAAAACATTTAAAATGCTAGGGCAATGAGCAAAGAATGTAACAACAACCGAGCCTTGTATCCCAAGCATATGGGGTAGGCTACAAGAACCAACATGAGAATCACGACGGGTCCAACACATGAATCCTACGCCTCCACTCACTTCTATTGAACAATATAATTTCATTGAGGCATTTGGCAACCATTTCTTTTCGTATCACATTCAACCATGTTTTCTTCGGTTTCCCTTTCGCCCTTTTGACATTGCCTATATCGATAGTATCCATTCGTCGAACCGGTGCTTCCATAGGTCTGCGGCGCACATGACCAAACCATCTTAGCCGATTTTTCCGCATCTTCTCCTCCAAAGGTACTACACAAACTTTTGCATGAATTTCCTCATTTTGCATCTTATCTTTTCTAGTGTTACCACACATCTAACGCAACATGCGCTAATCCGCTGCATGCATCTTCTGTTTATGATGCTTCTTAGGAGCACATCATTTTGTACCATATAATAATACAGACCGAATAACGCTCCGATAAAACTTCCCTTTCAACCTTAACGGAAAGTTACGATCGCACAAAATCTCTGTTGCACTTCTCCATTTCAACCAATCAGCTTGGATTTTTTTATTAACATCGCTATCGATTTCCCCATCCTTTTGTATGATGGAACCTACATATCTAAATTGATCGTTCGGTAACATCTCTTGTCCTTCCAGTGTTATACCAATACGGTCTCGACTTCTCTATTTACTAAATTTGCAATGAATATATGCTGTTTTGGACTTGCTCAATTTGAACCTTCGAGATTCCAACGTTTGCCTCCATAACTCCAATTTGGAATTAACCCATGCTTTCGTCTTATTTACTAGAACAATATCATCAACGAATAGCATACACCAAGGTATTTCATCTTGGATGGTTCTAGTAAGCTCATACATCACGATGGTAAACAGGAATGGACTTAATGCAGATTCTTGATGTAAACCAATTGTAATCGGAAAATCACTCTTTAGGCCACCGTAAGTTCTGACATTTGCCACTACTCCATCATACATATCCTTAATTATGTCAATGTATTTGACGGGGACCCCCTTCTTCATCATTGTCTCTCATAATACCTCTCTAGGTATCTTGTCATACGCTTTCTCTAAATCAATAAATATCATATGCAAATCTCTTCTCTCTCGAAAACGCACGACAAGTTGATGAAGCAAATGAATAGTCTCTGTCGTCGATCGTCCAGGTATGAACCCAAATTGGTTCTCTGTTATCTTAACATTCTTCCTTAGCCCGTGTTCAATCAGTCTCTTCCAAAACTGTATGGTGTGACACATAAGTTTTATTTTACGGTAGTTTGAGCAATTTTGAATGTCACCCTTGTTCTTATAGATAGGTACAAAGGTATTTTTCCTCCACTCATTTGGCATATTTTTGGTTTGCCAAATCTTATTAAACAGATCCGTCAACCATTTAATGCCTATTTCTCCTAAATATATCTAAACCTCGATAGGAATCCCGTCTGGACCAACCGCTTTTCTTGATCTCATTATCTTTAAAGCCTCTTTAACCTCTGGTATTCTTATTTTACGCATAAAATCACGGTTCATATCTTGAGATTGAATGACAAGTCTATCCAAAATTTTAGTAAAGCTCTCACTGAACAATTTGCCAAAATAATCTCTCCACTTTTTCTTGATATCCTCATCTCGAACTAAAACCTTCTTATCTTCATCTTTTACACACTTCACTGCACATAAGTCTCCGGTCTTCCTTTTCCGTATCTGAGCAATACAGTATATATCATTTTCAGTCTTCTTAGTGTCCAACTTCTCGTACATCTTATGGACCTTGGTTTTAGCTTCCCGGACAGATTTTTTAATTTTCTTTTTAACCATTTTATACTTCTCAAATTTCTCCGCATATCTGTTTTTCTTCAAATTTTTATAAGAATCTCTCTTGATTTTAATAGCAGTCTTTACTTCTTCGTTCCACCATGATGTGTTTTTAGATGGTGCAGCACCACCTATTGACTCACCAAGTAGATCTCTAGCTACCCTCTTGATTCAACTAACCATTTTGTTCTATGTTCTGTTTGAATCATTTTCAGACTGTCAATCCGTCTCTTTAACTACACGATCTATAAAAGCCTTTTGGTTATCTTCTTTCAGTCGCCACCATTTAATTATAGGTTCTACCTTACATCTAATCTTACTAGGTTCTCTTCTAAATCAAAAATCTAGAACTAAAAATCTATGTTGAGTGGTTATACTCTCACCTGGCACTACTTTACAGTAGATGCAACAACCTCTATCTATCCTTCTCGTCAGAAAAAAGTCTATTTGTCTTGCACTTGATCCGCTCCTAAAGGTGATAAGGTGAGACTCTCTTTTTCTAAACCAAGTGTTTGCTAAGATCAAGTTATAAGACAAGACAAAATTTAGAATCGAGCTATCTGTTTCGTTCCTTTGTCCAAAACCAAAACATCCATGGCTAGTATCAAACCCACTACGACTAGTACCTACATGTCCATTGAGATCGCCACCAATAAATAATTTCTCTTCACTAGATATCCTTTGCATCATCTTATCTAAATTCTCTCAGATAGATGCTTACTAATGTCATCAAGACCTATCTGTGGTGTATAAACACTAATAATATTAAGGACCTCCCCATCTAGAATAAGCTTAACCAGTAAAATTCTATCAATTTTCCTCCTAATCTCAACTATTTTTTCAAGCAATCGTCTATTTATGATTACGCCTACCTCATTATGATTTTTATCTCTACTTTATACCAAAGCTTATAACCTTAAGGCTCTATGACTCTATCCTTTTCACCTACCTATTTAGTTTCTTGCAAACACATAATACCAACTCTCCTCCTAACGAGCAAAGAATGTAAATCCCATAAAAATTGGTGTATCCATTTTTCAGATTATAGAATTTACCGTGTCCATTTTTATCTATACGTACGTAGAGTCTATGTTACCTGGAACGCGGAACGCTCCGGTAATGAAACGAAAACGGGAAGCAAAACGTTCTGTCATGGAACGTGGTATGTAGGGATCGTTTTCTTCGATACACTTATCCTTAAATGGTAAACATAGCTTTAGAACATAGAATATTTTATGAATCGTTTGTATATTTATGTGTATATTTATATATGTATCATATAAATATATATAATTTAATTTCCTCGATACACTTATAGTTAATGGAAAACGTAGCTCTATTAATACAAAGCCGACTTTATGCCATTTTTAGATCGGAACGCTAGTGTTCGCAGATTGGGAATGAACGTTCCAAATCGCAAATCGCTAATGGTTTAGTGATTTATGGTTACACAGTATAGAGGGATTCAGGCTTAAAATTCCTTTAAGAAGGTTCTCAAATGTGTGGACGAAACAGATGTTTGGGCATCAGGCATTTGGTTCGCAATTGTCAGAATTCAGAAGTTCTGCCATTATATTCATATAACTAACTATAGTTTTAGAAATTATACTTGAGAAATTTCAAATGTATATTGAAGATAACTCATAACGCGTGACTGGAATGGAGTAATGATGGGAAAATAAAGGAAGTGTTTGTTTGATATTTGCAAGCAATTACCTTTACAAGTGCGCTCACACACAAGAGGAAGAGCGTTTTTTCTTCTAAGAAACAGCCTAATTGAAGCCAAAGCTTTAATCTTATATTGAACTCGATGCTTACATAGTTGCGATAGTTTATATTTTGGTGTATTCATTGCTGTTGGTATCATTGGCAGTTACATTTATGGAGTTGTATGTTGATCTAATTTTTGTATACCATATCTTCGATTGTTTCATATCAAATATTGAATGTTAATTTCGTTGGGCTGTTTGGTTGTCTGCATTGGAAATGCATCATGTGTCATGTTACATTCGATTTTGCTTGGTTTGTTTCTTCGGATATTCGATATTCGATGTGGGGAGCTAATTTAAAAACTAAATTTAGTTACTTCGCTCTTATGTTATAATGCTTTTGGTGATGAGAATGATATAGTATAGCTTAGATGAGAATGATATAGTATAGCTTAAAAATCAAAGATATTTGGTATGTTTAGGCTGCATCACCTTTTATTGGGTGTGATTTTCTTTTCTTTTTTTGGGGGTGAGAGAGATGCATACTAATTTTTGCATGATAGTATTCTTATTCCCTTTTTTTTTAAAAATCATTTTGTTACCGTTTTATTGAAAGTTAAACCTGAAGAAGGTCAGAGAGGAGAGGCTATTGTTTGAAAGATTTTTCACATAATGTATCAATGTCATTAGACATTGCTACAAGCATAACACATTTTTTTTCTCAAATTCATGACGAGTGTGTAGCCGTGTAACCTAATCCAAAATGCTCGGTTTCAATTTGGAAATCCCATTTTAAAGACATGCCTTCTCATGTTACAACTTAAATAAGTTTTATTTTCCCTTATACATCACCCACAACTCTCCTAACTCTTGTATTTATAGCAACAAAAAGACTTGCTGGATTTCTTTATAAAGAAAATAAACACAAAACATGTACCTTTTTAATAGTGATATATCATTTCCTTTGAAAGCAATAAAGAAAGGAGTAAAATAATTAATTTTTTTCTTATTCCTTATACTTCATGATTATTCCCTATCCAAAATGAGGGAAAGCAAATTTTGGAGATAAATATGTTGATTAGGATCCATCCCATCACCATGAAATAACTTGCAGGCTTTATTTCCGTCAAAAAAAACAACCGAAGTACAGGAAGAAAGCTCACTTCCGATAATTTCATGTTACTTCCGTGCAAACAAACATGCCCCCACATACCAGTGAGTTTGGCTAAGGGCCCGTTTGGTTGTCCGAAATAACAAAGGAGCCGGAAGTAATCCTGGAGTAGCTTCCAGAAAAAATGTTATGGAGGTAGACATAAATCTTACTTCCAGTGTTTGTTTGCGTATTTTTTGAAATAAGTAAGAAATGAAACAATTTCCTATTATGTTTCTTTCCTAACTAAAACAAACAAATAAATTATTTTTTTAGTAGTATAGTTAGTTTCTTTTTCAAAGTGATAAAGAGAAGCCTTAAATAATTAATTCCTTATCTTATTTCTTGTGCTCCATTATTACTTTTCGTCCAAAACGGGAGGAAGAAAAATTTGGAAATAACCATGCCGCATAGGATCCACGTCATCATCTTGAATTAACTTTCAAGTTCTACTTCTGTGCAAACGAACAACTAACGTGCTTGAAATAGTACTTCCGATATTTCCATGTTACTGTGCAAACAAACCAGCTCTAAGCGTGGAAAATAATTATTTTCCAATTTTAACTCTTTATCATTCAAATATTTCGCTGGATTTGGGTCGCCATAATGTATCCGACCCGATTCGTCCCTCTTCAATGTCTTCATCACGACAAACGAAACGAAACGAACGAATCGTACGTCATATTTCATTTATTTTCCTTTAATCGTTGCAATTTTCCATTCCCGCTCTATATAATTTCGCTGGCGAGAGACGAGAGTACACTGAGATTTTAATCAACTCTCCTACTAAAATTTCCCCCATTTTGGTTCTAGAGTTCCCCTCAATTTCTCGAAGATCCGAGCTCGAAACCGCAAATCCTAGCTGGTAACAACCTCTCATTCTCCTTCTTCTTCTTCTTTTTGATTCGACCCGCAATGGATTTTAATAATTGATTTGGTCGTCTCCTTTATGGGATTCCCGTAGGTTTTTTTAAAGTTTGCGACCTGTTCGAGGTATTAGCTCGAAGTGATTTAGGGTTTTAGAAATGTAATGGTTCTAGTTAAGCATCCAATGGTCGATTTTGAATTACATTTTTGAAACGGGAAACGTGATTTAGGGTTTTTTCTTCTTCTGGTGATTGATGCAGCTGTGTGATTTACCCCGGTTTGTACTTATCGGTGATTACTTTCATAAGTGATGAACAAGATGATGAAGTTGAGTTGGTGCTACTCCGCGATCGTGTCTGTTTTGTTTAAGCTAATGCACAAAAATGTGAACTTGATGCATCCTGATATTTATTACATAGTGGGTACATATTGCATGAATCTTGAGGTTCTGAATACATTGTTGTATAAATGGTAGTGTGTGTTTCAAGATTAAATGAAGCGATTGATGAATTTCGTTATTTGCGTTAATATGGTTGTTTGAATGATTGTGCATCATAGGGCTGCCACCTAATGGTTTTTATCTTCCGTTTTGTCTGCATGAATGGAACTTGTTGAATACTAGCTAGTTAATCTGCAGCAGTGATGCTGTTTTGAGGAAGAATATGAAAATATGAATATTAATGCATTTTTACAATTAATTATTGATTTGGATTAATTTTAAGCTAATAGTAGAAACTATCACATACCTTGTACACCTATAAAAAACTACCACATAGCTTTTAGATTATAGGAAAACACCATATACTACCCTTTGTAATCAGCGTTTCCCAAGTTGAGTCAGTCGAGACGAGCGATATAGATGTTCACCTTTACCAAATTATCCTTATAATCTGAAATGTTCTTCCTTGTCTTGCTCATTTCCTTCCATCAATAGACCTTAGGTTCCTTACTGCTAAGGTTAAGGTTTCCTTGGAAGTGTAAATGCAGCTGGTTCTGTTTCCTATCACCATATCTGAATCCATGATGCTTAGCTTTTGTGCAAGTGTGGTGAATGCACCTGTAAATTATAATCCTTATTCCAAGGATATGGATTTAAAGCTTACTAATTATAAACAACCTGTAAGTTCTATCAAGTATAAAAGCATGCAATAGGATACAATCTATTTAGTTTTCATGTTTGATTGGACCAAATTGTTTAATTTCATTTCTCAGATTTAAACAAGGTGTTTGTTGTTTGAAATGTATTGCAGGATTTGAAGCTGGCCGTACCTATTTTGTAGTATCGTATAAAATTGTTCCTTGCATTCTTTACCTGTCCTCACAGGTTACTTCATGGAGGGTCAGGAAATACTCAAACTAAACAAACTTGTTGAAAGGCTACTCCATGAGGTTCATGTCAAGAATAAACAATTGAGAGAACTCGAGTCCAAATGTGATGTCATTAGCTTTTCTCATGCTCAGACAGTAGAAGAGAAGATTAAACTACACACGGCTTATCTGGAAGGTTTGCTTTGGCGCATTAGCATTCTTCGTTTTGTTAAAATATAAGTTGTGCTTACGAAGCATTAGGAGCACATTTTCTTGCATTATATTTACAGATAAATGATCAAACTTCTCATTTATTATGTTGGACAGGATTTTGTTTAACTAGCAGACCTCATGACCATTATTATTTATCTGAACCACTTCCCATCAAAATGGGGTTGGGTAGAGTACACTTTTTCTGTATATATAGGATAATACTATAATCTCATCCTTATTAGAGATTAATTTATATGTAAATATAAAAGTTGACAAGGTTATTAAGGTTATTATGGGGAGTTTCATAATATGAGACACAATGTTAACCCAAAGATCTTCTTGAAAATAAATTACCATTCATCTCTTTTATTTAGCAGGTACAACCTTCAGGGTTATATATGACAAGATGATCTTTTTAGTCACTGTTAATTAGCGAATTATCTCTATGTCATTACATATATCCCTTGTGCGCATTATTTGGCTAAAATTACTTTTTCGGTGTCAATAGGTTACAAATTTATCGATTTTCTTCTTTATGCTTTTTGTTGATATTTACCAAATTGATCATTTTAAGTGTGTGTGTATTTGCATGTGCACTTTTAGCTAACTTATAGTTTCTACATTGCCGCATCTACCTGTACGAAGTCCTGGTGCCACAATCTTCTTCTTCTTCTTTTTTGCATGCATGCTTGTGTATGTACATGTTTATACAGAGTACACACGTTATTTCACATATATATCTCAATGCATACAATTTGGTATGGGACTCTTGGAGTTTTTTGAAGGTTTACGGCTATAAAAAGCCCTCTAATTTTTTGGCTAGAATATTGCCCACATATGATTTATTTGCATATGATAGCTATAGGAGTTTTGGGTGTTTTGTTTGTTTGGTTCCTGTTTCATTTCTATTTGTAGTTGTTTGTTAATATGTGTAACATGAGACATGGAGTTTCTATGTTTCAATTTCCCCGGCCTTCTGGTTTATAATATGTATCTCCTAGCCTAAGTTTACCATATCTTCCTTATTTTCCAAACGGGAGAGTCCATAGGCCTTTCTATGCCAATCACAAATTTGTTGTTTTAAGATGCATGCATTTAGTCCTACCAAACCAATATAATACCCGTTCTCACTTAATCTACCATAAAGGTTTATTTCAGAAGAATTGGTATGTTGAGCAGAACCGAGCACCGACCCTACGTCTTTCTTCGATTTCCAACTGATTACATGAATATGCTTTTATGTATTAAATCACATTTTACCGACTTCCTAATTGTCTTATGAGGCAGTTTAAATACAACTGTCCGAAAGTATCAAAAGTTGTAAATAATGATTTCGAAGAGAGACAAGCACTACAGTTGAAGCTTTCAGCTGGTTTTGAACTGTAATTAAGGAAGCACAATGCACAATAGTTTATTAGAGAGCAATGACATGCCTGAGCATCTGAATAGAAGCATTGCTTGGCTTGCCTAAAGCTGGCGGGTTTACTTCTATTAATAAGAATTTTTTTGGTACAGTTTACTCTTTTTCTAGGTGAACGAAGAGCAGTTAGATTAGCAAAGTCAGTAAACACCTTAACAAAATTTAGGTAATGCTTAAACTTGAGAACTGTTATCGATCAGGAATTGTCGCCATCCCAATTTGCTATTAGTTTAAATTAATTAATATGAAGAACTATTGATTTTGGTAGCATATGTAGATATTATCATAAACTACCTATCCAACTTTTCTGTCTTGAAGTCAAAGTATATTAATGTATGAACAGCAAACTGTTTGCCCTCTAATAAAAGCATACTAAATATGAGCGATAGCTTCATAAATGACCACTTGCATCTGAAGTTCTTGGTAAAGCAAGTCCAGTCATAGCAAACTGTTCGCTCCCTCATCAACAGCAGTCCTCGGTGCTTCATGAAACGCTTAACAGCAACCCCTCTCCTCGACCCCCCCTCCACAACAGCAGCCCTCCTCTGGCCCTCACTGATTGCAGCCCCTCTCCTCGATGCTCTACGATCGCAACAGCTCTGGATTTTAGTGATTGCCTAATGGTCTCTCAGGATCTCCCATATTTGAGAATGGATTGTGCTCCACCGCCTTTGCCTGTTTTTTTGTTGATTTGTTGATTTTGTTGCTTGTGTACCTCATTCTCGCTCTCTCGTAATTTACTTATGCGCCATTCATTATGGATTCTAATTTGGTCTCAATTGCTGCTCATGATCGTTCCTTTATTACTGCTCGTGTTCGTGGTTCCCGTGGACGTGGTCTTGGCCGTGTCGATTTTTGTTGTGTATATTGCGGCAGCACTAATCATCGCAAAGAATAATGTCGGGAGAAGCATGGCTGCTCTGATAATACACCTACAGCTCGCCAGACATCCACTCCAGTTGCTACTGTCCGATTTTTCTCTTCTGCCGGCAATTTACCTTTATCCAGTGCTGAGTGGGTCCAGTTGTGTCGTCTCCTCTGTAGCTCATGCCAACCTTTCTACCCTATCAGGCATATCGTTTCTTTCTCATTTTAATTCTTGGATTGCTGATTTCGGCGTCTCACATCATATGTCTCGTGATGGACCGTTTGATCTTACTTCTAGTCCTCACAAATTGATTTCCATTGTTGATGGTAATACCACACCTGTTTCTGGTTCTGCTGATTTATCACTTCATTTTTACACCTAAAAATAATTTAATCGTGTCATCTTTAAAACAAAACTTGCTTTCTATTTATCAGCTTGTAAATGATTTTAACTGCTCCGTAACTTTTTATCCATATCATTTTGTGATACAGGATCCTCTGACGAAGCAGCGGATTGGTGGGGGCATGAACAAAATGGACTGTACTACGTTGATCACCTTCTCAGTACGTTTGCAGCTGTTTCTACTATCCAGTGGTATCGGAGACTTGGTCGTCCTCATCTTTCTTCTTTACGTACTATATTTCCTTCTTTTGATTTATTAGAGTTCAGTTGTGAATCCTGTATTCTTGGTAAACACCATCGTTCCTCTTTTCCTCCAGTTAATAAAAGACATGATTTATCCTTTGCGTTAATTTACTCCGATATTTAGGGTCTCTTTAAAATGCTTAGTGTGTTTGGTTATAGATATTCTGTGATTTTTATCGATGATCATTCACGTATGAATTTGTTGTATTTTCTGTGTAATAGGTTTGAATTTTTGTCTACCTTTAAACTCTTCGTAGCTGAGATTACTAATCAATTTGATGTACCGGTAAAGGTTCTTCGTTCAGATAATACTAAGGAGTATATTAGCACGGAGTTTACTGTAATTTGTCAGACTCATTGTATATTGCATCAAATTTCATGTTCTTATATTTCTCAGCAAAATAGGATTGTTGAACGGAAGAACCGACATTTGCTTGAGATAGCTCGTTCTCTTGTTTTGCATATGCATGTCTCTAGACGATTGTGAAATTTTACGGTCTTAGCTGCATATTTTTATATCAATCGGATGCCTGCTTCGGTCCTAGAAAACCGGTTTCCTTTCTCTATTTTGTTTTCACGGGACAACTCTTTTCCTGTTTCTCCTAAAGTATTTGGTTGTCTATGTTATCCTCATATTAGAGGTCCTCATGCAGACAAGCTAGATTCTCGAGCTACCCGTATGGTGTTTGTATGTTATTCCCGATCCCAGAAAGTTTATGTTTGCTTTAACCATGTCTCATCTGAAGTTTGTACTTCATGTGATGTTATCAAGCCTATTTTCCACCACCTGTTAAGGACCCCACTCGTAATATTCATGTTCTTTACCTACCTTTCTCAGAGCTTGATTCGTCTGTTCAACTTGTGTGTCCTAGTTTTCAGCCTATACCCCTTTATCCACATGTGTATCACAGTCGTAAGAAAGTTGTTCCAACCCTTCCCACCAATGCTTTTTCAAACGATTTTTCTGCAGGTACTCCTATACAGTCCACCGTTTCTGGTTCTCCACCGCCACCGTCTTCAGAAGAAGATTCTTCCTATTGCCTTGCGCATGGGTAAGCGTTCTTATACTACTGCACATCCGATTTCTAACTTTATTTTCTATCATAGATTGACATCATCTGCTCGTCTGTTTGGTTCTTTCTTATCTGTCATCACTCATTCTTTCTCTGTTCAGGACTCTCTTCAACACCAGATTGGCATACAGCTGTGGTAGAGGAGATTGTCGCACTGCGCTCTAATCAGACTTGGAAATCGGTACCTCCGCCTTCAGATAAGAATGTTGTCGGCTGCCGATGGGTCTTTACCGTCAAACAGAATCCAGATGGGATGATTGACCATCTTAAAGCTCAATTGGTGGCCAAATGTTTTACTTAGCAATATGGTTTGGACTATATTGAGATTTTTTCGCTAGTTTCCAAATTGACGTTGGTTCCTTGGCTGTTTCAAAGGCATGACTTCTAAATCAGCTTGATGTGAAAAATGCTTTTCTTAATGATAATCTTTCAGAAACTATTTATATTCCGCTTCCTGGTTTTGAGCGACCGGGGGAGTATGGTTTGTCTTCAACAAAAATCGTATATGGATTGAAGCAGTCACTGCGTGCCTGATTTGAAAAGTTTAGTATGGTTCTACGACAGATTGGCTTCAAATACAGTCGTGCCGAAACATATCTTTTTACACAATCATCTTCAGGGCAGGGTAATCGTACTGGTATATGTTGATATGATGATATTTCATTACTGGAAATGATTATGCTGGCATGTCCAAGATGAAAGAACATTTGGTTTCACTTTTTCATACCAAGGACCTTGGGTCACTTAGATACTTTTTTGGAATTGAAGTATCACGGAATTCTGGTAGATTACAACTTTCTCAATGCAAGTACGCATTTTATCTTCTATCTGATACAGGATTTCTGAGATGTAAACCACCAAACACCTTTATGGATTTCTCAGTCAAGCTATCTCGATTGAGCTCTCTCGGACTCTCCACTACTTGATCCAGGACGATATCGACGTTTAGTTAGAAAGTTTATTTACCTCACTTTCACTCGTCCTGACATTGACTTTGCCGTTAGCATAGTGAGTCAATATATGCAGAATTCTTTGACCTCTCAGTTTAAGGCGGTTGAGCATATTATTAGATACATCAAAAATTCTTCAGGACATGGTCTTCTTTACAAACCATCATCTATATTGTCGTTCACAGCCTTTGCGGATGCTGACTTTGCTGGATCGATTGATGATCGTCGTTTTACGAATGGCTATTTTGTTTTCTTGGAAGGAAACTTAGTTACATGGTGGAGTAAGAAATAAAATATAGTGGCTCGTTCTTCTGCAGAGGCGGTTAAGATCTATGGCGCATACAGTTGCTAAGTTGGTATGGCTTAGCTCTTTTCTGACAGATTTTGGGGTTTTTTCTTCTCTTCCAACTACACTCTTCTGTGATAATAAGGCTGCAATCCACATTGTTGAGAATCCAGTTTTTCATAAGCGGACCAAGCTGTTGGGGTCAAAAGTTACATCTCGATCGACCAAGTCAAAGTCAATCAACCCTCAAGCCAATAGGGCTCAAGTCAAGACCAAGCATGGAAGGGGCCGGCTCCATCCCAAGAAAGAAGCAATAAATTAGTTTAATACAATTTTTTAGAAATAAATATATGAAAAATGGACAGAAAGCCAAAATTTTGTAAATCCCATCACTTACGTGTAAAGAAATAACCACATAAGGTATGAGATGACACAAGTGCCATTTGGTAAAGCCCAAGGGGCTATATGTAAAGTGTGCAGCCTATAAATGCAAACATGATAAAAAATTAACAACTTTTCATTCTCTCAAAAATTAGGGTTTTGTGCTTCTCCTTCCTCAAGATTCTATACCTTCTTCCTTTTTTGAATTAAATCAAGAGTTTAACTCTTCTTTTTTCAAAAAGAAACTGTTTTTCATCATAAAACCCTTGAAGAAGAGCTCAGATTTTCCATCAAATCTCCAAAAGGGGAGAGTTTTAGTCTCACCCCCTTTTCTCCAAGATCCAGCCAACAGAAAGGAAAAATGAGATCCATCTCAAAAAATCCCACATCGAGGAGATCCAAATTTCAAAAGATCCAGGGTTAAAGGGGAGAAGAAAGGGGTCCCATTTGATCATCTCCGAAGATTTTTAGGGGTTCAACTCCATTTGTTAAAATCTTTTGGAGTTTAACTCCATAAATAAAATCCTTTTAGGAGTTTAACTCCATTCAAAATCTTT